>OX451736.1:781000789-781600789 GCA_948472305.1 Vicia faba
CACTGAGCTAAAAGCAATTGATTGTAGCCAAGGTGCAACTTTATTTCCATATAGTACGAGCACTTTCAGGGGCGGCACCTAGTTTTCTAAGCGCCCATGGGTGGGATGTTAAGCCCTTCGAATCCCTAAGGTTGACGATGGATACTTTAATCCAATAATCCCCCCAGTGTCATCCGAGGGGATTCGAACCCATGACCATGCTCTGATACCACTTGTAGGATCAAGCGCTTACCATTGAGCTAAAAGCAATTGCTTATAGCCAAGGTGCAACTTTATTTCCATATAGTACGAGCACTTTCAGGGGATGCACCTAGTTTACTAAGCGCCCATGGGTGGGATGTTAAGTCCTTCGAATCCCTAAGGTTGACGCTAGATACTTAAATCCAACAGAAATATACGTCTAAATCTCAGAATTATAGGAAAATACCATAAGACTTTTGCAGGAGATAATTTTTTCTTATATCGAGATAAACTGCATTTAGGACACTCATTTAACGATGCATATTCGTTTCGAAACAAAATGCAATCATTTGGACAATCATGTATCTTATCATAGCTCATGCCAATAGAGCACAACATTTTTTTGGCCGCATATGTTCGATCAGGAAGAACATTATCCTCCGAAAGCATATCTTTCATAAGGACTAATAACTCTGTGAAACTTTTATCCGACCATTTGTTGCATGCCTTTAAGTTGTACAACTTTAATACAACGGACAATCTTGTGAATTTAGTGCAACCTTTATACAACGGTTTCTCTGCATCGCTTACCAACCTCTCAAACATTTTGGGACAATCCTGAAGATATTCTTTAAGTGCTTCTGCAATCTCTTTGACACGATCATAATCGTATGTATCTCTGCCATTGTCGTCTGAAGCATATGTCGTACTATCCCCCAGTTCAACATTCCCGCTACTTTTCTCTCCATGAAATATCTAACATGTATAACTTTGATCAATTCCACTCCTCAGTAAATGTGATTCTAATCCAACTGCATCAACCCGACCCCCATAACAACAACCCAAGCAAGGACATTTCATTAGACTGGGGTTTTTGGCATGTTGAACAACAAACTTAACGAATTCTAATACCCCCACTCTCGTACTCTTTTGACAATCTTTGGAAGATATCAATTTTTTATCCATGGTTTTACTACTAATTAGCCTAAACAAAAACACTACAATTAATCACGTACCTATAACAAAAGAACAACTAATTACCTGTAGAGAAGTCAGTAACTTCTGGAACCACACAGCGTAAGATTGTGAAAGCGGCTATGAAATTAGGCAGCAACTACACATAAACAATTAGGTTCAGTACTTCAATTTCAAACATGTTTAAAATAAAATGGGTTTTAAGTGTATCTTTATATTAATGAATCTACCTTTGTAAACTCATTACCTGAGATGTTGATCTTTTAAAAAGCCAAGCTATTGAATATCACAACTCACAACTTTATCTCTGGCCTAATAACAAAAGAAAAACAAAACCGCGTTGAAGAACTTTAGCATAGAATAAACTTCCTTTTATATATAACTTCAAAGTCATCTAATTTCTCTCATTAGCAGTGTGGGACTAGAAAATTATACTATGAAGTCCTCACTCATCATTCTTGTCCATAACAACTAAGACAAACAAATGTTACACCACAAAGAATAAAGTTGAGAGAAAGAGATCTAACTTGTTCAAAAAACTAAGACCCGTGACCTCATCTCAACAAAGTTAAACAAATAGAACAATTGAATAATCAAAGATATATCTATGTGGATTTCCCTGTTTCATTTGAGAAAATAAAAGACACTAAATATGATATCACAATCACCTCTTTTTAATTATAATTTTAAATATTAGATTTGTTAGTAGGCACTATAAACATTTTCACTATAATAATGCATGTATATATCTAAGATTCGATCATATAGTGATAAAACATGAGATGTCACAATCTTAAGTACTATTTATCACTTTTTATATATATATATATATATATATATATATATATATATATATATATATATATATATATATATATATATATATATATATATATATATATATATATATATATATATATATATATATATATATATATATATATATATATATATATATATATATATATATATATATATATATATATATATATATATATATATATATATATATATATATATATATATATATATATATATATATATATATATATATATATATATATATATATAAGAAAATGATATAACCATACCAAATCATTCAAATAATATGTATCCGAATAAAGAATTAATGAGATTTAACATTACAACCAAAATAGAGAAAATAAATAGTCAACTTCATATCTTAGAAAAACAAACTTTCTTTCTTGCTGCATGAATTTCACATTATTATACTTATATACATTTTTCATAAACAAAATGAAATAATTAAACAAGTTCATACAAGATAAAGGATAATAATAGTTGAAGAAAATTCTTATATGCTTACCATTTTCATTTCTTGTCCTTCATGAAGTTTGCTTGTTCATATTCAGATTTTAGTTTATCTAATATTTGTTCATGTTTTCTCTTACACTAACTCCAACATGTATAATATGACCATTAAAAGAGAATAAAAAGCAGTTTTCCTATGTTATATGAATATGAGCACAAACCTTAACAAACTTTTTATAGGGATTGAAACTGAAACATATAAAAGCAGAATCACAGAGAAGAAAACAAAATGGCATTGAAGAACTTATAGAATCGAGCAAAACAAAACAGAATCGCAGAGAAAAGAAAATAGAATCACGTTGAAAACAAAACAGAGCGTCGTTGGAGAATCGTTGTTGGATAATAGTTGGAGAATCGCGTTGAAAAGGCTGTTCAAAATCAGTTGCAGGGCGTCGTTGGAGATTCTTCCTGTTATGAGAACGAAAACCGTGTTTTAGGGTTTTAGTTTTTTTAATTTAGAAATAAGACATTAATGACCTTAGGCAACATTTTTTATAAAGCACTGCCTGATGTATTACCTTTTGCAGTGTTTTCTAAATAAAAGCGCTTTCTGATGTATGCCTTATAGCAACGCTTATGGCCTTAAGCATCACTTCTTAAAAATGCTTTCTAAAGTAGGCCTTTTAGCAGCGCTTTGTCTCAAATTTCTTATTAGGCTATAGCAGTGCTTTCTAAAATAAGCCTTTAGCAGCGCTTTGGGCCTATAACAGTGTTTCCTACTGTTGGGCCTATAGCAGCGCTTTGAGTTTAGACAAAGCTTCTAGAAATTATTATTTTTATTTCAATTTTAATTGACTTTAGGAAGCGCTTTTTATAAAGCGCTGGCTAAAGTGAGACTTAGGCAGCGCTTTTTCTTAACTTTAGGCAGCACTTTTTTCAAAAGCGTTGTCTAATATATATAATTTAAAATTATATCGTGACATATAGCAGCGCTTTGATTTACAAGCGTTGTCTAAACTACGCTGCCTAAGCTTTGTTTTGGCGTAGTGTTGTAATTGGCAAGATTGATTTGTAGCTCCACAAAGTCAGAATAATGTGAACTTGCAACAACATTCGACCAATTGGCAAGCTTCAAGTTATGGGTGGTTTAAATGTAATGTTGATGATGGGTTCAGTAAGTATCACGATAAGACTAATAGGGGTTGATGTGTTTGTGACCATCTTGGTAGATTTGTTATTACACGTGTAGCTTGGGATGTTGGCAGCCACTATATCGTTGAGGCGGAAGCCATGGCTCTCTCTACAGCAACCCAGGGATCTATAACTTTGAATTTACATGATGCTATTTTTGAAAGTGACTCCCAGAAGGTGGTTCAAGCGCTCCATTCCAATCATAGGGGTAACTCAGAGTTTAGTTTAATTGTTATGTCTCTAAATATCTTATTACAATATTTTTCAAACTTTGAGGTAATGCTCATCAAACTCCAAGCGAATTCAGCTGCCCATTCATTAGCGAAGGCGGCCAATTCTTGGCCTAGACGTAATACCCTCCGTGTGATTCCTCCTTGTATTGAATAATGTTTGCTTAATGAAATGAACTAATTTTGCTTTGGTCAAAAAAATATATTATACCGATAATAGAATTCTCGTTATAATTAAATGTTGCAATTTATGTAAGTAAAATTGCTAAATACGAGTCTTATTTCTGTCTCTTATTTTAATATTGATTTAAATTCATTATTTTTCAGTTTTCAGGTAAAACCAACTGGGGATGTCAACGGGGCAGAGAATGTTTGGAGGATGCTTCCCCACTCCCCACCCTACCCCCAATTTTATTCCCCATCCCCATCCCCATTCTCAATCTCCACCACGAGAGAATATTTTCCTCCATCCTCATCCCCACTGAGATCCACGGTGATCGAATCTTTAAAAAAATTCTATACTTATAAATCAAAACTATGACACTAATATTTTGTTATATTTTCCTTTTTCTAAAACACATATTTTGCTTCTTTCTTTTTTTAAAAATAAAAATACATCTTGCATCAATAACAAAAAAAAAGCAAAATCATGTGTTGTTGCTAATATTTTTCTGTAAAAAAATGATAAATGTTAACATAACTTGTTGCTACCATGCTTCCGCTGATTTACAACCACAATGCGACTTTCGTCTCGCGCAAGTGGTTAATTATGTGTGGGTGTAGAAAATCTATAATACTAATTTATTAGTTGAACAAAAAATATGTACTAATGGAAGTAAAATTAATTTGATGAGTAATTACCATAAGCGAAATGAATAAAGAAGAGTGATTGTTCTCATGATGATGAGATTAGAGGAGATGATGAATGAAAGAGACAAAAATAATTGAGAAAAGAAAAGGAGAAGACAGTGTGTATATCTTATGTATTGAGTGCACTTCTCTAGGGTTGACTACTTACGTATTGAAATAATATTATACAATCAAACATAAAAATAAAATGATTTACTAATGACTTTTCATTTTCTAATATATTAATATTTTTTATGTAAAATTATATAATATATAAAATATGAAAGTTAAATAATAAGATTGAAGTCAGAAAATCCATCGGTGTTGTTCCGAAGAGATAATGTATGCAGGGTTTCCCATTAACATATACAAATTGACATCCATAAAATCAATCGATCAAATAACTTTAGTTAAATATAGAAACAATAGATAGCAATAGTTATAGTTGATCTATGTTAATTCGAAAAATCTTTTATACTATATCGATATAGTCATATTTAGACCTATTACTAACCACAATTATTAGCTCATGTAAAAAAGATTACACTAATAAATAATTTTGAAATGGTGAGACTTTAATGTGGATCAATTTTCTATGAGAATAACACAAGGATATAACGTGGAAACTCCAAAACCGGAGAAAAATCACGGCCGTTGTCAATAGACAACCAGAGAATAACATTATGTGAAAATTGTTACAATATATAATATACCCTCAATTAACTCATGCCCCCAATACACCCACACCCTCCAAAAGAAATATTTAACTACATCTCACAAACTGAAATACAAAAGCATAAGAGAAATGAAAAAGTCAAATACAAATTTAAAGTGCTTTTGATTGTTGCATCTTGTAAAGAAAAACTTGAATAGTATATATAGCCTTGGACTCCCTTTTCATTCACAAAAATAAGTAATGTGAGACTTCTTTAACATGTATATTTTCAATCAACTCCAATAATATTACCACTAGTTAATATTTTATGCTGATAATAAAATTCTCGTTATAATTAAATGTTGTAATTTATGTAATTAAAACTAACACAAAAGAAAATGAATAAACCCTAAATCTAAACAATTCTATCGATCAAACACAACCAAAGCATGTCAAAGCAACAAACAAAAACAAATTGATCATCCCTTAAAAGAAATGAAAATTAAAATGTTATAGATCACAAGAACTTATACTAGTATTATTTTTAGTTTATTAATAAAACAAGCATTGTGAAAGCACGTATGGTTTCAATGGTTGGTACAATCCGTGGGCTTAAAGGAGGCAATTTTTTGTTTTATGTCAAAGCCAACCAAAAAGTTTTGTTGAGCGACATTCCCATAGATGACCAAAGGAGAGTTTCCACTTGTGAGAAATGCAAAGCACACAACCTCATGATCAACTTGATAAAAAGTGTTAAGAGCTTTCAATTGAACATCTGCTCCTCTAAAATGTGCAGTGATTATGGGAGCATCCAACATATCTATAGTGCCTTTGTAACAAAGGCTTAAATATCCAGTAGGATCGTTAACACGCTTTAACTTAATTGAAGAAGCCATGATCGATTCTAACTTCAAATAAACATCCGCTGGCAACCTTGTTAATGTTGATCCAGAATCAATTATGGCATTTGCAATGGAGGATTTTGGAAGTTTTAGTATTTGGTCTCCTACACTAAATGCGTCCAAAAATGCAACGAAATCATCTACGGGAGTTGAGACTGTCCCAGGACCAGAAACCACTGACATGTCCCCAAAACTTAGTTTGCTTGAGATATTTTCCTTAGATAATATGGGCACTAAACAATAAGAAAATTTTCCATCAGCTAAAGAACCCAATTGGGTTATAAGAGAAAAAGGTTTTGATCCAAGTCCAATAATTCCAGAGACATATTCAAGTGTCCCTTGATTTTGATACCCACAACCTATCACTACATTCCTAAGTGATATAGGAGAGGTACTATTAGGGTTTAAAGTAAGAGTCTCAATACTAATATCTCCTTTCGAATAAGTCTTATCACCATATAAATAACTATATTCACATTTCTTTGTTTCACCGGAAGAGCAATGGTTACTTACATCAGATTTACATAATGTAGAAGAGCAAGGAATGTTTTCGTAGGATGAAGATTTTGAAGGATCAAAAATTGGCAATGATTGGTTGGTACATGGCTTACACGGACTACATTGAAACCAAATATTGTCACTGCCAGTATCAATAACACCATAAAGTTGAAATGGTGGAGTACCAATTGAATAAGTTATGTAATAACCTGAACCCAGATATGGTGATAGAGTGGTTTCAGTTCCTTTATTTTCGGAAAAAGAAAACTTACGGTTTAGATGATGGACGCGGTTTATGGAATGGTTTACGATATTTGACATTCGTTGGAGTTGAGTTTCTCCATTATTGTAAAATATGGATCTTGAAGAATAGGGATCCATCAGTTCCACACTAAACCCAGACTTTTCAGACTCAATCAGAGATACCCTAGAAAACCAAAGAAATAAAACTACAAAATAACAATAAAATCCCATTGTTATAATGACTAGTTTGAATCAATTCTTTTTCAAACTATATAAAGAGGATCAAATTACATCAATAAATTATACTCATAGTTATACTCATTTATAACCATTGATATTATTTTAATTTTATGGTTAAACATTATCACTTAATGACTCATGATTCTTACTAAAAATAGTCTCATCCTATTTTTGGTAATAAATAGTTTTCATTTTATCAAATTATAATTTCTTTTTTTCGTAAAATTAAATTGATTTCACATTTTTTCAAACAATTGAAGAAATTCTTCATTTTCTTAGAGAAAAAACACGATTTCTTATAAGAAAATCACAATTCTTAATAACAGAATTGTTTTTTTTTTTAATATATTTTTTTTATTTTCTTGAAATGAAATCATATTATATTTATTTAAATTGAATAATGAAATTGTTTGATTTTTAAATAGAATGCAAAATACTGCTCAAAATGTGTATAAAAAATAAAAATAAAAATGAATAATGAGCTCATAAAAATGTAGTTGAGAATAAAAAACTAAATTGTATGAAATGAAATTTGTTCAAAAATATTTAAAATTTGAGAATTTTTTTGTTAATTTTATTGTTAACTTTTTATATATATTTTTGGTTTAATCGTTACTCATGAATTGAATTTATTTTTCTTTTTTATATTGTTTTTTAATATGATTTTGCACTCTATTAATAAATTATCAATTTTATAGTGTATTTTAAGTGAATACAAAATAGAGAGTAAATATTTTATTTATAAATAATCATATTTTTATGAAGAAATATTAAAAATCACGTAAATTTTAAAAAATATTAATAAAAAGACTTAAATACATTGTTATATATCTTGATACAAACTTCTATTTTTTATATTTCTATACATTGCACTAAAGCTAATAAAAAATATTGCACTAAAGCTAATAAAAAATGCACTATTGTATTAAATATTTTATTAATACAAACTTAAATGATATAAGAGTAATTTTGAAAATTTATTTAATATATATATAATTATGGAAATTAAATAATCATTAATACGTTCTATTTTGTTAATTATATCTAAATATTTTTTTAAATCTTATATTAACTTAATTAAATATATCAATTATTCAATAGTTTTTATAATCAATAACAAATATTACAGAAGAGTATAAAATATTATAACCTGTTTGTTTTGTTATATTTTTTTTTAATTATATTATTATTTAATTGAATGAAAATTCGTTTTGAAAATTGTTTATTGTTTATATTTCAACTTTTACTTTTTCTGGATTTGGTATATATCTTATAGGATATTTGTTTCTATTTTATTAAAAGATAATGAATAAGTAGTATAAAATATTTCTTTACATATTCCCTTTATTACTTGATAATTTAAATGATAAAGAAATAAAATTCATTTAACAATAAATTGAAAACTAAGAGTGTAATACCTCACTTTCTCATAATAATAATTATAATATAATTTGCGGAATACATACAATACACAAATAGAATATCACATATTTTAAAATTCATAAAGTTTCAAGTCACTTTATTACTTCATTTATTTAAAATAATCGATTCGACAACGGGATAATCAAATTTGTTCACTCCCATGACATTATAGTCTCAACAATAATAAAACTCCACTGCATTTGGTCCAGTAGTATAACAATAAGATACGTCATAAATGAAACAATGCAAAACATAGAAAAATTTCCAAAATGTGTTACGTATCAGAACGACTCCTAAGACCCGATCATATAACACTCTCTCTAAGCAGTACTCGGGTACCTGATTATCTGTACTCCCCGAGGAGCATAGACACAACAACACAAAGGGAGTGAGAATTACATTAAATAAATAAATGATTAATATCACATGCTAAGGAGTAGCAATTCACATATCATACGATACTTCGCAACATAATCCATCATTCACATAGTACAACATCAATTTAATAATAATGCAATGCAATGAGCGCGACATCAACTCAATACATGTGGTACCATCAGGGCATAAGCCCCTAACATAGTGCCAATTAGGCAACAACAACGCATAAACTCTCAACATAACGCCATAGGCCAACACCAAAGCATGATCCCTCACCAATGAAATATATGCATTATCAACATGCAACAACACAACCATGTGACAACAAGGCATAAGTCTTCTACATTGCCAATAAGGCCACCACATCATTATCACCATGAATATAAATAAGCAATTCATACAAAGTCTCATGGTTTAATCCTATTTTCCATTACTACTAATCTCCCTATATTTACCTAAGTTATACTAGTCATTAAGAATCAAGAGAAACTGCATTGCGCACGAAAATGGGAAAGAAATCGTGAAAATTGAATTTTCTACACATCAGCTTGCTCATACGTGTATGACCTTGTCCCATACGCGTATGGTGTTGCAGCGACATAGCGGAAAGAAAAAAGTAAAGTATTATTTTACCGGGTGATATAGATTATATCATATCGTGTCCACAGAGATTGGTTATCGATTCGTCGTTCGATAAATCATTCGTTAATGAGTTTAGGGGGTTGAATTATGATAAAAGGTATGAAAGGAAAAAGTTATTAACAAAAAAATAAATTCATTCTCATAGGAGAAACTTATCAAGCATGCATATAATCTACTCCTCACAGACTTAAACATATCGACCAATTATACTCAACCTACGATACTCGTCAATGTCATCACGTGTCAAACACAACACCCACTATATCATCTCAGATGCGATCTCTCAACCAACCTCAACAATCCAGAAGTCAACTGTGTTACTCGCGTTAACAATTTCTCAATCAACACAACCAACACATAGACATTAATTATAGACACCCAAGTGAATTTCAACTATAAATCTTTCTCTAGAATCCATAATCTAACAAACTATCATCCTAGATAAGAATTCAACCAGTATATGTCTATAACAACCCAAATCCCTAGCACAAAACAAAAATCAAGGATAATAATCCACAAATATTTGTAAATAAAATTAAATATAACTCCATGGGCGATAAATATACATAAGTTCCAAGTAAATACATATACAAACCCAACTAAAAGAGAATGCAAAAAGAAAAATAGAAATGAACCACAAATCTCCCGATTTGTCAGCATCGATCGAAAAGCAATCCACCCTAGATCATCTCTATGCAAGCTCCATAGTTGTTATCTAAGCTGAACCTAGAGAAAAATGAGGGTTTATGGAGTTGGGAGCAAAAACTATCCCCAAAACCATAACCTTGACAAATGAAATATATACAAAAAACTGCTCCACACGCGTCGCCTGGCGACATAAAAGCGTCACCCAGCGATGGTTTCTAAACAAAAGGCCTAGGTTGCACCACGTACACTTCTGGCCAAAAATATCTACCCTCACCAGCAAAGAGACATTTTTCCCGTCGACATCCTTATTTATCTCCTAACGAGCTGCTGGCGAGCCCAAGTCAGTAGCTACTGGAAAAATGATCCAGTCCTCTCGCCCCTTCATCGCCCTACGAGGCAGACGCAAAGGCTCCTCACCCATGCTTCGCCTAGCGAGGCACACCAGAACATCAACTTTTGATGCTCCTTCTGCATAAATCTAATGGCTCTCTCTTCTTGGCCTTATTCTTTTATTGATCCATTAATGCATCTTGGAGATTTTATTCCTCTTGCTCCAATAATGCTCAAATACCTACAAAATTAATATAAAACTATCAAACGTTACACTATGTACACAAAAATGCACTATACACAAACTAAATGTATTTATACATAAAGTTGGATTATTCAGCTGATATTAACAATAAAGAGTCGATAAGTGCAACAAAAAGTATATATAAAAATAACTACAATTTGCACTTATCATATGGCTCCTTTCTTCGCCCATCCATACATGTATCATACATGTTCTACTCTGGTGTTCAGACCCCATACGCGTACCATACGCGTTCGACCAGAGGAATTTTTACCTCCAAATTTCTCCCGAATTTTCCATACGCATAAT
Source organism: Vicia faba (assembly GCA_948472305.1). Classification (NCBI taxonomy): domain Eukaryota; kingdom Viridiplantae; phylum Streptophyta; class Magnoliopsida; order Fabales; family Fabaceae; genus Vicia; species Vicia faba. Next base: position 781,011,998 of record OX451736.1, read on the forward strand.
GTTAGAACAAGATTTGGTTCTGCAATTCTATCTTTGAGTTTTGATGATAACAAAGATTATGTTTGCATGAATAATTTTGGTACTCTAATGTTTGTTATTTTGAGTATTTAACAAACAGGTCCTGCTTCTCATGAAAGGAGCTGCCAAGACATTAGAAGAGAATAAGTTATATTCTAGTTGCACAAGTTATGATGAACAGTAGAAAAAGCTTCAGAAGACACTGAAGTTGTGACTCTGATACTTTTCCAAGAAACCAAGTTCTAAAGATATGAAGATAGAAGTTCTAACTAAAGTTCAAATGCTGAAGACTTATGTTTCTGAAGACAAAGGGGTATCAAAACCAAGTGCTAAAGATTCTGATAGACGAAGTTATGAATATTCTAAAGACTTGAAGTTCTGGTTACCCAAGGTTCTACAAAGGGTTCTAAAGACCAAGTGCTGAAGATTCAGAAGACGTAAATCTAAATACTCTGAAAACTTGAAGTTATGAAGACCCAAATGTCATTCTCATTCTTCTAACGCATGTTTAGAAGCCTCATACTCACAAGAAAAAGAGGATAAGATTTCATGGTACAAAAAGTACATAGTACAAACAAATCATTCCATTACACTACCATGAAGGATGAACGTTGCGTGCGATGTTGTCTCCCACGTAATTATTCAAGCTGCCAACTTTCTAGAAGTTCCAGAAATACCCTTCACTGGTTATATTATTTTATTAGATATAAAAGGACTTGAAGAATATGAGAGAAGGCTACTAATTCACATTCTCCAAAGAATGTTCATACATTTTCACTTCTCTAGTCTAGTTTTGTTGAAATTCTATTTACTTATCAGCTTGTGTAAAAGCATATTGTTGTACCCCAATTTTTGCCCCTAAGATTTCTGCATCATACCATATTGTTTCAATCACAACAAAATCACATTAGGGTTTTTGGTTCTTCTCCTTATCTTTAGCCTTGATCTTTTGAGGAGTTACCAAGCACCTTGACTTGTTTTCTTTTGTGATCATGGATATTTTGCTTTGATTTTCTCTCTAATTAACAAAATGCAATATTGGTTTGTCTTACTTGTTAATAATGTAGGTAAAGGAAATGAGGTTTAGCAAGTTGCTTCATGGGTTCATGAGTTTATTTCCATGCCCTAGTCAATAGCATGAGAAATTCAAACCTCACCATTGAAGTTGTTTTGGAAGAATTGGTATGGAAGTGGTTTTGGTGGCCATGAGTCCTCATCATCATCCTCAACAATTTCTATTCAAAAAGTAAGAATATTGGCACAAAGTTTGTTCAAACTTGGCAAAGTTCCTCAAAACATTCGCTTGATCTAGAGGCTAGGGTTTTGAACTTCAAAGGAGCATATCTTGCTCATCTTTTGGTATTTTTGAGTGATTCCAAAAACATCCTTCTCTTCAAAAAGTTACCAACAAATAAATTTAAAAGTTCCAAGGAGTTTTCATGTGGAAGGAACTTGGTGAAGAAGAAAGATTACAAGTCACCCAGATGAATCCCCAATTTTCCATATGTGACTTCAAATAGTCATAACTTGGTCAATTTGTATCACCTTGAGCCCATTCTTTTTTCATGATGATGCTAAGGATGTGTTCTTCATTCCTTCTTTTATGTGCAAAGTAAGAAAATGAATGGAAGTTGCCTTAAGAATGCAAAAGATTATAGGTCATTTCATGATTTTTGGCTAACTTCAACAAGTCATAACTTGCTCAATTTTTGGATATTTTTAGTGGTTCAAATTTAAAAATGTCATTCAAGAGGTATACTTCATTCCATCTTTTTTGGTCAAGAGCAAATTCTAAGTGGAAGGCCATGTTTGGATGCAAAAGATTATAGGTCATTTTTAAAGAAGAATTTGAAATATTTCTAAGTATGGAAAGTCAACTCTTTTTCTTCAACTTTGACTCCATGTAACTTTGAGCTCAAGCATCCATTTTATTCCATTCTTTTTCCATTGCAAAGCTTGTAACCTCATCTTTCCAAAGCATCAAGAATTATGCCCTAAGACCCCTTGAGGTGGAAATGCCGTGGATTTGAATTTGGTAGTTTGAAACTGAATTTTGCATAAAGACAGAATTTTGAAATCTTTGTTTTGGCTTCTAATCACAGGATTTCCACGCGTTTTTGTTTCTAATCATGTTTAGCAACTTACCAGAAGTGATTAGCATCATGAAACGCACGATTTGGCTGAGTTTTGATCAAGTTTGAGTCACACTTTCTTCATGATGCAAACCCACATGAATTCCCTCCAAAACGCATCATTTGTTATTCCTTTTGATCCCATTTGCTTCCCTATAAATAGAGGTTCATCCCCCATTCAATTTCCCAAGCTTAGATAGCCAGAATCACCCTGCCAAACTTGCTTCACAACCCAGAATTCAACAACTTCGAAATCTATTCTCAAGCCTTTTTCAATCCATTTTTTCTCTCAATTCACCTTTCTTGATCTTCCCGGAAGTTAAGCATATAATTACATTCAAGAATCGTGCCCTATATTGCTCCATAGAAGTCCAGTTTCAGAGATCTACAACTCAACTTCAATAGGTGGATTCCTTCATCAATTCTTCAAAACTCTGATATCATTATGTTGCTCTCATTGCCCTGGTTCTAGTCGCAACACTTACACCTTAATGGAAACACGTTTTGACCATGAATTTTCAAATCCCTTTTCAAAACTTTCTTTCCAAATTGCTTGAGCTACAGTTTATATAAATTTGGCGCGAGGGTGTGGTTATCTTCGTCTTGAAGAGACGAAGCGAATGGCATAGGTCTGAGCTTCTGATTTTACAGTTTGAGAGACCTGCAATTCGTGATGGCTGGAGGTTGAATATGACCAACGTGTCATCTTCTAACCAATGAAGGCGCGTCATCTGTATTTTTTCAAATTCTGATTTTATTATTGATTCTGTACATTATTCATTAAAGACCATGATATGCACAGCGCGCCAGATCCCTTGGATTTGATTACTAACGCGTTTTGACTCTCATCCAATGGTCTACATCTTTTACTTTTATTTTCTTTTTCTGATTTTCATATTTTAATTGTTTTAAATTAAAAAAAAATCATAGAAAATTCGTTTTTAATCCAAAAAATCTGAAAAAATTATGAAAAATATTTTTGATTATTCTCTTTCTGACTTTTATTTTTTCACAATTTAATTTTGTGTTTTGGTATTTTTTATAAATTTTACACTTATTTGATTTGTTTAAAATGTTTAAAAATACTTTTATACATTTTTAAATTCTGAAAAATTATGAAAGTATCCAATGATATTGTGACAAATATAGGTGACCTTGTTTTATTTTTGTTTCTGACTTTACTATTTTTTTTACTATTTTTGTTTATTTTACCCATTTATTTTAATTTTTAAAAATAGTTTCTGACTTTTAAAAATTATCAAAAATTTTATAAAATTATTTGACCTCTTTTCTGATTTTTCTATGGTCTTATTTTTCATTTCTTGATTAATTTGAATATAATTGATATTTTCCTCATTATTTTTTTTCTTCATTTTTTAAACATTTTTAAACCTTTTAATGTATATATTAATTATATTATTATTTTTGTGATTATTTTCTGGATGTCTTGGGTTGATTTTTTTTATCATGGCTTTATTAACATCATTGGATCCATGGTGTTGAGTTTAACTCCACAAAAATGGATGAATGATTTTAATAATAGTTTGATTAAATATTAATTCAAATGTGGTTTCTCTTTTTACCCTAATTCCTCTTCATCTCATCCCCTTCTCATTGCATTAAATGTTGTTGGAGCATGATCTCTATATCATGTCTCAAAACAAATGGTGCATAGATTGCTATTAACCGACCTCAAAATAGGTGCGACTTCTATATAAGTCCACTTACGATTGCTTAACTTAGCCCTAAATTTTCTCCCGATTCAAATAAATGATCATTTGTGGCCCAAACTTATGATTGCAAGCCCAAGTATGTTAATTTGATCTCTTTGATCCAATAACCTTGAGATTCATTGTGTGGAGGCTTTGGTTCTATCAATCCTCTAATGGATCTATAACACCTTTGATCAACGCGGATCACTTAAACATCGTTGATCATTAAATGGTACTTATGAGAATTCCAAATGGATGATATACTTCACAAAAAGCAAATGCAGCTTGTTATGTGGAGGCTTTGGTTCTACCAATCCTCTAATGAGTTCCAAATGCAAGTTTCAAGATGGTCATCCAACTAACCATTAATTACTGACTTGTTTATTTTATGCTTTTATTCTTTTATGCTTTATGTACTATTTATTTTTTTAGCATTTTTCATTTCATGTCATTTTCATCTTTGCTCATTTGAGCATTTATCTTCTTGCCATTTTTATTTTGCTCACTTGAGCTTTTCTTTTTCTTTTCCTAAGATACATAATAATCAACATAAACCCTAAAAAACTCTTAATGGTACTTGGACTATTTGGTTACTATCCTTGGCATTATGGAGCATGGGACTTTTTCTTGGACTTAGGCTTAGAAACCTTGGCCTATCTTGGAGACCTTGTGATCTTATTATTTTGTCTGGAGCTCTTGAGGTTTACCTCAAGACATTGGGTTGCTTGTTTGTTTTTGTGTGCAGGTTTTTGTGATTACATCTTTTGTTTGTAATCTGGAATTCACCCGTATACAGCCGTTACTCTGCCCAAATTTTGTGAAGACTTAATACATTTGAAAAGGTCTAGTATCTTTGCTTGCTTGGTTTCAATCCAAAGAATGGGAATTTTATCTTGGCTCATAATGTCAAGTTTTGGCTTTTTGTTGGTTAGATGGTTCTTATCCTTAGCTTTTATCTTATGCTTTAGGATAGTCTCTTCTTCTCCTCCCATCTTCTTTAATTTCAAAAAAATCTTCTCCCTCCTTTGAAAACCTTTCTTGTTTTGAAACTTAAACACTTTCATAATAAACTTGGACTTATGTCTATGCATTTTCAAAATATTTTTCATAAATAAACTCCAATCAATTTAATAATACCTTGACATTTTTTGTGAGAAGACTAAAAGTCAACCAATCTCATTTCAAACCATTTTGCCACTTTGGCTTTTATCTTTAAATTTTTTCTAAAAAGATTAGACTCTTGTCAATCCTTGTAGTGATGTAAACAACTATACTTCTACAATATGTAGTGAAGTGAGATATTTTCCACTTGGGTGTTGAGTGAGCCATTGTTGATTTTAAAATCCAAGCCATATCCTCCACTTTGAGATGATGCAAATTCTCCTTTCTTATCATTATGGGTAGTAAGTATGTTTTCCACACGGACAATGACGATGATGTCTTATCTCTTAAAATCAACCAACACACTTGTGTTTCAAATTTTTAAAAGAGGAACTACGTGTACCCTGATCCCCTATTGCACGAAAGGTGGTACATAGGCACTTAAGGTTCGCAACCGCGGCGGGTGCAAAAATCATAAAAAATATATTTCTTTTCTCACCTCCACCATCCATTTTATATACAACATATTTTATATAGCCAAAATATACATATTTTTCAAAGAGGTTCCTGCGGAGTACCGTAGATGTTTAGGGTGATAATACCTTCCCTTTGCATAACCAACCCCCTTACCTTGAATATTTCCCCCTCTTTTGGGTTATTCACTCTTTTCCCTTTCCTTTGGAAACAATAAAGCGCGGTGGAGATTTTTATTTTTGATTTGTATAAAGTCTAGTCAATCCAATGGATTAGTCTTGAACATTTCTACCGCTACACATATATTTTATAAACAAACTATGTTTTTAAATAGTTGTTTGATTTTTCCTTAAGGGACCAGTTGGTCAGAATCCTTGAGAATTCTATTATTAGTGTGTCTTAGAGGTTGTAACGTTAGTCACTTGCAGTTAACTTGTGCATTGTAATAATCTATTGGATTATTGGATTAAGTTCTCGTTGAGAAATGCGTAATCACCTTGGCGGTGTAATATCCCAAATTTGTTCTACCATTTCACTTTTATGTGGTTTATGAATTTTGTGCTCCTCATTCCATCTGCATATCCTCCATTAGGTCATTTAACACAACATGCATTCACTAACAATAAGGCTTGGCACAAAGATCAAGGATCTTAAAGAATTAGGGTTTCTTTAATGCTTGGAGGCTCTTATCTTCATCCAAGGGATTTAAGCCATTTCTTCAATGCATGAGAAATATACATGGTTGTTTATACAGAGAATTCTACAAGAGTCTACTTCTAAGGACTATAAGCTAAGACATTGACCACTTTCTTCTGTTCATTGTCATTCCGTGATTCAAGATTTATTTCCTTGAACATGTGGCCTTCAAGAGGGTTTCCTTATGAGGTCTTAAATTTAAGGTAACATCATAATTGTTAGTTCGACTGAATGGAATTAAGGATCATTGAAGATGCAAGTCGATTGGAATTTATTCATTAATATTTGAAGCGGATTTGAGGTTCACTTAATTCATCTTTCATTATTCAAGATCTAGGCATGGCATATAAGTGGATTTGGTTTCAGTTCTTTGTGAGATATCAAATTGGATTCAAGTTTTGATGCCAAATGTCCCATGATAAATTTTAAATGTCAATTTGGGAAAGTTAATTTTTGACAAAAGTTCCATTTAAATCTATGATGCTTTCATTTGGGTTTCAACATTTGGAGGGAAATCATGGCGTGACAAATCGAAACATGGGATAAAAGGGGTCTCAAAGCAAGTTTCATCAATGGTACAAATATGCAAGATCGTGCAAGTATAACTCAAATAAGCTCATCCCCCAATCCCATTAAAAAACTTCAAGCATTTTTCACCATGATTCATTCGAAGTTCTACCACAAATTAAGGCATTTCATTCAATTAATATGCAGTCAGATCACAATACAGATTCAGGAAGAAATATTTCAAACCATTACACTATATTTCCTCATACAAAAAGAATCATATGTGACTGCCAAATTGGAACTTAGTCCTAGGACTGCTCATGTTTCTTCCACTGTGCCTCATGAGTTTTGAGATTTGGCAGTGGGAGATGTGATCAACACTGTCTTGGCTAAGGATATTTGAGTTTGTTATAACTTGCTTTATGTAAAGGTCATTAATATTGCTTCCTCTCCCATATAAAGTTGTATTCAACAAAAGGAAAAGGCTAGCATCAGGTTTAATCCATGTTATCACTCAACTATTCCATGATTATCACATATGTAACATACATTCACATAATTCATTTAAATACAACCCTACAACTTTCAAGAATAAGTCTGATTCACATGACCACGACATACTCATGCTTCTAATTCAAATTCAAGCTAAGTGTGATACATGTACATGGGGGTACAATTAATAATTGGTTTAGACGCATTACCTCTTCATCATTTATGAAAAAAGTTGCTCTATGAGACTTGAATAACTCTAACCATTCGAGTATAAAACCGAACACTTTGGCAATTATCTCATAATAATTACAAACCATTATCATCAAGATTGCGGCATAAATTAACATGCAGTCTTCTTCAGATTCTAGCATTATAACACCATCTGCAAGCAGTTGTAGTACCCACATCATGGAAACGAGAATGTTAGCATACAAGTTGACACTCGCATCTCATGTCCATGATTCAAAAATAGCATGTACATAAACTCAAAAACGGGAGCAGAAATGAAGCAATTCCAAATATTAACATGTTCAGTAGCTCATACGAGTTCAAGAATATATGCAAGTTCAAAGAAGGAAATCGGTCGAACAAGGGCAATATCACAAGTTGGAATCTGATTCAGTTAAATTCAACCCTACTAGCATGTTATTACTAACAGAATCCTATTACTGAAAATAACAGAATTGTTCACTTCTAACTAATAGATTTTCAAGCTCAGTAGCTAACTAACTACTAATAGAATTCCCAATCTTCCAAACCGCTAACGGATTTCTGAACAAATAGTTTCCAACGGGAACCAACACAAAAGACCGCAAAATCAGTCCATGACCAATAAACCTAAACCTCCCTGCAAACGGTCCATAACAAAACCAATTTTTAACTACTTCCTTACCCACTGTCAAAAAATAGAACTTCTAAATAACAGAATTGAAGCTAACCTTCCAACAACTAAAACAACCAACCGGTAACCAAACTGTAACAGAAAAAAGCCTCTTACCTGTCACAACAGAAGTAACAAAATAGAATGTAAATAACTCTCACCCCTATAACCATAACTAACTGTCAAAACTGACACATAACATATCTTAACTAACTTTTAGAATTCCTAACTAACCCCAACAGTTTTTTCAAACCGAGTGTAACAGAAAAAAAGAAAAAGAGATAACAGATTGGAATAACAGAAAGAGAAGAGAGGGATTTCACAATGCTTTCATAACAGAAACTCACCAGAAAATAATGAGAAGAAAAACTCTCTCTGCTACTCTCTCTCTCCAGGATCACTCTCTAATCTCCAATCTTCATCTACTTCACCATTCATCTCTCACTTCTGCAACTTAAATCCCGATTCAGTCTCCACAAGTCTCTGAAATTATCTCACCTTCTTTATCATCATCTTCATCATTCTCTGCGATTTCCATCATCAATTCTTAAATTTGCTTCATCACCATCGCAACTTCAAGACAACTTCAAAACGCTACATCACTCCTCAACTTGCAACAGCGCACCACAGCTTCACGCATCATACCTCATGGAATTTCAACAACAATCACAACACTACAAGCATCATCATCATCATTGCAAGAACTGCTTCGACAGTGCATGACTTCTGCACAACAACAATGTTCAATACGTTTTCCTCCTTGCAATCAGAACAAGAACGAAGCCGCAATTAGCTGGAACAAAGGAGTAGACTGTTGAAGCTCACTGGAAATTCGCGTTGGAGCTTCATTCTCGCCACCGTCTTCAAGGTCGGTTGCTTTATTGATTTTCACTGTTTTTATCGGTATTACGACATAACATTTGAGACAATGAGATGGTCCTCTAAGTTAATCGTGTGCTTCTGAGCTTCGTCGTCGTTTAATTATGGTAGTTGGCCGAAACACGCGTCATCTTGAAGATTAGGTTTCCTTGTTATTTTCTGTCGATTCGGCAATACAAAGGATTTTTAGGGGAAATTGATGGTAAATATGGATTCAGAGTGTTGTGTTATGGTAAGTACGCATCAGACTGTGGTGGTTTGGGTTGGTTTAATGGCAGAATTCACTGAGGTATGCTCGCCAGAAATCGCTGTCCTAAGGGAGCGAAGATGATAAAATGGAAGCTAATAGATCACAATGATACTAAACGCAATTGTTTCATCTCTTCTCCATAATTATTTGTTTTTTCTTTAATTTGATCATCAAAAATGAAAATAATGCCAATGGATAGTATGGCCATGGGTTGTCCGAATTGGGCTGGATACAAACTGGGCTTCATATCTGCACTCCCTCCCTATGGGTCCAATGCACCTCTCTATTTCTCTAATTTTCATCTTTTATTCTTAATTTGTAGAAATTAGTTGTTGATGATCCTTCCATAATTTTTTGCCTGATTTCTTTTTCTGTATGTTCATATGTTGATTCCCGACTTAGTGATATCTTTCCATTATTTTTCCTATTAGTTTAGGAATTATTTGAATTAATGGTCGAATATGACAGTTTTTTTGGGGAAAATATATGTAATAAAAAGTAAAATATAGTAGAATAATATAATGTTTTTAGGAATTAATTCTTTAGCTGTTTTAGAATTCTCCTTACATAACAACTAATAAATAAAAATACTTTTTCCCCATATTTTTATGCCGCTTTGCCATGTTATTCATATGCGTTTGTTCATTGTGCAATATACATTTTTTATGCTTTCGATCGTGTAACATAACGAGTTGTTATGCAATGAAACATATGGCTTATGCTCGCTTTCGATGCGACACTCCTTATCTCTCATCCTCCTGAGAAATTCATGTTATATTATATGTTGTCCTGATGCATGTGATATTTTGTGATACTTTGCACAGGATCTTCTGATTATGCGTTGCATTCACAACACACATTTGCTTTTATCTTAGTTGGATATTATTTATGACTTTGTTTGTTTCTTGGTGAAGCTTGCTCGACGGTACTCCCTGCTTTTCCATTACTTTCGTCCGCTCTTAACGATTTGCACGCTTTGGTAGTCTCCGCTGCTACCTTCGTACTTCTTCGCACTTTACTACATTTCTTTACCGCTTTTCTAGATACCATGAGAAGTAGGAAATAAAGAGCGTGCACTCGAAGTCGCTGTTTAAAGACCTGTAGCAGGCATTCCGCGCTTCATTTGATATATGTGTTGCGCTTGTGTTTGTTTCTTTGGTTGTTGATCGATGAGTCACTCAATTTAGAAATTGAGATCACGACTTCGATCTCAGTGCATGCTCCCTATAGGATTTTATCGCTTTATATTATTTCTTGCTGATCGATGAGTCACTCAATTTAGAAATTGAGATCACGACTTTGCTCTCAGTGCATGCTCCCTATAGGATTTTATCGCTTTCTGTTATTTCTTGTTGATCGATGAGTCACTCAATTTAGAAATTGAGATCACGACTTCGCTCTCATTGCATGTTCCCTATAGAATAGTTTTGTTAGAATTTCTTTGGCATGCTAACTTGGATAAGATCTCTCTAGGTGTGCTCTTTTGAGCTTATTAGCTTGTTTTCTTTATCCTTGTACATACCATGTTCCCTTAGGACATGCTTGCTCCTTTCGGATGCAAGTTAGACCTTAGATTGCAAGCCATGCATGCTAACATTAGGTAGACGTTTCCCATTTGTTAATCCAAACCTTAGGACTACTATTGTATGATAACATTAGGTTTAGAAATAGGCTAGTCTCCCTTAGATCCTTTTCTTCCCTTTTTGCATCCTTTCATCTAAAACTAAAACTTCTTTTCTTAGTAAATCAAAAACATGCTAATCATACTTTCAAGGTAACAAAAACACAAACGAATTCAAACCTTTTGTGCGCTCGAGCACCTTTTCTCTAAAAACCCTTTTCAGGTAAGGACATGATTAGTTTACTTCTGTGCCAATGCATAAGTCTCCAAAGGTCGAGCTGTGGCAGAAGGAGGAATTAACATTATCCATAAAAAACACAAACAAACAAAACATGTGAGCCGAACTACGGTAGCTCTGATTCCTCAAAAAGGATACGTAGGCATCGGGGTAGGGCCTAAGCGAGTACAATTTTATTTTCCCTACATTCTTTTCTCATTTCTTTTGCATGCATTCTCCTTTAGTAATAAAAAGTAAGAATAGTTTAAAACACACCCATAAGATAGACAACAAGAGTGGATACCATAGAGTACTACGGGCGCGTGGGGTGCTAATACCTTCCCCCCACGTAACATACTCCCTTACCCGATCTCTCGGTCGCAAGACCGTGACTTTTCCTTCTTAGGTTTTCTCGATGTTTACCTTTCCCTCCATATGGGATAAAAGACGTTTGATGGCGACTTCATTGTTTGATGATTTTCAACCGGTTGTTTCAGCTGGCGACTTCACTGTGGAAAGGTCGACCAAATGTTGGTCCATCCCGGAGTCGCTCCTAGCTCTTGTTTCTTTTTCTTTGGGTGTTTATTTATATGCTTTCTATTTATTCATCCATTCATTTTCTATATACCTAAGCATATGTATGTGTGATACGGTGGCATAACCAAATGTTTAATACTTACTACTGGTTTTGTGTTTTTTTGTTTGCAAATGTACGGTAAGCAAGAGTCGCCACCGTCTTTTATTTTATCCAACAAAGGAAAAGGGAAAAAGAACAGAAAATGTACGGTAAGCAAAAATCCTTTATTTTATAGAAAGAGAAGGTGTCAGCACCCTTTCTATCCGTGGTTTTCCATGGGCTCTTAGGTACTTGCTCATTTTTAAATTGCTTTTGTGTTTGTGTGCTTTTAAAAAGTTTTGAAATTACCTTAGTGCGGAGATTCACTTTATGGTAACCCTTGTATCAGTCTTCAAGAGTGTGATAAAGTGTTTTTGAAAACTTTGTTCAAAAAGTGTAAGTGTGAAAAAAACTTTTTGTTTTGAGCAATTACTTAAGAGTTTCTACCTACTCGAAAAATACAGTTTGTTTTCTTATTTCCTTTAGATAGTGCTATCCTACTATTAAGGAGTATGTAGCTCCATCGTTGGAGTTTGAGGGACAATCGAAAAGGACCATTACAGTCACTTAAGGCAACAAGGCAAGATCTCTTAGTAACTGTCCTAAAGTTCTAAGATCGCATTTTGTTTTACCGAGGAAACCTTCGAAAGGGACTTGCGATCTCTGAATTAGAGGACAGTCACTAAGAATTATCACGTTCGAGAATAGTGACCGTATTTCTGAGGCAACCGAAGTGGGAGATACCCTAGGGGTGAGTATGTGCAAGTGTTTGATTTCAGTTTATTTAATCTTTGCACATTTAGGGTTTTCTACTATTTTAAATTATTGATCTTTTGCATACAATCCTACACATACAACAAAACAAATTATAATGACGGAAAGTAAAAGTGCGAGAAGTTTAAACCTAGCTATTACAAGACCTTGGGGGAGGGGATTACATAACCAAAACTGGGGAAATAAAAGCAGTAAATAAACCTAAGTTAAAAACTATTACAAACTCGAAACAAATATAATAATTGGAAAAAATAAATAAATAAATGCGCGCAAGAATAAATTAAATATGAGGAATTAAAGTTTAACGAATCTAATTGATTTAGAAGAAAAATATTTTTGCATTTTTTATTTGAGAAAATAATTAATTTTTGCAAATTAAAGCTAATCTCTAATTGATTTTAATTATGAAAAGGGAATTAAATTATCCTAATTTAAACTAATCTAATCAATTAATGAAATTAATTATTTTAAGAAAAAGAAAACCTAATTCTAATGTTTTGTGATTTTTGAAAAAAACAATATTTTTTGTAAATTAATTAAAAAAACCAATAGTTAAATAAAGAAATTAAAAAGAATTAAAATGGGCCTGGTATGAAATAGAAAACTGGGGGGTGGCTTGCTGAATTTGTGTTAGGCCCAAAGGCGCTGGCCCAATTGCCAGCGTGCATTCCAGTGTGATCAACCTTCAGGGATTGCACCATGGATCTTTAATTCTGGAGCATTGGGTCTGCTTTGAGATGATCCAGAGGGTGGGATCTGAGGACGTATGGTGGTCCTTCTAGGTCATAGCCCATTGGATCCTACAAGATTTAATAAGAAAACACAAAACTGCATGTTCCTGGGATCAAACCCAGGTCCTTCCCTTCACAGGTGTGTCTCCTACCAACTAAGTTGGACAATTATGTTGTATATATAATAAATAAATAAAACATAAGCCAAACAAAACATTATGCCCAAAAATCGTGCGTGGATTCAAACCATCCAATGGGATGCTGCCACCTGATCTTCTTCTTCATGGGGCTGTCGCTTTTGATACCATACCTTTACCTACGGACAAAATTGTCACTAAAAGCTATAGTGACAGTTTTTGTCCGTGGCTACAAACCTACAACATTCTAAAACACGATACAAGCAACATAAATCCAAACCAACGACATGGATTGACTATAAACGATCTCCTGAGCATGATAGTGCCCCTAATTTTGTCCAATTTTGCCTCTAGTTAGGGCTTCCCAATTTGGAGCTTCAGAACCCTAACAATGGCGAATGATTGTACCTGCACTTAAACTCTGATTAAACCATTCAAAAAGGTTCCTATGATGATGATGAATGTGAAGGTCTAATCAAATCACGTTTACAGTGGGTAAATGAATGGAATCAAAGTTGGAAAAAAGTGAACACAAACCGTGAGTGTAGAGAAATGTTCTTGATGCTACAGGCCCGGGGAGTGAGTGTGGTAACTTCCTAGAGGTCCAAGGATTGTTGCTTAGTCCTTGAAATGCTTTGAACTCGCTTGTGGAAAGGAATATGATCTGCACTTTTTGACACTAAATTGACACTTTGTTATTGCTCTTAGAGGAAGTTGCGCATCTGAAAAACTTATGTTCTAGGGTTGCAATACATTGGCATATGTAGTGAATCAAATTTGGGTAATATTTGTGGCAAGGATCCAAAGATTAATGGCATGGTTTTAGGAAAAAATCAAATCTTGAAAAGTTTCCATATGTGGATATTTTGTGTCCATTTGGCCTTGCACGATTTCTTTGGCTATTGACAGCATATGAGATCTCCATTCAATGCAAAAATCATTCCTAAAACAAATTATGTGATCTATTTGGATTTCTTTGATTTTATTTGAGTTTTAAATGAATAAAAATCAAAATAAATTAAATAAACAAATAAATATGGCATGGAGGGTCCCATAGGTCACGGACCATGGTAAGACTGAGATTCAATCTTGAAAAGATGGGCCCATGTGGAAAAAATGCAATTTTGGGCATTGTTGACTTTGTGCAAATTTCCAAAAATGGCCAACTTTAACAATGCATATCTCTCTCAATTTTGACCCTAAGAGGGTGTTCGTGGACTTTTTGGAAAGCTTAGTATGTCCCCTAAGAAACCTATTTGGTTTCATCTCAATTGGATCTTCCATGTTTATGTAAGAAGCTTTGACCCAAAAGGTGTTTTTGTTGACTTTTGAAAAGGACCTATAATGTCTGAATTTATATCTTTTCATGAGCGAATTTCCTGAACTTGATGGCTGAAGATGAGTTTTAGGGAATTGAATTCTCTTCAAAATGAGCCTTGGATGAGAAATTTCTGATAAAGTAAGAGAAAGTTATGCCTGGTCAAAGTTTTGTTGACTTTTCCTATAGGAACACTAATTTAGCAACTTTTGAGTTTTGATGAATTAGTAGCATTCCTTGAGGAATCATGATCAACCCTTGATAAAATGATGGATATCACTTCAAAATGTTGATGTTGACCAAAAATATTGAAGTTTGACTGTATGTGGGTCACTGTTGACTTTTGACCTAGTATAGTTGATTTTCAGGCATTTGAGCAGTTGACTGAGCAAACTTCTTGTGCAAGGCATGAAACTTGGCATGGATATTCTTAGAGGCATAATAGGACCATGGAAAGCAATTTAAGTCTTTAAAGCTCATACATCTCGATGAAAAGTGAAACCCTGGTTGGAGGTTCATTGTCTTAGGAAGAGAACTTGTCTGGTCAATTCTTGGGCATCCTTGGGCAAGTTGGAGACCTCAATGGGCATGTGTTGAATAAAATGAGAGGGAAAAATTTGGGGTACAACAGTTTCCCCTGTTTAATCTTCTTAAACCTGAGGATGTAGATTGACTCGTCTGTCTTTCGTGATCTGAAGGTGGAAGATGATTGAATACTAGAGTGCCCAGAAATTTACACTCACATGAAGTAAATGTCGATCGATAATATCAAGAATGGGCTTACAGATGCCATCCTGAGAATGTGACGGAGAGTCGTCAGAGATGGGCTTAAAGATGCCATCCAGAATAATGATGATTTCTTGAGATATTCCTTCGTGGGAATTCCTGTTCCTGTTGTTAGGGAGGACTTCGCTGAGGAATGTTGGTCTCTATCTTAGGAAACAAAGTCTAGGAGCTTCGGTTGTCCATTACTCTATTGGGGAATTAACTCTTGATTGATGAGACAAAAGTGAGATGTTATTTGGTCGAGTCCAGGCTTCACCGTGACTAGTTGAGGACAATAAGGCTGACTGCTATTTGGTCGTATTCCAGGCTTCAGAGCGACTTACTGGGGAAATGTGAAATTGATCGTATCTGGTCGGGTCCAGGTTTTACAGTGTTGTAAACTGTTGTCTGGAGATAAAATGGAAGGAGAATCTATAGGGTTTCTCGGGACAAGTCTATGTAAAACTGCGTCAGGTAATTCATAAAAAGGAGCCTGGATAGTAGGGCTATGAGAAGGAACCTAGGTAGTAGGGTTACTTTGAAATAAAGCCTGGGTAGTAGGGTTGCTTCGGAATAAAGCCTAGGTGGTAAGGCTGTGAGAAGGAACCTGGGTAGTAGGGTTACTTCGAAATAAAAACCTGGGTAGTAGGTCTATGAGAAGGAACCTGGGTAGTAGGGTTACTTCAAAAATAAAGTCTGGGTAGTAGGGCTGTGGAAAGGAACCTAGGTAGTAGGGTTACTTCGAAATAAAAGCCTGGGTAGTAGGGCTATGAGAAGGAATCTGGGTAGTAAGGTTACTTTGAAATAAAGCCCGGGTAGTAGAGCTATGAGAAGGAACCTGGGTAGTAGGGTTACTTCAAAATAAAGCCTGGGTAGTAGGGATATGAGAAGAAACCTGGGTAGTAGGGTTACTTCGAAATGAAGCCTGGATAGTAGGGATGCTTTGGAATAAAAGCCTGGGTAGTAGGGCTGTGAGAAGGAACCTGGGTAGTAGGGTTACTTCGAAATAAAGCCTGGGTAGTAGGGCTATGAGAAGGAACCTGGGTAGTAGTGTTACTTCGAAATAAAAGCCTGGGTAATAGGGCTGCTTCATTTGATCACGTAGATTAGTTGACCCGTTTGGTTTCAGGAACTGGTTTTCCATTAGTTGTCTGTAGATATGACATGTATAGCTTCATGGATTTAATCTTGAACTGTTGGAATTGTTGATGATAACCATCTTTCCTGAAAAGGTACAAGATTAAATATATGCGATGCATGAAATGCATTGTGTGATGATGTCCTCAAAATAAATGAGATTATGTATGCAATATGTATGTGCATGTCATGATGTATGAACATGAAATGCTATTGTGACATATCCGAGTTAGGGGAAATAAGTCTCTGACTACTGCTGGAGATACTTGAAATTGAATTCCTGATCGTTGTAGAAAAAGTAGTTCTTCTACTTTTGTTGGGGATGGTGAACAAAGATGATTATGCCGTGGATTTACTCCTTTCTGTTTGTGAATATTCTGTCGGGGAGAGACTCTGCTTGAGAATAACTCTGTGGGAGAATAACTCTGTTTGAGAGAGGAGATGCTTTGCTGGAAGATTTTGCCGATGTAGAGAAATAAACTCTGTTTGGGAATGAGCTTCCGTAGTTTGTGAAATAAACTCTACCCGGGAGGAGGTTTTATGAACCGTTAAAATTGGGTTGGGGAAAACAGACTTCAGCTCTTTGAAGGAACTTTGCTGGAGAAAGTAATTCCTACTTGGGGAATAAGAGACCAAAACTTTGGTTGTTTTTACTCTGTGGGGAACATAGACGTCACTAGGACGTATGTTGGGGATACAAGGATGACTTTACATCGGGACATTTCTGCCCCTGTGCCTGCTGGAGATTTTATGGATGGATCTATGTCGTGATTGTACTTGAACATGTATTGCATAAGTGTCAAAATGACATCCGTCTTTGGATTGTATCTGCACTGTACTTGAAACATTTATTGAATGAGGGTCAGAATAACATCCGTCTCTGGATCGTATCTGCATTATACTTGAAACATGTGTTGGATGAGTGTCAGAATGACATCCGTCTCTGGATCGTATCTGCACTGTACTTGAAACATGTATTGAATGAGTGTCAGAATGACATCCGTCATCTGAATCATATTTGCACTGTACTTGAATAGAATCTGGAGTAGATGTCAGGATGACATGCGTTTTTGGATCGTACCTGGACCGTTTCTAGATGAGAATCTGGAGTAAGTGTCAGGATGACATTCGTCCTTGGATCGTACCTGAACCATTTCTAGATGAGAATCTGGAGTAAGTGTCAGGATGACATTCGTCTTTGGATCGTACATAAACTGTTTCTATATGAGAATCTAGAGTAAGTGTCAGGATGACATCCGTTCTTGGATCGTACCTGAACCGTTTCTAGATGAGAATCTTGATTAAGTGTCAGGATGACATCCGTCCTTGGATCGTACCTGAACCGTTTCTAGATGATGTGTTGAAATAAGTGTCAGACTGACATCCATCTCTGGATCGTATCTGCAATGTACTAGGATAAAATCTAGAGTAGGTGTTAGGATGACATCCGTTTTTGGATCGTACCTGAACCGTTTCTAGATGATAATCTGCTTTATTCATAATGTTTTCGTCGGGAAATCCTGAGAAGCTTGGCGACTTCATTGGGGAATTTTCGTAGGATCAGTAATTTGGAGATTTTTCTCTGCCGAGGGTATGATAACACCTGACATCAATAGGATGCATGCTAAGAACTTGGCAGTGACCTTGTAGTAGAATGCCCCTGTCTCGATACCTGTTGTAGAAAATATCAAATAGGGATTTTGTAGATGGTTTGACTGTTATCCCAACACTTGGAGTTCTTGGTGAATGCAGATCAGGGTAATAAACCTTCTACTGATTAGACAAGTGACAAGATGATGGGACGTAGTCGTACGCTTTAATCTCTAACTTTTCATGGACTCTCTTTTCAGATTTTCAGTCCATCGAGATACCTTTTTTTTTCCCAAGCCTTCTTTTCAGGTTTTCGACTTGCCGGGTGTACAGATTTTTTGTTTTTATCCCTAATTTTTTCCTAGGCCAGTCAACCTAGCGGGTCTTTGTTCATGCATAGTATTTTCCGACTATGTCTATGTTCACCAGGTACGGAGAATTGTCACTGTCCATAGTAGTAAGTGTTATCACACTGCCAGAAGGTGTTTGTTTGATCGTACAGGATTCATTGCTGGAATTCATGCCCAATGCCCCAAGTAATTCAGATGGGGATCTGCCCATGGCTATTTGGCATCTTTGAGAGATTACTTAAATCTTGACTTGACTTCCCCATATGATAAACAATAATCATGCTGTGCCCCTTGGTTGGAAGTTTTTTTCCACTTCAGGTGATCCTTTTCATTGAGAAGGTTTTTGTTCACTAGATATTCGTCATGCGAATTTCTCTGCTGTTGAACAAATAGTCATATGCAAACAATGATGTTTTAAGAATGCAAAGCTTATTTCTGTCTTGAAGTTTGAAAATTCATTTTTTAGTAAAACAAATAAATTTTGTAAAAGTGTGATGTCAACTCAAGATTTATAGCAAGTCCTACAGGAGTCAGGATACCTTTTGTAACAGTATGCTCTCGAGCTAACCCATGTTTCAGCTAGCACTTTTAAGGGTTGTAACGTGGCCTGGTTCACAGTTTAAGAAACAAAGGATAAAGGCTCAAAATTTATTTGTACCCACTCGCTCTTCGTGATGTTCTTCAGTCCTATGCTCAGTTAATTGTGCATTTTGAATCCCAATTGAGTCTGGAATCTTGTCCTTGATGTTCCGGTGATGGTTCAGATACTAAAAGTTTATTTTGAAGAGGCAGTCATTTTTGTAATCTTCTTTTTGTCGAGGATTTGTAGTAACCTTTTTTTTGGTTTTCGTTATCCCTTCTTTTGCCTGAACTGTTTCTTTTGCGATTACAGTCAGCGGGATACCCCAGTTTTTTCTTAAGTCTCCTTCATAGGTTTTGACTTAACGGGCTTTTCCTTTGAAAAATAATGACTTCTTACTTTGATTATTATGCGGAACCATCACTGTCTTTTGATTTGGAAGCACGTCTTCAATGTTATTCATTGTGTATGAAGCGGAAGATTGCGACTGAATGCGCGTCTGAATTAACTGAGAAACTACCCTTCCCCAGGTTATGATTAAGGGTTTTAATTTACGTGAAAATAAAACTCCTACTTCTTTGGCTCAAAGGGGTTGACTAGGGGTTATCTTCCTTATAACTCCACTGTTTGGGATTTGAAATAATGCATGTACATCGTCAGCAAGGTCTGTTCAAAAGCACATTGTATGGATTGTGGTATCGTTTTCATCATCCTCCCTCTAAAGGCTTAGAGCTTTTGATCAAGAGTTGAATATCACAAAAAGGAAGTAAAACACAATTTAAGTATAGTGACAACGAATGAAATAATTCAAGACAAACATATGCAATGCATTGATGAAATAACAAAGTTTGACATAAATAAGTGTTCGAACAAATCAAAAGACAATTACAACTTGAAAATTCTAATGAACGAAAAGCCTTCTTGTCAAAACTTGCCACTTTAGATGATGTGCTTTTGAGGAATGGCAGAAGAATTCTAGTTGACCATCTTGTGCGAATTCTAGTGCTCATTCATCAATTAGGTCTTTAATTTTATTTCTCAACGTCCAGCAGCTATTGGTGTCATGTCCAAGACTATTGTAGTGGTACACACATCTTGCATTTGGATTGTACCTTGGGGAGGCTGTGTTGGGATTTTGAGGGGTCCTTTAATGTAACCAGCTTGGCCTCCAACATGTGTTATAATGCTTGAGCCAATGACATGTTGATTTCAGTAAAGCGTCTTTCAGATGTATTTCGCTTACGCCGATTGCCCTGTTATTGTTGGAGAGGTTGTGGTTGGGCTTGTGATGTATAAGCAATTTGGAAAGGTCTACTCTCCAAGCCAACTTTTTGTCCCATCAAGGGTTGATGAATGACTTGACCCCCAGCCTCGACTGTTTTTTCATACGGTTGCATCCGTCTTGATGAAGCTTGTTGACAATGGTCCTCAGCTCTTCTTGTCCTCGGGCTAGGTTCTGGATAAGATCCATCTGCCCCAACATTTGGATTCTCATTGCTTCCATCTCAACCTGCAGATGTTCAACCTGGTCATCCTTGTTGTAATCAGGACTTTACTTAGTCAGATTCCCAGCGAGGAGTGCTTTAAATTCTTCCTGCCCCTTGGATAGGTTTAGGAACATTTCCATGAACTGAGCCTCTTGAGTTTGAAGATCTCTGTTGTCTTGTTGGAGAGCCATTGCTGTAATAAACAACGAGAACATGAGATACCTGTACAGGAGCCTACCTGTTATGCGATGACATGTATGATATGAAAATGTTTTCAAGAATATCATGGGGGAAACAAGAAAAGTGTTAGGTGTTGAACTTTACGGCTTTGATTGAAGCACTCCGTATCGTTGAAGGTCCTTCTACGAGAGTCAAGCTCACCATATCGAGTGGGTCATAGCTCCTGACTCAAGTTATTGAGTTTTGATCTTCTAACAACATTGGCTAGAGGAAAATAAATCCCCTTGCCCCTTGCTAAACGTCTAATTTATCATAACCTACATCACAAACCCTTGAGATCCTTGAAATGGTTAAGGAAATATTTTGGCATGATGTTATGATGTGTATGTTATGCGTTAAGCAAAAGTGTAAGGTGATGAAAACAAGTGAACCCTGCAAGAAATCCAAATTATTGGATAATGACTATAAACAAATCCTGCAAGGAAATCATGTTGTCAGATAACAGAACCCTGCAAGTAGTTCAAGTTGAAAGAAAACAAGTCCCAGAAACAGCCTTAAGTTTAGGCTTGCATGGGTTTTAAGGTAGTACCCTCTTGAAGTTGGATTGGTTTAACCTGTCCTATAATAGTAATCGGGTTCTAAGGGATCTCAATATCAATGATCTTTCCCCCCAAATTCCGTTCCGATAGACAATTGACTTGCCACAAAAAAAAACTCAAGATTCAAACCTCAATGAGTGTAGCATCGAGTATCAACCGACCTTGGGTTTACACCAAAGACGGCTATCTCACTATGTCCTAAAAAGCCAAGTTGGTCAATTAAGGTGCTAAGGTCAGTTGACGCTTTATGATACCACGCAGCTGCCCCATATTCTCCTTGATTACTCAAGGGCTACTGGTACACATCAAAGTATCACATCAATGTAGCTACTGTTTCAACCATGTCGGTATACCCCACACAGCTCCCTCACAGTTTATTTCTACTTGCCTAAAAGGAATTCCCCGATCCGAGTTTAGGATCCAAACAACCAAAATAGATACCCTTAAAAGTAAATCAAACAAGATAAGCCAAAGAAGCAATTAAAATTAACTAGATCCTAAGGTAAACCCCACTTTATAAATCATTTCCCCAGTAGAGTCGCCAGTTCTGTGATACGGTGGCAGAACTGACTGTTTAATACTTACAACTAGTTTTGCATTTTTTGTTCGTAAATGTACGGTAAGCAAGAGTCGCCACCTTATTTTATTTTATCCAACAAAGGAAAAGGGAAAAAGAACAGAAAAAACATTTATCGAGATGTTTCTGAGCACGGGGGGTAGATTATAGAAAGGGAAGGTGTCAGCACCCTTTCTATCCGTGGTTTTCCACGGGCTCTTAGGTACTTGCTCATTTTTAAATTGCTTTTGTGTTTGTGTGCTTTTAAAAAGTTTTGAAATTGCCTTAGTGCGGCGACTCACTTTATGATAACCCTTGTATCAGTCCTCAAGAGTGTGATAAAGTGTTTTTGAAAACTTTGTTAAAAAAGTGTAAGTGTGAAAAAATACTGTTTGTTTTCTTATTTCCTTTAGATAGTGCTATCCTATTATTAAGGAGTAGGTAGCTCCATCGTTGGAGTTTGAGGGACAATCAAAAAGGACGATTACGGTCACTTAAGGAAACATGGCAAGATCTCTTAGTATCTGTCTTAAAGTTCTAAGATCGCATTTTATTTTACTGAGGCAATCATCGAAAGGGACTTGCGATCTCTGAATTAGAGGACAATCACTAAGAATTCTCACGTTCGAGAATAGTGACCGTATTTCCGAGGCAACCGAAGTGGGAGATACCCTAGGGGTGAGTATGTGCAAGTGTTTGATTTCAGTTTATTTAATCTCTGCACATTTAGGGTTTTCTACTGTTTTAAATTATTGATCTTTTGCATACAATCCTACACATACATCTAAACAAACTATAATGACGGAAAGTAAAAGTGCGAGAAGTTTAAACCTAGCTATTACAAGGCCTTGGGGAAGGGGATTACATAACCAAAACTGGGGAAATAAAAGCAGTAAATAAACCTAAGTTAAAAGCTATTACAAACTCGAAACAGATACAATAATTGGAATAAATAAATAAATAAATGCGGGCGAGAATAAATTAAATACGAGGAATTAAAGTTTAAAGAATCTAATTGATTTAGAAGAAAAATATTTTTGCATTTTTTATTTGAGAAAATAATTAATTTTTGCAAATTAAAACTAATCTCTAATTGATTTTAATTATGAAAAGGGAATTAGATTATCCTAATTTAAACTAATCTAATCAATTAATGAAATTAATTATTTTAAGAAAAAGAAAACCTAATTCTAATGTTGTGATTTTTTAAAAAACAATGATTTTTGTAAAGTAATTAAAAAAAACCAATAGTTAAATAAAGAAATTAAAAATAATTAAAATGGGCCTGGTATGAAATAGAAAACTGGGGGGTGCCTTGCTGAATTTGTGTTAGGCCCAAAGGCGCTGGCCCAATTGCCAGCGTGCATTCCAGTGTGATCAGCCTTCAGGGAGTGCATCATGGATCTTTAATTCTGGAGCATTGGGTCTGCTTTGAGATGATCTAGAGGGTGGGATCTGAGGATGTATGGTGGTCCTTCTGGGTCATAGCGCATTGGATCCTGCAAGATTTAATAAGAAAACACAAAACTGCATGGACCTGGGATCGAACCCAGGGCCTTCCCTTCACAAGCGTGTCTCATACCAACTGAGCTGGACAGTTATGTTGTATATATAATAAATAAATAAAACATAAGCCAAACAAAACACTATGCCCAGAAAGCATGCGTGGATTCAAAACCTCAAATGGGATGCTACCACCTGATCTTCTTCTTCATGGGGTTGTCGCTTTTGATACCATACCTTTACCTACGGACAAAATTTTCACTAAAAGCTATAGTGACAGTTTTTGTCCGTAGCTACAAACCTGCAACATTCTAAAACACGATACAAGCAACATGAATTCAAACCAAATACATGGATTGACTATAAACAATCTCCTGAGCATGATAGTGCCCCTAATTTTGTCCAATTTTGCCTCTAGTTAGGGTTCCCCAATTTGGAGCTTCGGAACCCTAACAATGGCGAATGGTTGTACCTGTGCTTAAACTCTGATAAAACCATTCAAAAAGGTTCCTATGATGATGATGAACATGAAGATGCAATCAAATCACGTTTACAGTGGGTAAATGAATGGAATCGACGTCGGAAAAAAGTGAACACCAACCGTGAGTGTAGAGAGTTGTTCTTGATGCTACAGGCCTGGGGAATGAGTGTGGTAACTTCCTATAGGTCCAAGGGTTGTTGCTTAGTCCTTGAAATGCTTTGAATTCGCCTATGGAAAGGAATACGATATGCACTTTTTGACAAAAAAATTGACAATTTGTTCTTGCTCTTAGAGGCAGCTGCGCATCTGAAAAACTTTTGTTCTAGGGTTGCAATACATTGGCATATGTAGTGAATCAGATTTGGGTAATATTTGTGGCAAGAATCCAAAGATTAATGACATGGTTTTAAGAAAAAATCAAATCTTGAAAAGTTGCCATACCTGGATATTTTGTGTCCATTTGGCCTTGCACGATTTCTTTGGCTATTGACAGCATATGAGATCTCCATTCAATGCAAAAATCATTCCCAAAACAAAGTATGTGATCTATTTGGATTTATTTGATTTTATTTGAGTTTTAAATGAATAAAAATCATAATAAATTAAACAAACAAATAAATAAGGCATGGAGGGTCCCATAGGTTGTGAAATTCTGGCTGCAGATACTCAATGTCACGTTCAATGTTATGACACCGTATCTGACTTTCTATAAGACAGTAAATACAAAAACAGTAAAGAACACAGTCAATTGTTTACCCAGTTCAGTGTGCAACAACACCTACTCTGGGGGCTACCAAGCCAGGGAGGAAATCCACTATAAGAGATATTAATTCAGGAATAAACCAACCAGTTTATCTCCTTCACTTAAGACCTACCCAATGCAACTTCAATCTAAGTACAACTTAAACCTGAGTTCCTACTCACTCCCCCTTTAAATCACAGCAGTGATACATAAAACAATTTGACTAATGAATTGATGAAGACACTCTTCAAAACATACACTTGATTATGCTTCACAGCTTTTTAATCAAGCAACACAAACACTCTTGCTTCACAGCTTTGAGTGATACACAGACCTAACTTGACTTTGCTTCACAGCTTTAGTCAAGAGACATACAAACACTCTTGCTTCAAAGCTTTGAGTGATACACAAACCTAACTTGACTTTGCTTCACAGCTTTAGTCAAGAGACATACAAACACTCTTGCTTCAAAGCTTTGAGTGATACACAACCCTTACAATTAAAACCTATTCCAAGTCACTTATCACAATGATAATTGCTTGGATTACAATAGTTAAAACTATACAGCTTCTCAAAGATCTTTTGTCAAAAAGGGATACATTCAAAACAGCAGCCCTGTTGAATATATAGCAGCTGCACCTTCAGTTAGGGTTTCCACAAAAAGCTAGGGTTAATTCCGTTTGTCCTTAAGACTAGGTCACATGACTTTATCAACCAGGTTAGGGTTGAGCTAGGTTAACCCTAAGTCCACGACATTTTCTGTTCTGGAAAGACTGAGTCATAATCCTGAAAAAACTCAGAATTACCCAAACTGCATAACTGTTAGTTCAGAACAGGATGTCTTAACATTTGTTATGACATCTGAGAACCTGTCTACTGATTTAGGTAAATGTGATCTTTTTGCAAAATGCTCAGATACACACTTATAAACAGCAACACCTGTATGACAATATTTTTCTGCAAAGGTACCTAATGAATCAGTACAAACTAAACTAGAATGTTATGACATCAGTCATGACATTCACACACCTGGTTTTACCAAAAATGCATGCCAATACCTAAACAACTACAAACTCCCCCTTTGGCAGATTTTTGGCTAAAGCCCCTAAGCAATCAGAGATAGATAACAGCAGAATAAATATGACTGCAGAAAAATGGAATGTCAAATAAAGTCTACCAAAATATATCTCCCCCTCTTTAGCCACAAATGGGCCAAAGATACATGTTCTTAAAATTTATACAGTCATTCAGAAAAAGTAACACAACAAGACAAAAACTGAACACACTTTGCAAACTCCACCAGGGACCAGCACCAATTCCACCAATCAGCAACTCCACCAACCTTTAAGCACTGTCATCAGACTCAGAGGAGCTAGTTTCTTCAGTATTGAGATGATCTTCAGCTTCTACACCCTCTTCCCTTCTGTTTCCTTCAGCTTCCTCCTTTTCTGACTTGGAAATTAGGTTTTCTAGGGTCTTTTTCCTAGCTTCCAGTTCTTTGCAGGTCTCTTTTAAAACAACTATAACATCAGATGTTTTGGACTGAGTCTTCACAGAAGATGTCTCAGCTGATGTTATGACAATATCAGGAGCATGAGATCCCTGAAACAGTTTGTAGTGCAACCCAAGGGCAGGAGCTCTTTTGCAAGCAGTATCTCTTTCCACCAGGATATCAGGGTATTGTGCAAGGATAATTCCACAAAGGAGGGAGGGAAAGGCAATTGGTCCTTTGACAGCATAACTACCAGCATGTTTTAAAGTTTATTCAAAAATATACCTGCCATAGTCAAAAACAGTCTTGGTTCCCACAGCATAAATAAATCTCCCCAATCCTGTGGAGATAGTTGATTTATGGTTTGTAGGGACCCAGTTGGCTGCACCAATCTTGTGCAGGATGGCAAATTTCATGCTAAGTTTGCTGGCATTCAGCTTGCCTTTCAAGGGCCAGCACTTCACTTGTCTTGCTGTGATGGTTTGACAAACTTCATTATCAGTGACTTCCAGCTCAGGACAATCCTCATTTGATCTTTCAAGAAATTTGTTAATTTCTGGTAGAGAGAAATTAACCCTTCTTCCTCTAACATACACACTTTCAAAGTCAGCTGACCTTCCATCAGCACACTCATTAGACAAGTTAACTATGAACTCCTTGACCAGATTTTCATAACACTTGTTAAATTTTACCACTGTCTTCATCAGTCCAGCATTCTTAATCAGGTCCATGATGTCCTTGCACTCCATGGCATCATTGTTTAGCTCTCTTTCTAAAGCTATTATCTTCAAGCAAACATACTTCCATCTGTTTGCATTGTCAGGATGATGAAAAGAGATGTTGTCTGTTGGGACTTCAGGAACTCTAGCAATTTTGCTGGAGGGGAGCTTCCTTCTGATAGGAATTTCTTCAGTATCAATATCAAACTCTGATTCCTCATCAGAATCAGAAGATTCAGGTTCTTTTCTCTTCTTTGTAATTGGTTGTCTACCAGTATGCACCTGGGCTTTCACCTTCCCTTTGGACTGAACAGTTTTCACAGATTCTACCCCAGCCATGCCTTCAGCCTTGGATTTCTTATTTGCAGGTTTATCTTTTGTCATACATTTTCCAGCATTCTGATTATCCTTCCTTTTCATCATTCTCCTAGCTATGCTAGGGTTTACATTGGCAATCAGATCATTGTCTGAGTATTCCTCATCCACATCAATGATAGGAGGATCAGCAGTCTTTTCTGAAGGGTTCTGAATGTTGTCATTTTGTGTCACAACATTCTCAGAGACATCTACATTCTCAGAGACATCCACATTTGGGCTTCCTGATTGATTTAATGGGACAGAAATCCCCAGTACATATTGGTTTCCGCTTAGTATACTTGTCACAAGCCTAGCAATTGCTTGATGAACTTGAACTGATCCTTCTCTATTTGGTACAGAAGAAGAAGGATGAGAAGGATTACCAGAGGCAGCAGCTTGAGCTCTTCCTGCATGTCTAGTTCTCAGATTTTTGACTTTGGCGGGGTCAGTTGCCATCTCTCTGAGAGGAGTGATCTCAAGAACTTCAGATTCTATGCATGTGGTGATTGCTCGAGAGTCTTGGTCAGATGATGAAGAAGAAGAGGTCGCCTTGGTTGAAGATGATGTTTGAGACATTTTGATTGACTTAGAGCACCAGTAGCAATTTGAGAAAAAACTTTGATTGAGAGAAGGGAACAGGTTGCAAAGTCGAGAGAGTTAGGAGGCAAAAGAGAGTCTTTTCAACTTCTTAAAGATTTTGAAAGAATTGGGAAAACATATGATTAACCCACTAAAAATAGACTTAACAAAATTAACTCCTTCAACCCTTGTTTTAAGCAAAATTAATTTCTATAATTTCTCATGTTGGCAAATACCCAACCTGCCCCTCAAGTTTTCAAGTTTATTTCCAACAAGAGCCTTGGTAGAAGAATCAGCTAGCTGAAGCTTAATGATACCATGTTCCAGTTTAATTGACTTCTTCTCTAAAAAGTCAATGTGCTTGGTCCTGCTGTGCTGAATAGGGTTCATGGAAATATTGATTATATTCAGATTGTCACAATACAATGTCACAACATCTTTTGAGACATTATACTCAGTGGGCATCTGTTTTGTCCAGATATTTTGAGAACAGTTACTACTAGCTGCAACCATTTCAGCACAGAGTTGGGAAGGCATTCTTTTGACATGAATCATAGTTCTGGTTGATTCTTGAATGATCTTATTTTTCTTTTTGTCAACTCCATTTTGATGGTGAGTTATAGGAGAAGAGACTTCACGACTCATTTCTTCTGGGAAACAAAATTTATTAGACTTGTTGTTTCCAAAATCCTTGTCATGATTACTTCTGGTTCTGACAACACATCCTTCTTCAAGTTTATTCACCACATCATAGACATGTTCCTTTTTACCAAGCCTTTCAATTTTAAGTTCACCACAAACCCTTCTTTTATCAATCTGTAGTCTTGGAGTCCTTCTGACTGCTTCCATAGAGATAGCTCTTTTCAATCTTCTTAGATGAAGATGACCAAGCTTATGGTGCCACAGTTTCATCTCTTTTTCTTCTTTGGTAATTGGACACATAGTGGAGTTATTAGTGTTCTCAGGCTGCCACAAGTAACAGTTATCTTTGGATCTGATTCCTTTCATTACAACTTCTAGTTTTTCATTAATTACCATACATTCATATTTTGAGAAGTTGACCTTGAATCCTAGATCACACAATTGACTGATACTAATGAGATTAGCAGTCAGCCCTTTTACCAGCAGTACTTCACTCAGACTTGGAACTTCAGGGCAGTCCAAATTACCAACTCCTTTGATTTCACCTTTAGCACCATCTCCAAAGGTCACATAACTAGTGTTGTGAGGTTTAACATGATTGAGAATGTTCTTTATTCCAGTCATGTGTTTAGAACATCCACTGTCAAAGTACCAGCCTTCCTTTGCAGACACTCTCAGGGAAGTGTGGGCTATCAGGGCAGTAGCCTTTTTCTTCCATTGAGGAGTATGTGGTACCCTTTTTGACTTAGGTTTAACACCTGAGTTTTGATTAGGGTATCCATGCAATTTTAAGCAGAAGGGCTTTATGTGTCCATACCTTCCACAATGATGACATCTCCATCTTTGGTACCTTTTCTTCATATATTTATGTTTCTGATGTTGAGATTTGTGTTGAGACATCTGCTTTGACATTTGTTTAACAGGCCTGATCTTCTTGTCTGTACTAGATTTCTTGGCTTCCACAAATCCTAGTCCAGATTTGTTTCCCACATTTTGTCCAACTTGAAGAATCCCTTCCAATTTGTCTGTTCCATTAGTCAGCATCTTGACAGATTTGGTCATTTGGATCAGTTGTGAGTTCAGCAATTGAACTTCCCCTTCTAGATGACTTATAGTTTCAAGATCTGCCCTTTTTTCAGCCTCCAGCTTTATGATGAGTTTTGATTGTTTCTCATTCTGCACACAGACTTCAGCACTTCTGATACACAATTTCTTGTAGGTATCAGCCACTTCTTCAAATGTCACTTCTTCATCACTAGTGTCACTTTCAGAGGTACAAACACCAGTTAGAGCAGTAACTAGTTTGGCAGATTCTTCTTCAGAATTACTTTCTGAATCACAGTCAGACCAAGTAACAGTCATTCCTTTCTTTTGTTTCTTAAGAAAGGTAGGACATTCAGCTCGAATATGCCCATATCCTTCACAGCCATGGCATTGAATTCCTCTGCCTTGATTTCCCTTCTCTTCTGACCTTGGTCTTCTGCTGGAACTGTCAATGTCAGAGGGAATGTTATGAACATTAGACCTTGACTTTGGATCTATTCTTTTGATGAGTTTGTTGAACTGTCTTCCAAGCATGGCTATAGCTTCTGAAATATTTTCTTCTTCATCCTCCTTGTTTTCAACATCAGTGTTGGATACAAGTGCTATGCTCTTGTTCTTCTTGTCACCATTTTCAGTGGTCCCCATCTCAAAAGTCTGAAGAGACCCAATTAGTTCATCCACTTTCAACTTGCTGATGTCCTGGGCTTCTTCTATGGCAGTTACCTTCATTGAAAATCTTTTAGGCAAGGATCTGAGAATCTTTCTCACCAATTTTTCTTCTGATATCTTTTCTCCCAGTGCTCCTGAGGTGTTGGCAATCTCCAAGATGTTCATGTGAAACTCATGAATGGTTTCATCTTCCATCATTTTTAGATTCTCAAACTTGGTAGTCAACATCTGAAGCCTTGACATTTTCACTTTGGAAGTGCCCTCATGAGTAGTTTTGAGAGTGTCCCAAACCTCCTTGGCCAATTCATATTGATGTACTAGTCTGAAAATGTTTCTATCAATTCCATTGAACAAGGCATTTAAAGCTTTGGAATTTCCCAGGGCTAACTCATCTTCTTCTTTACTCCAATCTTCCTCAGGCTTCAAACTAATTGTCCCATCTTTCTCAGTTATGGTGGGATGGATCCATCCTTTGTCAGCAGCTCTCCAAGCCTTTTTGTCCAGAGATTTTAAGAAGGCAATCATACGAGGTTTCCAGTAGTCATAATTTGTTCCATCCAGAATGGGTGGTCTATTTCCAAAAACTCCTTCTTTATCCATAGTGCCAGAAAGTGATATCCCTAGATCTCACCCAGTAATACAGGCAGGGTGCCTGCTCTGATACCAATTGAAATTCTGGCTGCAGATACTCAATGTCACGTTCAATGTTATGACACCGTATCTGACTTTCTATAAGACAGTAAATACAAAAACAGTAAAGAACACAGTCAATTGTTTACCCAGTTCAGTGTGCAACAACACCTACTATGGGGGATACCAAGCCAGGGAGGAAATCCACTATAAGAGATATTAATTCAGGAATAAACCAACCAGTTTATCTCCTTCACTTAAGACCTACCCAATGCAACTTCAATCTAAGTACAACTTAAACCTGAGTTCCTACTCACTCCCCCTCAATCATAGCAGTGATACATAAAATAATTTGACTAATGAATTGATGAAGACACTCTTCAAAACATACACTTGATTATGCTTCACAGCTTTTTAATCAAGCAACACAAACACTCTTGCTTCACAGCTTTGAGTGATACACAGACCTAACTTGACTTTGCTTCACAGCTTTAGTCAAGAGACATACAAACACTCTTGCTTCAAAGCTTTGAGTGATACACAAACCTAACTTGACTTTGCTTCACAGCTTTAGTCAAGAGACATACAAACACTCTTGCTTCAAAGCTTTGAGTGATACACAACCCTTACAATTAAAACCTATTCCAAGTCACTTATCACAATGATAATTGCTTGGATTACAATAGTTAAAACTATACAGCTTCTCAAAGATCTTCTGTCAAAAAGGGATACATTCAAAACAGCAGCCCTGTTGAATATATAGCAGTTGCACCTTCAGTTAGGGTTTCCACAAAAAGCTAGGGTTAATTCCGTTTGTCCTTAAGACTAGGTCACAAGACTTTAATAACCAGGTTAGGGTTGAGCTAGGTTAACCCTAAGTCCACGACATTTTCTGTTCTGGAAAGACTGAGTCATAATCCTGAAAAAACTCAGAATTACCCAAACTGCATAACTGTTAGTTCAGAACAGGATGTCTTAACATTTGTTATGACATCTGAGAACCTGTCTACTGATTTAGGTAAATGTGATCTTTTTGCAAAATGCTCAGATACACACTTATAAACAGCAGCACCTGTATGACAATATTTTTCTGCAAAGGTACCTAATGAATCAGTACAAACTAAACTAGAATGTTATGACATCAGTCATGACATTCACACACCTGGTTTTACCAAAAATGCATGCCAATACCTAAACAACTACACGTTGGATGTTAAGGGACAATTGAAGGGACGTTTTACAGTCATAAAGGCAACGTACGGAGACGCTTTAACAACTTTTGTTTAAGGGACGAGATCATTTACCGAAAGGCAACACTGTAAGGGTCATCGAGGGACTATGATCTTTTGATTTTTACGGGTCTATGCTAAAGCGTCCCCATTCTCGAGGGACATGAATATTTTGTTTTCCAAAAGGAAACCGAAGCGGGGATACCCTAGAGGTGCATATGTGCATACGTGTTGAGATTCAGTTATTTTTGTCTTTTTATTAGGTTAGTTAACGTTTTAATTTTGCAGTCTTTCCATACACGCCTATTTACTAATAGTAATATAGCAAAATAACAAAGCGGTAAATGTGAGAAAAATAAAAAGCAGAAAAGTAAATCCTAAACTATTACACGGCTTTGGGAGAGATACAATATAAGTGTAAGGAGTAAAGTGCGGAATTTTAAATCTAAAACTATTACACCCATCATCAATTACAATATAAATGCGAGAGTAAAAATAAACGCGCGCGAAATAAATAATACGTCTAAAAACCTAAAAAGTTCTAAGTAAACAAATAAATAATAACTCTAAATTTAATTTCAATTAAGAAAATAAGTGTTGAATGAAATAAATCCTAATTGTAATAGTTTTTGGTATTTTTTATTAATAAAATAAGTTAAATTAAAATGAACCTAAGTCTAATTGATTTTAAGTTGATAAAATAAAATTAAAATAATTAATTACTTAATTAAAATAATTTTAGAAAACCTAAATCTA
Organism: Vicia faba; assembly: GCA_948472305.1. Lineage (NCBI taxonomy): Eukaryota > Viridiplantae > Streptophyta > Magnoliopsida > Fabales > Fabaceae > Vicia > Vicia faba. The sequence continues at coordinate 781,044,640 of OX451736.1, forward strand.
TTTATTATTTTTTCGATTTTTTATGATTTGTTAAAAAATGTGATTTTTTTAAATAATAAACAAAATAAAATCAATGAGAAAATAAAAACAAAACATGGGCCTGGATATGCAAAAAGCAAAATGGGGGGTGTTGATCTGGAAAATCGTTTGGCCCACTTGTGTGGGAGCTCAGAGGCTGCAATGGGATCCTGTATTACTGGTCCTTATGGGTGCATCATATGCAACATGCCTGAGGTATTGGATTTATACCCTGTTGACATTCAATGGCTCAATTGTGAAAGTACATGATGAGCGCTTAAGGATGCAACATATGGAGTCCTGCAAGAAGACATTAGAAAAAAATGTAAAACACTGGGCCTGGGATTCGAACCCAGGTCTTCTCCCTCATATACGCGCCTCACTGTCAGATTTGCCATTGTTTCAATTGTTATTATAACAATATAATAATAATATAATGAAAAATGATGTAAAGTCCTAGTCATCAAAGTGCCACGTCAGAAATTTAAACCAGCCAATTAAAACGCGTGAAACTGCCACACCTGCTCCTAGACGGAGTCAAAAGGTCAACGACGCCGAAGCTGGCCTCTGGTCGTCTTCTCCGGGCATGTGGAAACATGAACTGTGATTTTGGAAGGTTTAAACCCAAGATCAAAAGCCTATTCCATACTGTGATACAGTGGGAGAACTGACTTGGATTTTGCGTTTGTTTTTGCACTTGTTCGGTTTAGCAAGAGTCGCCACCGACTTTTTATTTTATCCTAAAGGAAAGGTTAAAAAGTACAGGAAAAACCTTTTGAGATGTTTCGTGGGTTCGGGGGGTAGATTATGAAAAGGGAAGGTATTAGCACCCTTTTCATCCATGGTTATCCATGGGCTCTTAGTTACTTTTTTTAGATCACTTGCCTTGATTTTCAATTGCTTGAAATGGTGGTGTGTGTGTGTGTGTTTTTGAAAATGTTTTGAAAAAGATGCCTTGTCTAGGAAACCGTTGTAACAATTCTTTACTCGAATGTTTTACAAAGGTGTTTTTCTTTTCGAAAAGATGTTTCAAATGTTTTGAAAGTTTTGTTTTGAAAGTGTTTGTGGAGTGGATTTTGAAAAGTAGGCAAGTGTGTTTTGCAAGTTGGATCAAGTAACTAAGAGTTGTCTACCCCTAAATTTACTCAAAGATTTTTCTCATGTTTTAACCCTTTTAACAGTTTTGTTCCACCATTGCATTTGGTGGACAATCTTGTGTTAGGATGTTAACGGGACAGGCGCGGGTCATCGTATGGACCATGAATGCAATGGTGCCAAGTGTCTTTGGCAATTTTGCTTGAAGGGACTATGATCATTTTGTAGGCAACTTTCGAAAGCGTCATCGAGGGACTATGATCATTTTGATTTGTTTTTGTTTTGCCAAAGAAACTCAACATGCAAGCATGGCCCATTTTGGAAGGCAACAAGCGGGATTACCCTAGGGGTGCAAGTGTGAATAGTGTGTTGATTGTCATGCATTTGTCTTGTATTTAGGTTATCTAGAGGTTGATTTTATTTACATACAAACCCTAGATCTATCATGGCATGATTCGAAAGCGATAAATTGCAGGAATTTAAAGTCTAAACTATTACAAATAAGTATCCGGGAATGGGGGTACAAATATTTACAAATGGGGATGAGACTTATTAGGAGAGTAGTGTCCAAATATTTACAACCAAATCGAATCAATCGCAATGTAAACAATGTAATGTAGCAATGTAAAAAAGACAAGCAAATGTATTGGTGAGATATGTATGTGAATATTTACAAGTGATGCAAGTATTACCCTAATATACTTATTAAGTACTTATTCATGTATCAATATTATTTTTGGTATTTTGTTAATTATATACAAGTGTTTTAGTTAAAAAGAAATATTCAACCTAAAAATCTATTTTTTATGCACTTCTATGAATATTTTATACAAGAGTTTTAATTAAAAGAAAAAAAGTTTTAAGTTTGAGAAAAATCAAAGTTTATGTATTTATATATAAACAAATGTTTAATCAAAAAAAGAAATAAAAGAAAATCTATTTTCTTATTTATTTATTGATATGCATTTTTGATTATACTAATAAAAGAGTAATTGAGAAAAATAATATAAAAAAAAAAGAGTTAGTGGATTATTTACTTTACAAAATTTAATTATGTTATAAAAAGAAAATAAAAGAGTTAATAAAATTTGATGTAAAAAAATTAGTGTGTTAATTTATTTAACAAAGAAAGATATTATGTGCTAAAAAAGAGTATTAATTTCTAAACAAAAAAAGGATTAACATGGGCTTTAGGGTGTTCACTCTGGCCCAATAAAACAGAAAAAGAAGCAAATAAGGAAAAGAAAAGGGGGGGGTGCGTCCAGATTTTGATGGGCTTAAGGGTTCTGAATGGGGCAAGGCCCATTGTGTTTCACAAATGTTTTAGGGTTTTCAGTAGTTTATTTCATTTGGAAAAATAGGGTTACAGTATTGCTTGAGAGCGGCGCCGTCCCTTCGTCGTCTTCTTCTCTTCGTCTTTCTTCGCTCGAACCATGCCTCTGAACAAGCCTTCTGTCTATGGCCACCAGACGCCATCGTTACCTCCTCCTCTCCATGGATTACTCAAGCGGTGGTTTACAAGGTATTGATTCTGTTCTAGCGCATTTTTTAGGGTTTCTGTTCATGCATGTCTTTTACTCTTTGATCATTTCTAATCTCTGATCATTATTATTGTTATGTGAGGTGTGAAGGAAAAAGGTAGAAGAGTTATACCTTCGTTGTCTTTTAAAAATGGAGGAGAGAGCTGGAGGCGCCTGGGGTGGCCGGAGACGGAGGGAGCAGCGATGCTGAGAGCTGGCTAGCCTGGTAACCACGTATCTTGATTTAGGTTTTATGATGATGGCCTGAAAACCTAGTTCATTTACTTCTTTTTTCTCTTTTGCCCGCTTCTGTATGCTTGTATGCTGATTTTGCCTTGGATATTAACCCTGTGATGAAAACATTCTGAGGGTGTGGTTGTTGGTTTGAATGCTTAGTGTTTGATGCTAAGCTTGAAACAAGTTAGCAGGTTTGGTTGGAATTCTGTTTGGAGTTTTAGGCTTTGAAGTTACAGGCCTGGTGCTGGTGGCTTCAGGCTTGCTTATGCAGGATGGAAACGCTTAACAGTTTGAGGCTTTGGCTTGTATGGTTCTGGTTTGTTTGGGAATACAGGTTTTGGAGGGTTTTTGTTTGGTTTTAGAGGCTAACAGTTTGACTGGTTTGTGGCCATTTGATGGCTTTGGCTTTTGTCTTTGAAACAGATTGCAGGGCTTTTTTGGTTTGAGGTCACAGGTTTGTGAGCTTGAATACCTTGAAGCAGGTTACAGGCTTGAGGCTGTTTGGAATTTGACAGTTTTTATGCTCTTTTTTCTCTGTCTGAATAAAGGCTCTAATGCTTTGTTTTATAACTTACAGGATCTTGGCTTTGTGTTTTTCTTGAAAGGCAGGGGTGTTATTATTTTTTATGTATATTCGTTCTCTTTTTCAATTTGGTCTTAGTTTGGATTCCAATGCTTGAGCAGGTTTGCAAGGCTTGAGGTTTTCATTCTTTATGATATCCTCTGCTGTATGTATTCTGCCTCTTCCCTCTATGTGTTTTGATACATCTTGTTTATATCTCTTTTTTAGCCTCTAGCCTGCTGTACTGTAAGCTGCCTTCCTCTCTCTTTCTCTCTCCAGATTAAAGAAAAGCATTTTTATTGCTTAAATTTTTCTTTTTCTGAAAAAGTAACTGGCTTTGAAAATGATGACTTTTTGAATATGTTTGCAATGTGGTCTTTCCTCTGTATACTCTCCATATTTCCTGCATGCTTTGTGTACTTTGTTGACAGCTTTTTGGTGTTTGATATCTTTTGATATCCTTGGAAAAATTTTGACAGCTTTGGCTTAGTTTGAAATTGTGACTTGTTTTGGCATATTGAACTTTGTAAGCTATGCAGTTTGGTTTGCTATTCAGTTTGCCTTTGACTATGCAGCTTGTTGACAATGCAGTATGTTTGAAAATTTGAATTTGTGCAATATGGTAGCTTTGTGCATTTCATATTTTTGCAAACACTTTCTATCCCTCTTTGTGAACCAAGAGCAATCTTGTGATTTTCATAGAGGGGAACAACTGATTCCGGCCAGTTACTTTTAATGATGAGTCCTTTTTTATCTGTCTGCTCTTTTATTATTTCATCTGCCTTTGACTTCCTTTTTCTTCTTTTTGCAGGTGAAAAATAATTGAGCAACGGGGAGCAGCAAATAGAAGATGAAGGCTTAGGAAATTTTTAGGATAGAGTTTTATTTTACTTTTAATCAATGTAATAAATATTATTATAAATACTTGTAAATAATTACTGTATTTAAATAATACTTGTACAAATAATTAAAAATAAATAAAAGTCTTTTATCAATTAATCTCTTTTAACTCTACTGTCTATTTAATTATTTAAGCTTCCTTGAATTAAAATAACTGGAAGTAGATCCAATTATTCTAACTTAGATAACGTAAATAATTAACAAACATTATAGTCTTGCAATCAATTAATAACCTGGCGTCCCAAATAGCCACAAGCATTGCACAATCAAATAAAACAAACATCCATATTCCTTTGCCTTTACTGATTAAACCAATCACTGCAAGTTCTCAATTCAAATGCCTCAGCTCACATCCCAGAATAAAATGAAAAGAACTGTAGAATTAATTCTTTCTGAGAAATGTGCGCACAAAACCCTAGTTCTTGATTAAATGTCAAGGAAGCACCTGCCTGATCAAACCCTGAGCCAAACTCAAACAAAACCCTAGTGTGATACGGTGGGAGAACTGACTTGAGGTTTTGCGTTTGTTTTCGCAAAATGTTTCGGTTGAGCAAGAGTCACCACCGACTTTTTATTTTATCCTAAAGGAAAGGTTAAAAAGCACAGCAAAAACCTTTTGAGATTTTTCGTGGGTTCGGGGGGTAGATTATGAAAAGGGAAGGTATTAACACCCTTTTCATCCATGGTTATCCATGGGCTCTTAGTTACTTGGTTTTTAGATCACTTGCCTTGATTTTCGATTGCTTGAAATTGTGGTGTATGTGTGTGTGTTTTGAAAATGTTTTTGAAGAGATGCCTTGTCTTAGGCTAACCAATGTATTTGACTCGTGTTTGAGTGTTTTACAAAAGTGTGTATCTTTTCGAAAAGATGTTTCAAATGTTTTTTTTGAGAGTTTGTTTGAAAGTGTTGTGGATTGTGGTTTTTGAAAAGAAGGCAAGTGTTTTTGCAAGTCAATCTCAAGTAACTAAGAGTTTTGTCTACCCTATTGTACTCAAAGGTTTTTGTTTATGTTTTAACCCCTTTTTAACAATTTTGTTCCACCATTTAAATTGGTGGACAATCTTGCGTTTAGGAAGTTTGTTCAGGACGGGCGCGGGTCATCGTGTGGACCATGAATGCAATGGTGCCAAGTGTCTTTGGCAATTTGCTTTGAGGGACTTGATCATTTGTTTAGGCAACATTTTGAGGGACTTATAATCATTTGATTTTGTTTTGCCAAAGATACTCGACGTGCAAGCATGGCCCATTTTGGAAGGCAACATGTGGGATTACCCTAGAGGGTGCAAGTGTGATTGTGTATTGATTTCATGTATTTGTCTTGTATTAGGTTATCTAGCGTTTGATTTTTATGTACATGCAAACCCTAGGTCTAACCATGGTATAATTGGAAAAACTGTAAATTGCGAAAATGTAAAATCTACGCTATTACAAAATAGTATCCGGGAGTGGGGGTACATGTGTATGAATGGGGATGAGACTTATAGTATCCAATAAGTTACAACAAAATCGAATTTGCAATCAAATGTAAATGACGAATATCAATGTATAAGATAAACAAATGTGTATAAGGGCAATGTGAATGTATTTGTGTTGTGTAAATGTGAGATGTATTATGTAAGTATGTGATTATTTACAAATGCGACAAGGTGAAATTAATGTGTATTAGGGTATTTGTTTTGACCTAAATATGTATTTAATGAATCTTTGATTTGTATATTTTTAATATGTACAAAAGAATGTGTTTTAATTGAATGTTCAAGTTCTAATTAAATTATGTATAAAAAATGTTGTTTTAAGAAAAGAAAATATTTCTAAGTTTTAATCATGTATACAAAAAGAGTATTTTTCATTTGTTATGTACAAGAGTAAGTGAAAAGAAAATGTTTTTAATTTAATCATATTATGTATAAAAATGTATTTGTTTATTATATACAAAAAGTATTAAATGTCAAGAATTGAATTATGTATATATAAAAAAAAAGAAGTGTAATTTTATATTGTTATGTACAAAAAGTATTAATTAAAAAGAATTATGCAGAATGTAGGTTTACTTATTATGTACAAAAGTATATTTAAAAGAAAAAGGTATTTTCAAATATATTGTATGATATGTACAAATATATGTTTTAATTAAAAGAAAAGAAAAAAAAGTATTTTCAAATTTAATTATATGGGCATGTTCAGGGCTATGATTGTGACATGTTTCCTTCACAAACCTAAAGCTAACAATGCCTATACTGAGAGATAGAACTTCATGAAGATACCTGTTCAGTTGGAATCGTGCTTTGCAATGGAGGAGTTTTCAGAGCAAGATGATGATTTGTATAGCTTCCTTGAAGTGTGAGGATGCTATTCCAAGTTCTACTTTGTCTTGAAACTCCCTGAATCGTGCTAGAGAACTTCAACTGCAAAACAGAAAAAATAAAAATGGTGAAGTAGCTTGGAGGTGTTACAGATCGTGCTTTAGCTTTTGGATAGCTTGCATAGGTGGTAAGGAAGGTATGTGAACTGGTTTGGGCAAGAGAGCTTGAGAGAAATAGAAGTTGGCACTCAAACTGCAGGACTTGCCCTGTTTTTGCAGTTTGAGAGTGATTATGGCAAGGGGAGTGTTTGAGAGGTGCAAGGGTCGTGCAAAAGCTTGGTTCTGATCTTTGGAAGGTGTTTGATAACTTTGTCTAAGTGTGTGTAAGCTGAGATGGAAGTTGGTATTGAAAAACTGGTTTTCTGGTTTTTGACGCTTTTTACACTATACTTCCACCAGTGGAAGTTGTATTGAAAAACTGGTTTTCTGGTTTTTGACACTTTTTACACTATACTTCCACCAGTGGAAGTTGTATTGAAAAACTGTTTTTTTTGGTTTTTGACACTGCTAGCAAGTTAAAAGGCTTAGCCGGTTTATGCCTGCTTAGCAGTTTTGTATATTTCTTTGGTGCTTTTTGAGGCAGGGCTTATGCAGGTTGTGGGTTTGTATATTTTTTGTATCTTCTCCTGCTGAACTGTGTTGTTCTTCTTGTTATATCTTTTTCCTATCTCTGCCTGCCTAAGCCTGAAAACCTGCATCTTTTTGTCTTGATCAGTGTGTTATGTCCATGAATCTTGTGTCCAAAGATATGCATTGTACCATTTGATTTGCAAACTTGACATAAAGTTCTTCTTTTCAAAAATGGATAAACCATTTTTTCCAATTAAGGCTTAATTCCTTGTGTAATGACTATATGAACAAAACAAAGCTAAAACACAATGGATTGGCATTTAATTATTGAGTAAGAAAAGGATTAGAGGCCTGTAACTAGCTTGCCCATGCTGTTTTGAAAAATTGCAAAGTGTATGAACATGTACATGGTCATGAATCAAAGTGACTTTTGCCCATTTTGCAAAATTCGATTCTCCCTAACCATGAGGTTGTTTGAGAAGTTCTTGGACATTTTGGAAAGCTTGGAATGTGTACTACAATCCATCTTTGAAATGCAAATTGAAATTCCAAGTGGAAGTGTATGGAAAATGGCCTTGAAGTGGGGTAGAAAACCTTGTCAAAATAGGTCAAAAATTCACTAAGTTAAGAATGGTTTAGTGCCCTTATTCAAAAATTTGTAACTTGAGATACAAGCCTAAAATTGGAAAACTTTGTGAATCAAAGTTGTAGATTATGAAACAAGCTACAACTTTCATGTTTTGACTTTTGTTTGAATCCAAATGAATCTTGGTGAAAAATTGGGGCGAAGTTGGGAAAAAATTAGGGTTTTCCATAACTTAGAAAAATTCTAAGTTATGAAAAATTCCATTTTAAACCCTAATTTGCATTTCTTGAGAAAATTGCGAGGGCAAATTTTGGGGTACAACAGTTGCCCCTGTTCAATCTTCTTGGACCTGAAGAGTTAGATTGGCAAGTTTGCCTTTCGCGACTTGAAGGTAAAAGAAGATTGGACACTAAAGTGCCTAGAAAATTTGCACTCGGCGATGTGATGGTAGATGTGAATGGGCTTAAAGATGCCATTTGGTGATGGGCTTAAAGATGCCATCTAGTGCGATAGAATTTTGTCGGGGGATGGGCTTAGAGATGCCATCTGGTGACTGCTGGTAGGAGGATGGGCTTATAGATGCCATCATGTTGAACTGTATGTCAAAAGTGAGTGGGCAAGTATCAGAAGGGCGTCCATGTTTTGGAACATCTCTGAATTAGGGGTCCGAATAAGCTACAAATTGACGTTCATGTCTGGAGAATCCGTAAACTATTTTCAGGAGTTGGGATTGAATAAGCAATAGAGCAACGTCCGTTGTTGGGAAGCGTCCGTAAACTGTTTTCAAAAGTTGAGAAGAGTCTGAACCAGTCGGTAGATTGACATCCGTTGTAGGGAAGAATCTGTAAACTATTTTGAGAAGTCTTGAAGTTGAAGGGGAACCGGTGTAGGGTTTCCTGATGATGCGTCTGAATGGATCTGGAATAAGTATCAGAATGTCGCCGTGTCTGGGTCACATCTGAACTATTTCTGGATGAATCTCGGGAGATGATTTGTGTCTGTCGACTGCTCTTACCTGAAAAGTAAAGGGTTAGTTGTATGCAATGTTATGATGCATGATGCGATGTACGTGACATTAATGTTTATGATATGAATGTAATGAATGTGCATGTAAGCTGACGAGCTATCTTGCTGAGGATAAATGAATCTTGGACGGCTTAAAGATAAAAGAATCTTGACCGCTGCCGGGGAAAATAATTCCTTGGCTGTTGCTGGGGGAAGAGAATTCCTGATGGCCTTTACTGGGGAGTTCCAAACTAGTAGACTCATGATGGGGAGGTAAGATTGAGAATCTTCAGCTTGGTGGGAAGTAACTCTGGCGACTTCACCGGGGAACTCAAGATTTGTCCTCCCAAAACTCTGTGAGGAGAAGGCTCAATGGTCTGGCTCCGCTGGGGATTGATAATTTGAAGTTTTAGCTTTGCTGGAGATCATGAAACTTGACTCTGAGTGGAGTTAGCTTCTGGAAGGTTCTCTGGTTGGGGATTGCGAGAGTCCTCTGATTGCTGTAGGTGTTGGTCTGGAATAAGTTACTGAATGTCGCCATCTCTGGGTCACATCTTGAACTATATCTTGAATGAAATTCTGAATAAGTTACTGAATGTCGCCAAATCAGGGTCACATCTGAACTATATCTTGAATGAAATTCTGAATGAGTTGCAGAATGTCGCCAAATCAGGGTCACATCTGAACGATTTCTGGAAGGAATCTCTGAATGAGTTGTAGAATGTCGCCAAATCTTGGGTCACATCTGAACTATATCTTGAAAGTCTGAATGAGTTATAGAATGTCGCCAAATCAGGGTCACATCTGAACTATATCTTGAAAGTCTGAATGAGTTATAGAATGTTGCCATCTCTGGGTCACATCTTGAACTATATCTTGAAAGTCTGAATGAGTTATAGAATGTCGCCATCTCTGGGTCACATCTTGAACTATATCTTGAAAGTCTGAATGAGTTATAGAATGTCGCCAAATCAGGGTCACATCTGAACTATATCTTGAAAGTCTGAATGAGTTATAGAATGTCGCCATCTCTGGGTCACATCTTGAACTATATCTTGAAAGTCTGAATGAGTTATAGAATGTCGCCATCTCTGGGTCACATCTTGAATTATATCAATCTTCTGAGGTGATAAGGAAATTGTTGAACACTTTTGACATTCGAATGCCCCAAGTGGTGATTAAGGAGTCTTGAATTAGATTACTCTGCGAATTGAGAGATTTCTTGAAATCTTGACTGGACTGCCCCAGGTTAACTGAACTTCGAAAGATCTGTTGAAACCTTGACTGGACTGCCCCATGTAATGCCCCTTGTTGATAGGAGATTTGTAATGGAAGTGTCATCCTTTTGAAGTGATCTTGCTCACTGAGAGAGTTTTCGTTCCTCCGAACATTCGTCGTGTGAAATTCTTCGCTGTCAAACAAAAAGCCAAATGCAGACAGTGATATTCAAACAATGCAAAGTTTATGTTTGTCTAGAAGTTTTGCAAAATGCGTTTTTGAGCAGAAAACTTTTTATAAGACAGATCAACACAAGATTTAGAGCAAAGCCTTACAGGAGTCAGGATACCTTTTGTAACAGTATGCTTTCGAATTAACCCATGCTTCAATTAGGACTTTTGAAGGGTTGTAACGTGGCTTGGTTCACGGTTTAAAAAACAAAGGATAAAGGCTCAAAGTATATTAATACCCACCCGCTCTTCGTGATGTTCTCCAACCTAAGCTCAGTTAATTGTGCGTCACACTCTGTTTCGAGTTTTGAACGACTTTTTGGGTGATGGTTCACCAATTGAATTTGGGGAGACAGTCATCATCTCCTTTTTTTCTTTTTTCAACATTTTTTCATGTTGTTGAGGATTTTGTAATGACCTCACTATTTTGATTTTGATTTGTTATCCCTAACTTTTTCCTGACTGTTCCCATTTTCGGGATTACTGTCAGCGGGATGCCCCAGCTTTCTTAAGCCTCCTTTATAGGTTTTGGCTTAGTGGGCTTTTTCTCTTTTGAGAGATTGACTGTCTATGTGATAGGGAACCACCCTTGTCTTTTGATTCCGGAGGAACGCTTTTTTTTACGTCATTCGTTGTATTACGAACTGAGAGTTTGCGACTTCAATGCGCATTTTCTTTTGAATTAACTGAGATACTACCCTGCCCCGGGTTTATATCAAAGGTTTTGATTGTTTAGAACAGAAAAAACTCCTACTTCTTTGGCTCGAAGGGGTTGACTAGGGATTAACTTCCTTATAACTCCAGTGTTTGGGATTTGAAAGAAATGCCTGTACATCATCAGCAAGGTCTGTTCAAAAGCATACTGTATAAGATCATGGTATTGTTTCGTCATCCTCCCTCTAAAGGCTTACAACTTTTTATCAAGAGTCAAATATCATAAAGAAAAGCATAAGAGTAGTGAAACGAATGGATGAATTCAAGACAAACATATGCAATGCATTAATGAAAACAGAGTTTTAACATCAACAAATAATTGTTTGACAGCAAAAGAAATTACACTTTGAAAATTCAAAAAGAAGAAAAAGTCTTTCAGCTCGAGCTTCGTCACTTCAAGTGGAGAACCCTTTAACGGAAGATCTTCATCTCGCCGTCTGGCATGAATTCCAGCACCCCAATGTCGATCAGATCTTGAATCTTGTTCTTCAAGGCCCAACATTCGTTGGTGTCGTGTCCCGGGCTGTAGGAGTGGTAAACACAGAATGCGTCGGGATGATAGTTAGGAGATGAGGTATTGAGCTTCTGAGGAGGGTCCTTTACGGTAAGCAAGTTGACCTCCAACAGACGCTTCAGTATAAAGAATGATGGTATTTCAGTCTCCGTGAACTATCTTCCCGACTTTTCTTGCTTACGCCGATTACCCCGTTGACGCTGGCGAGGTTGTTGATGGGCTTGTGACCCTGAAGCGAGCAAAGGAGCTTTCCCCTTGTCTTCTTGAGTGGATGGAGGCTGAGCGGTGACTTGCTCTTCGACCTCAGATGTTTGCCCCAGTTGGTTGTTTGGAAGCAGTTGGCGGACAAGAACTCTGAGTTCCTCTTGTCTTTGAGATAGGTCTTGGATGAGAGCCATCTGGCCCACCAACTGTCCCATCACTTGGGTCCTCAATGTTGTCAGATCAAACTGCAGTTCCTCCAGCTGGTCACTCCTGGCATTATTGGAATTCTCCAAGCCCTTGGTGAGGAGAGCTTTCATCTCTTCTTGCCCCAGAGACAAGTTCAGGAACATCTCCTGCAGCTGAGCAGTCTGGTCTTGGATGTCTTTGACAGACCTTTCTAGAGCCATCTCTTGCTGAAATAAACAGCAGGAGAGTAAGGAAACCTGAAAAAGGAAAGACTGTCAAAATGCAATGTATGATATGTGGATGCATGCTTTCAAGGATCTCTTGGGGTAAACACAAGAAAATGTTAGAGGTTGAACTCTGCTCTTGGATTGGGGATCTCTGCACCGGTGGACGTCCTTCCACGAGAATCAAGCTCACCATGTCAAGTGGGTCATAGCCACTGATTCAAGCTGTTGTTCTTGAACTTTGATTGGAGAGCTTTATATCGGTGGATGTCCTTCTACGAGAATCAAGCTCACCATGTCGAGTGGGTCATAGCCACTGATTCAAGTTGTTGTACTTGAACTTGGATTGGGGAACTTTGTATCGGTGGATGTCTTTCCACGAGAATCAAGCTCACCATGTCGAGTGGGTCATAGCCACTGATTCAAGTTGTTGTACTTGATCTTTGACTGGGTTGGTTAGAGGAGAAAACCTCTTGCCCCTTGATAGGTGTCTGGTTCAACGTAACCCTGCATCAAAAGAACCCTCGAGATCCTTGAAATGGTTATTGAAAATGCTATGGTATGATGTCATGATGTACATGTATGCAAAAAGCAAGTGAGTGTATATACAGGCAAACATATTCACACAAGGCAAACAAGTCCTTAGGTTCAGGCTTGCATGAGGTTCAGGTACTACCCTCTTTCAGTTCGTTGGTTAAAACCTGTCCTATCAAAAGTAACCGAGTTCTAGAGGATCTCAAATCATTGGCTACCCTCAGTCGGTCATAACTCCAGCATCGCAACCTTTTCTCGCAGCCGGAACCATCGCGAGAGTTTAGCCTCAATGAGTGTAGCATACTGCTACTATTCTAATGGCCAAGTTGGGTCAATTTAGGGTTCTAAGGTCGGTTGGTGCTTAATGACTCCTTGGAAGACCCATATTCTCCCCGTTTCAACACGAGGGATATCGGTACAGACCAAGACGCCACACCAATGTAGCCACTGCTTCACCCATGTCGGTATACCCCGGACAGGTCCCTCGCAGATTATGCTACCTAAAAAGGTTTCCCCCAGATCCGGGTTAGGATCTATGAAACTCTGATACAAAGCCCGCAAATGTAAAAGAAAACAAAGCAATCAATTGAAAACAAAGGTGATCTAAACCCTAAGGTAAGCCCACTTTAAAATTCTCCCCAGCAGAGTCGCCAGTTCTGTGATACGGTGGGAGAACTGACTTGAGGTTTTGCGTTTGTTTTCGCAAAATGTTTCGGTTGAGCAAGAGTCGCCACCGACTTTTTATTTTATCCTAAAGGAAAGGTTAAAAAGCACAGCAAAAACCTTTTGAGATTTTTCGTGGGTTCGGGGGGTAGATTATGAAAAGGGAAGGTATTAGCACCCTTTTCATCCATGGTTATCCATGGGCTCTTAGTTACTTGGTTTTTAGATCACTTGCCTTGATTTTCGATTGCTTGAAATTGTGGTGTATGTGTGTGTGTTTTGAAAATGTTTTTGAAGAGATGCCTTGTCTTAGGCTAACCAATGTATTTGACTCGTGTTTGAGTGTTTTACAAAAGTGTGTATCTTTTCGAAAAGATGTTTCAAATGTTTTTTTGAGAGTTTGTTTGAAAGTGTTGTGGATTGTGGTTTTTGAAAAGAAGGCAAGTGTTTTTGCAAGTCAATCTCAAGTAACTAAGAGTTTTGTCTACCCTATTGTACTCAAAGGTTTTTGTTTATGTTTTAACCCCTTTTTAACAATTTTGTTCCACCATTGAAATTGGTGGACAATCTTGCGTTTAGGAAGTTTGTTCGGGACGGGCGCGGGTCATCGTGTGGACCATGAATGCAATGGTGCCAAGTGTCTTTGGCAATTTGCTTTGAGGGACTTGATCATTTGTTTAGGCAACATTTTGAGGGACTTATGATCATTTGATTTTGTTTTGCCAAAGATACTCGACGTGCAAGCATGGCCCATTTTGGAAGGCAACATGTGGGATTACCCTAGAGGGTGCAAGTGTGATTGTGTATTGATTTCATGTATTTGTCTTGTATTAGGTTATCTAGCGTTTGATTTTTATGTACATGCAAACCCTAGGTCTAACCATGGTATAATTGGAAAAACTGTAAATTGCGGAAATGTAAAATCTACGCTATTACAAAATAGTATCCGGGAGTGGGGGTACATGTGTATGAATGGGGATGAGACTTATAGTATCCAATAAGTTACAACCAAATCGAATTTGCAATCAAATGTAAATGACGAATATCAATGTATAAGATAAACAAATGTGTATAAGGGCAATGTGAATGTATTTGTGTTGTGTAAATGTGAGATGTATTATGTAAGTATGTGATTATTTACAAATGCGACAAGGTGAAATTAATGTGTATTAGGGTATTTGTTTTGACCTAAATATGTATTTAATGAATCTTTGATTTGTATATTTTTAATATGTATAAAAGAATGTGTTTTAATTGAATGTTCAAGTTCTAATTAAATTATGTATAAAAAATGTTGTTTTAAGAAAAGAAAATATTTCTAAGTTTTAATCATGTATACAAAAAGAGTATTTTTCATTTGTTATGTACAAGAGTAAGTGAAAAGAAAATGTTTTTAATTTAATCATATTATGTATAAAAATGTATTTGTTTATTATATACAAAAAGTATTAAATGTCAAGAATTGAATTATGTATATATAAAAAAAAGAAGTGTAATTTTATATTGTTATGTACAAAAAGTATTAATTAAAAAGAATTATGCAGAATGTAGGTTTACTTATTATGTACAAAAGTATATTTAAAAGAAAAAGGTATTTTCAAATATATTGTATGATATGTACAAATATATGTTTTAATTAAAAGAAAAGAAAAAAAAAGTATTTTCAAATTTAATTATATGGGCATGTTCAGGGCTATGATTGTGACATGTTTCCTTCACAAACCTAAAGCTAACAATGCCTATACTGAGAGATAGAACTTCATGAAGATACCTGTTCAGTTGGAATCGTGCTTTGCAATGGAGGAGTTTTCAGAGCAAGATGATGATTTGTATAGCTTCCTTGAAGTGTGAGGATGCTATTCCAAGTTCTACTTTGTCTTGAAACTCCCTGAATCGTGCTAGAGAACTTCAATTGCAAAAAAGAAAAAATAAAAATGGTGAAGTAGCTTGGAGGTGTTACAGATCGTGCTTTAGCTTTTGGATAGCTTGCATAGGTGGTAAGGAAGGTATGTGAACTGGTTTGGGAAAGAGAGCTTGAGAGAAATAGAAGTTGGCACTCAAACTGCAGGACTTGCCCTGTTTTTGCAGTTTGAGAGTGATTATGGCAAGGGGAGTGTTTGAGAGGTGCAAGGGTCGTGCAAAAGCTTGGTTCTGATCTTTGGAAGGTGTTTGATAACTTTGTCTAAGTGTGTGTAAGCTGAGATGTAAGTTGGTATTGAAAAACTGGTTTTCTGGTTTTTGACGCTTTTTACACTATATTTCCACCAGTGGAAGTTGTATTGAAAAACTGGTTTTCTGGTTTTTGACACTTTTTACACTATACTTCCACCAGTGGAAGTTGTATTGAAAAACTGTTTTTTTTTGTTTTTGACACTGCTAGCAGGTTAAAAGGCTTAGCCGGTTTATGCTTGCTTAGCAGTTTTGTATATTTCTTTGGTGTTTTTTGAGGCAGGGCTTATGCAGGTTGTGGGTTTGTATATTTTTTGTATCTTCTCCTGCTGAACTGTGTTGTTCTTCTTGTTATATCTTTTTCCTATCTCTGCCTGCCTAAGCCTGAAAACCTGCATCTTTTTGTCTTGATCAGTGTGTTATGTCCATGAATCTTGTGTCCAAAGATATGCATTGTACCATTTGATTTGCAAACTTGACATAAAGTTCTTCTTTTCAAAAATGGATAAACCACTTTTTCCAATTAAGGCTTAATTCCTTGTGTAATGACTATATGAACAAAACAAAGCTAAAACACAATGGATTGGCATTTAATTATTGAGTAAGAAAAGGATTAGAGGCCTGTAACTAGCTTGCCCATGCTGTTTTGAAAAATTGCAAAGTGTATGAACATGTACATGGTCATGAATCAAAGTGACTTTTGCCCATTTTGCAAAATTCGATTCTCCCTAACCATGAGGTTGTTTGAGAAGTTCTTGGACATTTTGGAAATCTTGGAATGTGTACTACAATACATCTTTGAAATGCAAATTGAAATTCCAAGTGGAAGTGTATGGAAAATGGCCTTGAAGTGGGGTAGAAAACCTTGTCAAAATAGGTCAAAAATTCACTAAGTTAAGAATGGTTTAGTGCCCTTATTCAAAAATTTGTAACTTGAGATACAAGCCTCAAATTGGAAAACTTTGTGAATCAAAGTTGTAGATTATGCAACAAGCTACAACTTTCATGTTTTGACTTTTGTTTGAATCCAAATGAATCTTGGTGAAAAAGTGGGGCAAAGTTGGGAAAAATTAGGGTTTTCCATAACTTAGAAAAATTCTAAGTTATGAAAAATTCCATTTTAAACCCTAATTTGCATTTCTTGAGAAAATTGCGAGGGCAAATTTTGGGGTACAACAGTTGCCCCTGTTCAATCTTCTTGGACCTGAAGAGTTAGATTGGCAAGTTTGCCTTTCGCGACTTGATGGTAAAAGAAGATTGGACACTAAAGTGCCCAGAAAATTTGCACTCGGCGATGTGATGGTAGATGTGAATGGGCTTAAAGATGCCATTTGGTGATGGGCTTAAAGATGCCATCTAGTGCGATAGAATTTTGTCGGGGGATGGGCTTAGAGATGCCATCTGGTGACTGCTGGTAGGAGGATGGGCTTATAGATGCCATCATGTTGAACTGTATGTCAAAAGTGAGTGGGCAAGTATCAGAAGGGCATCCATGTTTTGGAACATCTCTGAATTAGGGGTCCGAATAAGCAACAGATTGACGTTCATGTCTGGAGAATCCGTAAACTATTTTCAGGAGTTGGGATTGAATAAGCAATAGAGCAACGTCCGTTGTTGGGAAGCGTCCGTAAACTGTTTTCAAAAGTTGAGAAGAGTCTGAACCAGTCGGTAGATTGACATCCGTTGTAGGGAAGAATCTGTAAACTGTTTTGAGAAGTCTTGAAGTTGAAGGGGAACCGGTGTAGGGTTTCCTGATGATGCGTCTGAATGGATCTGGAATAAGTATCAGAATGTCGCCGTGTCTGGGTCACATCTGAACTATTTCTGGATGAATCTCGGGAGATGATTTGTGTCTGTCGACTGCTCTTACCTGAAAAGTAAAGGGTTAGTTGTATGCAATGTTATGATGCATGATGCGATGTACGTGACATTAATGTTTATGATATGAATGTAATGAATGCGCATGTAAGCTGACGAGCTATCTTGCTGAGGATAAATGAATCTTGGACGGCTTGAAGATAAAAGAATCTTGATCGCTGCCGGGGAAAATAATTCCTTGGCTGTTGCTGGGGGAAGAGAATTCCTGATGGCCTCTACTGGGGAGTTCCAATCTAGTAGACTCATGATGGGGAGGTAAGATTGAGCATCTTCAGCTTGGTGGGAAGTAACTCTGGCGACTTCACCGGGGAACTCAAGATTTGTCCTCCCAAAACTCTGTGAGGAGAAGGCTCAATGGTATGGCTCCGCTGGGGATTGATAATTTGAAGTTTTAGCTTTGCTGGAGATCATGAAACTTGACTCTGAGTGGAGTTAGCTTCTGGAAGGTTCTTTGGCTGGGGATTGCGAGAGTCCTCTGATTGCTGTAGGTGTTGGTCTGGAATAAGTTACTGAATGTCGCCATCTCTGGGTCACATCTTGAACTATATCTTGAATGAAATTCTAAATAAGTTACTGAATGTCGCCAAATCAGGGTCACATCTGAACTATATCTTGAATGAAATTCTGAATGAGTTGCAGAATGTCGCCAAATCAGGGTCACATCTGAACTATTTCTGGAAGGAATCTCTGAATGAGTTGTAGAATGTCGCCAAATCTTGGGTCACATCTGAACTATATCTTGAAAGTCTGAATGAGTTATAGAATGTCGCCAAATCAGGGTCACATCTGAACTATATCTTGAAAGTCTGAATGAGTTATAGAATGTCGCCATCTCTGGGTCACATCTTGAACTATATCTTGAAAGTATGAATGAGTTATAGAATGTCGCCATCTCTGGGTCACATCTTGAACTATATCTTGAAAGTCTGAATGAGTTATAGAATGTCGCCAAATCAGGGTCACATCTGAACTATATCTTGAAAGTCTGAATGAGTTATAGAATGTCGCCATCTCTGGGTCACATCTTGAACTATATCTTGAAAGTCTGAATGAGTTATAGAATGTCGCCATCTCTGGGTCACATCTTGAATTATATCAATCTTCTGAGGTGATAAGGAAATTGTTGAACACTTTTGACATTCGAATGCCCCAAGTGGTGATTAAGGAGTCTTGAATTATATTACTCTGCGAATTGAGAGATTTCTTGAAATCTTGACTGGACTGCCCCAGGTTAACTGAACTTCGAAAGATCTGTTGAAACCTTGACTAGACTGCCCCATGTAATTCCCCTTGTTGATAGGAGATTTGTAATGGAAGTGTCATCCTTTTGAAGTGATCTTGCTCACTGAGAGAGTTTTCGTTCCTCCGAACATTCGTCGTGTGAAATTCTTCGCTGTCAAACAAAAAGCCAAATGCAGACAGTGATATTCAAACAATGCAAAGTTTATGTTTGTCTAGAAGTTTTGCAAAATGCGTTTTTGAGCAGAAAACTTTTTATAAGACAGATCAACACAAGATTTAGAGCAAAGCCTTACAGGAGTCAGGATACCTTTTGTAACAGTATGCTTTCGAATTAACCCATGCTTCAATTAGGACTTTTGAAGGGTTGTAACGTGGCTTGGTTCACGGTTTAAAAAACAAAGGATAAAGGCTCAAAGTATATTAATACCCACCCGCTCTTCGTGATGTTCTCCAACCTAAGCTCAGTTAATTGTGCGTCACACTCTGTTTCGAGTTTTGAACGACTTTTTGGGTGATGGTTCACCAGTTGAATTTGGGGAGACAGTCATCATCTCCTTTTTTTATTTTTTCAACATTTTTTCATGTTGTTGAGGATTTTGTAATGACCTCACTATTTTGATTTTGATTTGTTATCCCTAACTTTTGCCTGACTGTTCCCATTTTCGGGATTACTGTCAGCGGGATGCCCCAGCTTTCTTAAGCCTCCTTTATAGGTTTTGGCTTAGTGGGCTTTTTCTCTTTTGAGAGATTGACTGTCTATGTGATAGGGAACCACCCTTGTCTTTTGATTCCGGAGGAACGCTTTTTTTTTACGTCGTTCGATGTATTACGAACTGAGAGTTTGCGACTTCAATGCGCATTTTCTTTTGAATTAACTGAGATACTACCCTGCCCCGGGTTTATATCAAAGGTTTTGATTGTTTAGAACAAAAAAAACTCCTACTTCTTTGGCTCGAAGGGGTTGACTAGGGATTAACTTCCTTATAACTCCAGTGTTTGGGATTTGAAAGAAATGCCTGTACATCATCAGCAAGGTCTGTTCAAAAGCATACTGTATAAGATCATGGTATTGTTTCGTCATCCTCCCTCTAAAGGCTTACAACTTTTTATCAAGAGTCAAATATCATAAAGAAAAGCATAAGAGTAGTGAAACGAATGGATGAATTCAAGACAAACATATGCAATGCATTAATGAAAACAGAGTTTTAACATCAACAAATAATTGTTTGACAGCAAAAGAAATTACACTTTGAAAATTCAAAAAGAAGCAAAAGTCTTTCAGCTCGAGCTTCGTCACTTCAAGTGGAGAACCCTTTAACGGAAGATCTTCATCTCGCCGTCTGGCATGAGTTCCAGCACCCCAATGTCGATCAGATCTTGAATCTTGTTCTTCAAGGCCCAACAGTCGTTGGTGTCGTGTCCCGGGCTGTAGGAGTGGTAAACACAGAATCCGTCGGGATGATAGTTAGGAGATGAGGTATTGAGCTTCTGAGGAGGGTCCTTTACGGTAAGCAAGTTGACCTCCAACAGACGCTTCAGTATAAAGAATGATGGTATTTCAGTCTTCGTGAACTGTCTTCCCGACTTTTCTTGCTTACGCCGATTACCCCGTTGACGCTGGCGAGGTTGTTGATGGGCTTGTGACCCTGAAGCGAGCAAAGGAGCTTTCCCCTTGTCTTCTTGAGTGGATGGAGGCTGAGCGGTGACTTGCTCTTCGACCTCAGATGTTTGCCCCAGTTGGTTGTTTGGAAGCAGTTGGCGGACAAGAACTCTGAGTTCCTCTTGTCTTTGAGATAGGTCTTGGATGAGAGCCATCTGGCCCACCAACTGTCCCATCACTTGGGTCCTCAATGTTGTCAGATCAAACTGCAGTTCCTCCAGCTGGTCACTCCTGGCATTGTTGGAATTCTCCAAGCCCTTGGTGAGGAGAGCTTTCATCTCTTCTTGCCCCAGAGACAAGTTCAGGAACATCTCCTGCAGCTGAGCAGTCTGGTCTTGGATGTCTTTGACAGACCTTTCTAGAGCCATCTCTTGCTGAAATAAACAGCAGGAGAGTAAGGAAACCTGAAAAAGGAAAGACTGTCAAAATGCAATGTATGATATGTGGATGCATGCTTTCAAGGATCTCTTGGGGTAAACACAAGAAAATGTTAGAGGTTGAACTCTGCTCTTGGATTGGGGATCTCTGCACCGGTGGACGTCCTTCCACGAGAATCAAGCTCACCATGTCAAGTGGGTCATAGCCACTGATTCAAGCTGTTGTTCTTGAACTTTGATTGGAGAGCTTTATATCGGTGGATGTCCTTCTACGAGAATCAAGCTCACCATGTCGAGTGGGTCATAGCCACTGATTCAAGTTGTTGTACTTGAACTTGGATTGGGGAACTTTGTATCGGTGGATGTCTTTCCACGAGAATCAAGCTCACCATGTCGAGTGGGTCATAGCCACTGATTCAAGTTGTTGTACTTGATCTTTGACTGGGTTGGTTAGAGGAGAAAACCTCTTGCCCCTTGATATGTGTCTGGTTCAACGTAACCCTGCATCAAAAGAACCCTCGAGATCCTTGAAATGGTTATTGAAAATGCTATGGTATGATGTCATGATGTACATGTATGCAAAAAGCAAGTGAGTGTATATACATGCAAACATATTCACACAAGGCAAACAAGTCCTTAGGTTCAGGCTTGCATGAGGTTCAGGTACTACCCTCTTTCAGTTCGTTGGTTAAAACCTGTCCTATCAAAAGTAACCGGGTTCTAGAGGATCTCAAATCATTGGCTACCCTCAGTCGGTCATAACTCCAGCATCGCAACCTTTTCTCGCGGCCGGAACCATCACGAGAGTTTAGCCTCAATGAGTGTAGCATACTGCTACTGTTCTAATGGCCAAGTTGGGTCAATTTAGGGTTCTAAGGTCGGTTGGTGCTTAATGACTCCTTGGAAGACCCATATTCTCCCCGTTTCAACACGAGGAATATCGGTACAGACCAAGACGCCACACCAATGTAGCCACTGCTTCACCCATGTCGGTATACCCCGGACAGGTCCCTCGCAGATTATGCTACCTAAAAAGGTTTCCCCCAGATCCGGGTTAGGATCTATGAAACTCCGATACAAAGCCCGAAAATGTAAAAGAAAACAAAGCAATCAATTGAAAACAAAGGTGATCTAAACCCTAAGGTAACCCCACTTTAAAATTCTCCCCAGCAGAGTCGCCAGTTCTGTGATATGGTGGGAGAACTGACTTGAGGTTTTGCGTTTGTTTTCACAAAATGTTTCGGTTGAGCAAGAGTCGCCACCGAATTTTTATTTTATCCTAAATGAAAGGTTAAAAAGCACAGCAAAAACCTTTTGAGATTTTTCGTGGGTTCGGGGGGTAGATTATGAAAAGGGAAGGTATTAGCACCCTTTTCATCCATGGTTATCCATGGGCTCTTAGTTACTTGGTTTTTAGATCACTTGCCTTGATTTTCGATTGCTTGAAATTGTGGTGTATGTGTGTGTGTTTTGAAAATGTTTTTGAAGAGATGCCTTGTCTTAGGCTAACCAATGTATTTGACTCGTGTTTGAGTGTTTTACAAAAGTGTGTATCTTTTCGAAAAGATGTTTCAAATGTTTTTTTTGAGAGTTTGTTTGAAAGTGTTGTGGATTGTGGTTTTTGAAAAGAAGGCAAGTGTTTTTGCAAGTCAATCTCAAGTAACTAAGAGTTTTGTCTACCCTATTGTACTCAAAGGTTTTTGTTTATGTTTTAACCCCTTTTTAACAATTTTGTTCCACCATTGAAATTGGTGTACAATCTTGCGTTTAGGAAGTTTGTTCGGGACGGGCGCGGGTCATCGTGTGGACCATGAATGCAATGGTGCCAAGTGTCTTTGGCAATTTGCTTTGAGGGACTTGATCATTTGTTTAGGCAACATTTTGAGGGACTTATGATCATTTGATTTTGTTTTGCCAAAGATACTCGACGTGCAAGCATGGCCCATTTTGGAAGGCAACATGTGGGATTACCCTAGAGGGTGCAAGTGTGATTGTGTATTGATTTCATGTATTTGTCTTGTATTAGGTTATCTAGCGTTTGATTTTTATGTACATGCAAACCCTAGGTCTAACCATGGTATAATTGGAAAAACTGTAAATTGCGGAAATGTAAAATCTACGCTATTACAAAATAGTATCCGGGAGTGGGGGTACATGTGTATGAATGGGGATGAGACTTATAGTATCCAATAAGTTACAACCAAATCGAATTTGCAATCAAATGTAAATGACGAATATCAATGTATAAGATAAACAAATGTGTATAAGGGCAATGTGAATGTATTTGTGTTGTGTAAATGTGAGATGTATTATGTAAGTATGTGATTATTTACAAATGCGACAAGGTGAAATTAATGTGTATTAGGGTATTTGTTTTGACCTAAATATGTATTTAATGAATCTTTGATTTGTATATTTTTAATATGTACAAAAGAATGTGTTTTAATTGAATGTTCAAGTTCTAATTAAATTATGTATAAAAAATGTTGTTTTAAGAAAAGAAAATATTTCTAAGTTTTAATCATGTATACAAAAAGAGTATTTTTCATTTGTTATGTACAAGAGTAAGTGAAAAGAAAATGTTTTTAATTTAATCATATTATGTATAAAAATGTATTTGTTTACTATATACAAAAAGTATTAAATGTCAAGAATTGAATTATGTATATATAAAAAAAAGAAGTGTAATTTTATATTGTTATGTACAAAAAGTATTAATTAAAAAGAATTATGCAGAATGTAGGTTTATTTATTATGTACAAAAGTATATTTAAAAGAAAAAGGTATTTTCAAATATATTGTATGATATGTACAAATATATGTTTTAATTAAAAGAAAAGAAAAAAAAAGTATTTTCAAATTTAATTATATGGGCATGTTCAGGGCTATGATTGTGACATGTTTCCTTCACAAACCTAAAGCTAACAATGCCTATACTGAGAGATAGAACTTCATGAAGATACCTGTTCAGTTGGAATCGTGCTTTGCAATGGAGGAGTTTTGAGAGCAAGATGATGATTTGTATAGCTTCCTTGAAGTGTGAGGATGCTATTCCAAGTTTTACTTTGTCTTGAAACTCCCTGAATCGTGCTAGAGAACTTCAACTGCAAAACAGAAAAAATAAAAATGGTGAAGTAGCTTGGAGGTGTTACAGATCGTGCTTTAGCTTTTGGATAGCTTGCATAGGTGGTAAGGAAGGTATGTGAACTGGTTTGGGCAAGAGAGCTTGAGAGAAATAGAAGTTGGCACTCAAACTGCAGGACTTGCCCTGTTTTTGCAGTTTGAGAGTGATTATGGCAAGGGAAGTGTTTGAGAGGTGCAAGGGTCGTGCAAAAGCTTGGTTCTGATCTTTGGAAGGTGTTTGATAACTTTGTCTAAGTGTGTGTAAGCTGAGATGGAAGTTGGTATTGAAAAACTGGTTTTCTGGTTTTTGACGCTTTTTACACTATACTTCCACCAGTGGAAGTTGTATTGAAAAACTGGTTTTCTGGTTTTTGACACTTTTTACACTATACTTCCACCAGTGGAAGTTGTATTGAAAAACTGTTTTTTTTGGTTTTTGACACTGCTAGCAGGTTAAAAGGCTTAGCCGGTTTATGCTTGCTTAGCAGTTTTGTATATTTCTTTGGTGTTTTTTGAGGCAGGGCTTATGCAGGTTGTGGGTTTGTATATTTTTTGTATCTTCTCCTGCTGAACTGTGTTGTTCTTCTTGTTATATCTTTTTCCTATCTCTGCCTGCCTAAGCCTGAAAACCTGCATCTTTTTGTCTTGATCAGTGTGTTATGTCCATGAATCTTGTGTCCAAAGATATGCATTGTACCATTTGATTTGCAAACTTGACATAAAGTTCTTCTTTTCAAAAGTGGATAAACCACTTTTTCCAATTAAGGCTTAATTCCTTGTGTAATGACTATATGAACAAAACAAAGCTAAAACACAATGGATTGGCATTTAATTATTGAGTAAGAAAAGGATTAGAGGCCTGTAACTAGCTTGCCCGTGCTGTTTTGAAAAATTGCAAAGTGTATGAACATGTACATGGTCATGAATCAAAGTGACTTTTGCCCATTTTGAAAAATTCGATTCTCCCTAACCATGAGGTTGTTTGAGAAGTTCTTGGAAATTTTGGAAAGCTTGGAATGTGTACTACAATCCATCTTTGAAATGCAAATTGAAATTCCAAGTGGAAGTGTATGGAAAATGGCCTTGAAGTGGGGTAGAAAACCTTGTCAAAATAGGTCAAAAATTCACTAAGTTAAGAATGGTTTAGTGCCCTTATTCAAAAATTTGTAACTTGAGATACAAGCCTCAAATTGGAAAACTTTGTGAATCAAAGTTGTAGATTATGCAACAAGCTACAACTTTCATGTTTTGACTTTTGTTTGAATCCAAATGAATCTTGGTGAAAAAGTGGGGCAAAGTTGGGAAAAAATTAGGGTTTTCCATAACTTAGAAAAATTCTAAGTTATGAAAAATTCCATTTTAAACCCTAATTTGCATTTCTTGAGAAAATTGCGAGGGCAAATTTTGGGGTACAACACCTAGCAATCTGCTTGAACTGTTCCAGAGCCATGAAAACCCTAATTTGGATAGACTGATAAGAAAAAGTCTGTTTGACTGATTCTTAAGCCAATCTGAAAAGTCAGGGAAAACCCGAAGCTGTGATTTCTTGTGGAAAAATAAGAGGGCAAATTTTGGGGTACAACAGTTGCCCCTGTTCAATCTTCTTGAACCTGAAGAGTTAGATTGGCAAGTTTGCCTTTTGCACCTCGATGGTAAAAGGAGATTGGACACTAGAGTGCCCAAAACATTTGCACTCAGTGATGTGATGGTAGAGGGAATGGGCTTAAAGATGCCATTTGGTGATGGGCTTAAAGATGCCATCTGGAGAGAGACAGAATCTTGTAAGGGGACGGGCTTAAAGATGCCATCTGGAAATTGCTGGTAGGAGGATGGGCTTAGAGATGCCATCTGGAAATGTGACAGAATCTTGTCGGGGGATGGGCTTAGAGATGCCATCTGGAAATTGCTGGTAGGAGGATGGGCTTAGAGATGCCATCTGGAAATGTGACAGAATCTTGTCGGGGGATGGGCTTAGAGATGCCATCTGGAAATTGCTGGTAGGAGGATGGGATTAGAGATGCCATATGGAAATGTGACAGAATCTTGTCGGGGGATGGGCTTAGAGATGCCATCTGCAGGGGTGTCGATCGCATAAGATATTCCTTAGCGAGAACTTGCATACCTGTTGTTTGTAGAAGATTCCGTTGGGGAAGTCTAACTTTTGTGAAGATCTAGGAACTGTCTCGTGCTCACGGAGAGTATACCGCTGACGTTATAGAACTCGTCCACACTATGACGGAGGAAAACATCAAGATCTAGGAACTGACTCGTGCTCATCGGGAGTATACCGTTGAGGTTATAGTACTTGTCCACACTATGACGTAGGGAAACATCTTCATCAAGATCTAGGAACTGTCTCGTGCTCACCGGGAGTATACCGCTGAGGTTATAGAACTTGTCCACACTATGACGGAGGAAAATGTCGAAATCTGAGAACCTTATCTGAAATTCAAACGATGATAATTCAATTGAGATTTAAGAACCGGTCAGGTCTTCGACGTAACTGAGAATTTAACTGCGTCTTTTCCTGAAAGGTAAAGGTCAGTCATATGCAACGCATGATATGGATCAAGCAATGATGTTTTCAACATAAATGAGATTGTATGGTATGATGCGTATATGCATGTATCATGATGTATGAGAATGTGATGAATGCGCATGTAAGCTGATGAGCTGTCTTGCTGAGGATTGCAAGAATTTTTTTGATTGCTGCAGGTGTTGATCTGGAATAAGTACTGGAATATCGCCAAATCTGGATCACATCTTGAACTATATCTAGAAGGGAATCTTGAATAAGTTTCGGAATTTCTCCAAATCTGGATCACATCTTGAACTATATCTAGAAGGGAATCTTGAATAAGTTTCGGAATGTCGCCAAATCTGGATCACATCTTGAACTATATCAAGAAGGGAATCTTGAATAAGTTTCGGAATGTCGCCAAATCTGGATCACATCTTGAACTATATCTAGAAGGGAATTTGGAATAAGTATCGGAATGTCGCCAAATCTGGATCACATCTTGAACTATATCTAGAATGAAATTTGGAATAAGTATCGGAATGTCACCAAATCCGGATCACATCTTGAACTATATCTAGAAGGGAGTCTTGAATAAGTTTCAGAATGTCACCAAATCTGGATCACATCTTGAACTATATCTAGAAGGGAATCTGGAATAAGTATCGGAATGTCGCCAAATCTGGATCACATCTTGAACTATATCTAGAAGGGAATCTGGAATAAGTATCGGAATGTCACCAAATCTGGATCATATCTTGAACTATATCTAGAAGGGAATCTTGAATAAGTTTCGGAATGTCGCCAAATCTGGATCACATCTTGAACTATATCTAGAAGGGAATCTGGAATAAGTATCGGAATGTCGCCAAATCTGGATCACATCTTGAACTATATCTAGAAGGGAATCTTGAATAAGTTTCGGAATGTCGCCAAATCTGGATCACATCTTGAACTATATCTAGAAGGGAATCTTGAATAAGTTTCGGAATGTCGCCAAATCTGGATCACATCTTGAACTATATCTAGAAGGGAATCTGGAATAAGTATCGGAATGTCGCCAAATCTGGATCACATCTTGAACTATATCTAGAAGGGAATCTTGAATAAGTATCGGAATGTCGCCAAATCCGGATCACATCTTGAACTATATCTAGAAGGGAATCTGGAATAAGTATCGGAATGTCGCCAAATCTGGATCCCATCTTGAACTATATCTAGAAGGGAATCTTGAATAAGTTTCGGAATATCGCCAAATCTGGATCACATCTTGAACTATATCTAGAAGGGAATCTTGAATAAGTTTCGGAATGTCACCAAATGTGGATCACATCTTGAACTATATCTAGAAGGGAATCTGGAATAAGTATCGGAATGTCGCCAAATCTGGATCACATCTTGAACTATATCTAGAAGGGAATCTTGAATAAGTATCAGAATGTCGCCAAATTCGGATCACATCTTGAACTATATCTAGAAGGGAATCTGGAATAAGTATCGGAATGTCGCCAAATCTGGATCACATCTTGAACTATATCTAGAAGGGAATCTTGAATAAGTATAGGAATGTCGCCAAATTTGGATCACATCTTGAACTATATCTAGAAGGGAATCTGGAATAAGTATCAGAATGTCGCCAAATCTGGATCACATCTTGAACTATATCTAGAAGGGAATCTGGAATAAGCATCGGAATGTCGCCAAATCTGGATCACATTTAGAACTATATCTAGATTGGACACCGGGAAGGTGATGATCTTTGTTTTGTTAGGGCTCAGAAATTGGAAGTATACCAATCTTCTGAGGTGATGAGAATCTTCATGCTGTTAACGGTCAGAAACTGGGAATATACCAATCTTCTGAGGCTTTAAGGATGAGAGTCTTCATTCTTGAGAGAACAGATTTTTAGGAGCTTCAATCGTCCATTATTTTGTTGGTGGTTGTAACTTCCAGTAGGTGATGAAGGAATGGTTGAACACTTTTGACATTCGAATGCCCCAAGTGATGATGAAGGAGACTTGCCCCAGGTTACTCTGCAAGTTGAGAGATTTCTTGAAATCTTGACTGGACTGCCCCAGGTTAACTGGATAGTGACATGTGATGCCCCTTGTTGATAGGAGATTTTTGTAATGGAAGTGTCATCCTCTTTGAAGTGATTTTGTTCACTGAGAGAGCTTTCGTTCATCGGATATTCGTTGTGTGAATTTCTCCGCTGTCAAACAAATAGCCATATGCAAACAATGATATTCAAGCAATGCAAAGTTTATGTCTGTCTCGAAGTTTTGAAAAATGTGTTTTTTAGCAGAAAACTTTTCATAAGACAAACTCAACACAAGATTTAGGGCAAAGCCTTACAGGAGTCAGGATACCTTTTTGTAACAGTATGCTTTTGAACTAACCCATGCTTCAATTAGGACTTTTGAAGGGTTGTAACGTGGCCTGGTTCACGGTTTAAGAAACAAAGGATAAAGGCTCAAAGTATATTTGTAGCCACCCGCTCTTCGTGATGTTCTTCAATCCTAAGCTCAGTTAATTGTACGTCGCACTCTGTTCGAGTTTGGAACGACTTTTGGGTGATGGTTCACCAATTGAATTTGGGAGGCAGTCATCATCTCCTTTTTCTTTTGCAACATTTTTCATGTTGTTGAGGATTTGTAATGACCTCTTTCTTTTGATTTGTTATCCCTAACTTTTGCCTGACTGTTCCCGTTTTCGAGATTACAGTCAGCGGGATGCCCCAGCTTTCTTAAGCTTCCTTTGTAGGTTTTGACTTAGTGGGCTTTTCTTTTTTTGAGAGATTGACTACCTATGTGATAGGGAACCATCACTGTCTTTTGATTCCAAAGGAATGTTTTTGATGTCGTTCGTTGTATTACGAACTGAGAGTTTGCGACTTTGACGTGCATTTTCTTTTGGATTAACTGAGAGACTACCCTGCCCCCAGGTTTAAATCAAAGGTTTTAATTTGTTTAGAACAGAAAACTCCTACTTCTTTGGCTCGAAGGGGTTGACTAGGGATTATCTTCCTTATAACTCCAGTGTTTGGGAATTGAAAGAAATGCATGTACATCATCAGCAAGGTCTGTTCAAAAGCATACTGTATGAGAATATGGTATTGTTTCGTCATCCTCCCTCTAAAGGCTTGCAGCTTTTTATCAAGAGTTAAATATCATAAAGAAAGTAGAAAGCATAGTTCAAGTGTAATGAAAATGAGTGGATCAAGTCAAGACAAACATATGCAATGCATTAATGAAACAAAGTTTGACATTAATAGATATTTGTTTGAATAACAAAAAAAATTACAACTTTGAAAATTCAAATGAAACAAAGACAATCCCAATGATTTGGCATAGGAGGAGTGATCATGCTAGAGTCTCCGGAGGGTCAAACTCGATCTCCTTGGCATCGATCATGTCTTGGATTTTGTTCTTCAGAGGCCAACAGTTGTTTGTGTCATGTCCCGGACTGTCAGAGTGATATGCACACCTTTCATTGGGATGATAAGTAGGAGCAGAAGTATTTGGGTTCCGGAGGGGAGCCCTCAATGTAATCAGGTTCATCTTCAACAAGTGTTGCAGTGCTTGAGACAGCGGCATGTTGATGTTGGTGAACTGTTTTTTAGGTGCGACCTCCTTACGTTGATGCCCCTGTCTTTGTTGAGCAGGTGTAGGATTAGAGATTAAGATTGCTCCTACGTGTTGGTCATGACGACCCTTTTGACTGCTTGCAGCATTGGACTCCTTCTTTCCGTTGTAGGGAATTATCTGACTATCCGAGGGTGAAGTTCCTTGGATCTTTCCACTCTTGATGCCAGCTTCGACCCTCTCGCCAGTCAGTATTAGCTCGCTGAACCCGGCTGAGGAGCTTCCAATTAAGTGATTGAAGAGAGGCCCTATCAAAGTTCCTATGAAGATGTCAATCAGCTCCCTATCAGTTAAAGGAGGTTGCACCCTACCAGCCAAATCTCTCCACCTTTGAGCATACCCTTTGAAGTTCTCGTCAGAACCCATGGTCATGTTCTGCAATTGCACACGAGTTGGTGCAAGATCAGCACTGTACTGATATTGTTTGTAAAAAGCAGTAGCCAAGTCCCCCCAGGTGTGGATGCGAGAACTCTCCAATTGATAGAACCACTCGAGTTGAGTCCCTACCAGGCTTTCTTGGAAGAAATGGATCCAAAGCTTTGGATCAGCTGTGTATGGTTGAATCTTGCGGACATAAGATCTTAGATGCATCTGAGGGCAAGAGACTCCATCGTACAGGGTGAAGGTAGGGACTTTGAACTTTGGCGGAATGATCAATCCAGGAACTAAACCCATGTCTCCTAGATCCAAGCCAGGTATTTGTTGAATCTCCATAGCGCTGAGGCGATCCTTCAACTATTTGTACTTGTCATCAGCGGGAGAATATTGTTCCTCAGAGTAGTCAGCTTCAAACTCATCAATCTCCAAATTGTGATCCTCTTCAAGACTATCCCCTAGGTTGGATGGAGTTGGAAGATCTTGGGTTTTAGGTCTTCTCCTCAAGTTCAGGATGCTCGCTGCTTTCTTGGACTTCTTCTTCTTATCTTTGAGAAGGAGAGCTTTCAGATCCTCTTGCCCTTTACCCATAGCCAGAAACATTTGTTGGAATTGAGCATTTTGAGCTTGGAGATCTTTCACCGTTTGTTCCATATCCATCTTACTGAAATAAACAACAGGAAGATAAGGAGGCCTGTATAGGAGAAACCTGTTATGCAATGATATGTGTGATCGGTGGATCTGGAACTGACTGTTTAAAGCTGGTTCGCGAAATGTCGCGGAAGCAAGAGTCGCCACCGTCTTTTATTTTCTCCAAATGGAAAGGACAAAAGCACAGAAAAATTCCTTATAGAGATTGCTCTCGGTTCGGGAGGTAGGTTATAGAAAGGGAAGGTGTTAGCACCCTTTCTATCCATGGTTATCCATGGGCTCTTAGATACTTGCTCATTGTGTTTTCAAAATGTTGTTTGCTTTTCAACTGTGGGTTTTAAAAAAGTTTCTTTGAAAATTTCAGTTCGACTCGTGCGTCAGAGTGTTTGAAAAATTGCTTTGAAAGCTTTTGAAAAGTGTCGGTGCAAAAAGATTTTGATTTGTTTTGTTTTTGAAGAGAGCAAGTACCTACGAGAACCTACCTACCCCAAGGAATTCGTCTGTGTAAATGTCCTTTTAAAGTAGTGCCATCCCACCATTGAGAGGTAGGTAGCACCACCGTTGGAGGTGTTCGGGTCTATTCGAGTTTGTAGGGACATGGTGATCACCAGAGCAATAGGAAGACACCTTAGAAGCTACCCTCATGCCAGGTTCCCGGATCATGAGGACTTACTAAGACATCCGCTACTCGACGATCACCTTTCGAAGGCAAGGCAACAGTGAGGCGTACCCTAGGGGTGGTGTGTGCGAATTGTGTGTCATTTTCATTGATATTTGTCTTGTCATGTTCATTGTGATCTACGCTTGATTTTATTTATGTCCATTCATTCTTTCATGCTTTTTTGTTAACAATTAAAAGTTTGCGGGAAAGGTAAATTCTAAGCTATTACAAAAGGCGCGGGTCCACATCGCCAAAATTAAACCGGACCCGATTTGACAGAAAATGAATAAAGCAAATAAAAGTGCGAAAAGCATAAATGTTACAAAGCTTTGGGAGAGATACATAATTATTTAAACGACATAAAATAAATATGCGAAATTAAATAAAATTAAGAACATGGGCGTTGGACCCTTTTGCAAAATTGAATTAATAAGGAATTAAAATTAAAAATTAAAAAAAGAATGTTTTTGGTATTTTTTAGTATTTTAAGATTTAATGAAAAAGAGAATTAATTAAAACTAAAACAAAATGTTAAACCTAGTTCTAATTATTTTTTTTTAGTTATTAAGAAAAATATTGAATTTTAACCTAATTTAAACCTAAGTTAATTTATATGCAAGTTTAATTATAAAAAATAAAATAGATATTATTATTGTGAAAAAGGAATATTAAAAAAGGAATAAAAATTAACTAAACCTAATTCTACATTTTTTAGATTTTTATTATGAAAAGAATCAAAATTGTAACTTAATTTAAAACTAATTAATTACATGCTAATTTATTTACAAGAAAATATCAAAATAAATAATCATTATATTTTTTTATCTTTTTCTGAGTTTTTATGTATTTTTATTATATTTTGTAAAAAAATAATTAATTAATCTAAACAAATAATAATTAAAACAATAATTGAAAATAAACAATAAATAAAGAAAATGTATAGAATTTGCAAACCAGGGGGGTGGAAATCCCAAATTGTGAGGGGTAATCCTAGAATGCTGGCCCAAAACCCTGAGTCCATTTGACTTTTGTGAGTAGCGTGTGGGATGGTTGACCTGAGCTTATAGTGGACCTTCAATCTCAGCCTTTGATCTGAAGCAACTAGACGCGTGGCTGGCTTGATGATGATGGAATATGGTGCTCTATGACGCTTACGCTGCATGGGAATACACATGGAAAAATGATATTGAAATATGCAAGACCTGGGACTTGAACCCAGGTCGTGAGCGTCACCCGTTAACACCTGTACCGCTGAGCCACTATCACGCATTCGTTAATTAAATAAACAACAAATATAATGAAAGAAAACAACGCGTTAGTGGACCCACGCGCGAAAATATTTAAACGTGCCAATCAGTTCTTGCCACGACTCCGTCTTCTTCGTGGCCTTTTTATTTTTTCTGAAACATGAACGCATTGGCCACGGTTTTTCCCCGTTCTCTTAGACACGTTTTGAGAAAATAGCGATTAGCCCCTCAACGCTCATAAATTGAGCGCGAGGGTGCCATCGTCTTCGTCTTCATGCGCTGAATCTAATGATCAAGGTCATATGTCCCAATTTTGCCTGGCTTTAAAATCCCCAATTGGAAGCTCTGCAAACCCTAAATTTTAACAATGGCGATTTCTTGTATAGCTCATAAAAACACGATTAATTCATCCAGTTAGCTTCAGAATACATTATTCAAGATAAATGCATAATCAAAATGCCATGAAAACGCTTAAATCTGGAAATACGAATTTGAAAAATATAAGAAAAAAAGTGGATTTCTGTATACCAATTCAACGCGTTTGGGTGGCTGTTCTGGATTGGAATATGATCAGTGAAGCTTCAGGAAGCTATTGAAATAGTTTGTGTGCCTTGAATCGTCCTGAAAAGGGGTTTACAGTTTTGACTTTTTTCAATAATTTTTCAAGTTTGTTTATGGCCTTTGAGCGCAGCATTCAGTCTATTCTCATTAGGTTTTGATTCATGCTTATGTAGTGAATGTATTAGGTTAACAAAATTCATAAAAATCTCTTGTAATCATTGATTGAATATTTGATTTTTTTCCATTATGTTTTCAATCTTTTTCACATGGTTTTTGTATCAATTAGCATCCAATCAAACCAATTCTTTCCTA
This sequence comes from Vicia faba, assembly GCA_948472305.1. Lineage (NCBI taxonomy): Eukaryota > Viridiplantae > Streptophyta > Magnoliopsida > Fabales > Fabaceae > Vicia > Vicia faba. Next base: position 781,078,401 of record OX451736.1, read on the forward strand.
ATCAGCATGTGCACGAAATCTTGATGGCAAAACATGCATGAAAAGATTTTTTAGGTCAAATTATATATTTTCCACATATTTAAATGATTTAAATGAATTAATATAAATAATAATTCAAATAAATAAATAAAAAATGAGAAAATACTTCCCTTTAGGCCAAGTGGTCGTGCACATGCTTAGAATGATGAATCATGGAAGAAAAATGGGCCCATTAGCAATTTTAAGTCATTTGGATCAAAGTTGACTTTTCAAAATATCCAAAAATTTCCCAACTTCTACAAGGCATAACTTGCTCAATTTTTAATCTTTTCTCATGTTCTTGGACATTTTGGAAAGGTCTTTGAGTCCTCTAACCAATGCCTTTGGTCCCATGTCATTTTGATTCACCAATCTCAAGTTATGGCCTTTGACTTAAAGTCCCTTTTTGTTGACTTTTGAAAATGACCTATAATGTTGAAATTGATAACTTTTTGTGAGAGCATTTCTTGGACTTGAAGTATGAAGATGAGTTGTAGGAAATGTCTTTCTCTTCAAAATGAGCTTTGGATGGAATTTTTCTGATAATCCATGTGAAAGTTATGCCCTGGTCAATTTCAGTTGACTTTTTCAGCTGTCCAAATAAGGAAACTTTTGCATCTTTGATGATTTCTGAGCCAAATTTTGAGAATCATGATCAAGCATTGATCAAATGATGTTTGTGGCTTCAAAATGATATGTTGACCAAAAATTTGAACTTTTGACTGTCAAATGACCATTTTGCCCCTACAGTTGACTGTAGTGCAATTTAGGGTTTTGACTGTGCAATTTTGAGCTGAATGCCTTGAAACTTGATATGAGGATACTTGACCATATTTGTAAGCATGTAAGACTTGATTGGGCCTTTGAAAACTTCCTTTTCTTGATTGGACTCAAAACCCTAATCTTGACTGTATAGGAGATCTTTGACCTATGCAACCCTTGGGGAATTTTGTGACTTGGCTTGGCAATTTCTTGAAGAATATGGGAGGGCAAATTTTGGGGTACAACAATATGTATGATATATGCATGCAATGTTTTCAAGGATCTCTTGGGGTAAACACAAGAGAATGTTAGAGGTTGAACTTCGGTCTTTGATTGGAGAACTTTGCACCGGTGGATGTCTTTCCACGAGAATCAAGCTCACCATGTCAAGTGGGTCATAGCCCCTGATTCAAGTTGTTGCACTTGATCTTTGATTGGAGAACTTTGCACCGGTGGATGTCTTTCCACGAGAATCAAGCTCACCATGTCGAGTGGGTCATAGCCCCTGATTTAAGTTGTTGCACTTGATCTTTGATGGCATTTGTTTAGAGGAGAAAACCTCTTGCCCCTTGGTAGACGTTTGGTTCAACGTGACCCTGCATCAAAAGAACCTCGAGATCCTTGAAATGGTTATTGAAAATGCTATGGTATGATGTTATGATGTTATGTACATGTATGCAAAAGCAAGTAAGTGTATATACAGGTAATCATATTCACACAAAGCAAACAAGTCCTTAGGTTTAGGCTTTCATGGGGTTTGCAGGTAAGTACCCTCTTGAAGTTAGTTGGCTCATCCTGTCCTAAAATAGAAAACGGGTTCTAAGGAGCTCAATATCATTGGATTGTTTTCTGTGTTCATTGTTTTGGTTTAGCCACTTAACTGGCGACCAAAATATTCCAAGAAAACAACCCTCAATGAGTGTAGTATCGAGTATCTACCAACTTCAGACTGCACCAAAGTCGGTCATCTCACTACCCCAAAAAAGGCTAAGATGGTCAATTAAGGTTCTAAGAGTTCGTTAGTGCTTCACGACATCACTCAGCGGCCCCGTACTCTCCTTGATTGAACTCAAGGGTTACCAGTACTCACAAATATGTCACACTAACATAGCTTACTGCTTCAACCGTGTCGGTATACCCCGCACAGTTCCCTCACAGTTTTATTGCTATTTACCTAAGAAGGTGCCCCAAAATTCGGGTGAAGGATTTACAACAAACCCAAATAAGGACCCAAAAGTAAAGCAATCAAAGCAATAATGTAAAGGTGATCTAAACCCTAAGGTAACCCCACTTTTAAATTAAATCCCCAACAGAGTCGCCAGTTCTGTGATACGGTGGGAGAACTGACTTGGATTTTGCGTTTGTATTCGCACTTGTTCGGTTTAGCAAGAGTCGCCACCGACTTTTTATTTTATCCTAAAGGAAAGGTTAAAAAGCACAGGAAAAACCTTTTGAGATGTTTCGTGGGTTCGGGGGGTAGATTATGAAAAGGGAAGGTATTAGCACCCTTTTCATCCATGGTTATCCAGGGGCTCTTAGTTACTTGTTTTAGATCACTTGCCTTGATTTTCAATTGCTTGAAATGGTGGTGTGTGTGTGTGTTTTTGAAAATGTTTTGAAAAAGATGCCTTGTCTAGGCAACCGTTGTAACAATTCTTTACTCGAATGTTTTACAAAGGTGTTTGTCTTTTCGAAAAGATGTTTCAAATGTTTTGAAAGTTTTGTTTTGAAAGTGTTTGTGGAGTGGATTTTGAAAAGTAGGCAAGTGTGTTTTGCAAGTTGGATCAAGTAACTAAGAGTTGTCTACCCCTAAATTTACTCAAAGATTTTTCTCATGTTTTAACCCTTTTAACAGTTTTGTTCCACCATTGCATTTGGTGGACAATCTTGTGTTAGGATGTTAACGGGACAGGCGCGGGTCATCGTATGGACCATGAATGCAATGGTGCCAAGTGTCTTTGGCAATTTTGCTTGAAGGTACTATGATCATTTTGTAGGCAACTTTCGAAAGCGTCATCGAGGGACTATGATCATTTTGATTTGTTTTTGTTTTGCCAAAGAAACTCAACATGCAAGCATGGCCCATTTTGGAAGGCAACAAGCGGGATTACCCTAGGGGTGCAAGTGTGAAAAGTGTGTTGATTGTCATGAATTTGTCTTGTATTTAGGTTATCTAGCGGTTGATTTTATTTACATACAAACCCTAGATCTATCATGGCATGATTCGAAAGCGATAAATTGCGGGAATTTAAAGTCTAAACTATTACAAATAAGTATTCGGGAATGGGGGTACAAATATTTACAAATGGGGATGAGACTTATTAGGAGAGTAGTGCCCAAATATTTACAACCAAATCTAATCAATCGCAATGTAAACAATGTAATGTAGCAATGTAAAAAAGACAAGCAAATGTATTGGTGAGATATGTATGTGAATATTTACAAGTGATGCAAGTATTACCCTAATATACTTATTAAGTACTTATTTATGTATCAATATTATTTTTGGTATTTTGTTAATTATATACAAGTGTTTTAGTTAAAAAGAAATATTCAACCTAAAAATCTATTTTTTATGCACTTCTATGAATATTTTATACAAGAGTTTTAATTAAAAGAAAAAAAGTTTTAAGTTTGAGAAAAATCAAAGTTTATGTATTTATATATAAACAAATGTTTAATCAAAAAAAGAAATAAAAGAAAATCTATTTTCTTATGTATTTATTGATATGCATTTTTGATTATACTAATAAAAGAGTAATTGAGAAAAATAATATAAAAAAAAAGAGTTAGTGGATTATTTACTTTACAAAATTTAATTATGTTATAAAAAGAAAATAAAAGAGTTAATAAAATTTGATGTAAAAAAATTAGTGTGTTAATTTATTTAACAAAGAAAGATATTATGTGCTAAAAAAGAGTATTAATTTCTAAACAAAAAAAGGATTAACATGGGCTTTAGGGTGTTCACTCTGGCCCAATAAAACAGAAAAAGAAGCAAATAAGGAAAAGAAAAGGGGGCGTGCGTCCAGATTTTGATGGGCTTAAGGGTTCTGAATGGGGCAAGGCCCATTGTGTTTCACAAATGTTTTAGGGTTTTCAGTAGTTTATTTCATTTGGAAAAATAGGGTTACAGTATTGCTTGAGAGCGGCGCCGTCCCTTCGTCGTCTTCTTCTCTTCGTCTTTCTTCGCTCGAACCATGCCTCTGAACAAGCCTTCTATCTATGGCCACCAGACGCCATCGTTACCTCCTCCTCTCCATGGATTACTCAAGCGGTGGTTTACAAGGTATTGATTCTGTTCTAGCGCATTTTTGAGGGTTTCTGTTCATGCATGTCTTTTACTCTTTGATCATTTCTAATCTCTGATCATTATTATTGTTATGTGAGGTGTGAAGGAAAATGGTAAAAGAGTTATACCTTCGTTGTCTTTTGAAAATGGAGGAGAGAGCTGGAGGCGGCCAGGTGGCCGGAGACGGAGGGAGCAGCGATGCTGAGAGCTGGCTAGCCTGGTAACCACGTATCTTGATTTAGGTTTTATGATGATGGCCTGAAAACCTAGTTCATTTACTTCTTTTTTCTCTTTTGCTCGCTTCTGTATGCTTGTATGCTGATTTTTCCTTGGATATTAACCCTGTGATGAAAACATTCTGAGGGTGTGGTTGTTGGTTTGAATGCTTAGTGTTTGATGCTGAGCTTGAAACAAGTTAACAGGTTTGGTTGGAATTCGGTTTGGAGTTTTAGGCTTTGAAGTTACAGGCCTGGTGCTGGTGGCTTCAGGCTTGCTTATGCAGGATGGAAAGGCTTAACAGTTTGAGGCTTTGGCTTGTATGGTTCTGGTTTGTTTAGGAATACAGGTTTTGGAGGGTTTTTGTTTGGTTTTAGAGGCTAACAGTTTGACTGGTTTGTGGCCATTTGATGGCTTTGGCTTTTGTCTTTGAAACAGATTGCAAGGCTTTTTTGGTTTGAGGTCACAGGTTTGTGAGCTTGAATGCCTTGAAGCAGGTTACAGGCTTGAGGCTTTTTGGAATTTGACAGTTTTTATGCTCTTTTTTCTCTGTCTGAATAAAGGCTCTAATGCTTTGTTTTATAACTTACATGTTCTTGGCTTTGTGTTTTTTTTTGAAAGGCAGGGGGTGTTATTATTTTTTATGTATATTCGTTCTCTTTTTGAATTTGGTCTTAGTTTGGATTCCAATGCTTGAGCAGGTTTGCAAGGCTTGAGGTTTTCATTCTTTATGATATCCTCTGCTGTATGTATTCTGCCTCTTCCCTCTATGTGTTCTGATACATCCTGTTTATATCTCTTTTTTAGCCTCTAACCTGTTGTACTGTAAGCTGCCTTCCTCTCTCTTTCTCTCTCCAGATTAAAGAAAAGCATTTTTATTGCTTAAATTTGTCTTTTTCTGAAAAAGTAACTGGCTTTGAAAATGATGACTTTTTGAATATGTTTGCAATGTGGTCTTTCCTCTGTATACTCTCCATATTTCCTGCATGCTTTGTGTACTTTGTTGACAGCTTTTTGGTGTTTGATATCTTTTGATATCCTTGGACAATTTTTGACAGCTTTGGCTTAGTTTGAAATTGTGACTTGTTTTGGCATATTGAACTTTGTAAGCTATGCAGTTTGGTTTGCTATTCAGTTTGCCTTTGACTATGCAGCTTGTTGACAATGCAGTATGTTTGAAAATTTGAATTTGTGCAATATGGTAGCTTTGTGCATTTCATATTTTTGCAAACACTTTCTATCCCTCTTTGTGAACCAAGAGCAATCTTGTGATTTGCAGAGAGGGGAACAACTGATTCCGGCCAATTACTTTTAATGATGAGTCCTTTTTTATTTGTCTGCTCTTTTATTATTTCATCTGCCTTTGACTTCCTTTTTCTTCTTTTTGCAGGTGAAAAATAATTGAGCAACGGGGAGCAGCAAATAGAAGATGAAGGCTTAGGAAATTTTTAGGATAGATTTTTATTTTACTTTTAATCAATGTAATAAATATTATTATAAATACTTGTAAATAATTATTGTATTTAAATAATACTTGTACAAATAATTAAAAATAATAAAAAGTCTTTTATCAATTAATCTCTTTTAACTCTACTGTCTATTTAATTATTTAAGCTTCCTTGAATTAAAATAACTGGAAGTAGATCCAATTATTCTAACTTAGATAACGTAAATAATTAACAAAAATTATAGTCTTGCAATCAATTAATAACCTGGCGTCCCAAATAGCCACAAGCATTGCACAGTCAAATCAAACAAACATCCATATTCCTTTGCCTTTACTGATTAAACCAACCACTGCAAGTTCTCAATTCAAATGCCTCAACTCACATCCCAGAATAAAATGAAAAGAACTGTAGAATTAATTCTTTCTGAGAAATGTGTGCACAAAACCCTAGTTCTTGATTAAATGTCAAGGAAGCGCCTGCCTGATCAAACCCTGAGCCAAACTCAAACAAAACCCTAGCAATCTGCTTGAACTGTTCTAGAGCCATGAAAACCCTAATTTGGATAGACTGATAAGAAAAAGTATATTTGACTGATTCTTGAGCCAATCTGAAAAGTCAGGGAAAACCCGAAGCTGTGATTTCTTGTGGAAAAATAAGAGGGAAAATTTTGGGGTATAACACATACAAAAATTGATCCTGAGTTCAAATCCATTTTTAATTTCCATGTGTCATGGTTGCATCACCCTGTTCAGGGAACAATATAGCTTTTGCCCTAAACATGGCAAAAACTTAGATCTGCATCGAATCACTCATAATTCATGTTAGAACACATCAAAATCATCATACAAATAAGAATATATGCATTAAACTTGTTTAGAATGCATGTATTAACAAATTCGGATCTTGGAAATTTTACCATAATAGAGCAATCCGATTGGTCAATCTCGGGGTACCTCAGGCATGGGTATGGACTGGATTCAACTTCTAGAAGTCATGGGATATTGATGGAGTCCTTGGATTGGATCAAAAAGGGCTGGAAGTGTGATTTTGAATTTTGACAATTTTAGTGGAAATTTGGAATTTTCGTGTGAACTCTTAGGACTCTATAGTCGTTGGCTTGTGGAAGTGGCTTGTATTTATAGTAGATGGGGGTGCATGGAAATGGCAAGAGACAGCTATTACCCAAGCTTTGAAGGCCATGAGACCAAAATCAGACACATTAAAACACTTCCATTTTTGAAACATTCATGCCTCTTTGAGCCTTAGGATGAACCTGGACACATTTGGTCCCTTCGAATGCCTTTAGTCCCTACCCTTCGATTGGCTATAAGTTGTTTCCTTCGAATGGATCAAGCCTTTCCCTTCGATTGACTATGAGCTACTTCTTTCGAATAAATCAAATTCTCACCATTAGGGCCTCTTCGATTGAGCCCCTGCTCAGCTAGCCCAAACGAAAACTCTTTCCAGGCCAATCGAAGCTTCCTTTGACATGAATGCTTGTGCAGGAAGTTTGAGTATGTCAATATGTGGGATTTTGGGCCAGCCAACATTTTTGCATATTTCTCTTTCGTTTTGGCCAACTAGATCTTATCTTTGACCAAACCCATTTCTTTTAGACAACACTAAGTGTCCTTCGAATGGGCCTTTGAATTACTTCTTCGGATGGATCATTTACATGTCCTTCGAATGGCTTTAGATTGGACCCATCTATTTTCCTTAGTTGTTTGATTCAAATACCCCCAAGTGAGAACTTTATTCTGTCAATCAAAGGCTCTTTTGTCACTTCTTTTGAATGCCTTTGCATAAGAGGCATGGGCCTAGCTACATGTAGGATTTTGGCCATAAAGCATCTTGTACCAAGACTCACCACAAACCCAACTTATTTTCAATAATCACGTGTCCTTCGAATTAACCAATGAATGCTTCTTCGAAGGGACCACATGAATGCACCTTCGAAGGGACTATCATGCATGTCGAAGTGTGAAAAAACAGTGTGTCCTTTGATTCACTGAATTGAAGTTGTTTCAAAGGGGATCATTGCCCAGTTAAAGCTGGCACCAAGGTAACCAATGCCTTGTGGACGCTAGCATGAGAGTGTCCAAAGCAAGCATAAAAGGGGCTATTCCCTAGTGAATCGAAACAGGCATCAAGGAGGTATTTGTCTTATGGATCGAAGGAAGTTTTCTTCAGTGGGTTGAAGGCAAATCTGAAAAAGGCTTGGTATTATGTGCCTGGGGAATTGTTCTTGATCGAAGGGTCCTAGAGGCCCAATCAAAGCTTGTTGACATGCCAATCAAAAGACACTTTACTCTGATATGCCAATCGAAGAACATTACTCAGATGCCAATCGAAAGACATTGTTTTGCATGCCAATCGAAGGACACTTTGCTATCATTTAAAAGTTTTTATTTTTCTTTAGGCAAGTGCTTGTAACCAACCATGTAAGAGACAGTCTTGGGGAACATGAGAGGGCAAATTTTGGGGTACAACAGCTGCCCATGTTCAATCTTCTTAAACTTGATGATTTAGATTTAGCTTGTCTGCCTTTCATGATCTGAAGGTGGAAGATGATTGAATACTAGAGTGCCCAGAAATTTGTGCTTGCATGAAGTAACATTGTTGGTTGATGATGGCGGGAACGGGCTTACAGATGCCATTTTGAGAAGATGACAGAGAGTCGTCGGAGATGGGCTTAAAGATGCCATCTAAAGTAGATGCTAACTTCCTAAGAAATCGCTTTGTGGGGATTCCTGTTCCTGCTGTCTGAGGAGGAGTCCACTGGGGAATTTTTTAGGGGAATAGAGTCTAGGGGCTTCAGTTGTCCATTACTTTATTAGGGAGTTATCTCTTGAAAGCGAGCTGTTATCTGGTCGATATCCAGGCTTCACGGTGACTTGTTGAGGACAATAAGACTGACTGCTATCTGGTCGTATTCGAGGCTTCACAGCGACTTATTTGGGAATATGAAATTAACTCTCTCTGGTCGGTTCCAAGCTTCGTAGTAATTGTAGACATTGAACTGTTATCTGGTCGTATCGAGGCTTAATCGGTTTGAAGAAATTAAGTCGTTATCTGGTCGAGTCCAGGCTTCGGTGTCATAGGTTATACTATCATCTGGTCGGGTCCAGGCTTCATAGTAATTAATAAACTGCTTTCTGGTCGGACTCCAGGATTTACAGTATCTTTAACTGGATAAGAATCAGAAAATATTAGGGTCGATTTAACTGAACCAGAGAAAGTATCTATCGGAAAAGAATCAGTAATAAATTAATGGTCGATTTGAACAAAATCAGCAGAGGTCTTGATTTATCTTAGACTGGATAAGAATCAAAAAAATCTTAGTGTCGATTTAACTGAACCAGAAAAAGGTCTTGGATTATCTTCAACTGGAATAGAAATCAGGAAAATCTTAGTGTCGATTTAACTGAACCAGAGAAGGTCTTGAATTAACTTTGACTGGAATGGAAATTAGAAAAATCTTAGTGTCGATTTAGCTGAACCAGAAAAAGGTCTTGGATTAACTTTGACTTGAATGTAAATCAGAAAAATCTTAGTGTCGATTTAACTGAACTAGAAAAAGGTCTTGAGTTGTCTTCAATTGGAATAGAAACCAGGAAAATCTTAGTATCGATTTAACTGAACCAGAAAAAGGTCTTGAGTTTCCTTCAACTGGAATAAAAATCAGGAAAATATTAGTTTCGATTTAACTGAACCAGAGGAAGGTCTTTTGAGAATAATCTTTCTGAGGAACATGCTGAAATAGCCCTTGGTTAGACGTAGCCTTTGAGAAGACTGCCAGGTTATATAAGTGGTCAACAGTATTTTTTGATTTAATCCTTCCTGAAAAGGTAAATAGTTAGTCGTATGCAATGTCATGATGTATGAAATTCATTTTGTAATGATGTTCTCAAAATAAATGAGATTATATTGTATGCGACGTGTATGCGCATGCTATGGTGTATGAATATGGAATGCTGTTGCGATATCTCCTAGTCTGGGAAAGTAAATCCCTGACTGCTGCTAGAGAGTATTAGGAAGCTGAATCCCGGACTACTGTTTGGTAGATGAGGAAAGTGATTCTTTCATTCCCTCTGGGGATGATGAGCATAGATGATTTGCCAGGGATTTTTGACTCCTGCTTGAGAATGATTCATTGGGGAGAAAGATGCTCCGTCGGAAGACTTTACCGATGTAGAGAAATAAACTCTGTTGGGGGATAAACTTTAGCAGCTAGAGAAATGAACTCTTCCAGGGGATAAGGCTTTATAAACTGTTTGAGATTTGTAAAACTCAGTTGGGGATCTTTGAGTTAACCTCTCCGAGGGAACTTTGCTGGAGGAGGAAATCCTTGTTTGAGGAAGAAGAGATCAAAACTTTGGTTGTTTCCACTATGTGGGGAACATAGACATCATTGTGTCGTGTGCCAAGGATGTAGCGGTGACTTCATCCTAAGACGTCTCTTCCCCTGTACCTGCTGGAAAGAGTAACTGTCGGGACTACAAATTACTTTTTTAGACTTTGCCCCTTTTCTTAAAGTCATTAGTAACTGTCTTTCTGTTTCTTATGCAAGTATTTGTAAACAGTAATCATATTCAAATGCATATGTCAAAAATAATCACTAGACGTTTTTGCCAAACAAAACAGAAAAATAGAAAACAAATAGTTTTGTACTTTCAAAGAAATGATTTGTATTGATTTTTGAAGTTTGCCTATAACAAGAATTTTTGTAAAAGAGACTGACGTTCTAGTAGGAGAACGCCATCGTGAAAATGAAAACTATACAAAACAGTGTACAAAGAGAAAAAAAGCTATGTGTAATAATCCCATTGAGTTTCAAATCTGATATTGCCCATATGTCTCTAAGCGTCTTATCAGTTTGCTACTTGTTCGAAGCTGACTGGATTGATTGGTACCGTTTGAGCTTGATAGTTGATGCCGAAGTCTAGTCACAAGGTGATCCAATGGGACATAGTTGTATGCTCCAAATCCCTAATTTTTTTCCTGGACCGCCCTTTCAGGTTTTCAGTCCACCGGGATACCCTTTTTTTCCCAAGCCGCATTTTCAGGTTTTCGACTTGCCGGGTGTACAGATTTTTTGTATTTATCCCTAATTTTTTCCCGAACCCTTTTAGTTCGCCAGGATGCCCTTATTTTTTCCTTGGCCAGTCAACCTAGCGGGTCTTTATTCAGGCGTAGTATCTTTTCACTATGTCTGCATTTACAGGGTGAGGAAGGTCGTCACCATCCATGGTGGTTAGAATTATGGCTCCACCAGAAAATATGCTTTTAATTACAAATGGCCTTTCGTATGTGGGAGTCCATTTTCCCCTGGAATCACCATGTGGTAGTATGATGCGCTTGATTACTAGATCACCACTTGATATACATGACGTTTGACCTTTTTGTTGAAAGCTTTGATCATTCATTTTTGGTACATCTGACCATGACAGACAGCAGTAAGCCTTTTCTCGTCGATCAGATTCAGTTGGTCAAGTCGAGTCTTGGTCCAATCATCTTCGTTCAAACCTGCATCCTTCAAGATTCTCAAAGAAGGGATCTGGACCTAGAACAACCTCTATACCATACACCAGATAATAAGGTTTTTCCTCTGTTGACGTTCGTGCCGAGGTGTGATAACCATGAAGAGCAAATGGTAATATCTCATGCCAATCTTTGTATGTCACCGTCATCTTCTGTATGATTTTCTTAATGTTCTTGTTAGCAGCTTCCACAATGCCATTCATCTTCGACTGGTAAGGGGAAGAATTATGATGTTGGATCTTGAATTGCTTACAGAGTTCGGTGATCATAGTATTGTTGAGATTTGTACCATTATCTGTGATGATTCTCTCTGGAACGCCATACTGAGAGATAAGGTTATGCTTGATAAACCACGCAACAACATTCTTGGTAACAGTAGCGAAAGAGGCAGCCTCAACCCACTTCGTGAAGTAATCAATGGCGACTAGGATGAAGGGATGCCCATTGGAAGCGGTAGGTCTAATATCTCTGATCATGTCAATGCCCCACATTTCAAAGGGCCAGGGAGCCATCAAGACGTTCAAGGGAATCAGAGGTACATGCACTTTATCAACATAGATCTGGCATTTGTGACAAGTTCGAGAATGCTGATAACAGTCTGCTTCCATAGTGGACCAGTAATATCTTGCCCATAGAATCTTTTTAGCCATGGTGTGTCCACTAGAGTGGGTGCCAAAGGTACGTTCATGTAAATCTGTCATAGTCCTCCCTGCTTCACTTTTGTCTACACACCGAAGTAAAGTAGAGTCATGGTTGCACTTCTAGAGGATTCCATTACTGAGGAAGAACTTTGCGGAGAACCTTCTCAGAAACTTTTTATCATTGACAGATGCCCCATCAGGATATTATTGAGCCTCGAGATACCTTTTCACTTCATGAAACCAAGGTTTTTCTGCTACTTCTTCAGTATCAATCTCATAGCAGTATGCTGGTTCATCCAATCTCTCAATAGTGATCTGAGAAGCTTCGTTGTCCCACCTGACTTTGAACATAGATGACATAGTAGCTAGCGTGTCCGCTAACTGATTCTCTTCTCGGGGAAAATGTTCAAAGGTGACTTCTTCAAAGTGTGGAAGCAACGTCAGCACATGTTCTTTGTAAGGGATGAGATTAGGGTGCTTCGTGTCTCACTCCCCTTTGATTTGACTTATTACCAAAGCCGAATCCCTGAAAACACTCAAGAACTTAATTCTTAGGTCAATAGCAGCTTTGAGACCCATGATGCACGCTTCATACTCAGCCATATTGTTGGTACAGTTGAAACATAGTTTGGCGGTGAAAGGAGTATGACAGCCTTCGGAAGATATAATTACAGCACCTATATCATCGCAAACCATCGGGATCCTTTATCAGGTCCTTCATCTGGTCCAGGTTCTTCACAATCAGTTACTAACATGATGCTCTCATCCGGGAACTCAAAATTCATGGATTGGTAGTCGTCCACGGCCTGGTGAGCCAAATGATAAGCTAATACACTTCCCTTGATTTCTTTCTGGGTCGTGTATTAGATATCATATTCGGTCAAGATCATTTGCCATCTTGCTATCCTTACAGAGAGAACGGGCTTCTCGAAGATGTACTTGATAGGATCCATCTTAGATATCAACAAGGTAGTGTGAGTCAATGTATACTGTCTTAGTCGGCGAGCAGCCCATGCCAAAGCGCAACAAGTTTTCTCGAGCAGTGAGTATCTTGTTTCACAGTCGGTATACTTTTTGATAAGGTAGTATATTGCATGCTCTTTTCGAACAGGCTCGTCATGTTGCCCCAACACACACCCCATTGAATTATCTAACAATGTTAATTACATTATCAAAGGTCTTCCTTTAATCGGAGGCATTAGAATTGGAGGCTCTTGGAGGTATTCCTTGATTCTATCGAAGGCAGTCTGGCATTCGTCATTCCATCTTACCACTTGATTTTTCTTCAGGAGTTTGAAGATTAGCTCACAAGTAGCAGTTAGATAGGAAATGAACCGGGCAATGTAATTTAGGCGTCCCAAGAAACCTCTAACTTCCTTCTCAGTGCGAGGAGCCGACATATCTTGTATAACTTTCACCTTTGCAGGGTCTACCTGAATACCCTTGTCGCTGATAATGAAACCTAGAAGTTTATCAGACCTTACCCCAAAGGTGCATTTGTTCGGATTTAATCTCAACTTGTACGTCTTCAACCTATCAAACAACTTTTACAAGTGATCAAGGTGCTCTTCTTCCATTTGAGATCTGGCTATCATGTCATTAACATAGACCTCTATCTCATGGTGAATCATATCGTGGAACAAAGCAACCATAGCTCGCTGATAGGTTGCTTCAGTGTTCTTCAACCCAAACGACACCACTTTGTAACAGAAAGTGCCCCATTGTGTGACGAAGGTTGTCTTCTCCATGTCTTCGGGTGCCATCTTGATCTGATTTTAGCCAGAGAAACCGTCCATGAAGGAAAATACTTTATATTGTGCGGTGTTATCAACCAGAACGTCAATGTGGGGAAGCGGGAAGTCATCCTTGGGGCTCGCCCTGTTCAAATCTCTGTAGTCTACATACATCTATACTTTTCCGTCCTTTTTAGGCACCAGAACTACGTTAGCAACCCATTATGGATAAGAGGTGACAGCTAAGAACCCAATGTTGAACTGTTAATAACTTCTGCTTTGATCTTCTCCGATATTTCAGGGTGCATGCGATGAAACTTCTGCTTTACTGGAGGGCAATCTTCTTTAGTCGGCAGACGATGAACCACAATATCAGTATCTAGCCCCGACATGTCTTCATATGACCAGGAAAAAATCTCAACATAATCATGCAACATCTGAATCAAATGTTGTTTGACACTAAGCTCCAAATTTGCACCTATCTTAACTTCTTTTCTGTCCTCTTCTGTGCCCAAATTTACTGTCTCCAATGGCTCTTGATGAGTCTGTATAACCCTTTCTTCCTACTGTAATAGTCTGGTAAGTTCTCCTGGTACCTCACAATTTTCCTCACCTTCGTCCTCAGCTTGGTTGATCATACTTTCAAAGTCATAACCGGAAATAGCAGAACCATTATCAATTTGATCCAATATGGATATGGATATGCAGTTTGATACGTGAGTGTGTGTAAGAGCATAGCTGTATTAGCAAAGTAAAAAGAAGAAAAGAAAAACAAAGAGCGTAAAATTTGTATGCAAAATGTCCAATGCTTTATTAATGACATATGAGATTAAAACATGATAACCCTCACAAATAAACCATTGTGCCCGGGGTAAGACACATGGCCATAGAGTTTATATTGTTTAATTATTACATATTCAAAAACAAAAAGACAATTACTTCTAAATAAAAGTAATTGGTACAAAGTCTTTAGTTGTCCAGTTACTGGGTCCACTGTTGGTAGTAGGGAAGATCCATCTATCCATGTCATAGTCACCATCACTGTCTTCGGAGCATTGATCCCATGGTTGTTGATGCATAGGGGAGGTCCTCCGGCACGGGCACGAAGAACAACCCTTTGATCCCCTGAAGAGAAACCCAATCCAAACTTATCAGATTTGTATGGAATGTCAGAGAATTGGCCCCAAATGGTACACCCACCTTATTCAATAACTGCTTTTGCGTCCTTGAGAAAAGCCATTTTCAAGGGAGGTCTGTTGATCTTCAGAGGATTGGTAACAGTCTGGGTTGCAGCCATGGTCTGGGGCACCTCTTCGAAGTTATGGCAAGGAGTCTCGATGAACTCGCCATCCATTTCCACATACTTGAAAGAGTCCAGGTGGCTTACCATGTATTCCTATTCACCATGTACCGTGACAATCTTTCCTTTCACCGGGTACTTCATCATCTGATGCAGAGTGGACGTGACAGCTCCCTCCCCATGGACCCAAAGGCGACCCAACAAACAAGAATAAGATGGTCTGATATCCATCACGTAGAAGGTGGAGTCAAAGGTATGAGAACCAACTTTGATGGGGATGTCCACCTCCCTGTGCACCATTCTTTTTGAACCATCGAAAGCCCTCACTACAATGTTGCTGGGCTTCAGAGTCAAACCTTCACAGTCTAATCTGTCCAAAGCCTTCTTGGGAAACACGTTCAATGATGAACCAGTATCTACTAGAACATGGGCCAAAGTAGTGCCCCTGTATTCAATGGAGACATGTAGCGCATCATTGTGCTTTCTTCCTCTGGGTGTCAGATCAACACCAGAAAAACCCAAATCGTTATCAGCTGTTAAACTGGCAGCACAATCTTCAAATTGGTCAACAGAGGTTTCTTGTGGCACATGGGAGGTCTTGAGGAATTTCACCAAAGCCTTTGCATAAGCTTCGAAGCACAATAGCAAGACTAGCATTGAAATCTTGGAAGGGGTCTGCCCCATCTGTTCGACCACATTGTAGTCGCTCTTTTTTATTATCTTTAAGATTTCTTCCATTTCCTTCTTGGAAGCCTCTGGAATAGATTCTGAATGCGCCTTCGTCCGAATATGCTCAATCAATATGTATTTTCCCCGAGTCTCGGCCGGCTTGGTGATAGGGGTGGCAACAGGCGTAACCACAGGAATTGCGGTGGTATTATCAGCAGGAACAACAGTAGGAATTATCACAGGAATAGTAACAGCTTTTGGAGGAGAAATATATGGGGAGAATACTCTTCCACTTCTTGTTATTTTTCTGGTCCCAACAATGTTGCTAATGTCAGGATCAGTATTCTCAGAGACTTGGTCTTCAATAGCCAATAGGTCTTGCTTGACGCCGTGGTAATAGACGTCAGCCTCATAGTTCTAGGGAATAGCCTTGTCTGAGGAGTATGGGGTTGGCCCTGGCATAGTAATGATCAGAGGAGCCAACTTCGGAGTAGATGTAATCCTCACGGGTCTTTTGGTGGAGACCCTGGAAGGATTGGCGGAAATGGTTATAATTGAAACAGCCTTATGAGAAACAGTTATGATGGGAGTCTTCTCAAATAAGATCTCTTTATCATCCATCAGGCACTGAAAACATGCTTTCAACAAACAACAACAAGACGGTAGAGATGAACACAAGCGGAAATCTTCACCACAGCCCAAAAATAAACCGGCTTGCAACAAATTCCACTTAACGGTCATGAGAGGAGTAACAAGTTCCTCAACAGAAGTAATGAACGTATCATCATCATTAACACCACGATCGTGCTTGGGCATGGGAGCAGTTATAACATTGGGAATCTCAGGAGCATCAAATTCAATCTCTGCTTCAATAATGTCTTGAACTTTGTTTTTCAAAGCCCAACAGTCGTTGGTATCATGGTCGGACTTTCTGAATGATAAACATAGCGAGTGTTTGGATTGTAGCGAGGAGATGCGGTGTTGGGATTCTTAGGAGCTTCCCTCAAAGTAACAAGATCAGATTTCAGTAGATGAGGAAATACTTGAGACAAAGTCATATTTATCCGAGTGAACTGTCTCATAGGCCTTTCTGCTCTAGGCTGGTTGTTCCACTGTTGAGTAGCTGCAGGCTTGGATATCATAACAGCCCCTACTGTTGGACAATGCTCGGTTTTTCTCTGATTTCTTTGACTGTAAACATCACTGACCTCCTTTTTTCCTACGAAAGGTCTCTTTCCCGCACTTGAAGAGGCACCCTTCTGAATCTTTCCACTTCTAATCACAACTTCCACTCTTTCCCCCGTCAAAATCCACTCAGTAAAGCCAACTGAGGAGCTTCCAATCAGATGATTGAAAAATCGACCAGATAGGGTACCCAAAAAAATATCCACTAACTCCCTATCAGATAGGGGGGGTTGAACTCTTCCTTCCAAGTCCCTCCACTTCTAAGCATAATATTTAAAACCTTCGCTCGAACCCACAGACATACTTTGGAGTTATGTACGGGTGAGAGCAAGGTCGACATCATACTGATACTGCTTGTAGAAAGCAGCGGCTAGGTCTTCCCAGTTACGAATATTGGTCCCCTCCAGCTGATAGAACCACTCTAGCTGAGTCCCAGATAGACTGTCCTGAAAGAAGTGGACCCATAAGTCCTTGTGTGTAGTGTGAGGCTGAATCTTCCTCACATAATATCGGAGATGCATCTTGGGACATGAGACCCTATCATATTTTGTGAACACCGGAACCTTGCACTTCTGCGGGATGACAACCCCAGAAACCAAACCCAATTCTTCAAAATCTAGACCCGGTACCTTCTGGATTTCCATTGCATTCAAATGATCCTCCAGCTCTTTGTATTTTTCATCAGCAGGAGGATACTGCTCCTCATCATAGTCAGATTCATCATCAGACTCACTTGGACTGGAGTCTTCCTCTCTTGTTTCCTCTTCTTGATTGTCTAATTCTTTTGATGAAGATACCAGTTCAGAAGCTCGCCACACTGGTCCTCTGATCCTTCTTCCCAAGTTCACCACACCAGTTGGTTTCTTTGGCTTCATCTTTTTATCTTTCAGTATGAGGGCTTTCAGATTTTCTTGCCCTTTAGCTAGAGCCACAATCATTTACTGGAACTGGGCATTTTGCGCCTGGAGATCCTTGATGTTTTGTTCAAGAGCCATTTCTTTACTTGCTGAAATAAACAGCGAAGAAGATAAGAACCCTGCTTTGAAACTTGTTTATGCAATGATATGTATGATATATGTATGCAATGTTTTCAAGGATTTCAGGAAACTTAAACTTGTGAACCAAAAATGAAATAAATATTTTATTAGTATAATTCAAAATACAATTGCCTTTTAGGCTTACAATTGACAAATTCTAAAAATTAAGAAATCAGGTTTCCTGTGGGCGCTTCCTCTTTGTGCTGAGATAGACATTAAGACCTCTTTCTTCGTGAAGTTGCTTCATGAGCTCCAACACTTTCCTCTCATGGGCATAGAAATGATCTCTATAGGTATCCCGCTCTTTCTTCAACTGAATCTAGGATCTCTGCAACTCTTCAAGATCCGTGGGCATATCAGGATGAAGAACTGTGTAAGGAACATCCCCTTTAGTAATGGGTTCCACGATCACTGGTAATATGGCTATATATGGCATCACAAGGTTCTGAGCACGAGCTCGTACCCATCGTAGGTAAGGTTCCATAGGGATGGAAGTCTTTGGCCCCAAAGTCTTGGTGTCATGTCTATTTACCATGCCCCAGGCACGTATGAACCTCTGACGATACCCTTGAACATCATCCTCATAGTTGAACATAATGCCCTGGATAAGCATCTCGTGAGGACCATCCCTTCGAGCGTAACCAAATTATCACAGATCCAGAGAAAGATTATAGGGAACTACCCTAATGTCGAGTAGTGGGACATTAGGGAACTCCCCGCAGCGGTCAATAATAGAAATATCTCCCATAGATCGGGAATACCAGAGAATATCCGTGTGAGAAAGTGACATTATCCTTTGCGACCAGCCCAAACCTTCTTCATTTTTCAGTACTGTTTTAGGGAGGTGAGAAATAAACCACCTCGAAAGCAATGGAACACAACACATAAGAATCCCTCTTTTCTTCGTGGTACGAGTATGGAAGGAATGCAAGATGTCTCCGAGTAAAGTGGGCACAGGGTTGCGAGAGAGGAAGACCTTGATAGCATTCACATCTATGAGTGAGTCTGGATTAGGGAACATTACTAACCCCTAGATTAGAAGGGCCAAGACCTCCTCAAAAGCATGGAAGTCCAAATCATCCCAGAACAGCTGAGCCTTCTCTATTAGGAATTTGGCTAGAAAACCTTTAACTCCGCTTCTTGTTTCCCAATTGGATACAATATCGGACCATTTCAGGTGCAAAGTTGTTGCAATGATCTCTGGCTTTGGAGCTTCTTCCAAACTGGTGAAAGGCAACTGATCCAAAATAGGTATACCCAATATCTGAGAGAACTCTTCCATGGTGGGTACCAACTGATAGTCTGGAAAGGTGAAGCAATGGTGCTTAGGGTCAAAGAATTGAAAGAGCACACTCATAATCTTCTCATCAAAACCTAAGGTAACCAGATTGAGAAGTCGACCATAGTTCTTAATAAATGAATAAGTCTTGGAAACCCTTGATACTAGCTCTTTGAGTTGAAGAGGTATTCTCTCAAAGCTGATTCGGATGGTATTTCTACAAGCGGAAGCCATGATCTGCAAAATAGAACAAAGATAAATTCCCCTAATCCTTAAAATGGTTAGTGTAATGAAGAATGAATGTTTATGATGCATGATGTCATGTTTAAGCAAATTAATCACAAATAAGCAAAGCACACAATAGACCTTAGGTTCAAAGGCTTGCATGAGGTTTAAGGTAAGTACCCTCTTGAATTTTAGTTGGTTTCAAACCTTTCCTAGAAATAGTAACCGGATTCTAAGGAATCTCAATATCACTGATCTTTCTTTATTGGTATTATTTCAGCTTATAAATCTTTTCTTGCGGCCGAAACATATCGAAAGTCCAATCTCAATGAGTATAGTATCGAGTATCAACCGATTCCCAGCTTTACACCGAGGCCGGCTATCTCACTACTTTCTAATGGCCAATTTTGTTCAACTAAGGTTCTAAGGTCCGTTAGTGCTTCACGACACCATGTGGCGGCTTCGTATTCTCCTCGATTTAACACAAGGGATACCAGTACCAACCAAAGTGTCACACCAACACAGCTATCGCTTCAACCATAATGGTCTATGCCGTACAGTCTCCACGATCTATTGTTATTTACCTAAAAAGATGCCCCCAGATCCGGGTGTAGGATCTATAATAACAACCCAAAACAACCTTCCAAGGATAAAGCATACAAAGCATACAAAAGCAATTTAAAGTGATGAACTAAACTCTAAGGTAACCCCGCTTTTATAAGTCCCCAGCAGAGTCGCCAGTTCTGTGATATGGTGGCAGAACCGGCTATTAATACTACTTGTTTGCATTTTGTATTCGTAAATGTTGGGGTAAGCAAGAGTCGCCATCGACTTTTCTTTTATCCAACAAAGGAAAGGGTGAAAAGAACAGAAAAAGACCTTTTCGAGATGTTTTCTGAGTGAGGGGGTAGATTATGGAAAGGGAAGGTGTTAGCACCCTTTCCATCTATGGTTTTCCAAGGACTCTTAGAGGTTTTATCATTTTTAAAATACCTTTGTGCTTTGTGTTTGAAAATGTTTTTAAAACGCCTTAGTATGGCGAACTTTGTAATGTTTCTCGGGATAGTGGAGAAAGTATACAAAGGGTTTTGAAATTGTTTTTGAAAAGCAGTTTTGTGTAAGTGTAAGATGTTTGAGCAAACTTCTAACAACTATCTACTTTATTACTCGAAAAGGGTTATTCTTTTCCTCTTTTCCTTTAGACAATGTTATCCTACTTTTAGCGAGTAGGTAGCCTTATCGTTGGATGTTAAGGGACAATCGAAGGGACGTTTTACAATCATAAAGGCAACCTACGGAGACGCTTTAGCAACTTTTGTTTAAGGGACGAGATCATTTACCGAAAGGCAACACTGTAAGGGTCATCGAGGGACTATGATATTTTGATTTTTTTGAGTCTTTGCTAAAGCATCCCCGGACATGACTTTTTTGGTTTCTAAAAGGCAACCGAAGCGGGGATACCCTAGAGGTGCATATGTGCATATGTGTTGAGGTTCAATTATTTTTGTCTTTTTATTAGGTTAGCTAATGTTTTAATTTTGCAGTCTTTCCATACACACCTATTTACTAACAATAATATAGCAAAATAACAAAGCAGTAAATGCGCAGAAAATAAAAACCAGAAAAGTAAATCCTAAACTATTACACGACTTTGGGAGAGATACAATATAAGTGTAAGGAGTAAAGTGCAGAACTTTAAATCTAAAACTATTACATCCATGGTCAGTTACAATATAAATGCGAGAAAAAAAATAAACGCGCGCGAAATAAATAATACGTCTAAAAACCTAAAAAGTTCTAAGTAAACAAAATTTTTTTTTTTCTTTTTTGGTTTTGTTAAGAGAATAATTAACTCTAAATTTAATTTCAAATAAGAAAATAAGTGTTGAATGAAATAAATCCTAATTCTAATATTTTTTGGTATTTTTTTATTAAGAAAATAAGTTAAATTAAAATGAACCTAAGTCTAATTGATTTTAAGTTGATAAAATAAAATAAAAATAATTAACTACTTAATTAAAATAATTTTAGAAAACCTAAATCTATTTATTATTTTTTTGATTTTTTATGATTTTTTAAAAAGGTGATTTAAAAAAAAATAATAAACAAAATAAAATAAATGATAAAATAAAAACAAAACACAGGCCTGGATATGTAAAATGTAAAATGGGGGGTGTTGATCTGGAAAATCTTTTGGCCTACTTGTATGGGAGCCCAGAAGCTGCAATGGGATCCTGTATTACTGGTCCTTAAGGGTGCATCATATACAACACGCTTGAGGTGTTGGATCTATACAATATTGACATTCAATGGCCCATATATGAAAGTACATGATGAGCGCTTAAGGATGCAACGTATGGAATCCTGCAAGAAGACGTTAGAAAAAATGTAAAACATTGGGCCTGGGATTCGAACCCAGGTCTTCTCCCTCATATACACGCCTCACTGCCAGCTGAGCCATTGTTTCAATTATTATTATACCAACATAATAATATAATGGAAAAATGATGTAAAGTCCTAGTCAGCAAAGCGCTCGCGTCAGAAATTTAAACCAGCCAATTAAAATGCGTGAAACTGCCATGCCTGCTCCCAGACGGAGTCAAGAAGTCAACAACGCTGGAGCTGGCCTCCAGTCATCTTCTCTGGGCATATGGAAACGTGATCTATGATTTTGGAAGGTTTAAACCCAAGATCAAAAGCCTATTCCATACAAAAATTGATCCTGAGTTCAAATCTGGTTTTAATTTCCATGGATCATGGCTGCATCACCCTGTTCAAGGCACAATACAGCTTTTGCCCTAAACATGGAAAAAGCTTAGATCTGCATCTAATCACTCATGCTTCATGTTAGAACACATCAAAATCGTCATAAAAATAAGAATATATGCATTAAACTTGTTTAGAATACGTGTATTAAGAGATTCGGATCTTGGAAACTTTACCACAATAGAGCAATCCGGTTGGTCAATCTCAGGGTACCTCGGGCGTGGGTATGGACTGGATTCAACTTTTGGAAGTCCTGGGATGTTGATGGAGTCCTTGGGTTTGATCAAAAAGGGATGGAAGTGTGATTTTGAATTTTGACAATTTTAGTGGAAATTTGGAATTTTGAAGGCCATGATACCAAAATCAGACACATTAAAGCACTTCTATTTTTGAAACTTTCATGCCTCTTTGAGCCTTAGGATGAACCTGGACATATTTGGTCCCTTCGAATGCCTTCAGTCCCTGCCCTTCGATTGGCTATGAGTTGTTTCCTTCAAATGGCTCAAGCCTTTCCCTTCGATTGACTATGAGCTACTTCTTTCGATTAGCTCAAATTCTCGTCATTGGGGCCTCTTCGATTGAGCCCTTACTCAGATAGCCCAAACGAAAACTCTTTCCAGGACAATCGAAGCTTCCTTTTTCATGAATGTTTGTGCAGGAAGCTTGAGTATAGAAATATGTGGGATTTTGGGCCAGCCAGCATTTTTGTATATTTCTCTTTCATTTTGGCCAACTAGATATAATCTTTGACCAAACCCATTTCTTTCAGACAACACTAAGTGTCCTTCGAATGTGCCTTTGAATTACTTCTTCGAATGGATCATTTACATGTCCTTTGAATGGATTTAGATTGGACCCATCTATTTGCCTTAGTTGTTTGATTCAAATACCCCCAAGTGAGAACTTTATTCTGTCAATCGAAGCCTCCTTTGTCACTTCTTTCAAATGCCTTTGCATAAGAGGCCTGGGCCTGGCTACATGTAGGATTTTGGTCAGCAAGCATCTTGGACCAAGACTAACTGTGATCGGTGGATCTGGAACTGACTGTTTAACGCTGGTTCGCGAAATGTCGCGGAAGCAAGAGTCGCCACCGTCTTTTATTTTCTCCAAATGGAAAGGACAAAAGCACAAAAAAATTCCTTTTAAGAGATTGCTCTCGGTTCGGGAGGTAGGTTATAGAAAGGGAAGGTGTTAGCACCCTTTCTATCCATGGTTATCCATGGGCTCTTAGATACTTGCTCAATGTGTTTTCAAAAATGTTTTCTTGCTTTGCAATGTGGGTTTAAAAAAGTTTCTTTGAAAAATTTCAGATCGACTCGTACGTCAGAGTGTTTGAAAAATTTGTTTTGAAAGCTTTTGAAAAGTGTTGGTGTGAAAAGTCTTTTTGAGTTTGTTTTGAGATTAGAGCAAGTATCCTTGAGAACCTACCTACCCTAAGGAATTCGTCTGTGTAAATGTCCTTTAAGTAGTGCCATCCCACCATTGAGAGGTAGGTAGCACCACCGTTGGAGGTGTTCGGGTCAATTCGAGTTTTAGGGACGTGGTGATCACCAGAGCAATGGGAAGACACCTTAGAAGCTACCCTCATGCCAGGTTCCCGGATCATGAGGACTTACTAAGACATCCTCTACTCGACGACCATCTTTCGAAAGGCAACAGTGAGGCGTACCCTATAGGTGGTGTGTGCGAATTGTGTGTCATGTTTCAGTTATTTGTCTTGTCATGTTTGTTGTGATCTACGCTTGATTTTAATTAGGGCCATTCATTCTTGCATGCTTATTTAACAGTTATAAAGTTTGCGGGAAAATAAATCTAAGGCTATTACAAAGGCGCGGGTCCACATCGCCAAAAATTAAACCGGACCCGATTTGACTGAAAAAATAAATAAGAGCAATAAAAGTGCGAGAAATAAAATTGTTACAAGGCTTTGGGACATGTACATAATTATTTAAACGATATAAGATAAATGCGCGAAATTAAATAAATTGTGAACCTGGGCGTTGGACCCCTTTGCAGAATATTTAAAGCTAATGAAGAATTAAAATTAAAATTAAATGTTTTTGGTATTTTATGTTTTTAAGATTTAAGGAGAAAAAGAAAAATTAATTAAGATTAAAATGCAATGCTAAACCTAATTCTAGTGTTTTTAAGTTATTAAGAAAATATTAAATCGAAACCTAAATTAAACCCTAATTTATTTATGTACATTTAATTATAAAAATAGATAAAATAAGCAATGTTATTGTAAAAGAGGAAATTAAAAATTAAACCTAATTCTATTTTTTTGGATTTTTAGTTATTAAAAGGATTAAAATTATAACCTAATTAAACTAAATATTTACAGGTTAATTTATTTACAAAAATAATTAAATAAAATAATTTATTATATTTTATCTTTTTTTCTGATTTTTCTGTATTTTTTATGTATTGTAAAAAAAACATTTAATTAAATTAAAGCAATAAAATAAATAACATAATGATTAACAATAAAATAAAAATAAGTACAAAATTGAAAGAAGTTGCAAACCAGAGTGGGGTGTAGTCCCAATTTAGGAGGTACAGGCCTTAGAATTCTGGCCCAATTAACCTTGAATTCGTTGACTTTTGTGCAAGCCTATGACACGTCTGACTATGGTACATGGTGTTCCTTGAATCTTGGCCTTTTGATTGATGGAACTGGACGCGTGTATGTCTGGATGAGGATGGAACATGGTGAACCACAATAGGCGCGCTGCATAAGAATTTACATTGAAAAATAATATTGCAATTTGCCAGACCTGGGACTTGAACCCAGGTCATGAGAGTCACGAGCATGTATACCGGCCAGCTGAGCCACTAAGTTTCATTTAATATATTATATCAAATAAATAACAAAAAGCAAAACCCACGCGTAATGGCTAAAAACGCGCGCAATTCAAACTAGCGAATCACTGGCTGACAACACATCGTCTCTTTCGTTTTCCTGAAACATGAAGAACGAAGGCAACGGTTTTTGAGCGTTATTTTAGAGGCCCTTTGGAAAAATAGCGATTAGCGCTATGTGGGTCATAAATTAATCGCGAGGCTTGAGTTTGCTTCGTCTTGACGTGACGAATTTGCCTGTACCAGTTTGGTGATCTAATTTTACGCCTTGCACAAAGCCCCAATTTTGGAACCTTGGAACCCTAGAATCTGTCAATGGTGGAATCTCATACACAGCGAAATAATGCAATTAAACATAGTGGTTAGCTTGTAAACTTCATCAGGAATGCAAAATACATATCAAAACTTATAGAAAATGCATGAATCAGTATGTGCGATTAAGAGTTTTTCTTGATGCAGTGTGAGTTCAAACTACCAATTCCTGAAGCTTTGGTCGTTGATCTTGATTGGAATGTGTTCTATGTCACCCAAGGAAGCTAATGGGATCAATATTACGCCTTGAATCCACCTGTAACCTTGAAATCAGTTTTGAGTTTTTTGGCAATTTTCCAATGTTGCCATGAGGTTTCTTGCGCAGCTTTTTAGTGTAATGGCCATTAGGGTTGATTCCTGATCATATAGTGAAGCTTTTAGGTCAATAAAATTGAATAAAATCTCATGAATTCAATGATTTGCATATTTGATTTTGTAAAATCTTTTTGAATCTTTTTCACATGGTTCTTTGTGTCAATTAGCTCCAATCACACCAATTCTTTCCATAATTGAACAAGCACGAAATATTGAGAGTAGAATGTGCACAAAAAGATTTTTTTTAGGTCAAGTTTATATTTTCTACATATTTAAATAATTTAAATGAATTAATATTAATATAAATTCAAATAAATAATTAAAAAATGAGAAAATACTTCCCCTTGGGCTTAATGGTCGTGCATAGGCTTGGCATGAAGAAACTTGGAAGAAAAATGGGCCCATTAGCATTTTTGGATCATTTGCATCAATGTTGACTTTCCAAAATTCCCAAAAATTTCCCAACTTCCACAAGGCATAACTTGCTCAATTTTTAAGCTTTTCACATGTTCTTGGACATTTTGGAAAGGTCTTTGAGTCCTCTAACCAATGCCTTTTGTCCCATGTCATTTTGATTTACCAATCTCAAGTTATGGCCTTTGACTTAAAGTCCCTTTTTGTTGACTTTTGAAAATGACCTATAATGTTGAAATTGATAACTTTTTGTGAGAGCATTTCTTGGACTTGGAATATGAAGATGAATTGTAGGAAATGTCTTTCTCTTCAAAATGAGCTTTGAATGGAATTTTTCTGATAATCCATGTGAAAGTTATGCTCTGGTCAATTTCAGTTGACTTTTTCAGCTGTCCAAATATAGTAACTTTTGCATCTTTGATGATTTCTGAGCCAAATTTTGAGAATCATGATCAAGCATTGATCAAATGATGTTTGTGGCTTCAAAATGATATGTTGACCAAAAATTTGAACTTTTGACTGCCAAATGACCATTTTGCCCCTACAGTTGACTGTAGTGCAATTTAGGGTTTTGACTGTGCAATTTTGAGCTGAATGCCTTGAAACTTGATATGAAGATGCTTGACCACATTTGTAGGCATGTGAGACTTGATTGGGCCTTTGAAAACTTCATTTTCTTGATCAGAACCCAAACCCTAGTTTTGACTGTATAGGAGACAGTTGAACTGCATAACCCTTGGGGAATTTGGTGACCTGCCTTGGAAATTTCTTGGAGAATATGGGAGGGCAAATTTTGGGGTGCAACAGTTGCCCCTGTTCAATCTTCTTAGACCTGAGGATGCAGATTGGCTGACGTGCCTTTCGTAATCCGATGGTAAAAGATGATTGGACACTAGAGCGCCCAGAAATTTGCGCTCACATAGTAACAGTGATGGGGGAATGGGCTTACAGATGCCATTTGGTGATTGCTGGATAGGCTGATGGGCTTATAGATGCCATCTGGACGTTGATCGCGTAGGAGATTCCTTAGCAAGAACCTGCATACCTGCAAAAGAGAAAACGAGTACCTGACACATTGCAGGAGCTGATTTTAGATGCTTGGTATAGATATGTCCTGACTGGTTACAGGGGCTGAGTCTGGAGCTTCAAACGCTGATGAATGAACCAGGGATGGTTACTGCCTTAGCATGAATGATAAGAGAACCTTGGATGACTTTAATCTCAACAACGCTCGTTGAGAAAAATCTTGATGGTAATTATTATCTTCGCAGTATTGGGCCGAGAACCATAGGCAATTATAATCTGAAAGGAATGATCACCTCACACTCATCGTCGGAGAGGGAAACATCTGAAAAAGGGATTACTACCTCACACACCGTCGGAGAGGGAAACATCTGAAAAGGACTTACCACCTCACACACCGTCGGGGAGGGAACCATAGGAGACTACTGAGTCTTTATCAGAAAAATCTGTTGGGAGCCGATTTAGCTGGACTAGAGAAGGCTTTTGACAAGGATGTGATTGAAGGAATCTGAGACGATTGCTACTCCAAATATATGACGAAGGAATCTGGGACGATTACTACCTCAGCAGGACGATGAAGGAATCTGGGACGATTACTACCTCAGAAGAATGATGAAGGAATCTGGGACGATTGCTACTCCAAACATATGATGAAGGAATCTGGGACGATTACTACCTCAGCAGGACGATGAAGGAATCTGGGACGATTACTACCTCAGAAGAATGATGAAGGAATCTGGGACGATTTCTACCTCAGCGGGATGATGAAGGAATCTGGGACGATTGCTACTCCAAATATACGATGAAGGAATCTGGGACGATTACTACCTCAGCGGGATGATGAAGGAATCTGGGACGATTGCTACTCCAAATATACGATGAAGGAATCTGGGACGATTACTACCTCAGCGGAATGATGAAGGAATATGGGACGATTGCTACTCCAAATATATGGTGAAGGAATCTGGGACGATTGCTACTCCAAATATACGATGAAGGAATCTGGGACGATTACTACCTCAGCGGGATGATGAAGGAATCTGGGACGATTACTACCTCAACGGGTGATGAAGGAATCTGGGACGATTACTACCTCAGCGGGATGATGAAGGAATCTGGGACGATTACTACCTCAACGGGTGATGAAGGAACCTGGGACGATTACTACCTCAGCGGGATGATGAAGGAATCTGGGATGATTACTACCTCAACGGGAAAAGATTTTTATCTGTTGATCGTTCTTTCCTGAAAAAGTAACGAATTAGTTGTATGCAATGTCATAATGCGTGAATTGCATGATTTTCAGATGTTCTCGAAAATAAATGAGATTGGGGTGATATGATGCGTCTATGCATGCTATAATGATGTATGTGACGTTTTATGAATGTGTTTTTCGTCTAGGAAAGTAAATCCTTGACGGGTGCCGGGAAGTCGTATCCTGGGCTGATGTGGAAGAATAGATTTTGCTTCCGCTGGGGATGATAACTGCAAGAATACCGGTAGGAGAAGATGACTCCGTTGCGGAATAGACTTGGCAAATGGAAGACTCTGGTGGGGAGAAAAGATATTCTAGCGACCATGCTGAGAAGCAATACTCTGTGGGAAGAGGGATGCCTTGCTGAATGTTGACAGTAGTTTGCTGAGGATATCCTTGCTGTTGGAAGTGTTGATAGACTTTGCTAGGGATAGGAAGGCTTTGTCGACGACGCTCTTTCCGTGGCTTTTGGCTGAGGATAACCCAGTTATATCCTGTTAAGGAAATAACTCTTTAAATAAAGCCGGGCGACGCGTTCGTGCTCTGCGAGGGGATGAGCTTATTGCTTGGGGATATGTTTATTGCTTGGGGAGATAGATTCCAACCTTCTTGGGGGACTGGATTAGACTCTCCTGGGGAAGTTTTGAACTGCGTTGGCTATGTTCTTCAACGGAGCTTACCCTGATACCTTGGAGGACAGAACAATCAGATTGCTTAGACCATTCTTTATTGCCCCTGTTTCTATGGGGAGGCACTTGTGGGGTGCTGATAGTCGTTGATGGACAAACCTTCTTCTGGTAGGCAGATGGCGGGACATAGTCGTACGCTTTAATCCCTAACTTTTGCCTGGACTGCCCTTTCGGGTTTTCAGTCCACCGGGATACCCATTTTTGCCCAAGCCGCCTTTTCAGGTTTTCGACTTGCCGGGTGTACGGATTTTTTCATTTCATCCCTTCATTTTGCCCGAACCCTTTTGGTTCGCCGGGAAGCCCTTATTTTTGCCTAGGTATGTCAACCTAGCGGGTCTTTGATTTTGCGTAGCATCTTTTTGACTATATCCATGATCTCAGGATGTAGGGAGTTGCCCCTGTTAGCAGTGTTGCCATATTACCAGACGGTATTTGATCAGGTCAGATTTGATGCTGGGATGCCCCAAGTGACTCAAGCAGAGATTTGCCCCGGGCTTTTGGCCTTTTGAGAGATTCTCTGGACATTGCCTTAACTGCCCCAGGTGATGGACAATAGTCATGCAATGCCCCTTGATTGAAAGTGCTTTCGTTCATTAGGCATTCATCGTGCGAATTTCCCTGATGTTCAAACGAAAAGTCATATGCAAACAAAGTTATGTTAAAAATGCAAAGCTTATGTCTGTCTTGAATATTTTGAAAATGCATTCTTTTTTCATAAAACATGTGGATGTTTGTAAAACATGATGTCCACTTTGTATTTATCGTAGCCTTAAGGAGTCAGGATACCTTTCGTAACAGTATGCTTTCGAACTAACCCATGCTTCAGCTAGGACTTTTGAGGGTTATAATGTGGCCTGGTTCACGGTTTAAGAAACAAAGGATAAAGGCTCAAATTATTTGTACCCACCCGCTCTTCGTGATGTTCCCCAAACCTAAACTCATTTGATCATACGTTAGACCTAGTTTGAGTCTTTGTTCTGATTTTCCGGTGACGGTTCGGATATTGATGATTTATTCTGAATAGGCAGTCATCATTTTTTTTGTCGAGGGTTTGTATGACCTCTTTCTTTTTGATTTCGTTATCCCTATTTTTTGCCTGAACTGTTTCCTTTTTTGGAATTACAGTCAGCGGGATGCCCCAGTTTCATAAATCTCCTTGGTAGGTTTAGACTTCTTGGGCTTTTTATTTATGATTTTTTCATGACTGCCTGGTCCTTATGATTGTTCTGAACCATCACCGTTTTTTCGTAAGGATCTCTTTGGTGCCATTCGTTATGCACTTGGATCAACTGAGAAGACTACCCTGCCCCGGGTTATGATAAAGGGTTTTAATTTTCGAAAATAAAAAACTCCTACTTCTTTGGCTCAGATGGGTTGACGAGGGTTTATCATCCTTATAACTCCAGTGTTTAGGGGTTGAAACAATGCCTGTACCTCATCAGCGGGGTCTGTTCAAAGCATACTGTAGATCATGGTATCGTTTTCGTCATCCTCCCTCAAGAGGCTTAGAATTAACGAGAGTTGACATCAGAAAAAATATGAAAACAATTTGCATATAGTGAATGCGAATATATTGATTCAAAATAGACATAAGCGATGCATTAATGGAATAACCATGTTTTAACATGAATAAATGTTTGCATAATCGAAGAAAAATACAACTTGAATATTTAAATGAACAAAAGACATTCTCGATGCTTTGGTGTAGGATCAGTGTTCAAACTCGACCTCCTTGGCGTCAATCAAATCCTGGATCCTGTTCTTCAAGGTCCAACAGTCGTCGGTGTCATGTCCAGGACTGTCAGAATGGTAGGCACATCTCACACCTGGATTGTACTTGGGAGAGGAAGTGTCAGGATTTTGAGGAGGATCCTTTAGTGTGATCATTTTCGCCTTTAGCAATTGCTGTAATGCCTGAGACAAAGACATGTTGATGTCAGTATACTTCCTATCTTGATGCTTTATCCTACGCCTATTGCTCTTCCTTGGTTGAACGGGCGTGGGATCAGAAATCTGGATTGCCCCTGCATCATGACGACCCTTTTTACCATGTATAGCATTGGACTCTTTCTTCCCACTGTGGGGCTTTTTCTGAGCATCAGCAGGTGCGGTTTCTTGAATCTTCCCCGACTTGATACCAGCTTCGATTCTCTCCCCAGTCAAGACAAGATCTGTAAACCCAGTAGCAGAATTCCCAATTAGGTGGTTGTAGAATGGACCAGACAGGGTCCCCAAGAACATGTCCACAAGTTCACGGTCAGTCAGAGGTGGTTGTACCCTTCCAGCAAGATCCCTCCATTTCTGCGCATATTCTTTAAAACCTTCGCTTGATCCTAACGACATACCCTGGAGCTGGGTACGCGTAGGAGCAAGGTCGGCATTATACTGATACTGCTTGTAGAAAGCAGTAGCCAACTCCTCCCAGTTACGAACCTTGGTCCCATCTAGCTGATAGAACCATTCGAGATGAGTCCCTGAAAGACTCTCCTAGAAGAAGTGGATCCATAAATTCTTGTCCACCGTATATGGCTGAATCTTCCGAACATAGGACCTTAGATGCAGCTTGGGGCAAGACGCCCCGTCATACTTAGTAAAGGATGGTGCTTTGAACTTCCGAGGAATAACCACACCAGTTGACAAACCCAGATCTCCGAAATCCAGCCCAGGTACCTGTTGAACCTCCATAGCCTTCAACCTATCCTCCAACTGTTTGTACTTGTCCTCAGCCGGAGGGTACTGTTCGTCGTCGAAATCTGTTTCATTGTCAGAGACCACTGAACTGGGCACCTCCCTCTCATGGTGACTGCTTTCCCTCACAGATGGGGTAGTCCTCTCAGTTTCAGTCTGCGGTGTATTCCCAGATCTGCGTCTAGGGCTGAACAAAACAGTCCTCTTCTTTTTCTTGTCCTTCTTCAAAAGCAGAGCCTTCAGGTCTTGTTGCCCCTGGGTCAAATTCATGATCAGCTCTTGGAACTGGGCGTTCTGAGCCTGGAGGTCCTTGATAGTCTGCTCGGCTGATGATTCAGGATTCATGGCGATCGGCTGAAATAAACAGCGAGGAAGGGTAAGCAACCTGTCAAAGGGACACCTGCAATGCAATGAGATGTATGACATGCATGTAATGTTTTCAAGGATCTCGCAGGGTAAACAGAGAAACTTGTTAGAGTTGGAAACTGGCAACTTGATTGAAGGAACTTTCTGTTGTAGAGAGCCCTTCTTCAAGGGTCAAAGGCTCACCATATCCAGTGGGTCATAGCCCCTGACAACCTTGGCTAGAGGAAAATAAATCCTCTTTGCCCCTTGCTGGGCAGTTGGTTCATCATGACCTGCATCACAAGCCCTTGAGATCCTTGAAATGGGTTAGGATGTATGCAATGGTATGCAATGGTATGATGTCATGCTATGCATGGGGTGATGTAGGTAAACCCTGCTATGAGTCCCAATTAAGGACTATAAACAACCCTGCAAGAAATTCAGTATACTTTGTTATGAGTCCCAATTAAGGGCTATAAACAACACCTGCAAGAAATTTGGTAAACCCTGTCATGAGTCCTAGTTAAGGACTATAAACAAGACCTGCAAGAAACTTAGTACCCTGTTATGAGTCCCAATTAAGGACTATAAACAAGTCCTGCAAGAAACAAGTGTTAGGTAACAAGCACGCAGATAGTCAAGTACGAAGGCACACAAGTCACACAAGAGAAACCCTTAGAGTTTAAGCCAGCATGAGGTCTGGGTAGTACCCTCTTTCAGTTTGTTGGTTCATACCTGTCCTATCAGAAGTAACCGGGTTCTAGAGGATCCCAATATCACTGACTACCCTCAATCGGTCATAACTCCAGCATCGCAATCTTTTCTTGCGGCCAGAACCATCACGAGAGTTTAGCCTCAATGGGCGTAGCATACTGCTACTGTTCTAATGGCCAAGTTGTGTCATTTAAGGTTCTAAGGTCTGTTGGTGCTTGATGACTCCTTGGAAGACCCATATTCTCCCCGTTTCAACACGAGGGATATCGGTACAGACCAAGGCGCCACACCAACGTAGCCACTGTTTCACCCGTGTCGGTCTACGCCGGACAGGTCCCTCACAGCTTATGCTACCTAAACAGGGTATCCCCAGATCCGGGTTAGGATCTATGTAACTCCCATGCAACCCACAATAGTAAAGCAAACAAGGAAAGCAATTGAAAACACAGTTATGAACTAGCCCTAAGGTACACCTCACTTTAAGTTTAATTCCCCAGCAGAGTCGCCAGTTCTGTGATCGGTGGATCTGGAACTGACTGTTTAACGCTGGTTCGCGAAATGTCGCGGAAGCAAGAGTCGCCACCGTCTTTTATTTTCTCCAAATGGAAAGGACAAAAGCACAGAAAAATTCCTTTTAAGAGATTGCTCTCGGTTCGGGAGGTAGGTTATAGAAAGGGAAGGTGTTAGAACCCTTTCTATCCATGGTTATCCATGGGCTCTTAGATACTTGCTCAATGTGTTTTCAAAAATGTTTGCTTGCTTTGCAATGTGGGTTTAAAAAAGTTTCTTTGAAAAATTTCAGATCGACTCGTACGTCAGAGTGTTTGAAAAATTTGTTTTGAAAGCTTTTGAAAAGTGTTGGTGTGAAAAGTCTTTTTGAGTTTGTTTTGAGATTAGAGCAAGTATCCTTGAGAACCTACCTACCCTAAGGAATTCGTCTGTGTAAATGTCCTTTAAGTAGTGCCATCCCACCATTGAGAGGTAGGTAGCACCACCGTTGGAGGTGTTCGGGTCAATTCGAGTTTTAGGGACGTGGTGATCACCAGAGCAATGGGAAGACACCTTAGAAGCTACCCTCATGCCAGGTTCCCGGATCATGAGGACTTACTAAGACATCCTCTACTCGACGACCATCTTTCGAAAGGCAACAGTGAGGCGTACCCTAGAGGTGGTGTGTGCGAATTGTGTGTCATGTTTCAGTTATTTGTCTTGTCATGTTTGTTGTGATCTACGCTTGATTTTAATTAGGGCCATTCATTCTTGCATGCTTATTTAACAGTTATAAAGTTTGCGGGAAAATAAATCTAAGGCTATTACAAAGGCGCGGGTCCACATCGCCAAAAATTAAACCGGACCCGATTTGACTGAAAAAATAAATAAGAGCAATAAAAGTGCGAGAAATAAAATTGTTACAAGGCTTTGGGACATGTACATAATTATTTAAACGATATAAGATAAATGCGCGAAATTAAATAAATTGTGAACCTGGGCGTTGGACCCCTTTGCAGAATATTTAAAGCTAATGAAGAATTAAAATTAAAATTAAATGTTTTTGGTATTTTATGTTTTTAAGATTTAAGGAGAAAAAGAAAAATTAATTAAGATTAAAATGCAATGCTAAACCTAATTCTAGTGTTTTTAAGTTATTAAGAAAATATTAAATCGAAACCTAAATTAAACCCTAATTTATTTATGTACATTTAATTATAAAAATAGATAAAATAAGCAATGTTATTGTAAAAGAGGAAATTAAAAATTAAACCTAATTCTATTTTTTTGGATTTTTAGTTATTAAAAGGATTAAAATTATAACCTAATTAAACTAAATATTTACAGGTTAATTTATTTACAAAAATAATTAAATAAAATAATTTATTATATTTTATCTTTTTTTCTGATTTTTCTGTATTTTTTATGTATTGTAAAAAAAACATTTAATTAAATTAAAGCAATAAAATAAATAACATAATGATTAACAATAAAATAAAAATAAGTACAAAATTGAAAGAAGTTGCAAACCAGAGTGGGGTGTAGTCCCAATTTAGGAGGTACAGGCCTTAGAATTCTGGCCCAATTAACCTTGAATTCGTTGACTTTTGTGCAAGCCTATGACACGTCTGACTATGGTACATGGTGTTCCTTGAATCTTGGCCTTTTGATTGATGGAACTGGACGCGTGTATGTCTGGATGAGGATGGAACATGGTGAACCACAATAGGCGCGCTGCATAAGAATTTACATTGAAAAATAATATTGCAATTTGCCAGACCTGGGACTTGAACCCAGGTCATGAGAGTCACGAGCATGTATACCGGCCAGCTGAGCCACTAAGTTTCATTTAATATATTATATCAAATAAATAACAAAAAGCAAAACCCACGCGTAATGGCTAAAAACGCGCGCAATTCAAACTAGCGAATCACTGGCTGACAACACATCGTCTCTTTCGTTTTCCTGAAACATGAAGAACGAAGGCAACGGTTTTTGAGCGTTGTTTTAGAGGCCCTTTGGAAAAATAGCGATTAGCGCTATGTGGGTCATAAATTAATCGCGAGGCTTGAGTTTGCTTCGTCTTGACGTGACGAATTTGCCTGTACCAGTTTGGTGATCTAATTTTACGCCTTGCACAAAGCCCCAATTTTGGAACCTTGGAACCCTAGAATCTGTCAATGGTGGAATCTCATACACAGCGAAATAATGCAATTAAACATAGTGGTTAGCTTGTAAACTTCATCAGGAATGCAAAATACATATCAAAACTTATAGAAAATGCATGAATCAGTATGTGCGATTAAGAGTTTTTCTTGATGCAGTGTGAGTTCAAACTACCAATTCCTGAAGCTTTGGTCGTTGATCTTGATTGGAATGTGTTCTATGTCACCCAAGGAAGCTAATGGGATCAATATTACGCCTTGAATCCACCTGTAACCTTGAAATCAGTTTTGAGTTTTTTGGCAATTTTCCAATGTTGCCATGAGGTTTCTTGCGCAGCTTTTTAGTGTAATGGCCATTAGGGTTGATTCCTGATCATATAGTGAAGCTTTTAGGTCAATAAAATTGAACAAAATCTCATGAATTCAATGATTTGCATATTTGATTTTGTAAAATCTTTTTGAATCTTTTTCACATGGTTCTTTGTGTCAATTAGCTCCAATCACACCAATTCTTTCCATAATTGAACAAGCACGAAATATTGAGAGTAGAATGTGCACAAAAAGATTTTTTTTAGGTCAAGTTTATATTTTCTACATATTTAAATAATTTAAATGAATTAATATTAATATAAATTCAAATAAATAATTAAAAAATGAGAAAATACTTCCCCTTGGGCTTAATGGTCGTGCATAGGCTTTGCATGAAGAAACTTGGAAGAAAAATGGGCCCATTAGCATTTTTGGATCATTTGCATCAATGTTGACTTTCCAAAATTCCCAAAACTTTCCCAACTTCCACAAGGCATAACTTGCTCAATTTTTAAGCTTTTCACATGTTCTTGGACATTTTGGAAAGGTCTTTGAGTCCTCTAACCAATGCCTTTTGTCCCATGTCATTTTGATTTACCAATCTAAAGTTATGGCCTTTGACTTAAAGTCCCTTTTTGTTGACTTTTGAAAATGACCTATAATGTTGAAATTGATAACTTTTTGTGAGAGCATTTCTTGGACTTGGAATATGAAGATGAATTGTAGGAAATGTCTTTCTCTTCAAAATGAGCTTTGAATGGAATTTTTCTGATAATCCATGTGAAAGTTATGCTCTGGTCAATTTCAGTTGACTTTTTCAGCTGTCCAAATATAGTAACTTTTGCATCTTTGATGATTTCTGAGCCAAATTTTGAGAATCATGATCAAGCATTGATCAAATGATGTTTGTGGCTTCAAAATGATATGTTGACCAAAAATTTGAACTTTTGACTGCCAAATGACCATTTTGCCCCTACAGTTGACTGTAGTGCAATTTAGGGTTTTGACTGTGCAATTTTGAGCTGAATGCCTTGAAACTTGATATGAAGATGCTTGACCACATTTGTAGGCATGTGAGACTTGATTGGGCCTTTGAAAACTTCATTTTCTTGATCAGAACCCAAACCCTAGTTTTGACTGTATAGGAGACAGTTGAACTGCATAACCCTTGGGGAATTTGGTGACCTGCCTTGGAAATTTCTTGGAGAATATGGGAGGGCAAATTTTGGGGTGCAACACTA
Organism: Vicia faba; assembly: GCA_948472305.1. NCBI lineage: Eukaryota > Viridiplantae > Streptophyta > Magnoliopsida > Fabales > Fabaceae > Vicia > Vicia faba. Next base: position 781,115,334 of record OX451736.1, read on the forward strand.
ACCATAAAGCCAACTTATTTTCAATAATCATGTTTCCTTCGAATGAACCAATGAATGCTTCTTCGAAGGGACCACATGAATGCACCTTCGAATGGACTATCATGCATGTCAAAGTGTGAAAAAACAGTGCGTCCTTTGATTCACTGAATTGAAACTGTTTCAAAGGGGATCATTGCCCAGTCGAAGCTGGTACCAAGGCAGCCAATGCCTTGTGGATGCTAGAATGAGAGTGGCCAAAGCAAGCATAAAAGGGGCCATTCCCTAGTGAATCGAAATAGGCATGAAGGAGGTATTTGTCTTGTGGATCGAAGGAAGTTTTCTTCCCAGTGGGTTGAAGGCAAATATGAAAAAGTCTTGGTCTTATGTGCCTGGGGAACTGATCTTGATCGAAGGGTCCTAGAGGCCCAATCAAAGCTTGTTGACATGCCAATCGAAGGACACTTTACTCTGATATGCCAATCGAAAAACATTACTTAGATGCCAATCGAAAGACATTGTTGGCATGCAAATCGAAGGATACTTTGCTATCATTCAAAAAAAATCATTTTTCTTTAGGAAATTGCTTGTAACCAACCATGTAAGAGACAGTCTTGGGGAACATGTGAGGACAAATTTTCTGGTACAACACCGTGCACAGTTGCAGAGTATGTCTTAAAAGACTAATGAGTCTTTCAAAGAGTATGCCCAGAGGTGGCGCAGTTTGGCTGCTGTGATACGATTGCAGAACCGACTGTTTATATACTGGTTTTGCGTTTTTTGTTCGCAAATGTGCGGTAAGCAAGAGTTTCCACCGTCTTTTCTTTTATCCAACAAAGGAAAGGGTGAAAAGAACAGAAAAAGACCTTTTTGAGATGTTTGAGTAAGGGGGGTAGATTATGGAAAGGGAAGGTGTTAGCACCCTTTCCATCTGCGGTTTTCCACGGGCTCTTAGAGGTTTTCTCATTTTGAAATACCTTTGTGCTTTGTGTGTTTGAAAATGTTTTGGAAAATCCCTTAGTGTTGTTATTTGCTTTGTGTTTAACTCTTGTATCAGTCCTCAAGACTGATAACAAAGCAAATGTTTTGAAATTGTTTTTGAAAAGTAGTATTTGCGTGTAAGTGCAAAAAAGTGTTTTTGAGCAAACTTCTAACAGCTATTTAATTTTTTGTACTCGAAAATGATCATTATTTTCCTCCTATCCTTTAGACAGCGCTATCCTACTATTAGTGAGTAGGTAGCCCTATTGTTGGATGTTGAGGGACATTCGAAGGGACGTTACAGTCACGAAGGTAATTTATGGAGATGCTTTAGCAATTTTGTTTTAGGGACTAGATCATTTACCGAGAAGGCAAATGTAGGGTCATTGAGGGACTACGATCTTTTGATTTTATGGGTCTTTGCTAAAACATTCATGCCTCATGACTGTTTTATTGAAGGCAACCAAAGTGGGCGTAACTTAGAGGTGCTTGTGTGCAATTGTGTTGTTTTCAGTTATTTATCTTTAAACATTTACGTGTTCTACCGTTTGTTTTCAGATCTTGTCATGTAATCCTAGTTAGCATACATCTAGGAAGTTAATATATGTACATGAATTTAAAGTGCGAGAATTGTAAATCCTACGCTATTACAAGGCTTCAGGGAGGGGATTTACACTATACAAGGATAATGGGGAATAAAGAAGTAAATATCCTAATTTTATCTATTACATCTGGTAGGCAGATACAATAATAGTAAAAATACGAAACTAAATAAACGTGCGCAAAGTAAAAGAAAATCTTTTTGTTGTTTTTGGTATAAAATAAAATAAGGCCTAAGTCTTTTTAATTTTAATTTTAAAAAAAAGAATGTTAAAATAATTTATTTATTTATTTACAAAATTAATTTAGTTGGAAAAACAACTAGCCTGATATTTTTGTGATTTATGATTTTAATGTAAGAATAAAAATAAGTCAATGAAAACAAAAATAAAATGCAAGGGACACCCTTCGATCCAGGGAGAAAAGGGGGTCTTCGATCCCAGGGAGAGACGATGGTCTTTCGACCCAGGGGAGGAAGATGTCTTCTTCAATCCAGGGGGAGAAGCTGCCTTCTTTGATCCATGGGGGAGAAGTCATCTTCTTCGATCCAGGAGGGAAAGTTATTCTCGATTCTAGACCTGTAAGACAAATATTAGCAAGAAAATGACCTGGATGTCGAACCCAGGTCCTTCGATCCTGCGTGTATTGGTTTTATTTAGGCCAGATCTGCAGCAAATGTTAGTAAACGAAGAACATGGCCTGGAGCCAAACCCAAGCCCTTGGATTCTGTCTAGGATGGAAAATCGAATGGGATAGCAAATATGGAGGCGTTATTCAAATGCAAAGTTTTGACAATTTACCCTCTCTTACCAGCAGATTGAATCTTCGATTTGGGTACTGGCTGGATGTGAGCACTTTCAATCTAAGGGCTTCTGGGTGTGGGCACATTCGATCTGAAGGTCTTCTTTGGCTTGGAAAATTCTGACAACCTTTGATGGATTGTATGGGCAGCGTCTCTCAAACTTTTTCGTTCTCCTCCCCCTTTTGCAACACTTGTGATATCTTTATATAGGAGGGGTGGAGAGGACAAGAAGGCTAAGGATTAAACAACCTTGATTGTGTTTGAAAGCCATGAATAGGAATTTGTAACGTTGGCCAAACACATGGGATCTTGTCCCTTTTTGAATTTTCTATTGTGTAACTGGCCTTCGAATACCCTCTTTCGAATGGGCCGCTAGCCTCCTTCGAATGGACCTTTGCAAGCTTCTTCAAATGGACTCTTGCAAGCTTCTTATAATGGACTCTTTTGGAATGCCAATCGAAGGGCCTTTGCTCTGATGTTTCAATTGAAGGAAGCTTTGATTCTCCAAATCGAAGGAAGCTTTGAGGCTCCAAATCGAAGGAAGCTCTGATGCTCCAATCGAAGGAAGCTCTGATGCTCCAACCGAAGGAACCTCTGATGCTCCAATCGAAGGAACCTTTGATGCTCCAAATTGAAGGAAACTATGATGCTCCAATCGAAGGAAGCTATGATGCTCCAATCCAAGTAAGCTCTGATACTTCAATCGAAGGAACCTTTAGGAATTCCAATCGAAGGATCATGTTGCAAGGACAATCGAAAGGCTTTGCTGAAATGCCAATCGAAGGAAATTTTGGAGATGCCCATCGAAGGAAACTTGAAAACACTACTCACAAATTTTCCTTTTCCTTAGGAAAGGGTTTGTGACCAACCATGTAGGGGAAAACCTTGGAAAACATGAGAGAGAAAAATTTGGGGTACAACAGTTGCCCCTGTTCAATCTTCTTAAACATGAAGGTATAGATTGGCTTGCCTGCCTTTCGTGATCTAAAGGTGGAAGATGATTGAACACTAGAGTTCCCAAAAAATTTCACTCGTCTGAAGTGATACTGTTGGTGAATAATATCGGGAATGGGCTTACAGATGCCATTTGGAAAAGGTGATAGGAGATTGTCGTAGATGGGCTTAAAGATGCCATCCACGGAACATGACGGAGAGTCGTCAGAGACGGGATTAAAGATGCCATCCACGGAACATGACGGAGAGTCTTCAGAGATGGGCTTAAAGATGCCATCAAGATGAATGTTGATTTCATGGGATATTCCTTTGTAGGAATTCCTGCTCTTGCTGTTTAGAGAGGACTCCGTTGAGGAATGCTGGTCTCTGTCTTGGATCAGAGTTTTAGGAGCTTTAGTTGTATGTTGCTCTATTGGGGAGTCATCATTTGATTGAAGAGACGGAAGTGAACTGCTATCTGGTCAAGATCCAGGTTTTACAATATCTTACTAAGGATAATAAGGCTAATTGTTGTCTGGTCGTGCTCTAGGCTTCACAACGACTTACTGGGGAAATGAGATTAAACTATTATCTGGTCGTATCAAAGCTTTGCAGTTTGAAGAAATTAAGCTGTTATCTGGTCGGGTCCAGGCTTCAACTTGAATCTGAGGTGTACCGTTATCTGGTCGTATTTAGGCTTCAGTAATTTAAAGAAATTAAGTTGTTATTTGGTCGGGTCTAGGCTTCAACTTGAATCTGAGGTATACTACTATCCGGTTGAATCCAGGCTTCATAGTGACTGACAGAGTAAACTGCTATCTGGTTGGATTACAGGCTTCACAGTACTTTATACTATTATCTGGTCGAATTCCAAGCTTCACATCACCTTATATTGTTAGCTGGTCGAAATATAGGCTTCACAGTGTCTTAAATTGTTGATTGACTATTATTTGGTCGGGTTCCGGGCTTCATAGTAACTGATAGGGTAAACTGCTATCTGGTCGGATTCCAGGCTTTGCAACACCTTATATTGTTATCTGGTCGAAACCCAGGCTTCACAGTGTCTTTGAAGAAGTGAAATACTATCTGGTTGGATTCCAGGCTTCGCAACACCTTATATTGTTATCTGGTCGAAACCCAAGCTTCACAGTGTCTTTGAAGAAGTGAACTACTATTTGGTCGGATTCCAGGCTTCGCAGCACCTTATACTGTTATCTGGTCGAAACCCAGGCTTCACTGTGTCTTTGAAGAAGTGAACTACTATCTGGTCGGAATCCAGGCTTTGCAGCACCTTATACTATTATCTGGTCGAAACCCAGGCTTCACAATGTCTTCAATTGGAATGGAAATAAAAGAGATCTTAGTGTCGATCTGACTGAACCAGAGAAGGACTTGGATTAACTTTGACTAGAATGGAATCAGAAGAATCTTAGCATCGATTCCACTGGACCAGACAAAAGTCTTGGAATATCTTCAACTGGAATAGAAATCAGGGAGATCTTAGTGTCGATCTGACTGAACCAGAGAAGGTCTTGGAAGGACATCTTTCTGAGGAAATTGTTGAAATAGCCCTTCATCAGACGTAGCTTTTGAGAAGACTACCCGGTCACATAAGTAGCGGTGTTTGTTGATTTGATCTTTCCCTGAAAAAGGTAAAGAGTTAGTCATATGCAATGTCATGATGTATGAAATGCATTGATGATGTTCTCAAAATAAATGAGATTATACTGTATGCGATGTGTATGCACATGCCACGATGTATGAATATGGGATGTTATTGAGATGTTTCCCAGTCTAGGAAAATAAATCTTGGACTACTGCTGGAGAGTATTGGGAAGTCGAATCCTTCATTTCCACTGGAGATGATGAATGGATATGATTTGCCTGGGATTTCTTCTTTCTGTTTGAGGATGTTCTGTCGGGGATTGATTCTGCTTGAGAATTGATTTATGCTCGAGGATAACTCTATGGAGAGAGAATGCTTTATTGGAAGATTTTTCCGCCGTAGAGAAATAAACTCTGTTGGGAAATGAGCTTCCGTAGTTTGAGAAATAAACTCTACCCAAGAGGAGGTTTTATAACTGTTTGAACTGGGCTGGGGAAAACATATTTCAGTTGGAGAAGGTAATCCCTGCTTGGGGAAGAAGAGGGGAAAACTCTGGTTGTTTCTACTATGTGGGGAACATAGACGTCACTATGACGTATGCCGAGGATCAGGACGTTTCTGCCCCTGTGCCTGCTGGAGATTTTATGGATGGTTCTATGTCGTGATCGTACTTGAACATGTATTGAATGAGTTTCAGAATGACATCCGTCTTTGGATCGTATCTGCACTGTTCTTGAAACATGTGTTGAATGAGTGTCAGAATGACATCCGTCTCTGGATCGTATCTGCACTTGTACATGAAACATGTGTTGAATGAGTGTCAGAATGACATCCGTCTCTGGATCGTATCTACACTGTACTTGAAAGATGGTCTGAATAAGTATCAGGATGACATCTGTCTCTGGATCGTACCTGAACTTTTGCTAGGAGATAATCTGGACTAAGTATCAGGATGACATCCGTTTTGGATCGTACCTGAATCGTTTCTAGATGATGCGTTGAATTAAGTGTAAGAATGACATTGGTTCTTGGATCGTACCTGAACCATTTCTAGATGAGAATCTAGAGTAAGTGTCAGGATGACATCCGTCCTTGGATCGTACCTGAACCATTTCTATATGAGAATATGGAGTAAGTGTCAGGATGACATCCGTTCTTGGATCGTACCTGAACCGTTTCTAAATGAGAATCTGGAGTAAGTGTCAGGATGACATCCGTTCTTGGATCGTACTTGAACTATTTCTAGATGAGAATCTGGAGTAAGTTACAGGATGACATCCGTTCTTGGATCGTACCTGAACCATTTCTAGATGAGAATCTGGAGAAAGTGTCAGGTGACATCCGTTCTTGGATTGTACCTGAATTATTTCTAGATGAGAATCTTGAGTAAGTGTCTGGATGACATCCGTTCTTGTATCGTACCTGCACCATTTCTAGATGATGATCTTCTTTATTCATAATGTTTCCGTTGGGGAAGGGAAACTCTGTAATCCGCTTGGGGAATCCCGAGAAGCTTGGCGACTTCATTGGGGAACTTTCGTTGGAGCAGTAATTTAGAGATTTTACTCTGCCGAGGGTATGATAACACCTGGCCTCAAAAGGATGCATGCTAAGAACATGGTAGTGACCTTGCAGTAGAATGCCCCTCTCTCGATACCTATTGTAGAAAATATCAACTGGGGGTTTTGTAGATGGTTTGACTGCTATCCCAACTCTTGGAGTGCGGGGTAAATTCTGATCAAGATGATAAACCTTCTACTGATTAAATAAGTGACAAGATGATAGGACATAGTCGTACGCTTTAATCCCTAACTTTTGCCTGGACAACCCTTTCGGGTTTTCAGTCCACTGGGATAACCTTTTTTTTGCTCAAGCCGCCTTTTCAGGTGTACATATTTTTGTTTTTATCCCTAATTTTTGCCCGAACCCTTTTGGTTCTCCGGATGCCCTTATTTTTGCCTAGGCCAGTCAACCTAGCAGGTCTTTTTCATGCGTAGTATTTTCTGACTATGTCCATGTTCACCAGATGCGGAGAATTCTCACTGTCCTTAGTAGTAAGTGTTGTCATACTGCCAGAAGATGTTTGTTTGATTATACAGGATTCATTGCTGGAATTCATGTCCAATGCCCCAAGTGATTCAGATAGAGATCTGCCCCTGGATATTTGGCATCTTTGAGAGATTCCTTGAATCTTGACTTGACTACCCCAGATGATGGACCATGACCATGCCGTGCCCCTTAGTCGGAAGTGCTTTTCCACTTGAGGTGGTCCTTTTCATTTAGAAGGTTTTTATTCGCTGAATATTCATTGTGTGAATTTCTCTTCCATTTGAACAATTAACCATGTGTAAACAATGTCATTTAAAGAATGCAAAGCTTATGTTTGTCTCAATTTTTTTTAGAAAATGTGTTTCTTATAGTAAAACAAAATTTGCAAGAGTGTGACATCAACTCATGATTTATAGCAAACCTTACAGGAGTCAGGATACCTTTGTAACAGTAAGCTCTCGAACTAATCCATGCTTCAGCTAGGACTTTTATGGGTTGTAATGTGGCATGGTTCACGATTTAAGAAACAAAGGATAAAGGCTCAAAATTTATTTGTACCCACACGTTCTTTGTGATGTTCTTCAGTCCTATGCTCAGTTAATTGTGCAGTATTTAAGTCCTGATTGAGTCTGGCATCTTGTCCTTGATATTCTGGTGATGGTTCAGAAATTGAACGTTTGTTTGAGAAGGCATTCATTTTTGTAACTTTTTATTTTTGTTGAGGTTTGGTAGGACCTCTTTATTTTTGATTTTGTTATCCCTATCTTTTGCCTGAACTGTTTTTTTTGTGATTACAGTCAGCGGGATGCCCCAATTTTTCCTTAAGTCTCCTTCATAGGTTTTGACTTAGCGGGATTTTATTTTGAGAAATAATGACTGCTTGTCTTGATGATTATGCGAAACCATCACCGTCTTTTGATTTGGAAGGACGTCTTCGATGCCATTCATTGTGTACGAAGAAGAAGATTGTGACTAAATGCGCGTCTGAATCGACTAAGGAACTACCCTGCCCCAGGTTATGATTAAGGGTTTTACTTTGTATGAAAAGAAAAACTCCTACTTCTTTGGCTCAAAGGGGTTGACTAGGGATTATCTTCCTTATAACTCCACTGTTTGGGATTTGAAACAATGCCTGTACATTGTCAACAGGGTCTGTTCAAAAGCATATTGTAGGGATTATGGTATCGTTTTTGTCATCCTCCCTCTAAAGGCTCAGAGCTTTTGATTGAGAGTTGAATATCACAAAAAGGAAACTAGTTTAAATATAGTGAATACGAATGAATTGATTCAAAACAGACATATCCAATGCATTGATAAAGTAACAAAGTTTGACAGGAATAAATGTTTGAACAATCGAAATAAAATTACAAATTGAAAATTCTAATGAACAAAAGCCTTCTTGTCAGAACTTGTCACTTCAGATGGTGTGCCTTGGAGGAATGGCAAAAGAATTCTAGTTGACCATCTTGTGCGAATTATAGCGCTCCTTCATCAATCAGGTCTTGAAATTTATTTCTCAATGTCCAACAGCTATTGGTGTCATGTCCAGGACTGTTAGAGTGGTACGCACATCTTGCACTTGGATTGTACCTTGGGGAGGCTGTGTTGGGATTCTGAGGAGGGTCCCTTAACGTAACCAGCTTGGCCTCCAACATGTGTTGCAATGCTTGAGCCAATGATATGTTGATTTTGGTGAAGCTTCTTTCAGATGTATTCCGTTTACGCCGATTGCCCTATTGTTGTTGGCGAGGTTGTGGTTTGGCTTGTGACATAGCAGCAATTTGGAAAGGCCTACTCTCCAAGCCAACTTCTTGTCTCATAAGGGGTTGATTAATGACTTGATCCCCACCCTCGACACGATTGCGTCGGTCTTAAGAAAGTTTGTTGATAAGAAGTCTTAATTCTTCTTGTCCACAGGCTAGGCTTTGGATAAGAGCCATCTACCCCAACATTTGGATTCTCATTGCTTCCATCTCAACCTACAACTGTTTAACTTGGTCATCCTTGTTGTTATCAGGATGTTTCTTGGTCAGATTCCCAGTGAGGAGTGTTTTCAATTCTTCCTGCCCCTTGGATAGGTTTAGGAACATTTCCATGAACTGAGCCTCTTGAGTTTGAAGATCTTTGTTGTCTCATTGGAGAGCCATTTTCCTTGCTGAAAAAAACAACAAGAACATGAGACATGTACTGGAGCCTACCTAGTTATGTGATGACATGTATGATATGAAAATGTTTTTAAGGATCTCGCGGGGTAAACAAGAAAAATGTTAGGCGTTGAACTTTACAGCCTTGATTGAAGAACTTTGTGTCGTTGAGTGTCCTTTTACGAGAGTCAAGCTCACCATATCAACTGGTTCATAGCCCCTGACTCAAGTTGTTGAGTTTTAATTTTTTTTATGGCATTGGCTAGATGAAAATAAATCCCCTTGCCCCTTGCTAGACGTCTGATTTATCATAACCTGCATCACAAACCCTTGAGATCCTTGAAATGGTTAAGGAAATAATGTGGCATGATGTTATCATGTGTATGCTATGCATTAAGCAAAAGTGTAAGGTTATGTAAGCAAGTAAACCCTGCAAGAAACCCAAGTTATTGGATAATGACAGTAAACAAATCCTGCAAGGAAATCATGTTGTCAGATAATAAAACCCTGCAAGTAGTTTAAGTTGAAAGCAAACAAGGCACGCAAGCAGCCTTAGGTTTAGGCTTGCATGGGTTTTAAGGTAGAACCCTCTTGAAGTTGAATTGGTTCAACCTGTCCTATAATAGTAATCGGGTTCTAAGGGATCTCAATATCACTGACCTTTCCCCCAAGCTTCGTTCGATAGGCGATTGACTCGCAACCAAACAAAACTCAGGAGTCAAGTCTCAATGAGTGTAGCATCGAGTATCTTCTGAATTTGGGAATACACCAAAGACGGCCATCTCGCTACGTCCTAATGGCCAAGTTGTTCATTTAAAGGCTCTAAGGTCAGTTGACGCTTCATGACACCACGCGGCGGCCCCGTATTTTCCTTGATTAACTCAAGGGCTACCAGTACCAACCAAAGTGTCGCATCAACGTAGCCATCGCTTTAACCGTGTCGGTATACCCTGCACAATTTCCACGATCTATTGCTACTTACGTAAAAGTTTTCCCCAGATCCGGGTGTAGGATCTATAGTAACCCCAAACAGAGCCCTTAAAAGTAAAGCAATCAAATCACACAAAGCAGTTAAATAATGAACTAACTCTAAGGTAACCCCACTTTTTTATTCATCCCCAGCAGAGTCGCCAGTTCTGTGATACAGTGGCAGAACCGACTATTTATATACTGGTTTTGTGTTTTTTGTTTGCAAATGTGGGGTAAGCAAGAGTCTCCACCGTCTTTTCTTTTATCCGACAAAGGAAAGGGTGAAAAGAACAGAAAAAGACCTTTTCGAGATGTTTTTGAGTAAGGGGGGTAGATTATGGAAAGGTTTGCTCAAGAGTGTTTGAAAATGTTTTGGAAAATCCCTTAGTGCTGTGATTTTATTTATGTTTAACTCTTGTATCAGTCCTCAAGAGTGATAACAAAGCAAATGTTTTGAAATTGTTTTTGAAAAGTAGTATTTGTGTGTAAGTGCAAAAAAGTGTTTTTGAGCAAACTTCTAACAGCTATTTAATTTTTTGTACTCGAAAATGATCATTCTTTTCCTCCTATCCTTTAGACAGCGTTATCCTACTATTGGTGAGTAGGTAGCCCTATTGTTGGATGTTGAGGGACATTCGAAGGGACGTTTCAGTCACGAAGGTAATTTATGGAGATGCTTTAGCAATTTTGTTTTAGGGACTAGATCATTTACCGAGAAGGCAATTGTAGGGTCATCGAGGGACTATGATCTTTTGATTTTATGGGTATTTGCTAAAGCATTCTTGCCTCATGATTGTGTTATTGAAGGCAACCAAAGTGGGCGTACCTTAGAGGTGCTTGTGTGCAATTGTGTTGTTTTCAGTTATTTATCTTTAAACATTTAGGTGTTCTATCATTTATTTTCAGATCTTGTCATGTAATCCTAGTTAGCATACATCTAGGCAGTTAATATATGTACAAGAATTTAAAGTGCGAGAATTGTAAATCCCACGCTATTGCAAGGCTTCGGGGAGGGGATTTACACTATACAAGGACAATGGGGAATAAAGCAGTAAATATCCTAATTTTATCTATTACATCCGCTAGGCAGATACAATAATAGTAAAAATACGAAATTAAATAAACGCGTGCAAAGTAAAATAAAATCTTTTTGTTGTTTTTGGTATAAAATAAAATAAGGCCCAAGTCTATTTAATTTTAATTTAAAAAAAATGTTAAAACAATTAATTAATTAATTTACAAAATTAATTTAGTTAGAAAAACAACTAGCCTAATATTTTTTGTGATTTTTAATTTTAATGTAAGAATGAAAAGAAGTCAATGAAAACAAAAATAAAATGCAACGGACACCCTTCGATCCAGGGAGAAAAGGGGGTATTTGATCCCAGTGAGAGATGATGGTCTTTCGACCCAGGGGAGGAAGATGTCTTCTTCGATCCAGGAGAAGAAGTCTCCTTCTTCGATCCAGGGGGGAGAAGTCGTCTTCTTCGATCCAGGAGGGAAAGTTATTCTCGATTCTAGACCTGCAAGACAAATATTAGCAAGAAAATGACTTGGGTGTCGAAACCAGGTCCTTCGATCCTGCGTGTATTGGTTTTATTTAGTCCAGGTCTGCAGTAAATGTTAGTAAACGAAGAACATGACCTGGGGCCACACCCAAACCCTTGGATTCTGTCGAGGATGGCAAGTCGAATAGGATAGCAAATATGGAGGTGTTATGCAAATGAAAATTTTGACAATTTACCCTCTCTTACCAGCAGATTGAACCTTCGATTTGGGTACTGGCTGGATGAGAGCACTTTCGATCTGAGGGCTTCTGGGTATGGGCACCTTCGATCTGAAGGGCTGCTTTGGCTTGGAAAATTCTGACAACCTTTGATGGATTGTGTGGGTAGCGTCAATCCAACTTTTTCTTTCTTCTCCCCCTTTTGCAACACTTGTGATCTCTTTATATTGAGGGGGTAGAGGGGACAAGAAGCAAAGGTTTAAACAGCCTTGATTATGTTTGAAAGCCATGAATATGAATTTGTAACATTGTCCAAACACATGGGATCTTGTCCCTTTTTGAATTTGCTATTGTGTAACTGGCCTTCGAATGCCCTCTTTCGAATGGGCTGCTAGCCTCCTTCGAATGGACCTTTGCAAGCTTCTTTGAATGGACACTTGCAAGCTTCTTCGAATGGACACCTGCAAGCTTCTTCGAATGGACACTTGCAAGCTTCTTCGAATGGACTCTTTGCTCTGATGTTTCAATTGAAGGAAGCTTTGATGCTCCAAATCGAAGGAAGCTCGGATGCTCCAATCGAAGGAAGCTCTGATGCTCCAATCGAAGGAAGCTCTGATGCTCCAATCAAAGGAACCTCTTATGCTCCAATCGAAGGAACCTTTGATGCTCCAAATCAAAGGAAGCTATAATGCTCCAATCGAAGGAAGCTTTGATGCTCCAATCGAAGGAAGCTCTGATACTTCAATCGAAGGAACCTTTAGGAATGCCAATCGAAGGATCCTGTTGCAAAGCCAATCGAAAGGCTTTGCTAAAATGCCAATCGAAGGGAATTTTCAAGATGCCAATCGAAGGAAAATTGAAAACACTTTTCATAAATTTTCCTTTTCCTTAGGCAAGGGTTTGTGACCAACCATGTAGGGGGAGACCTTGGAAAACATGAGAGGGAAAATTTTGGGGTACAACTGCCGCGAGGGTTCAACCTCCTCTCCTGGACCGGGAACTGGTAGATTTGTTTATGAGTACCCTTCGAGGTCCTTATTTGCAACATATGCTTGGAAGTACTTCTGATTCATTTTCAGATATGGTTATCATCAGGGAGCGAGTTAAAATGTTTATTAAAGTAGGGACTATTACAGGTGCATCTGGCACAAATGGTAACAACAACTCAGGTGGTGGAAAGAAACCGTACTCTAGCGGTTTTGTCAAGAAAAAGGAAGGAGAGGTGAGCAATGCCTAGGATGATAAGGGGAAAGCTATTATACAGGTTCCATATTACCAAACTCCCGCTGCTGCTCCACAACAATAGTACGCACCACCACGAAACTATCAACAGAGTCAAAGGCCCCAAGGACAAAGGGGTCAACAAAGGCTGCAAAGGTATCCCGAGAGGAAGTTTGATCCAATCCCGATGTTGTATGCTCAATTGCTTCCACAATTTCTAGCTGGTTAGTTGGTACAACTTCGAGAGTTAGCTCATCCACCCATAGAACTTCCAAGGTGTTATGATGTTAATGCATGTTGTGAGTTTCAGTCAGGCGCTCCAGGCTACTCGATCGAAAATTGCAAATCTTTAAAGTACAAGGTGCAATCTCTTTTGGATGCCAAGGAGTTAAGCTTCGCTCCTATAGGCCCTAATGTTCAGAACAATCCTATGCCTTCCCATCATGGGGCTGCTGCAAATGCAATCGGGTTCGATGATGGTCATGACTTAGTGACTTAGGTTGATGAGGTTCAGATGTCAATTGCAACTTTAAGAGAGCATCTTTTGCAGCAGGAAGTTCTACAAGAGCTTCATGACTTTTGTTTGAAGTGCTCATCCAATTCGGATGAGTGTGATGATTTGAAAAATTCCATTCAGAGGTTGATGGATGAAGGGGTTGTTAGAGTTGAGAAAGTCATCCCCGAAGGCGATGTTGCTATCCTAGAGATTCCATATTCTCTGGCCGATGTTCAGAGGAATACTTCAAGAGTTCCATTGGTTATACAAGTTCCAGTGCTCCATGCGCCAGATCAGAATCCGGTTGCTCCCCTGCCAACCCAAGCACCGACACTTCCAAATCTAGTTCCCGTTCCAATAGCTGATAACGGGGCAGTGCCATGGAAATACAATGATGTTTACATCTGTGGAAATAATGTTATATGTCCGCTGATTGAAAATAAGGACATAACCAACATTGCTGGAACTAGCAGAATAAACCGAAGCAGGAGAGTCTTCGCTCCTACTCCACCACCACCCGAAGAAGTTATCGAAGAGATTCCTGTGAAAGATAAAGGGAAACAAGTAATTAATGATTCTCCTGGGACGTCTTTTGAACAACAAGTGGAGCAGCTAATCAGGGTGATCAAGAAGATTGATTTCAAGGTGGTTGACCAACTGAATTAGACGCATGCAAAGATATCAATATTATCCCTCCTTCTGTACTCTGAAGCTCATCGAACCGCCTTGATGAGAATTCTGCACGATTCTCATGTGAATCTGGAAATTTATGTGGCCCAATTTGAAGGGGTTGTTACAAATATTTCCGCAGGGAACTGTCTGGGTTTCAGTGATGACGAGCTCCCTCCTGAGGGCCGAGCTCATAATAAAGCATTGCATATTTCCATCAGATGCTTAAACACTGTGATGTATCGAGTCCTGGTAGACATTGGGTCTTCTTTGAACGTGATGCCTAAACATACTCTGTTCAAGCTGAACATGGACGAGGTTATGATGAAACCTAGCATGCTGACAGTCAAAGCTTTTGATGGGTCAAGAAGATCTATAGAAGGGGAAGTTGACATATCCATCAAGATTGGTTTCCACGTGTTCTACCTATCATTTTATGTCATGTATATTCGTCCATCTTATACTTGCCTGCTGGGATGCCTATGGATCCATATGGAAGGGGATTATACCTCAACTCTGCACCAATGTTTGAAATTCATCATCCAAGATAAGGTTATCGTCATTGGTGGAGAGGAAGATGTCGCGATCAAAAATGTTACTTCCTTCTCTTATGTCGAAGTGGACAGGGAAGTACATGAAACCCCTTTCCAGGCCTTGGAAATCATTTTTGTTGACAGGGTCCCCACCATGCTGGAAACTACAAAGAATTCTAGAGTTCCAATGGTTTCCTTGAGGGATGCCAATGCCATTGTGGAGTCAGGGACTCCCAATGAAGATTGGGGCAAAGTGATAGAGGTGCTCAAAAAGCAGGACAAGTCTGGACTTGGGTTCGGGTTCTCTTTTTCATATCGTGTTGGTACGGGTCCAACTGTGCTCAAAGGAAAACAGATTCCCTCGCTTTCAGAAGTGTTTGTTAGTGCTGGTCCAAGTGTTCAAGGACAAATCCACGCAGTGGAAGGTGATGATGAAGACGAAGCAGATATGGCTCAGTATATCTACCAGATTGCACCTGATCAAGAACTCGACAATTGGACTGCTACTGATATTCCTGAAGTGGTTTTCTTTGACATGTAATGTTCTTGTTTTAAATAAGTCACATGTTTTTGCCCGAAGCATGTTGACAACTTATGAAAAGGGCCCCCTCATGTTTCTATGTTTGTTTAAAAATTGAATAAAATGGAATTTTTGAATACAATTTTTACTCTCTGTCTTTTCTTATTTTTATAAAATAAAAAATGGCAATGCTTTTCCTTCTAACTCTTTAACCATTTTCCAATTCACATCCATATTCTAAAATGAGGAATGATTCATCAATCATGCAAGTCTGCCTTGAATTCTATTAAAAATGATGATGTTACAGTTCCTTGCACCAATATCCTTGGAAATTGGAATGATCGAGCTGATAAAGATAGTGGGGAAGATTGTGAAATTCCAGAGGAATTGGCAAGACTGTTGAGATAAGAAAAGAAAATGATCATGCCTCATTAAGAAGCTAATGAGATCGTCAATTTCGGTACCGACACAACAAAAAGAGAGGTCAAGATAGGGGCCGCTTTGCAAGACGATGTAAAGAAGGGGTTGATTGAGCTTCTCAGAGAGTACTCTAACATCTTCGCTTGGTCGTATGAAGACATGCCTGGTTTGAATACAGATATATTCATGCACCATTTACCACTCAAGCCAGAATGTCCTCCGGTGAAGCAAAAGCCATGGAGAACTCATCCAGATATGTCCCTCAAGATCAAAGAAGAGGTTGAAAAGAAGTTGAATGCAGGCTTCTTGTTGGTATGTGAATATTCAGATTGGATTGCCAATATCGTACCCGTCCCTAAGAAAGATGGAAAGGTGCGCATGTGTGTAGACTATCGAGATTTGAATAAAGCAAACCCAAAGGATGACTTCCCATAACTTCGCATCGACATATTGGTTGATAATACAGCTCATTCCTCGGTTTTCTCCTTCATGGATGGTTTTTAGGGATACAATCAGATAAAGATGGCCCCAGAAGACATGACAAAGACGACATTCACTACTCCATGGGGTATTTACTGTTATAAGGTTATGCCTTTTGGCCTCAAAAATGCTGGTGCAACATATCAGCGTGCCATAGTGACGCTCTTCCATGATATGATTCATAAGGAGATTGAACTATATGTTGATGATATGATTGTGTTGTACCCAAAAATTTTCCCTCCTATTTTCACTCAAGACATGCCTCTAGAGGTCCTCAATTGCTCAAGGATGACCAAGAATTGACCAGACAGATTCTCCTCCCAAGGCAATAAACCTCAAAATAGGGTTTCAATTTCAAGCAAGATGTATGATTCTAAAGGATCCCAAATGTTATCTATTGTCTTAATATGTCTTCAAGATCATCCATGCCAAATTTCATGCCTTGAGCAATAAGTTTGCTTAGTCAACTGCTCAAATGCCTGGAAATCAACTATACTAGGTCAAAAGTCAATTGTGGCCCAAATACAGTCAAACTTCAAGATTTTTGGTCAACATCAACATTTTGAAGTAATATCCATCATTTGATCAAGGGTTGATCATGATTCCTCAAGAAATTCTCCTAACTCATCAAAAGTCAAAAATGGCAAATTAGGGTTTCTATAGGAAAAGTCAACCAAACTTTGACCAAGCATAACTTTCTCATACTTTATCAGATATTTTCCAACCAAGGCTCATTTTGAAGAGAATCCAATTCCCTACAACTCCTCTTCATCCCTCAAGTCCAATAAATGCATCAATCAAAAGATACAAGTTCATATATCATAGGTCCTTTCAAAAGTCAACAAAAACACATTTTGGGTCAAAGCTCCTTACATGAACATGGAAGATCCAATTGAGATGAAACCAAAACGGTTGTTTAGAGGACATCCTAAGCTATATAAAAAGTCCAAGAACACCCTCTTAGAATTAAAAATGAGAGAGATATGCATTGCTAAAGTTGACCAATTTTGGGAAATGTGCATGAAGCAAATAATGACCAAACTTGATTTTTTTTCCAAATGGGCCCATGTTTTCATGTTTGAATCTTATTCCTAACATGGTCCACGACCCCTGAGCTCACTCATACATTCTTTCATTATTTTTATTATTTGTTTTGATTTTTTATTCATTAAAATCAAAAAAAATCAAATAAAATAGTGAAATAATAAAATATAATCCAAGATTTGTTTTTATGACCACACAATGAGTTTAGAATCAGCTGGCAAATCAAATATTTCGTGCAAGGGATGATTGGAAGAAAAAGAGCATGATTTGGCCTATTTTAGAAACTTAAAATATCCATGACAAATCAAATCTTTTTTTCCATAATTCTTCAAGACTGCATCCATTTTTATTGACCTAATTCATTCCCTTATATACTCATAACATTCCCAGATCAAAAAAAGGAGGATTGGCCGCACGGAATACACAGTAGAAACTCAATTTTTTTTGAAAAAAAATGGCCATAGAATTTTGATTTACAGGGAGATTCAAAGAATTTTGAAGGTTGCAATCGGTTCCTGGGCTCATTTGGAAGCTAACTGGATTGTTTGCATGCATCAAGACGTCCATAATCATCCCCCACGACCTCACAGTTTGCACACCTGTTCTTGAATTCGATTTTACCAACATATGCATTATAAATGAATTTTGAGTATGCATTTATGTCTATATGATCATTTAGAACATGTTTGAATAATTAATCATTGGTTTTGATGCATATTTGACTGATTGCCATTGTTGGGGTTTTGAGGTCTGTTTTAGGGCTTTTTAGTACAAGTGAAATTGGGCCAAAAGAAGAACACCATTGTATTCACGAGATCAACCCCAATTGATCTATGTATTTACATTAAATTTATATTTCCTGTGGTGAATTTTGGAAATATGCAGGTCCTTTAGTGACGGCCATGTCTGTAGGTAAAGGTCTGTTGGCAAAAATGACATCCCACTGGGGAAGACGAAGGCGTGGCGTATCATGAGTGGGTCATTTGAATTGCGTGCGTTTTCTCTCAAACACTGACCTTTTATTGCATATATTATATTATGTTTATTTTGTATAACGAATGATAAGCTAGCTCATATGGCAAGGCTAGAGGGACTTAAGGCGCGCACGTGTGGGAGGTCAAGGGTTCGACCCCTACCTCCTGTATATTATTTTTCCTAACATTTGCTTTCAGATCTAGTACTCCCAACCTCAATGTGTGTACTATAGGCCTCGTCATCATCACCATCAGATCAATCAGCGCTAGATCCAATGCTCCCAACAGGCAATCCCCACCATGGACCTCCAAGAGGCAGCACCACCAGATCCACACGTTGGCTATGGGCTTGTGATCTTGGCCTTGCAAATTCAACCTTGCACCCCCAAGATGCTTCAATATCAGGCCTATTCCTTTCTTTCTCTTTATTATTATTGATTTAATTTCTTTATTTTCTTTAATTATTTCAGAAAAAATAATTTTTTATTTAATCATAAAAATCAGTAAAATCACAAAAAAAATAGGATTTAGGTTTTTTTTAATTATAAATTAATTTTGTAAATTAATTTAATTATTTTGATTTGTTTCTTTAAAATAAAATCAATTAGAACCTAAGTTTAATTGCAAAAATCTTTTTTCTTCAAAAATATAAAAAATTGTATTTTTTTTATTCATAATTAATTTTTTTTTATTACTAATAATTTCTCCAATTAATTAATTTAATTTATTTTCATTAATTAAAATTAATTAGAAGATTAGGGTAAATTTCAAATCTTTTTTATAAAAAAATCCCAAAAATATTTTCAAATGAGTAAATTAGATTCTTAGGCTTTTGAACTTTCTCTCTAGTTTTAATTCTCGCGCGTTATTATTTTGTTGTTCGAATACTTTTATTATTGATGTAACTGCGCCCAAGTTGTAATAGTTTAATTAGGGTTTATAATTTCTGTACTTTACTTTTCAGTCATTAATTATGTAATTGCACCAAAGCCCTGTAATAGTTAGGAACTTTATTTTTTCCGCCATTTATTTTTTCCGCACAATAAACTGCTTAGATGAATGGTTAATAGGGTTGCATGGAAAGATAATGATTAACTGAACATAGATAACCCTAAATGCGCAAGATAAATGAACAGAATCAAGCACACTTGCACATGCTCACCCCTATGGTATCTCCCACTTGGTTTCCTCGGAAAATAACGGTCACAATTCTCGAAATGTGAGAATTCTTAGTGATTGTCCTTAAGTCTAAAGAGATCATTAGTCCCTCAATGACCCTCTCGACTGTTGCCTCGGCTAAAAAAGTGATCTTAGGGCTTTAGGACAATTACTAGGAGTTCTTGCCCAGTTGCCTTAGTGACCGTACGTCCCTTTCGGTAGTCCCTCAACATCCAACGACTAGGGCTACCTACTCACTAATAGTAGGATAGCACTGTCTAAAGGATAGGAGGAAAAGAACAAACTTTTTCGAGTAGGTAGATAATTGTTAGGTACTTGCTCAAAAAATTATTTTTACACACCACACTTTCAAATACTTTTCAAACAAAGTTTTTAAAATGCTTTATCATACTCTTGAGGACTAATACAAGAGTTATCACAAAGCGAATAGCCGCACTAAGGCATTTCCAAAACAATTTTCAAAACAATTTTCAAAACACACAAAGCACAAGCAATTTTAAAAAATGAGCAAGTACCTAAGAGCCCGTAGAAAAATATGGATGGAATGGGTGCTAACACCTTTCCTTTCCATAATCAGCCCCCCTTACTCAGAAAATCTCGAAAAAGGTCTTTTCTGTTCTTTTCACCCTTTCCTTTGTTGGATAAAACAAAAGTCGGTGGCGACTCTTGCTTACCGCGACATTTGCAAATACAAAATGCAAAACCAGTATTAACAATCGGTTCTCCCACCGTATCACAGATTGAAAAATCACAAACCGAGAAGGAACACTAGGTCCATCTGCAAAAGTTATTTGTGCGTCTGCAAAAGTTTAGGCTAAGGCTTAATCTTAATAAGTGTACCTTCGGGGTGCGATCTGGAAAACTACTTGTTTTTATCGTGAGTCCACGAGGAATTGAAGTAGATCCCGACAAAGTAAAAGAAATACAGAATATGCCAACGCCAAAAAATGAAAAAGAAGTAAGAGGGTTCCTTGGGAGATTGAAATACATAGCCAGGTTCATCTCTCATCTCACAGCTACTTATGAACCCATCTTTAATTTTTTGCGCAAGAATCAAGATGTCCGATGGGATGATAATTGCTAGGAAGCCTTTGAAAAGATCAAACAGTATCTCCAAGAGCCACCAATCCTTATTCCTCTAGTGCCTGTGAGGCCGCTCATCATGTACTTAACGGTGCTAGAAGGATCCATGGGTTGTGTGCTTGGACAGCAGGACGAAACAGGACGTAAATAGCACACTATTTACTATCTGAGTAAAAACTTTACCAATTGCGATTCCAAGTATTCTTTACTTGAAAAAACTTGTTGTGCGCTTGCTTGGGCAGCTCGACGTCTGAGGCAGTATATGCTGACATACACGACCTTTCTAATATCAAAGATGGACCCGATAAGTATATCTTTGAAAAACCAAGACTCACAGGCAGGATGGCTCGACGGCAGATGCTTTTATCTGAATATGACATTCAATATGTTACGCAAAAAGGCTATCAAGAGTACTAATCAATGAAATTTGACTTCCCCGATGAAGATTTTATGAAGCTTGATGATTATGATGGGGTCAATCCAGAAGAGATATGGACTCTTATGTTTGATGGTGCCTCTAACGCTGCAGGTCATGGAATTGGGGAAATACTTACTTCTCCATGTAATACTCATACACCGTTTACAGCCCGGTTATGCTTCGATTGTACGAACAACGTGGCAGAATATGAAGTGTGCGTGATGGGACTCGAGGAGGCCATTGACCTTGAAATAAAAATCCTTGAAGTATTTGGAGACTCTACTTTGGTCATACATCAAGTACGAGGTGATTGGGAGACGAAGCATCCCAGTTTGATTCCGTACAGAGACTACATCTTGCAGCCAATACCCGCTTTTGATGAAATCACCTTTGAACATATTCCCAGAGATGAAAACTAGTTGGCCGATGCTTTAGCTACTTTAGGATCAATGTTCTCGGTGAGATTTCCGAATCAGGCGCCTAATATATGCATCCTCCATTACAAAGAGCTGGCACATGTCTTTCCTTCTCATTGTCTCTCGATCGAGGATGTGTCTGATGAGAATTCGTGGTATTGCGCCATCAAATGTTACCTCGAGAAGCAAGAGTACCCCGAATATGCTACAATTTGTGATAAGTGCATGCTTAGAAGGTTAGAATCCAAGTTCCTCTTATCAGGAGATATCCTGTACAAGAGAAATTATGACTCGGTTCTGCTCAGATGCGTGAATAGACACGAAGCAAATTCGATCATAAAGGAAATCCATGAGGGTTCTTTCGGGACTCATTCGAGCGGGCATTCTATGGCGAAGAAAATCTAATGTGCGATTGCTGTGCATATGCAAAAAAATTGTGTATATGCAAAATTGTGCCACAAATGCCAAGTGTATGCAGACACAATTCATGCTCCTCCAACTCCTTTGAATGTTATGACTTCCCCATGGCCGTTTGCGATGTGGGGAATTGATATAATTGAGAGGATTGAACCAAGTGCTTTGAATGGTCATATATTCATTCTAGTGGCTATTAATTATTTCACCAAATGAGTGGAAGCAGCTTCTTACAAGAATGTAACCAAACAGGTCATTACCAACTTCATCAGGAAAGAAATCATATGTCGTTATGGAGTTCCTCACACAATCATCACTGACAATGGTTCTAATCTTAACAACAACATGATGAAGGAGTTGTGTAAAGAGTTCAAAATTGAACATCATAATTCATCGTCGTATCGACCAAAGATGAACGGTGCAGTCGAAGCTGCTAACAAGAACATAAAGAAGATCGTCCAGAAGATGGTCAGAACATACAAAGGTTGGCATGAAATGTTGCCTTTTCTATGCATGGCTAC
Organism: Vicia faba; assembly: GCA_948472305.1. Taxonomy (NCBI): domain Eukaryota; kingdom Viridiplantae; phylum Streptophyta; class Magnoliopsida; order Fabales; family Fabaceae; genus Vicia; species Vicia faba. Next base: position 781,137,508 of record OX451736.1, read on the forward strand.
AAAACGTCTGTGTGTACTTCAACAGGGGAAACTCCATTTTCTCTTGTATATGGTACAGATGCAGTGATTCCTGTCAAAGTAGAGATTCCTTCGTTGAGGGCTCTGATGGAAACCAAGCTTGATGAGGCAGAGTGGGTTCACACAAGATTCAACCAACTCAACTTGATTGACGAAAAGTGCCTGGAAGACATTTTTCATGGCCAGTTGTACCAACAGAGGATGAAGAGAGCATTCGACAAGAAGATCCGTCCTCAGAAGTTTTATCCTGGTGATTTGGTCTTGAGAAAGGTTATCGTGCAAAGCCATTCTGATCCAAGGGGAAAATGGACTCCCAATTACGAGGGACCATATATCATGAAGAGATCATTTTCATGAGGTGCTCTAATCATAACAGACATGAATGGGGAATACGTTCCACTCCCAGTCAATTCAGACTCAGTCAAAAAATACTACACATAAAGAGGTCTGCTAAGTCGAAAACCTGGAAGGGCGACTTAGGCAAAATGGGCATCCCGGTGGACATGAAAGTCCAGGAAAAAATTAGGGATAAAATAAAAAATAATAATAACCCGCTAAGATGAAAACCTGAAAGGGCGACTTAGGCAAAAATGGGTATCCCGTTGGATTGAAAACTCAAAAGAGCGATCCAGGCAAAAGTTAGGGATCTTAAGCGAGAGGCTGTAGTCTGAATTCTCTTCACGAATGACACATTTACATCTGTAGCACCTTGGCAACGAATTGATCGGTCCAACTGTTACTCTTCGGAGGCAAGGCATTAAGACTACTGAGGATATGGGAATTGTAGCAATACGAGTTTTAATGGAAATTCGAGCATCTCTCATTGCCATTTATACTTGTTTTATTTTTTGTTTCTATTTCACAGCTACCTCAAATAGGAGTTGCATCCTTGTACAAATGCCTACTCACAGGTCTATCAATAAAGTTTGTTTTCATCAAAAATTTGTCTCTTACTATCATAAAATGTTTTTCGTATGCCGAATGTATTTTATTTGTTATTAAACATTGCATTAGAAACATGGGGAATAAAAATTCACAAGTCGAGATAAAACTTGACTTTACATCGAAATATAACCATAAGGGAGTGTCGTATGCATTGCAAGTGTTGTTTCTCTTTGCAGGCGGAAATTTATAACGGTCACCCTGACTTGGCCAGCGTGCGAAGCCACCTTCATCTGTTACAGACAATTTCAAACCTGAATCCCCAAGTGAATTCAGAAAGCCCAAAGTCATCGTTTGACTTGGCACACACAAGTACATCCCCAAAAGCTAGACCGGGGCATTCACATAACTGAACAGGGGAATCCCCAGTGGAGTAAATCGGGGCATTCATAGGGTTAAACCGGGGCATACATAAGTGTCCATGTCCATCTCTTTATCCCCAAGTGATTCAAGAGCTAATTCCCCAGTGCAGCGTAAACTTGGGGCATGTATTCGAAGATATCCACATGGTGTTCAGTATCCATTCTTCGGCATATTCAGTTCTACCATCCTCTCAATTGTTCAGGATGTAGGGAAGTCGGGCCAGACTATCTCTTCCCCAATAATATAATTCAGAATTCAGTGACGTACACGTAAACTCACTTTGTCGGCAATTCAATCTTCAGTAGAATCATCTATAATATTCTGTATCATGAGCTCCCAATGCAAATTCTTCCCAATATCCCCATCAATCTTTGGTACTGCAGATTTCCAGCTCCGATATGTATTGGCATCCCCAGTAATGAGCAATAGCTTCTAGCAAGCCTTCGCTTATACTCATGAAGTCTATGTCTTTTCATTGCATGTAGTTATCATTGCATAACATTGCATCCTCAAAAGCGCGTAGCCGATCCATCAGAATGGATCTTTGCGGCAAAAAGAAATTCAAACATGCATATGAAGCATAAGCCAGATCAAGTACCTTACACGAAAGACCTGAATCATTCAAGGACATCAACAATCCCCACAAAAGGGTATCACTTCCAAAATCCTCAGTCGGTGGCTTTCACCTTCTCGGTTCCCAACAAATTCAGTGCACTTGGTCATTTTCACATCTTCCATTATCGTGTCGTGACCAATACTCTCACCTTCTTAAAATTGTAGGTCGAACGTAGACCTAGTTTTGGTAGACCAACCGTAGGTCTTACCTTAGGATCTTAGATCGACCGTAAATCTAGATTCCCTTGTAGGTCGTCCGTAGACCTAGTTTTTGGTAGATCGACCATAGATCTAGATTTCCTTATAGACCGCCCGTAGATCTTCCCTAGCAGATCGCTCGTAGGTCTCGCTTTATGACCTGAGATCTCTCATAGGATAGGTTCTTCCTCAGATCATATTAGAACCTGAGATTGCCTGTTGGCTAGGTTCTTCCAATAGATCTTCTTAGAACCTAAGATCGCTTGTTGGCTAGGTTCTTCCACTAGATCATCTTAGAACCTGAGATCGCATATTGGTTAGGTTCTCCCCATAGATCATCTTAGAACCTGAGATCTCCTCCTATCTAGGTTCTTCCCATAGATCATCGTAGAACCTAAGATCACCCGTAGGATAGGTTCTTCCAATAGATCATCTTAGAACTTGAGATCACCTCTTGGCTAGGTTCTTCCCATAGATCATCGTAGCACCTAAGATTGCCTGTAGGCTAGGTTCTTCCAATAGATCATCTTTGAACATGAGATCGCCCATGGGATAGGTTCTTCCCATAGATCATCGTTGAACTTGAGATTGCCTCTTGGCTAGGTTCTTCCCATAGATCATTGTTGAACCTGAGATTGCCCGTTGACTAGGTTCTTCCTCAGATCATCTTATAACCTGAGATCACCCGTTGGCTAGGTTCTTCCTCAGATCATCTTAGAACTGAGATCGCCTCTTGGTTAGGTTCTTCCCATAGATCATTGTTGAACCTGAGATCGCCAATTGGCTAGGTTCTTCCCTCAGATCATCTTAGAACTTGAGATCGCTTGTTGGCTAGGTTCTTCCTACAGTTTTTCTTAGAACCTGAGATCGTCTGTTGGCTAGGTTCTTCCTATAGATCTTCTTAGAACCTGAGATCTCCCATTGGCTAGGTTCTTCCCTCATATCATCTTAGAACCTGAGATCGTCTGTTGGCTAGGTTCTTCCTATAAATCTTCGTTGAACCTGAGATCGTCCATTGGCTAGGTTCTTTCTCAGATCATCTTAGAACCTGAGATCGCCTCTTGTCTAGGTTCTTCCCATAGATCATTGTCGAACCTGAGATCGCCTCTTGGTTAGGTTCTTCCCATAGATCATCGTTAAACCTGAGATCTCCCGTAGGCTAAGTTCTTCCCATAGATCATCATCGAACCTGAGATCGCCCATTGGCTAGGTTCTTCCTCGGATCATCTTAGAACCTAAGATCGCCTGTTGGCTAGGTTCTTCCTCAGATCATATTAAAACCTGAGATTGCCTCTTGGCTAGGTTCTTCCCATAGATCATCGTCGAACCTGAGATCGCCCTTAGGCTAGGTTCTCCGGCAAATCACTTTCATGTTTCACCTTAGGACCATAGGTCGCCCATAGACCTTATCTGCCATCCTTTTGTACCAACCTTTGTCTTGTATTGGCATCACGCCATGTTACAAGTCCAATCTCCGTCTCTTCACTGAAAAAACAAAAAATTCTTTCCCCAATAGATATCACAAAAAAATAAATAAATACTCACACTTTCTCCTAGAACAAATTTTTGGCATCGATATTTAATCATCTTCTACCTCAAACTTCCAAAAGGCACGTGCCAATCGTACTTTCAGGTTTAAGATGATTAAATAGGGGCAGCTGCAATACCCCAAATTTGTCATACCCTTTCACTTTTATCTGGTTTATGCATTTTGTGCTCCTCATTCCATCTGCATATCCTCTATTAGGTCATTTAACACAACATATGTTCACTAACAATAAGGCTTGGCACAAGGATCAAGGATCTTGAAGAATTAGGGTTTCTTTAAGGCTTTGAGGCTCTTATCTTCATCCAAGGGATTCAGCTGTTTCTTCAACGCATGAGAAAGATACATGGTTGTTTATACAAGGCATTCTACAAGAGTCTCCTTCTAAGGACTATAAGCTAAGACATTGACCACTTTCTTCTAGTCATTGCCATTATGTGATTCAAGGTTTATTTCCCTGAACTTGTGGCCTTCAAGAGGGTTTCCTTATGAGGTCTTAAATTTAAGGTAACCTCATCATTGTTAGTTCGACTGAATGGAATTAAGGATCATTGAAGATGCAAGTCAATTGGAATTTATTCATTAAGATTTGAAGAGGATTCGAGGTTCACTTAATTCATCTTCCATTATTCAAGATCTAGGCATGGCATATAAGTGGATTTGGTTTTAGTTCTTTGTGAGATATCAAATTGGATTCGAGTTTTGATGTCAGATGTCCCATGATAAATTTCAAACGTCAATTTGGGAAAGTTAATTTTTGACAAAAGTTCCATTTAAATCTATGACGCTTTCATTTGGGTTTCAAAATATGGAGGGAAATCATGGCGTGACAAATCGGAACATGGGATAAAAGGGGTCTCAAAGCAAGTTTCATCAATGGTCCAAATATGCAAGATCGTGCAATTATGACTCAAATAATCTCATCCCCCAATCCCATTCAAAAACATCAAGCATTATTCACCATGAGTCATTCGAAGTTCTACCACAAATTAAAGGATTTCATTTAATCAATATGCAGTCAGATCACAATAAAGATTCAGGAAGAAATATTTCAAACCATTACACTTTATTTCCTCATACAAAAAGAATCCTATGTGACTGCCAAATTGGAACTTAGTCCTAGGACTGCCCATGTTTCTTCCACCGTGCCTCGTGAGTTTTGGGATTTAGCAGTGGGAGATGTGATCAACACTGTCTTGGCTAAGGATACTTGCGTTTGTTATAACTTGCTTTACATAAAGTTCATTAATATTGTTGACTCGCCCATAGAAACCTGTATTCAACAAAAGGAAAAAGCTAGCATCGGGTTTAATCCATGTTATCACTCAAGTATTCCATGATCATCACATCTGTAACATAAATTCACATAATTCTTTTAAATACAGCCCTACAACTTTTAAGAATAAGTCTGATTCACATGACCATGACATACTCGTGCTGCCAATTCAAATTCAAGCTAAGTGTGATACATGTACATGGGGATACAATTCATAATTGGTTTAGATGCATTACCTCTTCATCATTTATGCAAACAGTTGCTCTATGAGACTTGAATAACTCCAACTATTCGAGTATAAAACCTAAGACTTTGGCAATTGTCTCATAATAATTACAAACCATTATCATCAAGATTGCGGCATAAATTAACATGCAATCTTCTTCAAATTCTAGCATTATAACACCACCTGCAAGCAGTTGTAGTACCCACATCGGGGAAACGAGAATGTTAGCATACAAGTTGACACTCGCATCTCATGTCCATGATTCAAAAATAGCATGTACATAAACTCAAAAACGGGAGCAGAAATGGAGCAATTCCAAATATTAACATGTTCAGCAGCTCATACGAGTTCAAGAATGTATGCAAGTTCAAAGAAGGAAATCGGCCGAACAAGGGCAATATCACAAGTTGGAATCTGATTCAATTAAATTCAACCCTACTAGCATGTTATTACTAACAGAATCCTATAACTGAAAATAACAGAATTGATCACTTCTAACTAATAGATTTTCCAGCTCAGCAGCTAACCAACTACTAACAGAATTCCCAATCTTCCAAACCGCTAACGGATTTCTGAACAAACAGTTTCCAACGGGAACCAACAGAAAAGACCGCAAAATCAGTCCATGACCAATAAACCTAAACCGCCCTACAAACGGTCCATAACAGAACCAATTTTTAACTACTTACTAACCCACTGTTAAAAAACAGAACTTCTAAATAACAGAATTGAAGCTAACCTTCTAACAGCTAAAACAACCAACCGGTAACCAAACTGTAACAGAAAAAGCCTTTAACTATCACAACAGAAGTAACAAAATAGAATGTAACTAACTCTCACTCCTCTAACCATAACTAACTGTCAAAACTGACACATAATAGATCTTAACTAACTTTCAGAATTCCTAACTAACCCCCAACAGTTTTTTCAAACAGAGTGTAACAGAAAAAAAGAAAAAGAGATAACAGATTGGAATAACAGAAAGAAAAGAGAGGGATTTCACAATGCTTTCATAACAGAAACTCACCAGAAAATAACGATAAGAAAAACTCTCTCTGTTACTCTCTCTCCAGGATCACTCTCTAATCTCCAATCTTCATCTACTTCACCATTCATCTCTCACTTCTGCAACTTAAATCACGATTCACTCTCCACGAGTCTCTGAAATTCTCTAACCTTCTTCATCATCATCTTCATCGTTCTCTGTGATTTCCATCATCAATTCTTCAATCTGCTTCATCACCATCACAACTTCAAGACAACTTCAAAACTCTACATCATTCCTCAACTTGCAACAGTGCACCACAGCTTCACACATTGTACCTCATAGAATTTCAACAACAATCACAAAACTGCAAGCATCATCATCATCATTGCAAGAACTGCTTCGACAACGCGTGACTTCTGCACAACAATGTTCAATACGTCTGCCTCCTTGCAATCAGAACAAGAACAAAGCCGCAATTAGCTAGAACAGAGGAGTAGACTGTTGAAGCTCACTAGAGATTCGCATTGGAGCTTCATTCTCACCACGGTCTTCAAGGTTGGTTGCTTTATCGATATTCACTATTTCTATCGGTATTACGACATAACATTTGAGACGTTGAGATGTTCCTCTAAGTTAATCGTGTTCTTTTGAGCTCCGTCATCGTTTAATTATGGTAGTTGGCCAGAATACACGTCATCTTGAAGATTAGGTTTCCTTGATATTCTCCGTCGATTCGGCCATATGAAGGATTTTTAGGGGAAATTTATGGTAAATATGGATTCAGAGTGTTGTGTTATGGTAAGTACGCATCAGACTGTGGTGGTTTGGGTTGGTTTAATGGCGGAATTCACGGCGGCATGCTCGCCGAAAATCGTCGTCGTAAGGGAGATAAGATGAGAAATTGGAAGCTAATAGATCACAATGATACTAAACGCAATTGTTTCATCTCTTCTCCATAATTATTTATTTTTTCTTTAATCTGATCATCAAAATTGGAAATAATGCCAATGGATAGTATGGCCATGGGTTGTCCGAATTGGGCTGGATACAAACTGGGCTTCATATCTGCACTCCCTCCCTATGGGTCCAATGCACCTCTCTATTTCTCTAATTTTCATCTTTTGTTCTTAATTTGTAGCAATTAGTTGTTGGTGATCCTTCCATAATTTTTTGGCTGATTTCTTTTTCTGTATGTTCATATGTTGATTCCTGACTTAGTGATATCTTTCCATTATTTTTCCTATTATTTTAGGAATTATTTTAATTAATGGTCGAATATAGCAGTTTTTTTGTGAAAAATATATGTAATAAAAAGTAAAAAAATTGTAGAATAATATAATGCTTTTAGGAATTAATTCTTTAGCTGTTTTAGAATTCTCCTTACATAAAAACTAATAAATAAAAATACTTTTTGCCCATATTTTCATGCCGCTTTGCCATGTTATTCTGACGCGTTTGTTCATTGTGTAAGGTATATTTTTTATGCTTTTGATCGTGTAACATAACGGGTTGTTATACGATCGAAACTTATGGCTTATGCTCGCTTTTGATACGACATGCCTTATCTCTCATCGTCCTGAGAAATTCATGTTATATTTTATGTTATTCTGGTACATGTGATATTTTGTGATACTTTGCATAGGATCTTCTGATTATGCGTTGCATTCGCAACATGCATTTGCTTTTATCTTAGTTGGATATTATTTATGACTTTGTTTGTTTCTTGGTGAAGCTTGCTCGATGCGTACTCCCTTCTTCTCCATTTCTTTCGTCCGCTCTTGACAATTTGCATGCTTTGGTAGTCGTCGCTACTACCTTCGTACTTCTTTGCATTTTACTACATTTCTTTACTGCTTTTCTAGATACCATGAGAAGTAGGAAATAAAGAGCGTGCACTCGAAGTCGCTTTTTAAAGACCTGTAGCAGGCATTCCACACTTTATTTGCTATATGTGTTGTTCTTGTGTTTATTTCTTTGGTTGTTGATCAATGAGTCACTCAATTTAGAAATTGAGATCACGACTTCACTCTCAGTGCATGCTCCCGATAGGATTTTATCGCTTTCTGTTATTTCTTGTTGATCGATGAGTCACTCAATTTAGAAATTGATATCACGACTTTGCTCTCAGTGCATGCTCCCTATAGGATTTTATCGCTTTCTGTTATTTCTTGCTGATCGATGAGTCACTCAATTTAGAAATTGAGATCACGACTTCGCTCTCATTGCATGTTCCCTATAGAATAGTTTTGTTAGAATTTCTTTGGCATGCTAACTTAGATAGGATCTCTCTAGGTGTGCTCTTTTGAGCTTATTAGCTTGTTTGCTTTATCCTTGTACATACCATGTTCCCTTAGGACATGCTTGCTCCCTTCGGATGCAAGTTAGACCTTAGGTTGCAATCCATGCATGCTAACATTAGGTAGACAATTCCATTTTGTTAATCCAAACCTTAGGACTACCATTGTATGATAACATTAGGTTTAGAAATAGGCTAGTCTCCCTTAGACCCTTTTATTCCCTTTTTTCATCCTTGCATCTAAAACTAAAACTTCTTTTCTTAGTAAATCAAAAACATGCTAATCATACTTAAACCCTTTTTCAAGGTAACAAAAACACAAACCAATTCAAACCTTTTGTGCGCTCGAGCACCTTTTCTCTAAAAACCCTTTTCAGGTAAGGACATGATTAGTTTAATTATGTGCCAACGCATAAGTCTCCAAAGGCCGAGCTGTGGCAGAAGGAATAATTAACATTGTCCATAAAAAACATAAACAAATAAAACATATGAGCCGAACTATGGTAGCTTTGATTCCTCAAAAAGGATACGTAGGCATTGGGGTAGGGCCCAAGCGAGTATAATTTTATTTTCCCTACATTCTTTTCTTATTTCTTTTGCATGAATTATCCCTTAGTAATAAACAGTAAGCATAGTTTAAACACACCCATAAGATAGACAATAATACTGGATACCATAGAGTACTACGGGCGTGTGGGGTACTAATACCTTTCCATCACGTAACAGACTCCCTTACCCGATCTCTCGGTCGCAAAACCGTGAATTCTTCCTTCTCAGGTTTTCTCGATGTTTACCTTTCCCTCCATATGGGATAAAAGATGTTCGATGGCGACTTCATTGTTTGATGATTTTCAGCCGGTTGTTTCAGGCGGGTGGACTAGACTAGCTTGATAGTTTTCAAGTGAACTATTATAAACATAACTTGTTTTGTCCTTCTTGCATCTTATCACTATTATCACTAAGTGAAGTTGCTAGTTACGGTTTAAAGGGGATTTTAACAGGATTAGTTTTTGATTTAAAACCTATCATACGGTGGGAGAACCGCCTTGGTGTTTTGCGTTTTATCACAAATGTTGCGGATAGCAAGAGTCGCCATCGAATTTTCTTTTATCCAATAAAGGAAAGGGTGAAAAGAACAGGAAAGACCTTTTGAGATATTTTCTTGAGTTTGGGGGATAGGTTATGAAAAGGGAAGGTGTTAGCACCCTTTTCATCCGCAGTTATCTACGGGCTCTTAGTTGCTTGCTAGATCATTTTTTGAAATTGCTTTGTTTGAAATGTGTTTGTGGTGGGTTTTGAAAGTATTTTGAAAACGCCTTTGTTGCGGCAAACTTTGTAATGATTCTCGTCTCTATAAGAATGTATACAAAGTTTTGGTTTTGAAAATATTTCCAAGAGATGTTTGTCTTTTTGAAGATGTTTTGAAAGTGTGAGTGTGGAGATGGTTTTTAGTTTGTGAGCAAGCAACTACGAGCGTCCTACCTACTCAAAAGGTCTTTGTTCTTTTCCTCCTCCTTTAGATGTTGTTATCTTTCCATTGATTGGTAATAAGCCTCATCATTGGATGTGAAGGGACGGGCGTGGGTTAATCGTATAGTCATAGGAGGCAACTTATGAGACGTTTTAGTAATTTTCGTAGGGACTAAGATCGTTTTACCCAAGGCAACATCGAGGGACATCGAGGGACTACGATATTTTTTATCAAGGTTCTTTGCTAAAATGCCCATATTCGAGGGACATAAATATTTTCCGAGGCAACAAGCGAGGTTACCCTAGAGGTGTACGTGTGCGAAGTGTGTTTGATTGCATGCATTTTAAGATTAGGGTTTTCTAGCGGTTGATTTTATCTTGCCATACACACCCTAATTACTAACAATAATTAGGGGAGTGAGGGTAAATTGTGGAAATTAAAATCCTAAGCTAGTACATAATTTGGAGAGTGGGGGTACAATTTACAAATAGGGATGAGGTGGAAACTTAAATATTACAACCATATCGAATAACATTGAAGGAAATGTAAAAACAGTGTAAAAAGAAGGTAAAATTGCATTTTGAACTATTATGTGTCGACACATACTGCTATGCATCGACACATAACTTTCCTTGCCCCTGAAAACCAAATCAACTCAATATGAGTCGACGCATAAAGGGATGTGTCGACTCATGCTCCTGTTTGTGTCGACACATACGCATTTTGTGTTGAATCATGCAGCTTTCATCCTTCTGTTTTGGGGCTTGGACAACAGTATGAGTCGATGCATAAGGCCATGTGTCGACCCATACCCTTCTTTTTCACTAGAATGAGTTGACCCATGTGGGTATGTGTCGACTCATGCTGCAGTTTTTTGCCTTAAACATTGTTTTACTGTCTATATAAGTCAGTTTACAGCATATGATTGATAAACTTAAACAGCAAGTAAATGGTTAGCTCAAAGGGGAAATGATTACTACATATTATCTTCAAAAATAAATCATTAATGATGTATGAAAAAATGCCAAGTCAAGAAGACTTACCTTGAGACTACAATTTGTGTTTTAAATCTGAATACTTTTCAAGATGTTGTGATGGCTCCAATGAATCTCCAGGAAGCTGTTCCAAACTGGTGAATCACACTAACTCAGACATGTTGTACAGTACTGTTTTCATGTTTGGGGGGGTGAAGATAATGGCGTTACAGAAACTGTTCTTGTGTTTGAATAATCTCTATGTGATAAGGTGTTTAGTTTATGGGAGAGTTTATAAGATGGAATAATGGATTGAGGTTCTGTTTTGAATGAAAGTAGAGTTGGTTTTTTGAATGAGCCAAGGTTACAAAGAATGTTGTTTTTCTGCTCAAAAACTCTCTATTCTCTCTCTCAAAGCCAGCCTTGTATGTTGTGAAAACAGTCTATTTATAGATGAGTTTTGCTGGGATTTTGGGAGGGAAACAAATAACAATTTGAACTGTTTGGGTATGCAATCTTCATATATTTTTTGATGCAGCTCTTATGTGATAATTTGGTGCAAATATGGGGCTGAGATAATTCAGGTTTGGAATGGGTTGGTAATAGCATAGCAGGGCTGTTTTTGCAGCAGTTTTGGAGTGTTGTGGCAGCTTGGTGCACGGTTGTTTTATAGTAGTATAGCAGACCGTTTTTTGACATGGTTTTGGGTTGTTATGTGGGAAATACAACAGGCTTAGACAATATTGTTTGTATCATGATACAAAATCTGGTTTGTGGACCAATTTATGCAGATTGTAACAAAGACAAAGCATGTTTGTGGGCAGCATAGTGGCAAGGTTTGAGTCAAAAGGAAAGAGTTAAAACAAGACCAAACTTAGGATTTGTAATCTTGCAAAAATTACACTTTGTAATAACTTGAATTATTTGTAACATATTGAATTATTTGTAACATCTTGAATTATTTGTAACATCTTGAATTATTTTGAATTGTAGTGAAAAGATGTCATGAAGCAATGAAATTAACAAGTATAGAAAATACTTAAAAAAAAATCCAAGTCTTGCAAAGTTAGATTTTTGACTCTCTTGATTTTTTATGATCAAAATTCATATTTTGGATGTCTTGATGAAATGTGATTTTCGGGACTCAATTTTGGTTAGAAAGTCAAAGTTTGACTTTTTAGTGCACGGTTGACTTTTTCCACCAGTTAACCGAATTTCGTCTATCAATCCATTGATCTCAGGATATGAATTGAAATATGCGATTAGGTTAAAATGACGCGCTCGGATCCTTGAGATCATGCTTCCAACCAATAAGTCAGGTATTAGGTCAAAAATTAAAGTTCGGTCATTTTCAGTAAAAACCCTAATTTTACCCATTTTGCCCTTTTGATAATTTGAATGACTTTCTTAGAAAATCGTGATCCAAGACTTGAAACTTGACAGAAGTAATCCTCAGGGTCCATAATGATCCATGAAAGTCATTTGAAACATTAGAAATCTGACTGCCTTTGTACAAACTAAAACCCTAATTTGAGGCATCAGTGTTGAGGAGATTGTTTGACCTAGTCAATACTTGCGCAAACTTGAGGCATTGAAGATCTTTTTAGGAAATATCTTGATAAATGAGAGGGAAAATTTTGGGGTACAACAAAACCCAATTCAACCCCCCCCCCCCCCCTCTTTCTTGTGTTTTTCACACCTTCAATTGGCATCAGAGCTTCGGTTCTGAGGAGTTGACAAAAAGTTTGAATTTTTATCAAGCACCTAACAATGTTTAGTACCAATCTAGATTGTGTGAATAACAATTGCAGATAAAGGTAACAATGCTATTGTAACAGGTGATAATAGGGATAATGATAGTGATCCGTATAGTGCTAAACCTCATATTTTTGATGGAGAAAAGTTTGACTATTAGAAGGAGGGAATTGAAAGTTATTTTATGGGATATGACTTGGATCTATGGGATTTGGTAGTTGATGGATACACTCACCCAGTAGATGATAAAGGTCTAAAGATTACAAGAAGTGAAATGACAAATGCTCAGAAGAAGGTTCACAAAAATCACTACAAAGCGAGAATAATTCTTCTAAGTGTTATTTCTTACAATGAGTATAAGAAGATCACTTATATAGAGACTACAAAGTCAATTTTTGATTCTCTTCAGATGACTCAAGAAGGCAATGCTCAAGTTAAGGAGACAAAGGCTTTGACCCTAATCCAGAAATATGAAGCCTTCAGAATGGAAGATGATGAATATGTGGAAATGATGTTTTCAAGATTTCAGACTCTTGTTGCAGGATTCAAAGTTCTGAATAAAGGATATTCTACGGAAAATCATGTTAAGAATATTATCAGAAGTCTACCTAAGAAATGGAGACCAATGGTAACTGCTTTGAAGTTTTCAAAGGATCTGAACAACACCAGTCTTGAGGAACTAATTATTTCTTTAAGAAGTCATGAGATAGAGCTTGAGGAAGATGAACCTCAGAATAGAGTTAAATTTTTGGCTTTGAGGTCTAAGTCTGGAATGACTGAGGTTTTTCAAGCAGAAGAAGAATTAGAAGGATCTGAATAAGATTCTGATGAAGATGAACTTTCTCTAATATCCAGAAGGATAAGGCGGATATGGAAACATAGATAGATCAAGTTCAGAGGATCAAGAAGAACAAATGGTAGATCTGAATATACATGTGGTCAGAAGAAAGCTTTTGGAAAAGAAGTTACCTTTTATGAATGCAATGAGCCTGAACATTATAAGAATGAATGCCCAAAGCTCAAGAAAGACAAGAAACCTAAGAAGGCCTACAAATCCAAGAATGGTCTCATGGCAACATGGGATGATTCAAAGTTAGAATAAGAATATTTTGATGAAGAACGTGCCAACATAGCATTTATAGCAAAGACCAGCACAAGCAAAGCAGTATCAGAGGACGAACTGACACTTGATGATGAGTCATACTCTGATGACGACAAAGAGGTACTTTATTCCTTATCTTGTTCTGAACTTGAACTTGGTTTTTCAGAACTAATGGAAAGGTATCAACTTCTTCTAAGTAAACACAAAACTAAACAAAAAAGACTTTTGTGGCTACTTCTGAGAACTCTACTAAGAATGAGCAAAACTTTTTTGATTTAAATGAAAAATTATTTGATTTATAAAAATCAAATCTTGCTCTGAAAAGTAAAGTCTCGAGGTTAGAAGAAGAGATCATCTCTAGCACATCTGTTACTGATGAAGTAATAAGATACGATAGAGCTTTTCAGCACTTCCTAGCTAAAAGAATATATAGAAGCAAGATGGCTTCAATGATCTATAGAGTTAGCAGAAATGGAAGTAGAGGCTTGGAATATTCAACCATCAAAGATAATTGATGAGACTCTGAGTGTCAAACCAAAACCTCTTTCTAAACATTTCGTGCTTGCAGGCACATAATTAAAATGTCTAGAACAAGAAGGTTCTGATTTAATTGAAACACAACCACAGACATAGAAGGAAACTTCTAAGCCTAAATATCATGCACAATTTCCACTTGATTATCCTGTTGCACAAGATTCAAAATGAGTCAGAACCTCTAGAACTGGTAATAAGAAAGGACCCAGAAAGTGGGTACCTAAGGATCAGATAATCTATGTTGTAGATTTCCTTGATGGTGCCACTGAAACACCAGTCATGGTACCTGGACAGTGGATGCTCGCGACACATGACGGGTGAAAGGAATATGTTCCAAGATTTAGAACTTAAGTCTGGAGGCATTGTTGGTTTTGAAGGAAATCGGAAGGGAAAGATCATTGGCTTTGCAACTATTGGTAATGGTAAACTTCCTTCTATTAACAATGTTCTTTTAGTCGAGAGTCAGGTGCATAACCTCTTGTCAATTAGCCAACTTAGTGACAATGGTTATGACGTTATTTTCAATCAAACATCATGTAAATCTGTTAGTCAGAAAGATGGCTCAGTTATGTTCAATGGTAAGAGGAAGAACAATATTTACAAAATCAAATTATCATATTTAAATAATCAAAATGTAAAATGTCTTCTGACTGTTCAAGAAGAGCAATGGATCTGGCATAGACGTCTGGGCCATGTTAGCTTGAGAAAAATATCTCAACTAAATAAGCTTGGATTAGTCAGAGGCTTGCCCAATCTGAAGTATACTTCAGATGCTTTTTTGTGAAGCATGTCAGAAAAGAAAATTTTCAAAAACCTCTTTCAAAGCTAAAAACATTGTTTTTACCTCTAGGCCATTAGAACTTCTTCACATTGACTTATTTGGACCAGTGAAAATTGTTTCTGTCAATGGTAAGAAATATGGACTTTTTATCATTGATGGTTACAACAGATGGACATGATTAAAATTCTTGAAACACACGAATTAGCCGCATTCTGTGTTTTCTTCTTTTTGCTCCCAAGTAAAAAATGAAAAGAATTGCAAAATAGTCAGAGTTAGAAGCGATCATGGTGGAGAATTTGAAAACAAATATTTTGAAAAACTTTTTGATTCTAATGTAATAATCCATGATTCTCATGTCCTAGAACTCCACAACAAAATTTGGTTGTAGAGAGGAAAAATAAGACATTGCAAGAAATGGCTTACATCATGATCCAAGAAACTCATATCGCTAAGCATTTCTGGGCAGAAGCAGTAAATGCAACATGTTTCATTCAAAATAGAATCTATATAAGACCTATTTTGAGTAAGACTCCTTATGAATTGTGGAGAAATAGAAAGCCCAACATTTCTTATTTCTATCCCTTTGGATATGTATGTTTTATGTTGAATACTAAAGAGAATCTGGGCAAGTTTGATTCCAAAGCGCAGAAGTGTCTGCTGTTAGGATATTTTGAACGATCAAAGAGTTTCAGAGTCTATAACACATAATCACGAATCATGGAGGAACCAACCCATGTCAGATTCGATGATAAGCTTAACTATGAAAAGTCAAAGCTGGTTGGAAAGCTTGCAGACGTGAAGATAACGTTCGCAGAACCCAAGGAGAAAATACAAGAATATAAATAATCAAAAGCTCCTACTTATGATATTGTTGATGTTCCTTCTGATCAACCACAACAAAGGAAAATAATAATATCATCATCTCATTCCGAAGATTTAATTCTAGGAAACAAAGATGCTCCTGTCAGAACAAGATCGGCGTTCAAAGCTTTTGACGAAGTGCCTCTGGGTTTGGTGTCTTTGGTTGAGCAACATCTATTGATGAATCTCTTCTAGACAAATATTGGATATTTAACCATGGAAGAAGAACTTAACAAATTCTTAAAGAACGATGGATGGGATCTTATTTAGAAACCTAAAGGTGTCCATGTTATCGAAACTAGATGGGTGTTCAGAAATAACCTCAACGAGAAAGGAGAAGTTGTCAGAATAAAGCATGATAGGTTGCACAAGGTTATAGACAGTAAGAAGGGATAGACTATACAGAAACCTTTGCACCAATCGCCAGGTTAGAAGCTATACGTTTATTAATTTATTTTTCTGTAAATCATAACATCATTCTTTACCATATGGATGTTAAGAGTGCATTTTTGAATGGTTATATTTCAGAAGAAGTGTACGTCAAACAACCTCTTGTACTTGAAAACTATGATAAATCATATTTTGTTTTTAAACTCAGGAAATATCTTTATGGTCTAAAGCAAGCTCCCAAAGCTTGGTATGACAGATTGAGTAATTTTCTTTTAGAAAATAAATTTATCAGAGGGAAATTTGACACTACACTCTTCTGAAAAACCTTCAAAAATGATATTCTGATAGTTCAAATTTATGTTGATGATATTATTTTTGGTTCTGGTAATCCCTTTCTTTGCGAGGATTTTTCTAAGTTAATACAGGTTGAGTTTGAAATGAGTCTTATGGGAGAATTGAAGTTCTTTCTGGGAATTCAAATTGATCAAAAACCAGAAGCTAATTACATTCATCAGATTAAGTATATCGAAGAACTTCTGAAGAAACTCAACATGCTAGATTGCACCATAGCAAAGACTCCAATGCATCCAACATATATTCTGGAAAAAGAAGAGGTAAGTGGAACGGTATGTCAGAAGTTGTATCATGGTATGATAGGCTCTCTTCTATATCTAACTGCTTCTAGACCTGATATTTTATTCAGTGTTCATCTATGTACTAGATTCTAATCTGATCCCAGAGAATCTCACTTAACTATTGTTAAGAGAATTCTAAGGTATCTGAAAGAAACTTCTATCCTTGGCTTGATGTATGAGAAAACATCATAGTACACTCTTTCTGGTTTTTGTGATGCAGATTACGCTGGAGACAGACTAGAGAGGAAGAGTACTTCTGGAAACTGTCAACTTTTGGGAAAGAATATGATCTCATGGTCAAGCAAGAGGCAATTAACAATTTCTCTATCAACAGTAGAGGTAGAGTACATCTCAGCGGCATTGTGCAGTACTCAGATGTTATAGATAAAGAATCGACTGGAAGATTGTCAGATTTATAAGAGTAATATTCCTATCTTTTGTGATAATATTGCTGCTATTTTTTTAAGTAAAAATCCTATTTTACACTCTACAGATAAACACATAAAAATTAAACATCATTTTATTAGAGACTATATTCAGAAAGGGATCTTATCTTTAAAATTCATAGATACAAACCATCAATGAGCTGATATTATTACAAAACTCTTAGCTGAAGATAGATTTCTATTTATTCAGAAGCATCTGAAAATGGATTTTTGTCCAGAGTAAGATTTCATCAGAATCATATGTGTTTTAGTCTTAGTCTAAATGAATAAGATTCTTACTTATTCAAAAGCATTACTTTTCTTTTAGAACCTCGGTTATCAGAAGATGTTTTGGTCAGAAATGTCTCTGCTAAGATGGAAACCTTTTAGTTTTTCTGAGGGTTTCAAAATGTGTTACTTGATTCGATGTAATGATTAAATAATGTAGCCTTTGGTTATTCCTAGTCATTATACCCTACTTAAGCTATGCAATGAGCAATGTGCAGTTTTCTTGGAATTGATTAATCATGATTACACTCATTTATTACTTCTCTTTGAAGTTTGTGAAGTCATTTGATTCCTTTTCTTTATACATTTATTGTCTTGGATGTCTCAAATATTGATCACTTTGTAGTAACTCAATAGTCTCTTTTCTTAAACCTTCTCTTAACTATTTATGTCGTCCATCATATGTAGTTTCTCCTCAAGTTAAAAAAAAGTTTCTTTTCATTCCTTCTCCTTCTTTCAACTCTAGAATTTTTTGTATCCAATGGCTTTTATTTTTCCTTTTGCTTCCGAACCTTAGAACTACTTTGTTATTATGTTTTAGTTCTTATCTTTTCTGACTTATGATCTTTTAAAATTAATGAAGTTTATTTTGGTTTATATCTTCTTATTTTACTCATTATTTCTTCTAGTTTTATGTTTTTCTTACATAATTACCTTTTAGATTATGAGAAAAAGAGGGAGTAAATAATTGAAAGTAATTTTGATTCCTATAATCAAATTATGGAAAACGTCTCTGAAAAGAGCGTCCTATATTCTAACCCATTTAAATTTCTGTTTCTGTTAGAATTGATTTCTTTTTCAGGAATCATGAACTCTAATTAGAGTCAAGATCTTAATCAGGCTGTTCATAATCAGGCTCTGAATTGAGAATCTGGAATTTTTCTTTGTGACGTTAAAGCTTTAAGATCTCAATGTGTATGATTGGTATCAAGACTCTCAAGATCTTAATATCTAATCTATTGGAACCAGGAGGAATTTTACTCAAATGGTTTAGAATCAGGATATTTGATCTTTATCAATTCTTTGATTCAGGGGGAGTTTTCATAACAAGGATAGTTGTTTCTTAACCTTCTTATTTTTACTTCTTTTGATCATGTACAAAATTATGTCATCAAAATACATAGTTTTGTCATCATCAAAAAGGGGGAGATTGTTAGAACAAGATTTGGTTATGTAATTCTATCTCTGAGTTTTGATGATAACAAATATTATGTTTGTATGAACAATTTTGGTACTCTAATGTTTGTTATTTTGAGTATATAACAAACAGATTCTACTTCTGATGAAAGGAGCTGCCAAGATATTAGAAGAGAATAATTTCCATTCTAGCTACACAAGTTCTAATGAACAATAGCAAAAGCTTCAGAAGACTCTAAAGTTGTGAATGTGATACTTGTCCAAGAAACTAAGTTATGAAGATCTGAAGACAAAAGTTCTAACTAAAGCCCAGATGCCGAAGACTTATGTTTCTGAATACAAAGGGTTCTCAAAACAAAGTGATAAAGATTCTGATAGACGAAGTTTTGAAGATTCTGAAGACTTGAAGTTCTGGTGACCCAAGGTTCTACAAAGGGTTCTAAAGAACAAGTTCTAAAGATTCTGAAGACGCAGTTCTGAAGACTCTGAAGACTTGAAGTTCTGAAGACCTAAA
Organism: Vicia faba; assembly: GCA_948472305.1. Lineage (NCBI taxonomy): Eukaryota > Viridiplantae > Streptophyta > Magnoliopsida > Fabales > Fabaceae > Vicia > Vicia faba. The sequence goes on from OX451736.1 coordinate 781,156,843, forward strand.
TGTTATTCTCATTCTTCCACCGCATGCTCAAAAGCCACTGGCGTCAAAAGAAAAAGAGGATAATATTGCGTGGTACAAGAAGCACTTGGTACAAACAAATTATCCCATTCCACTACCATGAAGAATGGACGTTGCGTGCGATGTTGTCTCCCACGTGATTATTCAAGCTGCCAACTTTCTAGAAGTTCCAGAAATACCCTTCAATGGTTATATTATTTTATTGGATATAAAAGGGCTTGAAGACTATGAGAGAATGCTGCTAATTCACATTCTCTAAATACTATTCGTACGTTTTCATTTCTCTAGTCTACTTCTGTTGAAAATTTGTTTTCTTATCAGCTTATATAGAAGCATATCTTTTGTAAACAAACTTTGTTCAAATAGTTGTTTGATTTTTCCTTAAGGGACCAGTTGGTCAGAATCCTTGAGAAGTCTAAGATTAGTGTGTCTTAGAGGTTGTAACGTTAGTTACTTGTAGTTATCCCATGCATTGTAATAATCTATTTGATTATTGGATTAAGTCCTTGTTAAGAAAGGAGAAATCACCTTAGTGGGTGGACTAGACTAGCTTGATAGTTTTCAAGTGAACTAGTATAAACATAACTTGTTCTTTCTTCTTGCATCTTATCACTATTATCACTAAGTGAAGTACTTTGTTACGATTTAAAGGGGATTTTAAAAGGATAAATTTTTTATTTAAAACCCAATTTAAACCCCTCTTTCTTGTGTTTTTCACACCTTTAGTTGGCATCAGAGCTCCGGTTCTGAGGAGTTGATAAAATTTTTTATTTTTTATCAAGCACCTAACAATGTTCAGTATCGATCTAGATTATGTGAAAAACAATTACAGATAAAGGTAACAATGCTATTGTAACTGGTGATAATAGGGATAATGATAAATATCAGTATAGTGTTAAACCTCCTATGTTTGTAGGAGAAAAGTTTGACTATTAGAAGGAAAAAATTGAAAGTTATTTTCTGGGATATGACTTGGATCTATAGGATTTGGTAGTTGATAGCTACACTCACCCACTAGATGATAAAGGTCTAAAGATTGCAAGAAGTGCAATGACAGATGCTCAGAAGAAGGTTCAAAGAAATAACTACAAAGTGAGAACAATTCTTCTTAGTGTTATTTCTTACAATGAGTATAAGAAGAATATAGATAGAGAGACTACAAAGTCTATTTTTGATTCTCTTTAGATGACTCATGAAGGAAATATTCAAGTTAAGGAGACAAAGGCTTTGGCCCTAATCCAGAAATATGAAGCCTTTAGAATGGAAGATGATGAATCTGTGGAAATGATATTTTCAAGATTTCAGACTCTTGTTACAGGACTCAAAGTTCTAAATAAAGGATATTCTATGGCAGATCATGTTAAGAAGATTACTAGAAGTCTTCCTAAGAAATAGAGACCAATGCTAACTGCTTTGAAGTTGTCAAAGGATCTGAACAACATAAGTCTTGAGGAACGAATTAGTTCTTTAAGAAGTCATAAGATAGAGCTTGAAGAAGATGAACCTCAAAAAAGAGTTAAATTTGTGGCTTTGAAGTCTAAGCCTGGAAAGATCAAGTCTTTTCAAGCAGAAGAAGAATCAGAAGGATTTGAAGAAGATTCCAATAAAGATGAACTTTCTCTGATATCCAGAAGGATAAGTCAGACATGGAAACATAGACAGAGCAAGCTCAGAGGATTAAGAAGAACATACGATAGATCTGAATCTACATCTGGTCAGAAGGTAAACTGGATCAAGCGCTTACCACTAGGCCAAAAGCAATTGCTAGTAGCGAAAGTGCTACTCTATTTCCTTATAGTGAATCCAACAAGGGGCCTACATGGCCCACTTAACACATATTTTTAGGCGCTCATGGGAAAATGTTAAGCCCTTCGAATCCCTAAGGTTCACACTAGATATTTTAATTCAACAATTTCCCCCTAGTGTCGGTCGGGGGGATTCGAACCCATGACCTTGCTCTAATACCACGTAGGACTCCTTTATGTTGGCATGAATCTGGTGAAAGTGTAGTACTTGGACCTGAACTTGTCCGTGAGACTACTGAGAAGGTGAAGTTGATTCGAGAAAATATGAAAGCTTCCCAAAGTAGACAGAAGAGTTATCATGACAAGCGAAGGAAATATTTAGAATTTCAAGCGGGTGACCATGTGTTTTTGAGAGTCACACCTGTGACTAGTGTTGGGCGAGAATTGAAGTCTAAGAAGCTCACTTCTCATTTTATTGGACCATATCGGATTTCAAAGAGAGTCGGGAACGTTGCTTATAGAGTGGCTTTACCTCCTAATCTTTCAAATTTGCATGATGTGTTTCATGTGTCACAACTCCGGAAGTATATTTCAGATCCATCTCATGTGATTCATATGGATGATGTGCAAGTACGGGATAATCATACGGTGGAGACGATGCCTGTACGGATCGCGGATCGTGAAATAAATACTCTGAGGGGAAAAGAGATTGCTTTGGTTAAAGTGGTTTGGCTAGGAGCTTTCGGAGAAAGCATGACTTGGGAGTTGGAGAGCAAGATGCGGGACTCCTATCCTGAGTTGTTTGATTAAGGTAAATTTTCGAGGACAAAAATATTCTAAGTGGGGGAGAGTTGTAACGCCCGTAATTTAATTAAATTATTTTTGGAATAATTGTGAAGTTGTGTTATGATGATAGTTGATGTATTGTAGTTATTGGATTTATTTATTCTATTAAGTTGTGGAATAATATTAGTATGATAATATTATTTGATGTGGGCTTGTTTTAAAGGATAGAATTAGAAAAAGGGGGTGTAGGAGTCTTAAGCCCATTAAGGCATAATAAGAATTATAGGGTTATTATATTAGTTTTTAGAAATAATAAGGAAAAAGAGGAAGCATTAAGAAGAGAAGGAAATAAGGGTTGGAAGAAGAAAAAGAGAACGTGAAAGTTGCAGAAAAGAAGGAAAAGAGGCAGAACGAAATTCAATCAGAAAAGTTATAGAGCAATCTTCAATCCAAGGTAAGGGTGGGGTTCTGACTCTATAATAGGGTTTATGATGATTAGTATGTGGGATTTGATGTGAAAGATTGTTTGGTTTATGATTGAATTATATAAATTGTTGTTTGATGAAAATTAATGATGTAAGGATGAATAATGATGCCCTAATGAAGTATAATTGATGTAGAAATATAGGATAATTATAATTGATGATTACCTATGATTAGAGGATGTTTTTAGGGCCTAAAGCATGGAAACCACAGTGAAAACGCAGTGAAATCGTAGAAAATATTCATGACAGAATAACATGTGTCGACCCTAAAAGCCATGCGTCGATGCATGAAGGCTTTTAGACTCAGGATAAGTCGATACGAAGAAGTCATGCATCGATACATGCAGGTTTTTAGACTCAGGATGAGTCGATACATAGGACGATGTATCGATACATGCAGTATTGCAGACTCAGTATGAGTCGATATAAAGGGAGTACGCGTCGACTCATGTACCGTGTTAAGCCCAGTACGCGTCGACTCAAGACGTTATGCGTCGACTCATGTAGTCTGATTTTTGACAGATTCATTTCCAGAGGCTGTAACTCGAGTTTCCGGACTCTGTTTGAGGTGTCGTTCGAAGTGTTGGATAGCTAACGCGATGAACTTCATTCTTAAGGATTAAAATGAAGGATAAGAAGAATAATCCTAGTAACCCAATTTAGGACTAGAGTTAGCTTCCCGCGTTAATCGCTATGATAATTTTGTGAAGAATGATGAGGATGAGATGATTATAGATTACTGTTTGGTTCATAACAGTAAGATTAATGATGATAATGACGTAGTATTACAGAATAGTAATATGTAGAAGTTTGGTAATTTAGAGGTAAGCCTTAGATGATTAATTAATTATAGGCAATATCATGTTGTAGGCCTATGGCCAACGTTGCAGGATTGTCGATCTACCGTTGTATTGTTGTTGTGGCTGAGTTACTGCGAATTATGATGATAAATGATGTTTGATGAATTATGATGATAAATGATGTTTGGTGAATTATGATGATAATTGATGTTTGATGAATTATGATGATAAATGATGTTTGATGAATTATGATGATAATTGATGTTTGATGAATTATGTTGAAAAATGATGTTGATGAATGATGTTGGTGAAATATGTTGAGATACCTCTAATAGTTGGCAGCTATTAAGATGTAGGCTTCTGGCCAACGATGTTGTTGTGATTGAGATGTTTTTAAGTATGGTTGTTGTTATTACATTCATGATTGTGTCGCATACATTGCATTTCAAGATGGAGCTGGTGCTCGTTAAGATGGCTTGTATTAGAGAATATTAAGATGAAGGATTATGCCTTGTTGATGCCTCTATTTATTGGCAATTATTTTGAGATTGGAGTTCTGCTCCAATGGTACCACATGCATTTTCATGGTATTGAGTCACATTATATGATTGCATAAAGAAGTTGTATATTGATGCGGTAAATGTGTATATTGTTGGTATTCTGTTGCAATTATTATTGTTTATACTACGAGAAGTGAAGATGTTATGTGATCTAATTTAATATATAATTTATCATACATTTTATTATATTGTTAGATATCTCACCCCTTCTGTTTGAATGTTACCCTTACGTTGGTAACGTGCAGGTAATCCAGAGTGAAGGTTGTATACCTTTGGTAGTTCGAGTCAGTGTCATTGCTCTGATACGTAACACTCGGGGGGATGAACGCTTGTTGCTTTTAGTCATTGATTATTTCATTTGTTGAACTTTAATTATTTTTTTTCTAAGTATGCATTATTTTGAAGTTGTTGTATTTGTTGGACAAAGATGTTATTATGATTCCGCTGAGTAGATGTTTAAATCGTTGAATTAAGAGATTAAATTATTATGCTGATAGTTTATCCGAAGTATTAATATGTTATGTATCCACATTGAATGCAATGTGTGTTTAAAGTTGAATTTGTGGCATCCTGATTCAGTTGCATGAATTTTATGACTCTAATTTACATTTCTAATTGTCGGGTAGAATTAGGGTGTTACAAAGTTGGTATCAGAGCAAAGGTTGGTCCGTCCGACCAAGTTGTCAAGTCGTTGTTCTCTAACAATAGAGTATTGTTAATTTGAGTTCTAACCATTGTTTATGTTGTAGTGATAAGTTGATATGGCTGGAAGGAATGATGTTGCACTTGCTGCTGCTTTAGAAGTAATGGCGCATGCGATGGAGAAATGGTCGTCGATACTCCAGCCAATGGGTTGGTGACTACTTCTTTTGTGTGTTTTAAGTGTCCCTTGTCGATCTTCGACAGAGACTTTGTTGTTGATTTGGTTTGTTTACCGTTAAGAGGGTTGGATGTGATTTTGGGTATGAACTGGTTAGAGCATAACTATGTTCATATTAATTGTTATGACAAGTCTGTGAGGTTTTTTACTCCTAAAGAAGAGGAAGATAGTTTGTTGTCTACTAAACAGTTGAGGAAGTTGATGCAAGAAGAGGCACATATGTTCTTGTTGATGGCGTCGCTATCTGTAGGGACTTAAGCTATAATTGAGGAATTGCAAGTGGTGTGTGAATTTCCTGAAGTTTTCCCTGATGAAATTCCTGATGTACCACCGAAGAGGGAAGTTGAATTTTCAATTGATCTTGTACCTCGTACCAGACATGTGTCTATGGCACCATCCAGGATGTCTACATCTGAATTGTCAGAGTTAAAGAAGCAATTGTAAGAGTTACTTGAAAAGAAGTTTGTAAGACCAAGTGTATCTCCATGGGGAGCTCCAGTGTTATTAGTAAAGAAGAGAGATGGAAGTATGAGGCTTTGTGTTGATTTTAGACAGCTGAATAAAGTGACAATTAAGAACAAGTATCCGCTTCCAAGAATAGATGACTTAATGGATCAATTGGTGGATGCTCGTGTGTTTAGTAAGATTGATTTGAGGTAGGGTTACCATCAGATTAAAGTGAAGGATGAAGATATCCAGAAGACGGCTTTCGGAATGCATTATGGACCTTATGAGTATTCTGTGATGCCTTTCGGTGTTACCAAAGCGTCGGGAGTATTCATGGAGTATATGAATCGTATATTTCATACTTATTTAGATCGGTTTGTAGTGGTGTTTATTGATGATATTTTGATTTACTCTAAGTCATAAGAAGAGCATGCAGAACACTTAAGAGTAGTGTTGTAAGTTTTGAAAGAGAAGAAGTTGTATGCAAAGCTGTCCAAGTGTGAGTTCTGGTTAAAGGAGGTTAGTTTTCTTGGTCATGTGATCTCAGGTAGTGGCATTGATGTGGATCCATTGAAGGTTGATCCGGTGTTGCAATGGAAAACTCCGAAGTCGGCTACTGAGATTAGGAGCTTTTTGGGATTAGCTGGTTATTATAGAAGGTTTATCAAAGATTTTTCTAAGTTGGCATTTTCGTTGACTAAGTTGACTTGTAAAGGTATAGCTTTTGTGTGGGATGTTCAGCGTGAAGAAAGTTTTACAGAATTGAAGAAGAGATTAACGTCGGCCCTGATTTTGATGTTGCCTAATCCATGAGAGCCTTTTGTGGTATATTGTGATGCTTCTAAGGGTTTAGGAGGTGTGCTTATGCATAATGATAAGGTAGTTGCTTATGTGCCAAGGAAGTTAAGGACTCATGAGAAGAACTATCCTACGCATGATTTAGAGCTTGCTGCAATTGTCTTTGTGTTGAAGATTTGGAGGCATTATCTTTATGGTTCTAGATTTGAAGTGTTTAGTGACCATAAGAGCTTAAAGTATTTATTCGATCAGAAGGAGTTGAATATGAGGCAACGAATATGGTTGAAATTGTTAAAGGATTATGATTTTGGTTTGAATTATCATCCAGGAAAAGTGAATATGGTGGCTGATGCATTGAGTCGAAAGAATTTACATATGTCGGCAATGATGGTTAAAGAGTTAAAATTAATTGAACAGTTCAGAGATATGAGCTTAGTTTGTGATGTGACACCACAGAGTGTTATGTTGGGTATGTTGAAGATTAATAATGAATTTCTAGACAGTATCAGAGAAGCTCAGAAGTTGGATGTGAAACTGGTAGATTCGATGGTTGGGATCGATCAGTCTGAGAACAATGATTTTAAGCTAGATGCATAAGGTGTGTTGAGATTTTGTAACCGGATTTGTATTCCTGATGATGCTGAGATGAAGAAAGTGATACTTTAAGAGACTCATAGAAGTAAGTTGAGTATTCATCCAGGAGCTACAAAGATGTATCAAGATTTGAAAGGTTTGTTTTGGTGGCCTATAATGAAGAGTGATGTGGCTCGATTTTTGTATACATGTTTAACTTGTCAGAAGTCGAAAGTTGAACATCAGAAGCCTATAGGGTTGATGCAACCGTTAGAAGTTCCAGAATGGAAATCGGATAGCATTTCGATGGACTTTGTGACGGGGTTACCTAATACTATAAGAGGACATGATTCAATTTGGGTGATTGTTGATAGGCTTACAAAGTCGGCTCATTTTATTCCTATTAACATCAGTTTTCAAGTGTCGAAGCTGGCTGAGATTTACACTACTATGATTGTGAAGCTGCATGGTGTTCCTTTGTGCATTATATCATATAGAGATCCAAGATTTACTTATGATTTTTGAAGAGTTTGCAATAAGCGTTGGGGTCTAAGTTGAGGTTGAGTTCAGCGTATCATCCTCAGATAGATGGTCAGACTGAGCGGACTATTCAATCGTTGGAAGACTTGCTAAGGGCACGTGTTCTTGAGCAGGGAGGTTCGTGGAATACTTATCTTCCGTTGATAGAGTTCACTCATAATAACAGTTACCATTCTAGTATTGGGATGGCACCTTTTGAAGCGTTGTATGGTCGAAGATGTAGAACTCCTTTATGTTGGCATGAATATGGTGAAAGTGTAGTACTTATACCTGAACTTGTTCGTGAGACTACTGAGAAGGTGAAGTTGATTCGAGAAAAGGTGAAAGTTTCCCAAAGTAGACAGAAGAGTTATCATGACAAGTGAAGGAAATATTTAGAATTTCAAGCGGGTGACCATGTGTTTTTGAGAGTCACACATGTGACTGGTGTTGGGCGAGCATTGAAGTCTAAGAAGCTCACTTCTCGTTTTATTGGACCATATCAGATTTCAGAGAGAGTCGGGAACATTTCTTATAGAGTGGCTTTACTTCCTAATCTTTCGAATTTGCATGATGTGTTTCATGTGTACAACTCCGGAAGTATATTTCAGATCCATCTCATGTGATTCATATGGATGATGTGCAAGTACGAATAATCTTACGGTGGAGACGACGCCTGTACGAATAGCGGATCGTGAAATAAAGACTCTGAGAGGAAAAGAGATTGCTTTGGTTAAAGTGGTTTGGCTAGGAGCTGTCAGAGAAAGCATGACTTAGGAGTTGGAGAGCAAGATGCAGGACTCCTATCCTGAGTTGTTTGATTAAGGTAAATTTTTTAGGACGAAAATATTCTAAGTGGGGGAGAGTTGTAACGCCCGTAATTTAATTAATTATTTAATTAAATTATTTTTGGAATAATTGTGAAGTTGTGTTATGATGATAGTTGATGTGTTGTTGTTATTGGATTTATTTATTCTATTAAGTTGTGGAATAATATTAGAATGATAATATTATTTGATGTGGGCTTGTTTTAAAGGATAGAAGTAGAAAAAGGGGGGTGTAGGAGTCTTAAGCCCATTAAGGCATAATAAGAATTATAGGGTTATTATATTAGTTTTTAGAAATAATAAGGAAAAAGAGGAAGCAATAAGAAGAGAAGGAAATAAGGGTTGGAAGAAGAAAAAGAGAACGTGAAAGTTACAGAAAAGAAGGAAAAGAGGCAGAACGAAATTCAATCGGAAAAGTTATAGAGCAATCTTCAATCCCAGGTAAGGGTGGGGTTCTGACTCTATAATAGGGTTTATGATGATTAGTATGTGAGATTTGATGTGAAAGATTGTTTGATTTATGATTGAATTATATACATTGTTGTTTGATGAAAATCAATGATTTAAGGATGAATAATGATGCCCTAATGCTGTATAATTGATGTAGAAATATAGGATAAATATAATTGATGATTACCTATGATTAGAGGATGTTTTTAGGGCCTAAAGCATGGAAACCGCAGTGAAAACGCGGTGAAATCGTAGAAAATATGCATGACAGAACAGTATGTGTCAACCCCAAAAGCCATGCATCGATGCATGAAGGCTTTTAGACTCAGGATGAGTCGATACGAAGAAGTCATGCATCGATACATGCAGGTTTTTAGACTCAGGATGAGTCGATACATAGGACCATGTATTGATACATGCAGTGTTGCAGACTCAGTATCAGTCGATACAAAGGAAGTACGCGTCGACTCATGTAGCGTGTTAAGCCCAGTACGCGTCGACTCAAGACGTTATGCGTCGACTCATGTATTCTGATTTTTGACAGATTCGTTTCCAAAGGCTGTAACTCGAGTTTTCGGACTCCGTTTGAGGTGTCGTTCGAAGTGTTGGATAGCTAATGCGATGAACTTCATTCTTAAGGATTAAAATGAAGGATAAGAAGAATAATCCTAGTAACACAATTTAGGACTAGAGTTAGCTTCCCGCGTTAATCGCTATGATGATTTTGTGAAGAATGATGAGGATGAGATGATTATAGATTACTGTTTGGTTCATAACAGTAAGATTAATGATGATAATGACGTAGTATTACAGAATAGTAATATGTAGAAGTTTGATGATTTAGAGGTAAGCCTTAGATGATTAATTAATTATATGCAATATCATGTTGTAGGCCTATGGCCAACGTTGCGGGATTGTCGATCTACCGTTGTATTGTTGTTGTGGCTGAGTTGCTGCAAAATATGATGATAAATGATGTTTGATGAATTATGATGATAAATGATGTTTGGTGAATTATGATGATAATTGATGTTTGATGAATTATGATGATAAATGATGTTTGATGAATTATGAATATAATTGATGTTTGATGAATTATGTTGAAAAATGATGTTGATGAATGATGTTAATGAAACATGTTGAGATGCCTCTAATAATTGGCAGCTATTAAGATGTAGGCTTCTGACCAACGATGATGTTGTGATTGAGATGTTTTTAATTATGGTTGTTGTTATTATATTCATGATTGTGTCGCATACATTGCATTTCAAGATGGAGCTGGTGCTCGTTAAGATGGCCCGTATTGAAGAATATTAAGATGAAGGCTTATGCCTTGTTGATGCCTCTACCTATTGGAAAATATTTTGAGATGGGAGTTCTGCTCCAATGGTACCACTTGCATTTTCATATTATTGAGTTGCATTATATGATTGTATAAAGAAGTTGTGTATTGATGCGGTAAATGTGTATATTGTTGGTATTCTGTTGCAATTATTATTGTTTATACGACGAGAAGTGAAGATGTTATGTGATCTAATTTAATATATTATTTATCATACATTTTATTATATTGTTAGATATCTCACGCCTTATGTTTGAATGTTACCCTTACGTTGGTAACGTGCAGGTAATCCAGAGTGAAGGTTGTATACCTTCGATAGTTCGAGTCAGTGTCATTGCTCTGATACGTAACACTCGGGGGGATGAACGCTTGTTTCTTTTAGTCATTGATTATTTCAGTTGTTGAACTTTAATTCGTTTGTTTCTAAGTATGCATTATTTTGAAGTTGTTGTATTTGTTGGACAAAGATGTTATTATGATTCCGCTGCGTAGATGTTTAAATCATTGAATTAAGAGATTAAATTATTATGTTGATAGATCATCCGAAGTTTTAAAATGTTATGTATCCACGTTGAATGCAATGTGTTTTTAAAGTTGAATTTGTGGCATCCTGATTCAGTTGCATGAATTTTATGACTCTGATTTACATTTCTAATTGTCGGGTAGAATTGGGGTTTTACAATACGCATTTTGCATCCCCTACATACGCGTATCATATGTGTACCGGCAGAAGTCCATGTTGGTACTGGGGACATGGCGCGTTCCATACGCGGATGATGTAATGTCCAATATTTAATTAATTATTTAATTAAATATTTTTGAATATTTTTCTGATTAAATTTTCAAAGTTGTAAAGTGTTGATTTAAGTTGTATCATTCTTAATTGAATTAATTATTTGATTAAGTTGTAGGATTAATATTAAATAATACTATTATTATTTATGTGGGCCTATTTTAATGTTAGAAGTAGTAGAAAGGGAGGTGTATGAATTTAAGCTCAATAAGAATAATAGAATAATAATATTATTATATTAATAGATGTTTAGAAATAGTAGAAGTAGAAGTAGCAGTAAGTGGCGGAAAAAATAGGTTTTGACAGAAGAGGAAATAAGGGTTTGGAAAAGATACATAGAAGTGCAGAGAGGAGGCAAAGTCAGGTACAATCAGAGAGTTAGATCAACCTTCAATCCAAGGTAAGGGTGAGATTCTGACTCTATAATATGGTATGTGATCAATGGTATGTGGGATTGAGTTATAAAATTATTTATGTTTGTGTTTAAAATTGATATATTGTTGAAACTGAGAGATTGTTGAGAACCCAATTTAATTTATATATAAGTACCTTAGCGCTATTTTTTTCAATTCCATTTGCATATATGTTGCATCGTTTCTGTAGCAAAAAGAAAATAAGTCGCTATATTGTCGGCCTACTGTAACTTTAGTTGGAGATAAGAATGTTAATATACATATATTATATTAGTTATTAAGTTTCTAATATATATATATATATATATATATTATGCTTCAATCACATATATAATAGTATATAGTTAAATTGAGAATGTCAATTTGCTAATCTACTATAGCGACATTCAATTATATATTCTATTGGATAGTTAACCTATCTGTATATACAGTACACGAGTTTAATTGGTGGATATGAGAAGTTAGACTACTGTAGCGTAAATGAATTAGATGGAGGACCAATTTCAAGTTAATGATACATACTTTTTCATTAGTATATTAATAATAATAATAATAATAATAATAACAATAATAATTTAATATTATTAGTATATATTTTTAGAAGTTTTTAGTTAGAGTCAATTGAGTTGTTAATAGGGTTGTTAGAGTTGTCAATAGTGTTGTTAAAGTTATCAATAGAGTTGTTTCGTATCATTAAAAATCACTTTTATTTGTTTTGTGTAATTCCGATATGTTTAGAGTTGTCAGTAGGGTAAGTTGAAGTTTCCAAATAATAATAATAATTTAGCATATATTGTAACAAATTGATAGAATAGGACCAATTAGTGTATAATGGTACTGTAGCCGTGTAGCGATCCTCTAGTAATGCATATATTGTAGCAGGAGACATATAGATTATTTCATTATCAAATATATAACCATGAAAAATCACGTTTCTAAATTTTCTAATATATATATAATATCTAATTAGTATAATAATGATTATAATAATATTGATAACAATAATAATTATTAATAATTTAGGATTACTAGTATAATAACATTGTAGAAGTTTTGTAAGTAGAAATAATAGATCTTTTAGCCGATAATTAATTAATAAGAAATAGTCGTAATAGTTCGAATAATTACACGGTTTATTTGTAGTAAAATTTAGTTGACTCATTGTATTGTGTTCTTTATTGAAAAATATGAATTAGCAGATGATGTTATTACCTCTATTTATGGGCAAAATATTAAGTTGTGGGCTTATGGCCAATGTTGGTTTGTTATTGTGTTGCTATTGAATTTTGTCGTTGCTATTCTGACATTCATATTGTGTCACATACATAGCATACCAAGTTGGAGCTGATGCTCGATAAGTTGGCCTAGAATGACAAATTAAGTTGAAGGCTTATGTCTTGTTGATGTATATATTAATTGAGAGATTTCTAAGTCGAGAGTTTTTCTTCATTGGTACCACATGCATGTGCATTGTAACGAGTCGTATTCGGTGTTGCATATTTAACATGTTGTGTTGTTGACTTGTGATAATTGATGTTGGTTGAAAGTTGTGAAGTGGTGATTTTATATAATCTGATCTAATAAATTGTTTATCATACACTCAATTATATGGTTTGATATCTCACCCCTTTTGTTTGAATGTTGCTCTCTGTTGGTAATGTGCAGAAAATCAAGAAGGATAATTGTTACCTTCTCTAGTTTGAGTCGATGTTTTCGCTCTGAAACGTAACACTCAGAGGGATGAATGCATGTTTTCTTTATTATTGGTTTTCATTATGTTGCTGAATTTTTTAGTTGTTTTCATTAAAGACTTGTTGTCTTAAAGAGGTTTTGAGTTGGACAAGATGTTATGATGTTTTCAGTTAAATTTGTGAATCCGCTATGTAGCAACGAAAGTTATTTTATTTTTAAAGATTGAACAGGTTGTTATCGGTTCATCCAAATTTTATGTATTATGGATCTGAATTATAAGTGATTGAATGTCGTTGTTTCCAAAAAGTGTAGCATTCCATTTGTTTGTTAGAAATTTTGTAACTCTAATTTTATATAATTAGTTGGGTAGAAATGTGATGTTACATTAGTGGTATCAGAGCAGGTCGGTCTATCCGACCAAGTTGTCGAGTCGTAGTTTTGTATAACAATAGAGTATTCCGTAATCGAATTTGTATTCCTGATGATGCAGAGATGAAGAAAGTGATTCTTGAGGAAAGTCATAGAAGCAAGTTAAGCATTCATCCGAGAGCTGCAAAAATGTATCAAGATTTGAAGAATTTGTTTTGGTGGCCTGGAATAAAGAGTGATGTGGCTCGGTTTGTGTATGCATGTTTAACTTGTCAGAAGTTGAAAGTTTAACATCAGAAGCCTGCAGGGTTGATGCAACCATTAGAAGTTCCAGAATGGAAATGGGATAGAATTTTGATGGACTTTGTGACGGGGTTACCTAATACTTAAAGAGGGCATGATACAATTTGGTTCATTGTTGATAGGCTTACAAAGTTGGCTCATTTTATTCTTATTAACATCAGTTTTCCAATATCAAAGTTGGCAGAGATTTACACTAGTGTAATTGTGAAACTGCATGGTATTCCTTTGTGTATTGTTTCGGATAGAGATACAAGGTTTACTTCAGAATTTTGGAAGAATTTACAAGAGGCGTTGGGTTCTAAGTTGAGGTTGAGTTCAACATATCACCCTCAGACGGATGGTCAGACGGAGAGGACTATTTAGTCGTTGAAAGATTTATTGAGAGCATGTGTTCTTGAGCTGGGAGGGTCGTGGGATACTTATCTTCCATTAATAGAGTTCACTTATAATAACAGTTACCATTCTACTATTAGAATGGCACCTTTTGAAGTGTTGCATGGTCGAAGATGTAGAACTCCTTTATGTTGGCATGAATTTGGGGAAAGTTTAGTACTTAGACCTAAACTTGTTTGAGAAACTACTGAGAAGGTAAAGTTAATTTGAGAAAAGATGTAAACTTCCCAAAGTAGACAGAAGAATTATCATGACAAGCGAAGGAAAGATTTAGAATTTCAAGCAAATGACCATGTGTTTCTGAGAGTTACACATGTGACTGGTGTTAGGCGTGCATTAAAGTCTAAGAAGCTAACTCCTTGTTTTACTGGTACGTATCAGACTTCGGGCAGAGTTAGAAATGTTACATATAGAGTGACTTTACCGCCTATCTTTTGAATTTTCACAATGTGTTCCATGTGTCACAACTCTGAAAGTATATTTCAGATCCATCTCATGAGATTCGTATCAACGATGTGCAAGTACGAGATAATCTAACTATGGAGACGATGCATGTATGAATCACATATCGTGAAATGAAGACTCTAAGAGGCAAGGAGATTGCTTTGGTGAAAGTAGTCTGGTTAGGAGCTGCTGGAGAAAGCATGACGTGGGAGTTGGAAAGCAAGATGCGGGACTCCTATCCTCAGTTGTTCGAACAAGGTAAATTTTCAAGGAAGAAAATATTCTAAGTGGGGGAGAGTTGTAACACCCAATATTTAATTAATTGCTTAATTAAATATTTTCAAATATTTTTCCGATTAAATTTTCAAAGTTGTGAAATGTTGATTTAAGTTGTGTCGTTCTTAGTTGAATTAGTTAGTTGATTAAGTTGTAGGATTAATATTGAATAATACTATTATTATTTATGTGAGCCTATTTTAATGTTAGAAGTAGTAGAAAGGGAGGTGTAGGAATTTAATCCTAACAAGAACAATAGAATGGTAATATTACTATATTAATAGATGTTTAGAAATAATAGAAGTTGAAGTAGCAGTAAGAGGAGAAAAAAAGGTTTTGGTAGAAGATAAAATAAGGGTTTAGAAGAGATACATAGAAGTGCAAAGAGGAGAAAAGCTAGGTGAAATCAGAGAGTTAGAGCAACCTTCAATCCAAGGTAAGGGTGGGGTTATGACTCTATAATAGGGTATGTGATGAACGGTATGTGGGATTGGGTTGTAAAATTATTTTTGTTTGTGTTTGAAATTGATATATTGTTAAAATTGAGAGATGATTGAGAACCCAATTTTATTTATATATAAGTACCTTAGCGCTATTTTTTTTCAATTCTATATGCATATATGTTGCATCGTTCCTGTAGCAGAAAAAAATAAGTCGTTATATTGTTGTCCTACTGTAGCTTTAATTAGAGATAAGAATGTTGATATACATATACTGTATTTCATTATCAGTATATAACCATGAAGAATCACGTTTCTAAGTTTTCTAATACACACACACACACACACACATATATATATATATATATATATATATATATATATATATATATATATATATATATATATATATATATATATATATATATATATATATATATATATATATATATATATATAAAATATAATTAGTATAATAATGATTATAATAATATTGATAATAATAACAATTAATAATAATTTAGTATTACTAGTATAATAATATTGTAGAAGTTTTGTAAGTAGAAATAATAGAACTTTTAGCCGATAATTAATTAACCGAAAATAGTCGTAATAGTCCAAATAATTATGCAGTTTATTTATAGTAAATTTTGGTTGACTCGTTGTATTGTGTTCTTTGTTGAAAAATGTGAATTAGCAGGTGATGTTATTGCCTCTATTTATGGGCAAAATATTAAGTTGTGGGCTTATGGCCAATGTTGGTTTGTTATTGCGTTGATATAGAATTTTATTATTGCTATCCTGACATTCATATTGTGTCGCATACATAGCATATTGTGATACCCAAAAATTTGTCCTCTCATATTTTCCCAAAATCTTACTCTTACATGGTGATTACAAGCATTTGATTAAAGGAAAGATAAAATTAATCGAAGATAAACAAGGAGTCTTCGATTGGCATTTTGACAAAATCCTTCAATTGGCATGTTAAAAGGACTTTCGATTGGTATTTGGACAGGCTTCGTTTGAGTACCTAACCTCCTCCAAGTTTGCCTCAAATTTCCAAGCTTTGATTGAAGCCTTGGTCTTTTGCTTTATTTGCTGCACACCAGCTTTGACTGGGCATGTATTTCCTCGGAAACAGCTTCCTTCGATTCAGAAAGGAAGGGCCTCTTATTAGTGCTACTTCAATTACACCTTTGGCTTTGCATGCTGGCTTGACTCACAAATGCAATGGCTACCCGCATGCAAGATGGATTCCTGCTTCGTTTGGGCATTTGGTCTCTTTAGAGCATGCTTAACTCCTGCTTCGACCAGGAAAATGATCCCTTTTCAGCCTGCCTTCAGCGCACAAGGCAAAAAAGCTTCTTTCGACTTGCCTTTGATGCACAAGGCAAGAACCCCCTACAAGCGTGTTTTGATTCATCAAGACAAAATCCCCTTCACGCCTGCCTTAGATTCACTAAGACAAAGGCCCCATCTTCAGCTTGTCTTCAGCACAAGGCCAAGAATCCTTCAAAGTTGCTTCTGACCCACAAGGCACTGGCCACCTTTGTGCCAGCTTCGCCTAAGAAATGGCCTTCTTTACGCCTGCCTTGACTTGCTTCATGCTAGCATCCACAAGGCATAGGCTGCCTTTGTGCCAGTTTCGACTGGGCGCAGACTCCCTTTGAAACAATTGTATACACTTCAGCATGCAGAAGGCCCAGTCGAAGGCCATACAAGAGACCCATTCTAAGGAAGTAATACTAGATCCAGTCGATGGGTGCACAAGAGGTACATTTGAAGAAGCGTGCAGAAGGCCCGGTCGAAAGCTAAACAAGAGACCCATTCAAAGGAAGTAATACTAGAGCCAGTCGAAGGGTACACAAGAGGTACATTTAAAGAAGCATGCAGAAGGCCCAGTCGAAAGCTACACAAGAGGTCCAGTCCAAAGAGGCAACTTGAGGCCAGTCGAATAGCAACACTAGAGGGCATTCGAAGGAGCCAAAATGTCCACATACATTCAAATTTTAAAAAAAAGGACAAGATCCCATGTTTTTGGCCAACGTTACAAAACTTCATTCATGGCCTTGAAAACATTTGTTTATGGTAGTTTAAACTATTGTCTTCTTGTCCCCTCCATTCTACTCTATATAAGCAGCATGCTTGCAAGCCAAAAGGATAGTTACACACACATTGGAGATACGCTGCCCCATAAACCCACCAAAGTTATCAAAAAAATCTCATAAGTGATCCAAATCAAAGCAACCCTTAAACAAAGGTACCCATGTCTAGAAGCCAAATTGAAGCAATCATCAAACAAGGGTACCCACACCCATCATCACATATTCATCCATCAACCATTGGTAAGAATTGGTAAAAAGATCAATCTCTACATTTTCATGAAATATTGGCATTTATAATTTTATTCGATCTATATTCAAGATTAAGGACCTGGGTTCGACACCCAAGTCTACATTTGCTTTGTTGCTAACACTTGCTGTAGATATAGCCTGAATAGTCCCAAAGAGTATGGAATCGAAAGACCTGGGTTTGGCACTCAGGTCATGCTTTTCGTTTTTGACAACATGTTTGCAGATGTAATTCCCTCATAAGTGATCCATCAGGAAATTCCAGCAGCACCTTCTGGATCGAAAGCCACATCCTGTCATTGGATCAAAGGGTAATCGAAAGACAGTTTTCCCTTCATAGAATCGAAAGACACCATCTCCCTGAAATCGAAGGATGCTTCTTGTTCTATTTTTTTATATTTCTTTATTGACCCTCTTTTATTTAAATTGACCTTAAATCAAAAATCACAAAAGATATATTAGGCTAGTTGTTTTTCTAATTAAATTAATTTTGTGTAAATAAATAAATAAATTATTTAAACCTATTTCATGAAATTAAAACTAAATAGACTTAGGTTATATTTTCTTAAAATAAAAACAAAACAAAAAGATTTTTTATTTCTTAGATATTTTTAGACATTACTTTTCAATTTCACGCGCGTTTATTTAATTTCGCATTTTTATTATTAATGTACCTGCTCACTGGATGTAATAGGTTAAAACTAGAATATTTATTGCTTTATCCCCCTAATTTTTAGACATGTAAATCCCCTCCCCTAAAGCATTGTAATAGCGTAGCTTTAAGTTCCTGCACTTTAATATTCTGCAATATATATTGACTGCTAGTAAGTAGGCGTGTATGATAAGACTAATAATCAAACGCTAGCAAACTTAACAAAAAGACAAAAATAACTTAATTGAATCAATTGCACATATACACCTCTAGGGTACCCCACTTTGGTTTCCTTTAGAAATAAAATAGTTATGAGGAAGAAACGCTTTAGCAAAGACCCATAAATAAAAATATCATAGTCCCTCGATGACCCTACAATTTCCTTTTCGGTAAATGATCTAGTCCCTAAACAAAATTGCTAAAGCGTCTTCACAAGTTACCTTTGTGACTATAACGTCCTTTCGGATGTCCCTCATACATCGAACGATAGGGCTGGCTACCTACTCACTAATATTGGATAACACTGTCTAAAGGATAGGAGGAAAAGAACGACCTTTTTCGAGTATAAAAGTAGATAGCCGTTAGAAGTTTGCTCAAAAAACATTTTGCACTTACACAAATACTACTTTTCAAAAACAATTTCAAAATGTTTGCTTTGTTAACACTCTTGAGGACTGATACAAGAGTTAAAAACAAAGCAAATCGCCGTACTAAGGCATTTTCAAAACATTTTCAAACACACAAAGCACAAAGGTATTTTAAAAAAACAAGAAAACCTCTAAGAGTCCGTAGATAACTACGGATGGAAAGGGTGCTAACACCTTCCCTTTCCATAATCTACCCCCCCCCCCCCCCCCCTTACTCAAAATAATCTCGAAAAGGTCTTTTTCTATTCTTTTCACCCTTTCCTTAATTTGGATAAAAGAAAAGTCGGTGACGACTCTTTCTTACCGCAACATTTGTAAACACAAACGCAAAAAACCAGTATAACAGTAGGTTCTGCCACTGTATCACAGAACTGGCGACTCTGCTGGGGACAAATAATAGTTTGGTTACCTTTAAGTTAGTTCATTATTTAACTGCTTTTGTATGCTTTGTTTGCTTTACCTTTCGAGCTTGTTTGGGTTGTTACTATAAATCCTACACCCGGATCTGGGACACCTTATTAGGTAAGTAGCAATAAATCATGAAAGATGTACGGTGTAGACCGATATGGACAAAGTTATAGCTATGTTAGCGTGATACTTTGGTTTGTACTAATGTTCCTTGAGTCTGTCAAGGATACCATTAGGCTTCCTTAGTGTCATTAAGTGTTAACTAACCTTTAGAACCTTTAATTGACTCATCCTAAGCCATTAGAAAATAGTGAGATGGCCGACTTTGGTTCCGACCAAAGATTGGTTGATACTAGATACTACACTCATTGAGACTAGACTTTTGGGATATTCTGGCCGCAATACTTTGGTGCTTGAGCTAGAACAATGCCTAAAAGAAAGGTCAATAATATGAGACTCCTTAGAACCCGATTACTATTAATAGGACAGGTTGAGCCAACTGAAACTTCAAGAGGTTACTTACCTTTAAAACTCATGCAAGCCTTTAAACCTAAGGTCTTTGTGTGACTTGTTTGTGTTTGATATACTTGTGATTTCAAAGCATAATCATAACATCATAAACAACATAACATGTCATGTACACTAACCATTTCAAGGGCCTGTGGATTTATCTCTTATCTATTTTGTAGGTCATGGATTCAGCTCGCAGAAAAACCATCCGAATCAATTTTGTAGAGATCCCTCCCAAACTCAAAGAATTAGTTTCAAAGGTTTCTGAGAGTTCCTCATTCAACAAGAGATATGGCTACTTTCTCAGTTTGGTTGCTACCAATTTTGATGAAGGTTTAATGAGTGTCTTATTCCAGTTCTTCGACCCTAAGCACCACTGCTTCACATTTCCAGACTACCAGTTGGTGCCTACGTTGGAAGAATTCTCCAAAATTCACAATTTTCCTATATTGGAGCAGGTACCCTTTACTAGTTTAGAACGAGATCCAACTGCTGGAGATGTTGCCATAGCTTTGCATTTGAAGCCATCTGACAATGAGTCCAATTGGGAAAGAAGGAGCGGAGTTAAGGGCCTTCTCACAAATTTCCCGATGAAGAAATCCCAAGTATTCCTAGATGCTATGAGTTACCATTACTTTGAATATGTGTTAGCTATTTTAATCTACGGGTCGGTTCTGTTCTCCAATACAGACCAATTTGTAGATGTCAGTTCCATCAACATTTTCCTTGCTCACAATCCAGTGCCTACATTGCTCGGGGATATTCTGCACTCACTCCATACACGTACCATGAAGAAGCGAGGGACTTTTATATGTTGGATACCTCTACTCTATAGGTGGTTTATTTCACACCTTCCTCGGTCAGTAATGAAGAATGAATTAGGTTTAAGATGGAACCAAATATTAATGTCTCTTTCTCACTCAGACATCTATTGGTGCCCTCACTCCCAATAAGACATCTCTCTTATTGATCGTTGCGGAGAATTTCCCAATGTGCCACTCCTTGGCATTAAAGGAGGCATCACCTACATCCCCTCTTTAGCTTTATGTCAGTTCGACTACGCCCAGAGGGATAGTCCTCATGATATTCTCATTCAAGATATTGTGTTCGACTATTCAAATGATCTGCAAGGCTATTATCAGAGGTTCATCCGCGCTTGGGTAATGGTTAAAAAGACTGATAGAAGGACTCTAGGGCACAAGAACTCCATCCCTTTGGAGCCATACCTTAAATGGGTGTGAACTCGTTCTCAAAATCTCATGATGTCGTATGCTGCTATCCTACCAGTGATTTCAGAGCCTATTATTCAAGGGGTCGAGTCTCGTATTATTCTTTATCCTGATATGCCAACAAACTTAGAAGAATTGCAAAAATATTGGATACAACTCAAAGAAGAACGAGATACCTTTGAGTCCCAATTATATGCCAGTGAGCAGAAGGTGTTGGAAGTGACAAAGTGGCTTCACGAAGAGCATAATCTCAACGCCTACCTTAGCACCAAAAGGAAGCGTCCTTTGGAGACTTAGAAATTTTAGAAGTTTCTTATTTTTTATTCCTTTATAAACTTTGATTTCATTTGAGATTACTAATAAAAAGTCTTTATTTCTGTTTTGGTTAAAAGAGTTTAAATCCTATAAAGCCCTTGAAAACATTGCATACATATATCATACATATCATTGCATGAACAGGTTTCCGGATAGGTTTCTTATCTTCTTTGTTGTTCATTTCAGCAATGGCTCTTGAGAAAACAGTTAAGGAGCTTCAGGTACATAATTCCTAATTCCAAGAAATGTTCTTGAACCTGGCCATAGGACAAGAAGACTTGAAAGATTTGATTCTTAAGGACAAGAAGAAGAAGAGACCAATGGGTGTTTTGAATTTAGGAAGAAGGTTCAAAGGACCAGTGAAGCACATTTCAGAGCTCGCAACTCCGTAAAGAGAGAGATACAATCAGGATGGAGAGCCAAGAGAAGAAGATCACAGCATGGGGGAGTCTGAAGAAGATGAACCTGACTATTCTGAGGAGCAATATCCTTCTGCTGATAATAAATACAAATAGCTGGAGGGTCGGCTCAATGCCATGGAGATCCAAAGGGTGCCCGGACTGGATTTTGAAGAGCTAGGACTAATCTCATGGGTGGTCATCCTGCGGAAGTTCAAGGTCCCGACATTTGCTAAATACGATGGTGTCTCCTACCCTAAGCTACATTTAAGGTCGTATGTCAGGAAAATCCAACCCCACACTACTGATAGGGATTTGTGGGTACACTTCTTCCAAGAAAGTTTGGCAGGGACTTAGCTGGAATGGTTCTATCAACTAGAAAGAACCAATGTGCATAATTGGGAAGATATGGTTGCTGCTTTCTATAAGCAGTACCAATATAATGCTGACCTCGCCCCGACTCGCACATAGTTGCAAAGCATGTCTATGGGTTCCAGCAAGGGATTTAAGGACTATGCCCAAATATGGAGAGACCTTGCAGGAAGAGTCCAACCTCCATTGTCTGATAGGGAGCTGGTGGACATGTTCTTGTGCACATTATCCAGGCCATTCTTTAACCACCTGATTGGAAGTTCTTCTACTGGGTTTACGGAATTGATCTTGACAGGTGAACGAGTAGAGGTTGGCATTAAAATTGGTAAGATAAAGAGGGATACATCCTCCAGAACTACAAAGAAACCATTCACATGGAAGAAGGAGGTCAGTGCTGCTTATGGCTAAATAAATCTTAACAAAACTGAGCATCGTCCGACGATAGGGGCTGTTATGATTTCTAATTCTGCATCAAACTGGCAACAAAATAATCAGTCCAGAACAGATAAGCCAAGGAGACAGTTTACCCTGATCAACATGACCCTATCTCAGGTTTTACCACACCTGCTGAAATCCAATTTGGTCACCCTGAAAGAGGCTCCCAAGAATCCCAACACTACATCTCCTCATTACAATGCAAATGCTTGGTGTGCTTACCATTATGAAAGTCCAGGCCATGATACAAACGACTGTTGGGCTTTGAAGAACAAAGTACAAGATTTGATTGAAGCAAAGGAGATTGAGTTTTACGCTCCTGAGACTCCTAATGTTATTACTTCCCTTATGCCCAAGCACGGTCGTGGCATCTATGCTATTGGCGATGACATGTTTGTTTCTTCTGTTTATGAATTGGCTACTCCACTCTTGACTATTAAGAAGAATCTCTTGCAGTCCAGTTTATTTCCGGGTTGTAGCGAAGGTTTCCATTTGTGTTTGTCCTTACCTAATGGTTGCCATCTGTTGAGAGAAGGCGTTCAGTTCCTGATGAACGATAAAGAAATTTTGTTCGAGAAGACTCCAACTACAAGTACTCTGTGTGAATATGTTTCTATCATATCCATTTCCACCAATCCTCCCAAGGTCTCCTCCAAAAGACCTGTCACTATTACATCTATTCCGAAAGTTGCTCCATTGATAATTACCTTCCCTGGACCTATAGCATATTCCTCGGATAAAGTTGTTCCCTGGAACTATGGGGATGACGTCTATTACCATGGCGTCAAGCAAGATTTGCTAGTTGTTAAGGATAAAGATGCTGAAGACTCTGATCCTAACATTAGTAATATCGCCAGGACCAGTAAGATAACAATAAGCGGAAGAGTTTTCTCTCCCGAGATCTCTCCTCCTATGACTATTGCTACTCCTGTGATCATCCATGCTGCTGCTCCTATTAATACTCCCATTACTACTCCTGTGATTGTTCCTACTACTATTCTTGTCAATATTCCCATTGTTACTCCTGTTGTTACCCATGCTACCGAGTCGGCCGATACTCGGGGCAAAGAGATATTGGTTGAGACTATCCAGACGAAGGTGCACCCAGAAGTTATCCCAGAATCCTCTAAGAAAGAGATGGAGGAAATTTTAAAGATCATTAAAAAGAGTGACTACAACGTGGTTGAACAACTGGGGAATACCCCTATCAAGATCTCAATGCTAGCCATGTTATTATGCTCTGAAGCCCATGCCAAAGCTTCAGTGAAATTCCTCAATACTGCTCATGTGCCACAAGAAACCTCCGATGATCAATTTGAAGACCGTGTGGCCAGTTTGACTGCTGACAATGGGCTAGGTTTCTCTGATGTTGATTTGACTCCCAGAGGGAGGAAACATAATGATGCCCTGCACATCTCTAGCGAGTGTAGAGGCACTACTTTGGCCCATGTTCTAGTGGATACAGGTTCATCACTTAATGTTCTACCCAAGAAGGCCCTTGACAGGTTAGATTGTGAAGGATTGACTCTGAAGCCTAGTAACATTGTGCTCAGATCCTTCAACAGTTCTAAAAGAATGGTGCATGAAGAGGTGGACATCCCTATCAAAGTGGGCACTCAGACTTTTAATTCCACTTTCTATGTGATGGATATCCGCCCATCTTACTCTTGTTTATTTGGTCGACCCTGGATCCATGGGGCTGGTGTTGTGACTTCCACCCTACATCAGATTATGAAGTACCTAGTCAATGGGAAAATTATCACAGCCCATGGGGAGGAGGAGTACATGGTGAGCCACCTGAACTCTTTCAGGTACGTTGAAATGGACGGCGAGTTCATTGGGACCCCCTGTCAAAACTTTGAGGAGATTCCATGAACCGTTGTTGCAATCAAAACCTCTGTCAGTGTTCCAAAGACTACTAGGCCTCAACTGAAGATGGCCTCTCTGAAAGATGCCAGAGTAGTTGTTGAAGAAGGTGGGTGTATAATTTGGGGCCAACTCCCGGATATTCCTTACAAACCTGACAAATTTGGTTTGGGTTTTACATCAGGAGCTCAGAGGGTTGTTCGTCACGCTCGTGTCGGAGGACCACCCTTACGCATTAGCAATCATGGGGTTAATGCTTTGGAGGACAGTGACAGTGATTGTGATATGGACCAGTGGATCTTCTCAACTGTCAGCGGAGGACTCACCAACTGGAAGGCTAAAGACTTTGTGCCTATTACTTTTATTCATGAATAATTGTCCTTTTTTGTTTTTGGATATGTAATAGATGAATAATACAAACTCTAAAACCTTGTGTCTTACCCGAGGCACAATGGTTATTTTGTGAGGGTTATCATGTTTCATTATCATATGCCATTAATAAAGCATTGGACGTTTTTACATACAAATTTTTGTGCTCTCTATTTTTCTTTTCTGTTTTTTACTTTATCAAAACAAATATGCTCTTACACACTCATATATCAAACTGCAGATCCACATCCACTCTGGATCCCATTAATAACAGTTCTGCTATTGCTCATTATGACTTTGAAAATCCGATCAACCAAGTCGAGGACGAAGGTGAGTAAGATTGTGAGGTACCAGGAGAGCTTGCCAGACTGTTACAATAGGAAGAAAGGGCAATACAACCTCATGAGGAACCAATTGAGACAATGAACTTGGGTACTGAAGAGGACAGAAAATAAGTCAAGATAAGTGCTAACTTGGAGCCTAGTGTCAAACAGCGGTTAATACAAATGCTACATGACTATGTTTAGGTTTTTTCCTGGTCATACGAAGACATGCCGGGACTTGACACCGATATTGTGGTTCATCGCCTACCTACAAAAGAGGACTGCCCTCTAGTTAAATAGAAGGTTCGTCGTATGTGGTTGGATATGTCAGAAAAGATCAAGGCTGAAGTCATGAAACAGTTCAATGTCGATTTCTTAGTTGTCACGTCATATCCACAATGGGTCTCTAATGTTGTTCCAGTACCTAAGAAGGACGGTAAGGTACGTATGTGCATGGATTACAGAGACCTGAATAGGGCAAGCCCCAAGGATGACTTTTCGCTTCCCCATATCGATGTTCTAGTTGACAACACCGCACAGTATTCTCCTTCATGGATGGTTTCTCCGGATACAATCAGATCAAAATGGCATATGAGGACATGGAGAAGATGACCTTTGTCACACAGTAGGGCACTTTCTGCTACAAAGTTATGCCATTTGGGATAAAGAATGCTGAGGCAACCTATCAGTGCGCCATGGTAGCTTTATTTCATGATATGATCCATCACGCGATAGAGGTATACATTGATGATATGATATCCAGGTTTCAGACTGAAGAGGAACACATTGATCATCTACAGAAGCTATTTGACATGCTGAAGAAGTACAAACTGAGGCTAAACCCGAATAAGTGCACTTTCGGTGTAAGATCCAGTAAGCTCTTCGGCTTTGTTGTCAGCGGCAAAGACATTGAAGTGGATCCTGCAAAAGTCAAAGCTATACAAGAAATGTCGACTCCTCACACTGAGAAGGAAGTTAGGGGATTTTTGGGACGCCTGAACTACATAGCCAGATTCATTTCACATCTGACTGCTACTTGTGACCCAATCTTCAAGTTACTGAATAAAGATCAAGAAGTAAAGTGGAATGATGATTGCCAGTATGCCTTTGACAAAATCAAGGAATATCTCCAAGAGCCTCCAATTCTGATGCCTCTAGTTAAAGGAAGACCTCTGATCATGTACTTAACGGTATTAGAGAACTCAATGGGGTGTATTCTTGGGAAGCATGACGAGTCTGGTCGAAAAGAGCATGCAATATACTACCTTAGCAAAAAGTTTACCGACTCTGAAACAAGATACTCACTGCTCGAGAAAACTTGTTGTGCTTTGGGATGGGCTACTCGCCGACTAAGACAGTATATGCTGACCCACACTACCTTATTGATATCTAAGATGGATCCTATCAAGTACATCTTTGAGAAGCCCGCTCTCTCCGAAATAATAGCAAGATGGAAAATGATCCTGACCGAATACGATATTTAATACACAACCCAAAAAGCAATCAAGGGAAGTATACTAGCTGATCATTTGGCACATCAAGCTGTAGATGACTACCAATCCATGATTTTTGAGTTCCCGAATGAGAAAATCATGCTAGTAACTGATTGTGAAGAACCTGGACCGGATAAAGGACCTGAAAAATGTTCCCGATGGACTATGGTATTTGATGGAGCTTCCAACGCTCTTGGAAATGACATCAGTGTTGTGATCATATCTCCTGAAGGCTGTCATACTCCTTTCACTTCATGGATATGTTTCAAATATACCAATAATATGGATGAGTGTGAAGCATGTATCATGGGTCTCAAAGCTACAATCGATTTAAGGATCAGGTTCTTAAGTGTATTCGGAGACTCAGCTTTGGTAATCAGCCAGATCAAAAGAGAATGGGACACGAAGCATCCTAATCTCATCCCATACAAAGAACATGTGTTGACACTAATACCATACTTTGAAGAAATTACTTTTGAACATTTACCACGAGAAGAAAATCAACCAGCGGACGCTCTAGCTATGATGTCATCCATGTTCAAGGTCGGGTGGGATAATGAGGCTCCTCAGATCGCCATTGAGGGGATGGACGAGCCAACATACTATCACGAGATTGGTACTGAATAATTAGTGGATAAGCCTTGGTTCCATGAAGTCAAAAGATATCTTGAAATCCAAGAATATCCCAAATGAGCTCCAGTCAAGGATAAGAAGTTCTTAAGAAGGTTCTCTGCTAAGTTCTTTCTCAGTAACGGGATCCTCTACAAGCGCAACCACGACTCTACCTTGCTTCTGTGTGTAGACAAGGGTGAGGTAGAAAGGATTGTGGATGATTTACACGAAGGTACCTTTGGCACTCATTACAGTGGACATTCAATGGCTAAAAAAATCCTACGGGCAAGATACTACAGGTCCACTATTGAAGCAGACTGTTATCAGCATTTGCGGACTTGTCACAAATGTCAGATCTATGCTGACAAGGTACATGTACCTCCGGTTCCTCTGAACTTATTGACTGCTCCATGGCCATTCGTAATGTGGGGCATCGACATGATTGGAGAAATTAGACCGACAACTTCCAATGGGCACTGCTTCATCCCGGTTGCCATTGACTACTTCACGAAGAGGGTCGAGGCAGCTTCATTTGCTTCTGTTACCAAGAACGTCGTGGTCTGATTCATCAAACATAACATCATCTGTCGGTATGGTATTTGTGATACGGTGGGAGAACTGACTATGTGTTTTGCGTTCGTTTCGCAAATGTTTCGGTTGAGCAAGAGTCGCCACCGACTTTTTATTTTATCCTAAGGAAAGGTTTAAAAAGCACAGCAAAAACCTTTGAGATGTTTTCTTGGGTTCGGGGAGTAGATTATAGAAAGGGAAGGTATTAGCACCCTTTCTATCCATGGTTATCCATGGGCTCTTAGGTACTTGCTTAGATCAACTTGCCTTGGTTTTCAATTGTTTGAAATGGTGCTTTGTGTGTGGCTTTGAAAAGGTTTTGAAAAAGATGCCTTGTCTAGGCTACCCTTGTAACAATTCTTTACTCGAATGTTTTACAAAAGGTGTTTGTCTTTTTGAAAAGATGTTTCAAGGTTTTTGAAAGTTTGTTTTGAAAGTGTTTGTGAAGTGTGGTTTGAAAAATAGGCAAGTGTTTTTGTTTTGCAAGTTGACAAGTACTTAAGAGCTATCTACCCTAAAGTTCTCAAAGATTTTTGTTATGTTTTAACCCTTTTAACAATTTTGTTCCACCATTGCATTTGGTGGACAATCTTGTGTTAGGATGTGAAAGGGATGGGCGCGGGTCATCGTTTAGACCATAATTGCAATGGTGCCAAGTATCTTTGGGCAATTTTCCTTTAAGGGACTTGATCATTTTTTAGGCAACTTTCGAAATCGTCGTCGAGGGACTATGATCATTTGATTGTTTTTGTTTTGCCCAAAGAGACCTAACATGCAATATGGCCCATTTATTGAAGGCAACAAGTGGAATACCCTAGGGGTGCAAGTGTGATTGGTGTTGTCCATTTTCATGCTTGATTATCTTGAAATTAGGTCAAACTATTTTGTTGTTTTTATTTGCATACAAACCCTAATTCTAACATGGTATATTTAAAAAGCATTAAAGTGCGAAAATTAAAGTTCCTAAGCTATTACAACACAATATGGGAAGGGGGGTACAAATGTTCAAATGGGGGGTATTTGACAAGGAATTTAAACCTAGCTATTACATCAATTTGGAATTATTTACAAGATATTTAATTGCACAAATTAAATGGAAATAAAATAAATATGCAAGATGCAAAAAAAATGTTTTTATGTGTATGGAAAAGAGTATTTTTATATGTCAAGTAAACAAAATAAACAGTATTAATTTTTGGGTATTTTTATGTTTAGGGTAAAACCCTAATTTTATTAGGTAAAAGGTATTATTTATTTAATATGTACAATGTTTATTTATTATATAAAAAAAATAAAATAAAAATGAAGTACATTTGAAAAAAAAAGGTATTTTTAATGTCAAATATTAATAAAAATAAAATGTATATATTTCATTTTTAACCTAAATATTCTAATAAATATAGATGTATTATTATTATTTACTAAATATATATTATATGCACAAAAATAATAATATTTAATATTTTTGAAAAAAAGTATATTTTATATCAAATATTTTCAGAAGATAAAATAAAATAAAATAAAATAAATGAATGTATTTGGTATTTATTCCTAATATTCTAAAAAAGTATTATGTATTTATTTACATACAAATATCAATATAACCAAATAAATGCCTAAAAAATATAAAAATGGTGTGAAAATATTTTTTATATTTTTAATATTATTAGAAAAAATAAATAAGTCAGAATAAAAAAAGAAAAGTCAAAAAATCATTAAAATAAGCAAAATGGGCTCAGGGGGTGTAAAAGCAAAAATGGGGTGCAAACAAGAAAAACAGAACAAGCCCAACCCAATAGGACCTTCTTCAACCTCTGGCCAGAACTTTGACAAAAAACGTGCGCTTGTACACTGATTCAAACACCTGGATTCTTTGACTTTTAGCACAAACTTACAACATAAGAAATGTTAATCATCAAGCCACGATTCTGGACATGTAAAGAACTCATCCTAACTCTCAGAAATGAGAGAGAATTTCATCATTCCCAAATCTTAACCTAACTTTTTATCAATGTTCTGACCTTAAATTCTCACAACATATGCAAAATAAATGGAAAGTAAAGGCATGTACAGTTTCAGGGGCATGAGTAGAACACTTCTTATTCACAAACTTAGAGCTAATGATGCCTACATTGGGAGATAGAAGTTCAAGAATATACCTGTTCAGCTGGAATCGTGTCTGGCAATGGGGGAGCTTTCAGGGCAATATGATGATTTGTACAACTTCCTTGGAGTGTGAGGATGCTATTCCAATACTTGGTATGCTTTGAAACCTTCTATACCAAGCTGCAGAAGTCCACCTGCAAGAGGAAGAAATGAAAATGGCCAAACTGGTTAGAGGAGTTACAGTCCACTTCTAATGCTTTGGATAGTTTGGATTGATGGTAAGGAAAGTGTTTGAACTGGTTTTAGCAAGAATGCGCGATGAAAATGAGTTGTGGGATTCAATCTGCAGCAGGTGCTCTGTTTGGACAGTTTGAGAGTGATTCTGTGTTTGAGAGGGCAATGGAGGTGGATAGCTCGTGTTTCAACTTGGGTTTGATGATTAGAAAGTGTTTGACAAGTTTTCTTAAGCTTGGTTTACAGGAAAATGAGAGTTGTTGTCCAAAAAGCTATGTTTCTTCACACTTAAGCAAGAAAAGGTCAAGTGGAGTTCTAGACTGATAGAGGCCCCCCTAATATGCTGCAAACCTTGGCCTTGATCAGTGTAATTAGTCTAATAACTTGTGCCAAAGAGATCTTAACTGTACTTGCTTGGATTTGCATTTTGACATAAAGTTCACTTTTGCAAAAATGGTTAAAATGCTTTATCTATTTTGGGACTAAACCATTATGCAATGCTTGAACACAAAAAATATGGTCTTGGCACAATGATTTTGCATTAAATTTATGAGTGTAAAAGAGATTTAGGGCCTGTAATCAAGAAATGCATGCTGATTTGAAAATTGCCTAAGTGTATGAACATGGAAATTGGCCATAACAAAAGTGAGTTTTTCCCCATATTGCCAAATTCGATTTTCTCTAACCATGACGTTGTTTGATGAGTTCTTGGACATTTTGGAAAGCTTGGAATGTGTACTTAAATCCATCTTTGAAATGAAAATTGAAATTCCAAGTGGAAGTATGTGAAAAATGGTCTTGAAGTTAGGTAAAAATTCTGCCTAAAATAGGTCAAATTTTCTCTAAGTTAAGAATGGTTTGGTACCCTTGTTCCAAAAATTGTAACTTGAGATACAAGCCTCTTTTGGGAAAACTTTGTGAATCAAAGTTGTAGATTTTGCAATAGGCTAAAACTTTCATGTTTTGACTTTTTCTTGAATCCAAATGAATCTTGGTGAGAAAGTGGGGCAAAGTTAGGAAAACAATTTGGGTTTTTCATAACTTAGAAAAATTCTAAGTTATGAAAAATCTTCATTTCAAACCCTAATTTGCAATTCTTGATTTCTTGATGAACAAGTTTCATGATTTGGCATGTTTTGACGAAAAATGAATCTTGACACTTGATT
Source organism: Vicia faba (assembly GCA_948472305.1). Lineage (NCBI taxonomy): Eukaryota > Viridiplantae > Streptophyta > Magnoliopsida > Fabales > Fabaceae > Vicia > Vicia faba. The sequence goes on from OX451736.1 coordinate 781,188,255, forward strand.
TTGACCAAAAAGTCAAAGTTTGACTTTTCAGTATACAGTCAAAATTGATCAATTGACTGGGAAATTCAACTGTCAATCTTGTGCATTTGGGATCTTTTGAACATGTTGAGCATGTCAAGACAATTCCATGGGGTCCTTGAGTCCATATGTGAGCTTGGTTTACCATTGGCTAGGTCAAACAGTCAAAAATTGCCTTTGTGCAGTCAAAACCCTAAAAATGACCATTTTGCCCTTTTGGTGATCTGATCAAATTTCTTGTGGAATTGTGATCCAAACTTGATCAAATGGTCCATGTGAGTTCATAATGTTGATGTGGGTCAATTTTCATGAGATTTGACTGTCAATTGGCCACAGTTGACTTTTTCTCCAATACAGCTGATTTCTAGGTCAACTATCCAATTGACTGGGCAAAACTTGGAATCAAGACTTGAAACTTGGTATGGATAAACTTAGGAGTCCAATATGAAGCATGAAAGTCATCTTAGGCAATTTAGGTCAAAACATCTTTGTGCAAACACAAACCCTAATTTGGGTCAACAGTGCAAGGAGAAGTCTTGAGCAGAGGAAACCCTAACTGGATCTTGAGCTCCAAGGGTCTTGTGATGAGAAATCATTGAGAAATGGGAGGGCAAATTTTGGGGTACAACAGTATTCTAGAAAGAATCATTACAGATAATGGTACCAATCTCAACAACACTATGATCACCGAGCTTTGCAGGCAATTTAAGATTCAGCATCATAACTCTTCTCCCTACCAGCCAAAGATGAATGGCGCTGTAGAAGCTACTAATAAAAACATCAAGAGAATCATACAGAATATGACAGTGACATATAAAGATTGGCATGAGATGTTACCATTTTCTCTTCATGGTCACCGCACCACAATGCACACGTCAACAGGGGCAACTCCTTTCTCTTTGGTATACGGTATGGAAGTTGTCCTACCCATTGAGGTCCAAATCCCTTCCTTGAGAATCATGAAGGATACAGGTTTGAATGAAGACGAATGGGTCCAGACTCGACTTGACCAGTTAAACCTGGTTGACGAGAAGAGGCTCGCGGTTGTCTGCCATGGTCAGATGTACCAAAAACATATGATCAAAGCTTTCAACAAGAAGGTCAGACATCAGGTATATCAGGCTGGTGACTTGGTAATCAAGTGCATCATACTGCAACAAGATGATCCCAGGGGAAAATGGACTCCCACATACGAAGGTCTATTTGTAATCAAGAACATATTTTCTGGTGGAGCCATGATCATAACCACTATGGACAGTGACGACCTTTTGCACCCTATAAACGCGGACATAGTTAAAAGATACTACGCATAAACAAAGACCCACTAGGTCGACTGGCCTAGGCAAACATTAGGGCATCCCGGCGAACCAAAAGGGTTCGGGAAAAAATTAGGGATATACATAAAAATCTGTATACCCGACATGTCAAAAAAAACCTGAAAAGGCAGCTTGGGCAAAAAAGGGTATCCCGGTGGACTGAAAACCCGAAAGGATGGTCTAGGAAAAAGTTATGGATTTAAAGCATATAACTATGTCCCGTTGGATCACCTTACAACCAATCTTCAGTATCAACTATCAAGCTCAAGCAGTACTAATCAATCCAATCAGCTCCAGATAAGCAGCAAAAGTGATGAGATGCTCAAGGACATAAAAGCAATAGCAGAATGGGAATCCAATGGGATTATTTCACATAGCTGTCTTTCTTTGTATATCATTTTTGTATAATTTCCTTTCTTACGATGGAATTTTCTTACTAGGATGTCTTTCACCTTGTACAAAAACGCTTATTCAAGTTAATACAAAACTATTCCTTTGAAAAAGCAAAACTTCTGTTTTTATTTTCCTGTTTTATGTGCGAAAACGTCCAGTGATTATTTTTGAACATATGCATTTGAATATGATTACTGCTTACAAATACACGCATAAAAATAGAAAGACAATTTCTAATGACTTTGAGAAATGGGACAATGTCTAAGGACCATCCACAAGATCCCCGTAGATGTCTTCCCCGACAGATACCCTCTCCAACAGGTACATGCATTTTACTGCAAAGTCATTGCCATATTCTCAGCAGATAACCTATGGATGTCAGTTGTTCTCACATCCCTGACAGAGAAAAAATCCCCAAGTACTGCTCCAAAATCTCCCAGTGAAGTCTCCAAGCTTCTCAAGATTCCCCTACAAAATTTCAACAAAATCCCCAAGCAGTTTATGGAGTTCACCTTCCGCAGAAAAGTTTTATAAATCTCAAGTAGTTTATAAAGCCTTATCCCCAGTAGAGTCGCCAGTTCTGTGATATGGTGGCAGAACCGACCGTTATACTAGTTTTTGGGTTTGTGTTTGCAAATGTTGCGGTAAGCAAGAGTCGCCGCTGAATTTTCTTTTATCCAAATTAAGGAAAGGGTGAAACAAACAGAAAAAGACCTTTTTGAGATCTTCTGAATAAGGAGGTTAGATTATGGAAAGGGAAGGTGTTAGCACCCTTTCCATCCGTAGTTACCTACGGGCTATTAGAGGTTTCCAAACATTTTCAAAATACACAAAGCACAAAGGTATTTCAAAATGAGCAAACCTCTAAGAGCCCGTAGGTAACTACGAATGGAAAGGGTGCGAATACCTTTCCTTTCCATAATCTACCCACCTTACTCAGAAAATCTAGAAAAGGTCTTTTTCTGTTATTTTCACCCTTTCCTTAATTTGGATAAAAGAAAAGTCGGTGGCAACTCTTGCTTACCGCAACATTTGCAAACACAAATACAAAAACCAGTATAACAGTCGGTTCTGCCACCATATCACACATATCATGTTGGAGTTGATGCTCGATAAGTTGGCTTGGATTGACAAATTAAGTTGAAGGATTATTCCTTGTTGATGCCTCTATTAATTGGTAGATTTCTAAGTTGGGAGTTTTGCTCCATTGGTACCACATGCATGTGCATTGTAACGAATCACATTCCGTGTTGCATATTTAATATGTTGTGTTGTTGACTTGTGATGATTGATGTTGGTTGAAAGTTGTGAAATGGTGATTTTATATAATTTGATCTAATAAATTATTTATCATACACTTAACTATATGGTTCGATATCTCACCCTTTTGTTTGAATTTTGCCCTCTGTTGGTAATGTGTAAGTAATTAAGAAGGATAGTTGTTACCTTTGCTAGATTGAGTTGGTGTTGTCACTCTGATACGTAGCACTCGGGGGGATGAACGTATATTTTCTTTATTATTGGTTTTCATTATGTTGCTGAATTTTTTAGTTGTTTTCATTAAAGACTTATTGTCTTAAAATTCGTTTTGAGTTGGACAAGATGTTATGATGTTTTCAGTTGAATTTGTGAATCAGCTGCGTAGCAACGAAATTTGTTTTATTTTTAAAGACTAAGCAGGTAGTTATTAGTTCATCCGAATTTTATATGTTATGTATTTGAACTATAAGTGATTGAATGTCGTTCTTTCCAAGTTGAAAGTGTAGCATTCCATTTGTTTGATGGAAATTTTATAACTCTGATTTTATATAATTCGTTGGATAGAAATGGGGAGTTACAGATGGCCCCTGGGCACGCACCCCCCCCCCCCCCATGTGCGTATCATACGAGTATGGCTAGTCGGATACTTCTAAAAATTCGCTATCGCACCAGAATGATTTCCACTCGTTTTGAGCATGTTCAGCCTCCTAATTTGGGTCCAAAATAGTGTTTTTACACATAATAATTCACAAGCTTCGTCTAATTTCATCATCCTACGATTCTACAACAATTTCTACCTATAGTTCTTCAATTTTCATCACATTCCTAAATCTACAATTTTCTAGATCTGGGATTTCATGAACAACACAACAACAGCAAAATCACATAGAAATAATAAAAATTAAACAAGGAAGTCATTCATCAATTTGTTCATAAACACCTAAAGAGGGAAAGGAACCCTCACTACCCTCTCATGCTAATATCACCATTTAGAGAACTCATTCACCCTCCTTATCTTAGTTTGTAGCTTTGATTCTTCAACAATGGAGGAATCTCTATTATCCTAATTCTTTCCTTTCTCTTTTCTTCTCTGTTTCTAGGTGACAACAGTTCTCCCCAATTGGTCTAACCATCTTCTAATTGTATTTTATTATTACTAATACTAATTAATAATAATAATAATAACAATAATAACTATAATATTAACAATAATAATATTACTAGTGGTAACTACGCCATACACCTAATAATAATATTTTTATTAATAATAATAGTGTTTCTCTCAATATCCAATATAACAAATGTTTCACCAAAAACTAAGTTACATCCTAATAATACCAAAATAATGACTAAATATTTAAATAGGGCGTTACAACTCTCTCCCACTTAAAATATTTTCATCCTAAAAAATTACCTGATGTGGACAATTCCGAATAAGACTCTCGCATTCTACTTTCTAGTTCCCATGTCATACTTTCTCTGGCTGCTCCTCCCCAAACTACTTTGACAAGAGGAATTTCCTATCCCCTCAGCTTCTTCATCTAACGGTCTTCGATCTTCACTGGAAAGGTCTCTATCATAAAGTTATCCCTTACTTGTACGTCATCCATCGAAATTACATAAGACATATCCGACATATACTTCATAAGTTGCGACACATGGAACACATCATGCAAATTCAAAAGGTTAGGCGGTAAGGCCATCCTATAAGCAACAGTCCCCCACTTTTTCAAAATTTTGATACGGACCAATAAATAGAGGAGTAAGTTTCTTTGATTTCAATGTCGGCCCAACAATGGTCACTGGTGTAACTCTAAAAATACATGATCTCCTTCTTTAAACTCAAGAGATTTCCTCTTCGTATAATGGTAACTCTTTTGTCTAATCTGTGAATCTTTCATCTTCTCTTGGATCATCTTCACTTTCTCCGTAGTCTGTCGCACAATTTCAGGTATGAGCATCACAATTTCACCAGATTTAGACCAACACAAAGGCGTTCTACACCTCCGACCATACAATGCCTCGAAAGGTGACATACCAATACTAGAATGAAAACTAGTTATAAGTGAACTCAATCAATGGAAGATAATTGTCCCATGTACCTCCCTGCTCAAGAACACAAGCTCTCAACAAATTCTCTAACGTCTGAATAGTTCTCTCTGTCTGACCAACTGTTTATGGGTGATACGCGGAACTCAATCTCAGCTTAGAACCCAATGCATCCTGTAGGCTTTTCCAAATATCAGAAGTAAACATAGGGTCTCTATCTGTTACAACACTTGACGAAACACCGTGTGGATTCATAATTATGCGAATATAAATCTCTGCCAGCTTCGCCATAAGAAAGCTGATATTAATCAGAATAAAATGAGTTGATTTTTTTAGCCTATCAACAATCACCCAAATTGTATCATGTCCTCTCGGATTATTTGGCAGCCTCATCACAAAGTCCATCTATATGCAATCCTACTTCCGTTCTGGAACCTCTAATGGTTTCAACAATCCCGCAGGTTTCGGATATTCAATTTTCGACTTCTGATAAGTAAAACATGCATACAAAAACTACGCTACATACTGTTTCAATTCATACCACCAAAATAACTTCTTCAAGTCGTGCTACATCTTGGTAGCTCCTGGGTGGATACTCAAACTACTTCTATAGCTTTCTTCTAGAATCATTTTTCTCATCTCCGCATTATCGGAAATACAAATCTTGTTGCAAACTCTCAACACACCTTGGGCATCTACTTTAAATTCACTATCCTCGGACTGGTTACTCCCAACCATCAAATCTAGCAACTTTACATCTAACTTCTGAGCCTCTTTAACACTATCCAAGAAATCCTTGTTAATCTTCAACATTCCCTACATCACACTCTGCGGTGTCACTTCACATACTAAACTCATGTCTTTGAATTGCTCGATCAACTCTAATTCTCTGACCATCATAGCCAACATATGTAACATTTTCCTACTTAAAGCATCTTCTACAATGTTAGCTTTACCAGGATGATAGTTTAAGCCAAAGTCGTAATCTTTCAACAGTTCTTACCACCTGTGCTGCCTCATATTCAATTCCTTCTCATAAAACAAATACTTTAAGCTCTTATGATCACTAAACACTTCAAATATGGAACCATAAAGGTAATACCTCCAAATCTTTAGTACAAACACCACTGCAGCTAATTCAAGATCGTGAGTATGATAATTCCTTTCATGAATCCTCAATTTCCTGGATGCATAAGCCACTACTTTATCATTCTGCATGGGTGCACCACCTAAACCCTATTTTGAAGAATCATAATACATAATAAACAATTCTTCAGGATTAGGTAATATCAAAATCGGAGCCGTCGTCAACTTCTTCTTCAGCTCAACAAAAATTTCTTTGCATTGGATATCCCACACAAACACCTTGCCTTTACAAGTCAGCTGAGTTAGTGAAAGTGCTAACTTAGAAAAACCTCCAATAAATATTCTATAATAACCAGCCAACCCTAAAAATCTTCTAATCTTGGTAACCAACTTTGGAGTTTCCCACTGCAATACTGCATCTACCTTGGATGGATCTATGACAATTCCACCACCCGAAATAACATGACCAAGAAAGCTAACTTTCTCTAACCAAAAATTCGCAGTTTGATAACTTTGCATAAAGATTCTTCTCTTTTAAAACTTGTAATACAATCTAAAGATGTTCAATATGATCTTCTCCTTATTTGGAATATACTAAGATATCATCAATGAATACGACTATGAACAGATCCAAGTAAGTGTGAAAGGTACGATTCATATACTCCATAAACACCCCCAGCGCATTGGTAACACTGAATGGCATCACCAAATACTCATAAATTCCATACCGAGTTCTTAAGGTTGTTTCTGAATATCATCATCTTTGACTCGAATCTGGTAATAGCCTGACCTCAAGTCAATTTTACTAAAAACTCATGCACCCGTCAACTGGTCCATCAAATCATCTATTCTTGGAAGTGGATACTTGTTTTTCATCATTACTTTATTCAACTGTCGATAATCTACACAGAGTTTCATACTACCATCTTTCTTATTTACAAGCAACACCAAAGCTCCCCAAGGCAATACACTTGGCCTTACAAACTTCTTCTCAAGTAAGTCTTCTAGTTGTTTCTTCAATTCTTCCAATTCAAATGTTGACATTCGTTAGGGTGCCATAGAAACAGGTTTGGTACCCGAAACAAGATCAATAGAAAACATTAATTCTCTCTCTAGAAGAACATCGGGAATATTGTCTGGGAAAACTTCAGGAAATTCACAGGCTACCTATAACTCATTGTGATACGGTGGCCAGAACCGTGACGTGTTTCCCTATTTCGTTAAGGAAATTTGTTGGTTTGCGTTTTGCGTTTGTGTTCGCAAAATATCGCGGTAAGCAAGAGTCACCACTGTCTTTTATTTTATCCAACAAGGAAAGGAAAAAAGCAAAGAAAAATTCCTTTTTCGAGATATTTCTGAGTACGGGGGGTAGATTATAGAAAGGGAAGGTATTAGCACCCTTTTTATCCGTAGTTATCTACGGGCTCTTAGGTACTTGCTCATCATTTTCAAAAAAAAATTCTTTGTGTATGTGGCCTTTGAAAAGTTTATTTTGACTTCGATTTAACTCTTGCTTCAGTCTTCAAGAGTGTAATGAAGTGTTTTTGAAAACTTTTTTGTAAAGGAGTGTAAGTTTGAAATTTTTTTTTTGATTGAGCAAGTACTTAAGAGTTAATCTACCTACTCGAAAAAAGAATCGTTCTATGTTTGTTTCCTTTAGACAATGTTATCCCACTATTAGTGAGTAGGTAGCACCGTCGTTGGAGTTTTGAGGGTCAATTCGAAAGGTACATACGATCACTAAAGCAATGTTAGGACGTCTTAGTAGTAACTCTAATGTCTTAGATCAATTATCCAAGGTGACAATATCCGTGGCAACCTTTCCGAGGCAACTATGATCTTTAGACGAAAGGACGACCACTAAAGCATCCTATACTCAATGACCGTTTACCGAAGGCAACCAAGTGGGAGTTGTGACACCACAAATAATCCGATTATTAAATAATTAGAATTTTTAATTATTAATTTAATTGTAAATTTAATTATTGGTATTTTTGGATTATTGGAATTAATTTAATTAATTAAAGGAAAGAAGTATTAGTGGTGTGAAGAGTGATTAGAGGGTGTGAGGGGTAAAATAGTCTACTCTTACTAATTACTAATTTAATTATTTTATTGGAATAATAAAAGGAGTATTAAAAGGAAAAAGAAGAGAAAGAGAGTTATTTTGGAATATTCATCATACGTGCATTTGAGAAGAGGAAAAAGAAGGAGAAAACCGGAAGCGTCAGAATTCGAAGAACCCACAAGGTAAAGGGTGATTTCGATCAGTTAATTCACATTATCAGTTTAGATATTCAATAGTATGGATCATAGTATGTTAGGGAATCCCGGTTTGGAATTCTAGGGTTCCGTAGAATTGTCCCTATTGCGTCGAATTGTAGGTTGAAAACCATTAGGGAGTCAGATGATAAAAAGGAATGATGAAATAATGTTGTTTGATGTTATAATGGTGCAAAATGGATGTGTTTTGGTGTTTCTCATGTTGCAATTCGTATGGGTATGTTTGGAATTGGTTTAGAATGAATAAATGTTGTCAAAAGTGCAGAATTTGACTCTGCAGGTCGTGGGAACCGGTTCCCAGTGGGGAGGAACCGGGTTCCACTGTGTGAATTTATAAAAACTGCCAAAAATGCATGTAGGAACCGGTTCCTGTATAGGTAGGAACCGGGTTCCCATACATTTTTCCAGAAGCGTGATTTTTGAACTTCGCAGGAACCGGTTCCTGCATATGTAGGAACCGGGTTCTGCTGTAACTTTTGAAAAATATTAAACTTTGAAAATTCATAACTTTCAAACCGTAAGTCCGTTTTGAGTGCCGTTTTGGACGTTATTTCTTAAATTTAATGATCTATTTTATAAAATGAAAAGATTTCCTAAAACCTGAAATTATTTTGAAAATGAGTCAAATCCCGGAATAAGTGATTATTGGCTAACGCACATGGGTGTGTATGTAGCAGTGAACCTGTGATGGATGGATGTATTAGTATTGTGTGAATGAAAGGCATGTTTATGTTGCTAATGATGGTGTGTATGATCGTTGAGATATCATGTTTTTTGGTTTTGGTTCAGTTATGATAAATTGATGTATTTCATAGACTGATTTGATGTTGCATGCTAGTGATGTGCGTGCATATGCATTATTTTGGTGAAGTTAATTCCCATTGTGTGGAATTTGACTTGTATTTCCGTAAACCGATACCTGGGTGATGATGGGTGGTTAGGCTGGATTCGTGTCCGGGTGTTTATGGACGAATCGATGGTTGCTGTACCCGGTTGATGATGGATCAGTGTTGGGTGACTTGGTCACGTGTTGGTACCACATGCATTGTATCTGGATTTGTGTTTGCATGGAATTGTAACATGTTAGGATGTCTTCCAGTGTTACAATTCTTTGGTTGATTATTGATTTGTGCATAATGACTTGTATGATTGAAACTGCGTGTTGAACTTGAATTTATGCTAAAATGGGTGAAATAATATGCTTGTGATATAATGTTGATTGAGAAGCTTATAATGCATGTTAATTATGAGAAATATCACCCTTACTTTAACAATTTCAGATTAAAGTTAGCAGCTCAGGAGTTGGTGAGGATGGCTCTAGAGCTATGTTACTTTAAGTCCGCGTGTCAGTGTCGTGCTCTGATAGGTTGTAACACTGGGGAACGTTTAGTTGAGGAATTAGTTATTATTCAATTGTTTCTTTGAATTTCATTGGGAATAATTATGTTTTGGTTTATTCCGTTTTGGTTATGGTATTTTTCCGTTGTGTAAGACATGGTCTTAATTTGATTGAATTATTTGAATAATGACCCTCAGTGTAGCATGACTACTGTTTTATTGGAAGTTTTATTTATTTCATAATTGTTACATCCCTTGTTCCGTGTTAACTCTGATGGAATATGTCTTTAATCATTGATATAATTAATATTATTCGGGGTATTTTAGAAGGGGTGTTACAATAGTGGTATCAGAGCATAGTCGGTCTTGTCTTGTGTCGTTATCCCTTTTGTATGCGACTAGTGTAAGATGACACTGTCGATACTTGTGTGTTGATGAGGTTGTTTTGTAATGTTACAAGAACAATGGCCGGAAGAGGTAACGGAAGAAACGACGATGCTATTGCTGAAGCATTGGGAATGTTGGCTGGAGTACTCGGAGGGAACCAGCAGGGAGCTGTGATTGGTGCTGACCGACAATTGGGGAATTTTCAGAGGAATAATCCTCCGTTGTTCAAGGGTGCACATGATCCCGAAGGTGCTCAGAAGTGGTTGGAGGAGATCGAGAGGATCTTCAGAGTAATTGACTGTGCTGAAGGTGAGATACGGAACTCACATGTTAGCAGAGGAAGCTGATGACTGGTGGGTTGCTACCAGAACTTAAATGGAAGAAGATGGTATTGCATTGACTTGGGCTGTGTTCAGGAGGGCTTTTCTGAGGAGGTACTTTCCTGAGGACATCAGAGGCAAGAAGGAGATTGAGTTTCTGGAACTCAAGCAGGGTAACAAGACAGTCAGTGAGTATGCTTCGAAGTTTACTGAGTTAGTGAAGTATTATGCTCATTATACTAACGATGCAGATGGAGAATTTTCCAAATGTATCAAGTTTGAGAATGGTCTTCGTGATGAGATTAAGCAGGGTATTCGGTATCAGCGTATCCGAAGATTTCCTGATCTAGTTGACTGTAGTAGGATTTTAGAGGAGGATCTTGCTAGCACTAAATCGAATGCTCGAGGGTATGTTGATAGGAAGGGTAAGCAACAGATGGATCGTGGTAAGCCTTATGATAGAAGTAATCAGAGACCCGGTGGTTGGAAGAAGTTTGGTGGAGGAGATTCTAGTTCTTCCATTAAGTGCTACAAGTGTGGTGAGACAGGACATCGTATGGTGGATTGCAAAAGTAATGATAAGAAGTGTTTCAAGTGTGGGAAACTCGTCCATGTGGCCAATGATTGTAGAGTAAGAGTGGTGACTTGTTACAACTGTGGTGAAGAAGGTCATACTCGTCCTCAGTGTACAAAACCCAAGAAGGAGCAAGCTGGTGGTAAAGTGTTTGCATTGTCTGGGTCAGAGACTAAGCCAGATGATCGGCTGATTAAAGGTACATGTTTTATTAATGACATACCTTTGATTGCGATTATTGATACTGGAGCTACGCATTCTTTTATTGCTTTGGATTGTGCTAAAATATTGAATTTGGAAATTTCTAATATGGATGGAAGTATGGTTATTGATACTCCTGCGTCGGGTTCAGTGACTACTTCGTATGTTTGTAGGAATTATCCTATTGTGATTTTTGGTAGGGGTTTCGGTATGGATTTAGTGTGCCTACCGTTAGAACAAATTGATATCATCCTTGGAATGAACTGGTTGGAATTCAACCAGGTTCATATCAACTGTTTTACGAAGACGGTTATTTTTCCTGAAGAGGTTGGTGTCGAAGATGTGACTATGTCGGTTAAACAGATGAACCTAGCTGTGAAAGATGGTGTTGTGGTATTTATGTTGTATTCTGCAATAGAAGCGGAGGGAAAAGCAAAGAGTGATGGATTTCCAGTGGTGAATGAATTTCCAGAGGTGTTTCCGGAAGACGTTAGTGAATTGCCACCTGAGAGGGAGGTAGAATTTACTATAGATTTGATTCCTGGAACTAGTCCGATGTCGATGGCGCCTTACTGTATGTCGGCATCTGAACTAGCGGAGTTAAAGAAACAGTTGGAGGAGTTACTTGAGAAGAAGTTTATTCGTCCGAGTGTTTCTCCGTGGGGTGCTCCAGTGTTGTTAGTTAAGAAGAAAGAAGGTTCAATGAGATTATGTGTTGATTACAGACAGCTGAATAAAGTTACAATCAAGAATCAGTATCCTTTTCCGAGGATCGATGATTTGATGGATCAACTAGTTGGAGCTTATGTATTTAGTAAGATTGATCTGAGATCTGGATATCATCAGATTCGTGTGAAGTCGGAAGATATTCAGAAAACTGCATTTAGAACGAGGTATGGACATTACGAGTATTCTGTTATGCCGTTTGGAGTTACTAATGCACCTGGTGTTTTCATGGAGTATATGAACAGGATATTTCATCCGTATCTTGATAAGATTGTGGTGGTGTTCATTGATGATATTCTAATTTATTCGAAGAGCGATGAAGAGCAAGCAGAACATCTCAGAGTTGTGTTGGAATTGTTGAAAGAGAAGAAGCTTTATGCGAAGTTGTCCAAGTGTGAATTCTGGTTAAGTGAAGTAAGTTTTCTTGGCCATGTAATTTCCAAGAATGGAATTGCTGTGGATCCTACGAAGGTAGAAGCAGTATCTCAGTGGGAAGCACCGAAGAATGCTTCTGAGATCCGTAGTTTTCTGGGTCTTGCAGGTTATTACAGGAAGTTTATAGAAGGATTTTCCAAATTAGCGTTACTGTTGACTAAGTTGACCAGGAAGGGTCAGATGTTTGTTTGGGATGTTGAATGTGAGAAAGGATTTCAAGAGCTGAAGAGGAGGTTGACAAGTGCTCCGATCTTGATTTTTCCAAATCCGACTAAGTCTTTTGTTGTGTATTGTGACGCATCATTAATGGGATTAGGTGGTGTGTTGATGCAAGATAAGCAGGTGGTGGCTTATGCTTCGAGACAATTGAAAGTACATGAAAGGAATTATCCGACTCATGATTTGGAGTTGGCAGCTGTTGTGTTTGTTTTGAAGTTGTGGAGGCATTATTTATATGGTTCTCGGTTTGAGGTGTTCAGTGATCACAAAAGTTTGAGGTATCTCTTTGATCAGAAAGAGTTGAATATGAGGCAGAAGAGATGGTTAGAATTTCTAAAGGATTATGATTTCGGTTTGAATTACCATCCTGGTAAGGCAAACGTTGTTGCGGATGCCTTGAGTAGGAAGTCCTTGCATATGTCGATGTTAATGGTCCGTGAGTTAGATTTGGTTGAGCAGTTCAGAGATTTAAGTTTGGTATGTGAAACTACTCCGAATAGTGTGAAATTGGGTATGTTGAAACTGACTAGTGGTATTCTGGAAGAAATTCGGAATGGACAGAAGTCCGATGTTGGGTTAGTTGATAAATTGACATTGATCAACCAAGGTCAAGGAGGCGAGTTCCGGATTGATGAGAATGGTGTTATGAGATTTGGTAATAGGGCGTGTGTTCCAGATGTTGCAGAGATTAGGAAGAGTATTTTGGAAGAAGGACATCGTAGTGGATTGAGTATTCATCCTGGTGCTACTAAAATGTACCATGATTTGAAGAAGTTGTTTTGGTGGTCGGGAATGAAAAAGGAAATTGCTGAGTTTGTGTATGCTTATTTGGTTTGTCAGAAGTCGAAGATTGAGCATCAGAAACCGTCAGGATTGATGGAACCGTTGTTTGTTCCGGAATGGAAATGGGATGGAATCTCTATGGATTTTGTGTCTGGTTTGCCAAGGACATCGAAGAATTGTGATTCTATCTGGGTTATTGTTGATCGGTTGACGAAATCTGCTCACTTTATTCCGATAAGAATGGATTATCCGATGGAAAGGTTGGCAGAATTGTATGTTGAGAAGATTGTGAGTTTGCACGGTATTCCTTCTAGTATTGTGTCGGATCGAGATCCGAGGTTTACATCTAAATTCTGGACGGGATTTCAAGAAGCTTTGGGTACTAAGTTGCGTTTGAGTTCCGCTTATCATCCACAGGCAGATGGTCAGACGGAGAGAATGATTCAGTCGTTGGAAGATTTGTTAAGAGCTTGTATGTTGGAGAAAGGTGGAGCTTGGGATAGTTATCTACCATTGATTGAGTTTACCTACAACAATAGTTTTCATTCGAGCATTGGTATGGCTCCGTTTGAGGCATTGTATGGTAGAAGGTGTCAGACACCGTTGTGTTGGTATGAATTTGGAGAGAGTGCTGTGATTGGACCGGAAATTGTCCAACAGACTTCGGAAAAGATTAAGATGATTCAGGAGAAGATGAGGACTTCTCAGAGTCGTCAGAAAAGTTATCACGATAAGAGGAGGAAAGATCTTGAGTTTAGCGAAGGAGAACATGTTTTTATGCGAGTTACTCCGATGACTGGTATTGGTCGAGCTTTGAAGTCAAAGAAGTTGACTCCATGTTTTATTGGTCCGTTTCAGATTACCAAGAGAGTTGGGGAAGTTGCTTATCAGATTGCTTTGCCGCCGTCACTTGCAAATTTGCATGATGTTTTTCATGTATCTCAGCTAAGGAAGTACATTGTTGATCCGTCTCATGAGATTCGGGTAGATGATATACAGGTAGGAGAGAATTTGACTGTGGAAGCGGTACCTGCGAGAATTGAGGATCGGAAGTTGAAACAGTTGCGAGGCAAGGAGATCGCGTTGGTAAGAGTGGCTTGGGGAGGACCAGCAGATGGAAATGTCACTTGGGAGCTGGAGAGTCAGATGAAGGACTCGTATCCCGAACTATTCGTCTAAGGTATGTTTTCGAGGACGAAAACTATTTTAGTTGGGGAGAGTTGTGACACCCCAAATAATCCGATTATTAAATAATTAGAATTTTTAATTATTAATTTAATTGGAAATTTAATTATTGGTATTTTTGGATTATTGGAATTAATTTAATTAATTAAAGGAAAGAAGTATTGGTGGTGTGAAGAGTGATTAGAGGGTGTGAGGGGTAAAATACTTTACTCTTACTAATTACTAATTTAATTATTTTATTGGAATAATAAAAGGAGTATTAAAAGGAAAAAGAAGAGAAAGAGAGTTATTTTGGAATATTCATCATACGTGCATTTGAGAAGAGGAAAAAGAAGGAGAAAACCGGAAGCGTCAGAATTCGAAGAACCCACAAGGTAAGGGGTGATTTCGATTAGTTAATTCGCATTATCGGTTTATATATTCAATAGTATGGATCATAGTATGTTAGGGAATCCCGGTTTGGAATTCTAGTGTTCCGTAGAATTGTCCCTATTGCGTCGAATTGTAGGTTGAAAACCATTAGGGTGTCAGATGATAAAAAGGAATGATGAAATAATGTTGTTTGATGTTATAATGGTGCAAAATGGATGTGTTTTGGTGTTTCTCATGTTGCAATTCGTATGGGTATGTTTGGAATTGGTTTAGAATGAATAAATGCTGTCAAAAGTGCAGAATTTGACTCTGCAGGTCGTGGGAACCGGTTCCCAGTGGGGAGGAACCGGGTTCCACTGTGTGAATTTATAAAAACTGGCAAAAATGCATGTAGGAACCGGTTCTTGTATAGGTAGGAACTGGGTTCCCATACATTTTTCGAGAAGCGTGATTTTTGAACTTCGCAGGAACCGGTTCCTGCATATGTAGGAACCGGGTTCTGCTGTAACTTTTGAAAAATATTAAACTTTGAAAATTCATAACTTTCAAACCGTAAGTCTGTTTTGAGTGCCGTTTTGGACGTTATTTCTTAAATTTAATGCTCTATTTTATAAAATGAAAATATTTCCTAAAACCTGAAATTATTTTGAAAATGAGTCAAATCCCGGAATAAGTGATTATTGGCTAACGCACATGGGTGTGTATGTAGCAGTGAACCTGTGATGGATGGATGTATTAGTATTGTGTGAATGAAAGGCATGTTTATGTTGCTAATGATGGTGTGCATGATCGTTGAGATATCATGTTTTTGGTTTTGGTTCAGTTATGATAAATTGATGTATTTCATAGACTGTTTTGATGTTGCATGCTAGTGATGTGCGTGCATATGCATTGTTTTGGTGAAGTTAATTCCCATTGTGTGGAATTTGACTTGTATTGCCGTTAACCGATACCCGGGTGATGATGGGTGGTTAGGCTGGATTCGTGTCCGGGTGTTTATGGACGAATCGATGGTTGTTGTACCCGGTTGATGATGGATCAGTGTTGGGTGACTTAGTCACGTGTTGGTACCACATGCATTGTGTCTGCATTTGTGTTTGCATGGAATTGTAACATGTTAGGATGTCTTCCAGTGTTACAATTCTTTGGTTGATTATTGATTTGTGCATAATGACTTGTATGATTGGAACTGCGTGTTGAACCTGAATTTATGCTAAAATGGGTGAAATAATATGCTTGTGATATAATGTTGATTGAGAAGCTTATAATGCATGTTAATTATGAGAAATCTCACCCTTACTTTAACAATTTCAGATTAAAGTTAGCAGCTCAGGAGTTGGTGAGGATGGCTCTAGAGCTATGTTACTTTAAGTCCGCGTGTCAGTGTCGTGCTCTGATAGGTTGTAACACTGGGGAACATTTAGTTGAGGAATTAGTTATTATTCAATTGTTTCTTTGAATTTCATTGGGAATAATTATGTTTTGGTTTATTCCGTTTTGGTTATGGTATTTTTCCGCTGTGTAAAACATGGTCTTAATTTGATTGAATTATTTGAATAATGACCCTCAGTGTAGCATGACTACTGTTTTATTGGAAGTTTTATTTATTTCATAATTGTGACATCCCTTGTTCCGTGTTAACTCTGATGGAATATGTCTTTAATCATTGATATAATTAATATTATTCGGGGTATTTTAGAAGGGGTGTTACAGGAGTGTACCCTAGGAGTGCGCATCTGCGAATGATTCAATTTCAGTTTATTTATCTTTGCATATTTAGGGTGATCTAACTGTTTTAAAATTAACATACATTCTTGTCATGCATCCTATTATCATACATCTAATAGTTAATAATTTGTGGAGTTTAAAATGTGGAAATTAAGCTACGCTATTACAAGGCTTCGGGTATTTACATAGCCAAAAACAAACCCTTTGAAAATAAAGCGATAAAAGAAAATAAATGAACGTCCTAATTAAACTATTACAAACTACGAGCAGATACATCAATATGGATAAAAATAAAGCGCGCGAGAAAATTAGATCGACGAGAAATTAGGGTTTTGACCCCTCTAACCTAATTAAAAGAAGAAAAAAATATTTTTTTTGTTTTTAATAAAAGAAATAAGTTTTCTAAATTAAAATAAAAAATTAATTAGTTAATTAAAATAATTGTCTATTTTTGGTTTTTTTGTTATTTTAGGAAAAAAATAAAATGTAATTAAGTTAGTAATAAAACCTAATTATTCTAATTATTTTTAATTATGTACAAAATAAATTAAAGTTATCTAATTTAATCAAACTTAATTAAATTAATTAATTTATTGATGAAAAATAATACCTAAATCTAATTGGTGAAAAATAATATTTTTGGTGATTTTTGATAAAAAGAAAAAAATTATTTGGTTAGTAAATAAATAAATATAAATAAATAAAATATAAAAGAAAAAGAAATTGGGCCTGAAAATTGGGGGTGCAAAGAGCAGAATCTGGGCCCATTTGAATGAGATCCGTTTGACTTTTTGGATCCAGTATGGCACGCTGACTGTGGCTTATGGGGGTCCTCCATCGCTGGCCATCAGATTTGGCCTCAGGACACTTGGCACAATGGATTATAAGGACGTATGGTGGTCACAATGGATTATAAGGACGTATGGTGGTCATTTGCTTCATGCACGTACTGAATTGCCTGAAAGAAAATAAGAAAATAACAAATGCTGGAGGCAGGGGTCGAACCCCTGACCTCAAGCCTTCCAATGCCTTAACACCTGCCTGGCTACCACTGGGCCACTCGCTTCTATTTGTACATGTAATGGATAACAACAATAATATATGAAAAACAAAAATTAGTGGTGAACAAAAAGAAAATGCGCGCCAGGTTTGAATAGGCCAATAGGGGAGTGACACGCAGTCGTCTCCTTCCTCTCTCCGTGGCTAAAAGTTTGAGAACCTATACCTACAGACAACGTCCGTTGCTACAGACCTATGCATTCTCAAAATCTTCCATGGGCCATGTAAATGACATCTAATGCCATGGTTGGACTCGTCTCGTCCTCCTGAACACGGTGGTACCATTCACGAGAGCTAATTTCACCTGCAAGCAAAATCCCTAATTCGGAGCTACAAACCCTAACAATGGTGAATTACAGTATAGGCCATATAAATGTAATTAATCAATACAGGAAGCTTGCAAATGTTCCATAGATCAAGAATGTACAATTGACTCATCCTAACAATGCCTAAATCATGCTATTCGAATTCAAGAACAGAGTTATGTCGTGAGCGACTTACAGAGCTTTTTGGGGCTTGAAAATGCTTGGTTTCAATGGCTTTGGCTTGTTGGGAACCTCATGAAGGGATTGAGATGGATATAAAGCCTTGAGGATGCCTGGAATATGGAATTCGATCCTACAATTTTCTTGATTTTTTTTCCAATGTTGCTTTGCTTGCTGCGCCTCTTTCTAGCCTAGTTTTAGGTCTGCCTCTCCTCTATATGTACCAAGGAATGCATTAGGGTTGAAAGAATGCATCCAATCTTCCTCCATCAATGAGTTTTGATTTGATTTGATACACTTTGAAAACTTTCCAAAATTGGTCCAAATCCAATCTTTTTGTGCACACATGCCTTGATACGAGTTTGATTTGATGCTAGCTGTGTAATAAGACCTGAAACAAGCACAAAATATTTGGTTTTCAATATTTTGTATTTTATATGATTTGTTTTGATTTAAATTGAATTAATTAAAATAAAAATCAAAATAAATAATAAAAATAAGATATGTACAAGTGGCAAGGTCTAGAGCTCGTGGACTATGTTGCCAACTCAAAACAAGTGAAAAAGATTGGGCCCATTTGGCAAAATTTGAAGTTTTGGGCATAGTTGACTTTTGGCAATTTTGCAAAAAAGGTCAACTTCACCAATGCATAACTTCCTCAATTTTGACTCTTTGGAGGTGTTTTTGGACTTTTTAGAAATCTTCAGATGTCCTCTAATCAACTCTTTTGGTCTCATCTCATTTTGATATTCCATGCTCATGTATGAAGCTTTGAAAAAAAAGGTGTTTTGTTGACTTTTCAAAATGACCTATAATGTCCAAATTCATAACTTCTTGTGTGTGAATATTTTGAACTTGGGAGATGAATATGGATTGTATGTAATTGCATCCTATTCAAAATGAGCTTTGGATGGGTCATTTCTCATAAAGTATGAGAAAGTTATGCTTGGTCAAAGTTGAGTTGACTTTTCCTACAAAACCCTAATTTAGCAACTTTTGAGTCTTGATGAATTATGAGAAATCCTTGATGAATCATGATCAACCCTTTATCAAATGATGAAATATACTTCAAAATGAGGATGTTTACCAAAAATCTTGAAGTTTGACTGTATGGGGGTCACAGTTGACTTTTGCCTTAGCACAGTCGATTTTTGGGCCTTTGAGCAATTGACTGAGCAAACTTCCTCTGTAGGGCTTGAAACTTGACATGGATGATCTTGAGAATATATTAGGACATTGTTGAGAATTTGGGGTCCCTTGGACTCAAGTATCTTGATGAAACATGAAACCCTAATTTGAGGTAGACTTCCTTAGGAGAGAACTTGTCTGGCCAACCCTTGGACTACTTTGAGCAACTTGAGTATCATTCTTGAAATGTTTTGAGAAATATGGGAGGGAAAATTTTGGGGTACAACACTCATCAATAGCAACCTGATTCTCAATGGATAAAGACGCCATTATTGAAAACACCTGAGCTTCATCTTGCATCAATTTATTCAATTTTCTAGCAGGTAAGAATTTAGTTTCCCTTTCCTCATCAGGAGTGGAACCGTACAAATTTGTTGTAATAGTTTATATGAACATAGTTGTATTCCAACCAGTTCATGCTTAAAATTATGTCCAAACCGCTCAACGGTAAACAAATTAAATCCACAACAAAGTCTCTGTCGAAGATCGACAAATGACACTTTGAACATACTAGAGAAGTAGTCATTGATCCCTTAGCTGGAGTATCAACAACTATATCTGCATTCATAGAGGATAACATAAGACCCAACTTTTTCACACACACAAAAACAGTAAAACAATGAGTAGCACCAGTATCAATGATAGTAATTAAAGGAGTACTATTAATGAAGCAAATACCTCTAATCAAAATGATGTGTCCTTCCTCACCAAAGTTGAAACATATCACTGACTTGTGTCTGCAATCAGCTATCTCATGCCCAATCTTACCACAACAAAAACACCTCTTCACTTCCCCAGTAAATGCATTACTTTGACCTGGCTTCCCGCACCGGTAACACACGACGTCAGCAGGAGCATCTCCCCCACTGGTCCTCCTACCATCAACAACCCTCTGTTTGCCTTTGTCATTTGTAGAATTGTAAGGCTTCCCACGATTATGCTGTTGTCTGCCTCTCCTTTCAGTTATGGTTTTGTAGTGAGCCTTACTATCCTCTTGATAAATTCTGCAGCTATTCACCAAGTCCAGAAATTTACGAATCCGATGATACCCATCACCTTCTTGATTTCTGAGTGTAATCCATTTTGAAACTTAATTCACTTTGAAAATCCAGCTGTCTCCTCGATGTAATGAGGATAATAGTTCGCCAATTCCATGAAATTGGCATCATATTCAGTCACCGAAAATTCTCCCTATTTCAGTTCTAGAAATTCAATTTATTTCTTCCCGCGAACATCTTCTGGGTAATACTTCAATAGGAACTCCCTACGAAACACAACCAAAGTAATAACCTCACCCACACCTTCCATTCTTTGACGAGTGTCAACCCACTAGTCATCAGCCTCTCCCGCCAACATATATGTACCAAAACGCACTTTTTGTATCTCAGAATAGTCCATAACCCAAAAGATCATTTCAATTTCTTTGAGCCACTCCCGCGCTCCTTCAGGATCATGCTTTCTTTTGAATGTAGGTGGATGGTTCCTCTGGAATGTTTCCAAAATATGAGATCCATCATTCCCGTCGGCATTAGGATGATGTTGCACAGAATGAGCCAAAGCCTGCAAAGCAGCAACAAGTGCAATATCATTTCTTCCAGCCATTACTTTGTTTAACATCATAACATCAAGCAAGGGTTAGAAAGAAACACATCAACATTATTCAATGGTCACACTATTACTGACTCAACAACTTGGTCGGCCAGACCGACCTGCTCTGATACCAATTGTAACACTCCATTTTC
The DNA here is from genome assembly GCA_948472305.1 of Vicia faba. Lineage (NCBI taxonomy): Eukaryota > Viridiplantae > Streptophyta > Magnoliopsida > Fabales > Fabaceae > Vicia > Vicia faba. The sequence goes on from OX451736.1 coordinate 781,209,402, forward strand.
CAATAATCATAATTATAACATAATATGCAGAATACATATCAGAGTACACAAGTAGGATATCACATATTTCAAAACTCATAAAGTCTCAAGTAACTTTATTACGACATTCATTCAAAATAATCGATTCGGCAGCAGAATAATCAAATTTGTTCACTCCATTGACATTAAAGTCTCAACAATAATAAAACTCCACTACATGTGATCCAACACAAGTATAAGAATAAGATACGTAACAAATGGATTTTTTTTATTAATAACCATGTATTAAAAAAATATTTCGCAAATAACCGGGTTTCGGAAAAAATTACGCAAATAACCATGTTTGAGATGGCTCCACAAAGGAGGAGCCATCTCATTTGGCGCATGCACCTAGGGTTTTGCCCTAGGCGCCATCTCACTTGGCGCCTCCATTGGCTTTTAGACAAGTGAGATGGCGCATGCTCCTTAAAAAGGAGAGGAGGCGCCATCTCACTTGGCGCCTAGGGCAAAACTAGGGTTTTTTGCTGTTTTATAAATAATTCGTCCGTTTCTTTGAAATTTCTCACACTTTCTCGCACTGTATTTTTATTTTGTACTCCCTTATTTACGTAATGACGTCGCCTATGATTTTTAGTAGAGATGGTTACGTTATATTCTCCGCCACGAAACCTGCGATGAAAATGAAATTCTGGCACATTCACTCCATGGAGCGTCTGAAGCGGGAGTTGATGCGGTGGCTAGATGGAGACATCGCCGAGGGGGAAAAAATTCGAAGGATCCAGCGAAAACGAACAACAACCTCGCATGCGACAGGAAGATCTAATGTGTGGTTGGAGGAAGTCAAAACAGACAGTGATGTAATGCTGATGATGCATGGGTCAGATGAAATTGTGTTAACAGTTGTAATTTCCTAGATTGATTATCGTTAATCATTGTTGTACGCGAAAACCCTAATGTAATTTCCTATATTGAATTTCTTAAATTGTGTGAACAGTTTTATTAACGGAAAACCCATCATGTTTACAACACAAATATTGAAAAGATTTATTGTATTACAAAATTTATGTGGTCGAGCCAGACGCCCGATTCGGACAGTTTTTGCGATTGTGTCCGACCTGACGGCATAAACCACACTTTCTTTCCAACCTGTCAAGATCGTCCATTTCTGTTGTTATGCGCCTGCTTTTGGGACGACCCTTCTTGTTCCTTCGCATTTGGTCATTGTGCCAAACTATATCACTGTTGTATTCAGGCCAATAGTCCGGTTTTGCCACCAAAGGAAAGTTGTTGTTGTAAACAGTGAGCAACGTTTCAGATTTATAAACGTTTGAGAGCAGTTGAAGCGCGTCTTGATGGGTATGCGCACAAGCGGCAATGACATGAGAGCAAGGCATACGAAAAGCTTGAAACCTGCCACAATCGCACCATTGAGAAGGTAAAATGACCCTGTATTCTTGTCTTGCCAGGCCTTCATTGTGGTCAATTGTCTCTTTCACAATGAAGTTGTGGTTATGGCGGTCAAACCGTGTAACCATGTGAGTGTTGGCTTTAGCACTTTCAGCCTTAATGTATTTCATACAGCTTTCACTCCATAGTTGTCCTGATTGCAAGACCGCATACCACATTTCACCTCTTTTGGCAAATAACGCAGCCATCCTAAAATACGTGGATTTCACCAAGGCAGTGATGGGGAGGTTTTGTATGCCCTTGAATACCCCATTCATTGATTCAATAAGATTTGTAGTCATATGCCCCCATCTTTGGCCATTGTCGTATGACCTAGTCCATTTTTCGACCGGTATATTGTCGATCCACGTACCGGCTTCTGGGTTAGACAAACGGATCTCGTTGCGGTAATATTTGAATGTGGGAAGTGTCAGTGCGTATCCCACATTCATCACCGCTTTCCTCAATGTTTTGTCCTTGACCCCCCTCGAGAAATTCTGGACGATATGCCTGACGCAATAGACATGCGTAGAAGGAGGGTCATGCCAACCATTTTCCGGATTATTATAGGCACTTTCAATGGAGGCATGTCTGTCCGAGATCAAACAGAGATCTGGTTGAGGAGCCACGTGTGTACGAAGATTTTTCAGGAAAAAGCTCCAAGCACCACCGGTCTCCCCCTCGACAAGGGCAAACGCAACGGGGAAAATGTTATTGTTGCCATCTTGTGCAACTGCCATCAAAAGCGTGCCTTTGTACTTCCCATACAACCAAGTCCCGTCTATTTGTAGAATTGGTTTGCATGATGCAAACCCTGAGATGCATGGTTGAAATGCCCAAAAGACGCGACTGAATATTCCATTGCCATGTAGTAGACTACCATCTTGAGCGTACGCTGGCAATGTTTCCAGAACATAAACACTACCTGGAGAATATGTCTTGAGTGCATTTAGGTAGCGGGGAAGTTCTCGGTATGACTCCTCCCAGTTTCCGTACACCCTTTCAATCGCCTTAGTCTTTGCTAACCACGCCTTACGGTAAGACGGAGTGTAGTTAAAAACCGTGGTGATGTGGGAGATGATTGTTTTCACCTTCAAAGAAGGGTCGTTGCTGACCAGGGGTAGGATTTCTTGACAGATTAGATCATGGTTGAGTTTTCGGTGGTCTTGTGATTGAGTGGAACTTACACAAGTATGGGTAGTCATCGAACCTATGACCCAGCAGTCACCCCTTAGTCTGTATGAAGCGGTCAGCTTGAACATGCAGTCAGGGTGGACACACTTGATCTTGTACCTTTCCGGGTTTACACGATCCACCTTATAATCAACCGAGTTGAGCATGTGAAATTTTTTGATGGCCCTTATGCATTCCTCTCTATTACGAAACTTGTCCTTCTCTTTTAAATTTTCATCTGATTGCATATACGGTTGGAAAAACAAGTCCGTAAAAGGTTCATCTCCGCCCATGTTGAAGTTTGTCATGTGCGTAGGTGGTGTGTAGATTTTGTCGGTAGGAATACTTGGGATGCCATCATCGTCAGAATCGTTGTTCACCATTTCATCGAACTCTAACTCGTTATCTTCTTCTTCATCATCAACGGCATCCACCTCATCTTGCTCATTCTCCAAAGGATCAACCTCCTGTGTCACCGGAGGCTCTACCTCCTGTGTCACCGGAGGCTCTTGAAACAGAACGTACAACTCAATAGAGTCGTTTCCAGAATAGACATGGCTGGAAATCATGTTCTGGAAATCCTCGTCATCTTCAATTGCAACCTTATAAAATATGACTTGGTTGTTTCCAAAAAAGACTGGACTCTGATAAAATATTTGGGATACCGGGCCTCGTTCAAGTTTGGCCTCCAATCTTTTCTTAAAGTAGGAGAAATTTGCTTTCCCGTTTAAGAGAAATCGGACATTGTCGGTGTTTCTAAACAAAAACCCAACTGTGGGACACATGTATGTCTCACCGTTGAAATGTGCTTTGACAACAAATTGTGGTGAAGAGGCCATTGTGTAGAATTGTTTTAGGTATGAAGGTGGGAATGTTTGAAGGTTAGATGACTGATTCGAAGGTTGGAAAATTTTACAGTTTATGTGAATGAATGTTATGTTTAACCTAAGGCAAAATATTTCAATTAAGTAAGTGATGCAACCCCCCAAGGCTGCCAATAATATTACATGCATGGGCTTATGCTGCCACCTAGCCTGGCCCTATTCTACACACATAAAAGTTTTGTGTAAGCCTGCCACCCATCAACTCCAATGGCCTTGCATGCAACAGAGAAAGGAATCCCAAAGGCTGTCACGTAGCCTGAGCCAATGCTGTAAAACGTGACACCTCTTATTCGCCAAATGGGGTGGCGACACCATTCATTTTTGTACTATTTCGCCAAGTGAGATGGCGCCTCCCTTACTGTCCAATCGTGATACATGCATGGGCTTATGCTGCCACCTAGCCTGGCCCTATTCTACACACATAAATGTTTTGTGTAAGCCTGCCACCCATCAACTCCAATGGCCTTGCATGCAACAGAGAAAGGAATCCCAAAGGCTGTCACGTAGCCTGAGACAATGCTGTAAAACGTGACACCTCTTATTCGCCAAATGGGGTGGCGACACCATTCATTTTTGTACTATTTCGCCAAGTGAGATGGCGCCTCCCTTACTGTCCAATCGTGATACATGCATGGGCTTATGCTGCCACCTAGCCTGGCCCTATTCTACACACATAAATGTTTTGTGTAAGCCTGCCACCCATCAACTCCAATGGCCTTGCATGCAACAGAGAAAGGAATCCCAAAGGCTGTCACGTAGCCTGAGCCAATGCTGTAAAACGTGACACCTCTTATTCGCCAAATGGGGTGGCGACACCATTCATTTTTGTACTATTTCGCCAAGTGAGATGGCGCCTCCCTTACTGTCCAATCGTGATACATGCATGGGCTTATGCTGCCACCTAGCCTGGCCCTATTCTACACACATAAATGTTTTGTGTAAGCCTGCCACCCATCAACTCCAATGGCCTTGCATGCAACAGAGAAAGGAATCCCAAAGGCTGTCACGTAGCCTGAGACAATGCTGTAAAACGTGACACCTCTTATTCGCCAAATGGGGTGGCGACACCATTCATTTTTGTACTATTTCGCCAAGTGAGATGGCGCCTCCCTTACTGTCCAATCGTGATACATGCATGGGCTGCCACCTAGCCTGCAAGAGTGACACCTTACATTATTTGTAAATGCATGCATGCATATGTGTAACTCCCTAAGCATGCAAATGTGACACCTCGCAGGCATGCAACCACTACATCAAAATTATTTGCCTATAAATACATACCTTATGAAACATCTCTCACACCCACACAACTCTCACTCTCTGCTACGAAATATTTCTTAAGTCTATCATACTCTCTATTTCTTCCTAAGTCTTTCATTCTCTCAAGCGTTCTGAAGAATGGCCCTTCTAACAATGGGAGATACTCACAGAGGCACAAGGGAAAACATTGCTGCATTTGTAAGTCTCTTCTTTGGTTATATATTTTTCATACTTTAAAAAACGTGTTGTTCATCTTAATTAATCTTACTCTTGTTTAATTATGATCTCAGGATACACAAAGATTCAGAATCCGTTCGCACAAATACCTGGCTCCCGACCCTTTCATCGTCCCTTATCTGGAATATGCAGGTTTTGGACACGTGATAAAGATCTCCAACTGCACCATTGACTCCAAATTCATCCTTGCAATGTTGGAGAGGTGGAGACCGGAGACCCATACATTTCACCTACCAATAGGTGAATGTACCATCACTCTCGAAGATGTGTACATGCTACTGGGCCTCCCTATTGACGGTAAAGCGGTGAACGGGTCGGTTCAACAACCCAACTCACAGTGTGAAGAACTGTTAGGTAGGGACATGGTAGAAGGTGGTGGAGCAAGAGGGCAGGGAATACTACTCACTGACCTGAAACGGCATTATGCAAGTATGGAATTAAATGAAAATTCCTCAGAGAATGACCAAGTAGTAAAAGCCCGAACTTATATTATGATACTTTTTGGTACTTTTTTATTTCCCGAAAGTACGGGAAATAGTGTAAATTTCATGTACTTACATTTACTAACAAATTTTGATAAAACTAGAAAATTTAGTTGGGGTTCTGCAGTATTAGCCCACCTGTACAGTTCCTTGTGCAAAAACGCAGTCAAGGAAAAATGTACATTTTATGGGTGCGCATTTTTACTACAAGCCTGGGGTTGGTGGAGGATGGAGTCCTTAAACCCCATCAACAACAACACTTTTGGTTTCCCTTACGCAACAAAGTAAGTCATTAAGTTATAGCATTTATAACTATTCTTCTCTTTCCAAAATATATGCTAAAAATAACATGTTTCTCATTTCTTATAGGTACTGCGTGAGGGGTATGGATTACGGCAAGAATCCCAGATTCAATGTCGCACTCTACCGGAATCTGTTGGATCACTTAGACCCAGATGACGTAAGTCGTAGCTTTTAACTTTTGTTCATTTTAATTATTTATACATTACTTTTGCGCTTACCTGATTTAAATTTTATCGCAGTTCGTCTGGAGACCATATTTGGGTTTGGACCATTCTCCAAATCCAGAGGATGCAGCAACTTGGACTGCAAAGACTGCACTCATTCGGTTCAACATTGTGGAGATGCACCACAGCGACCGTGTGAAGATGCAGTTCGGAATGATCCAAGAGATACCAAGTGATCCAACAGATTTGTCCCCCTGGCATCTAAAAAGGGTCGACGCCCAGTGGAATCTAACCAACTGGAAAGACTTTGCTCCAGAATGGTGTAAAATGTGGCAAAGGCGTCACCGCTACATCTTGCAATCCCCTATTTTCCTTACTCAACGTAACATGCGACACACCGATCAATATATGTCGTGGTACAGGTCGGTTAGTAACCCAGATATGCACGTGTCTCATCCGAGGTACTTGGTTGACCCACGCACACAATGGGCACAACCCTCGATTCCCCACCAACAAACCCAAAATCCATCAACCTCAAACCAACCCCCAAGAAGAAACAGACCAACAAACACACAACCACATTCCCCACCACAACACAACTACAACCAAATGCCGTACTACCAACCACAATCACCGCCAAACTACCAATACCCAGATATTCCTCAAACCCAACCACAATACCAACCCCAATACCAGCAAACCCACATACCCCATACACAATTTCAGTCTTCCACATATCCCAATATGGGGCCCTCAACATCCAGCCTTAGCCCTGATATGGGAATGTCAGAAGATTATGACCAACCCGACCAAACCTACCATCAACCACCATATCACCAAACAACCCAACATCCACAGTACCAAACACCCCAAGATCCATTTCCTTTCTACCCCCCATACTCAGACGACCAATGCTACCGACCAACCATGGAACCCCACCCACCGCCAACACGACCAAACTTCGAGGGTATGGGTAACCGACTGTACCAGAGCGGATCTTCGAGATATGGAGATCTTACTGATTTTATGGATTCGGATCGCATTGACTTTGCTGGGCCATCGACCTTGCCGCAACAGGAAACGAGACGGCACCCAGCAAGAGAAAGGCGAGGACGGGGATGCGAAACTGGGGGTCATTACCGGGTTCCTGGGGATCATTGATGTATCTTTTTTTTTTCCAGTATTTTTTGTATCTATTTTTTTACTGTTATTTAAATGTAAAACAGTTCAATGTAATTATTTTTTATCAAATAAAAAATCAATTTTGTTTATCTCTGTCTAATACGCAACGCGCAGGAAAGAAAAAAAAATTTTTTTTTGACCTAACTTTGTACATAGGCGCCATCTCACTTGGCTTAGGGCTTGCCATTTGCCCTTAGGCGCCAAATGAGATGGCGCCTCCCTTATAAAAAGAGGAGGATGCGCCAAATGAGATGGCTCCTCCTTTATGGAGCCATCTCAAACATGGTTATTTGCGTAATTTTTTCCGAAACCCGGTTATTCGCGAAATATTTTTTTAATACTTGGTTATTAATAAAAAAAATTCGTAACAAATGAAACAATGCAAAACATAGCAAATTTCCAAAATCCTGTGTTATGTATCAGAGCGACTCCTAAGACTGGATTAGGTAACACTATCTCCAAACACTACTCGGGTACCTAATTATTTGTACTCCCGGAGGAGCACAGACACAACAACACAAAGGGGGTATGAATTACATTCAATAAATATATGGTGAATATCACATGCTAAAGAGTAGTAATTAACACAATTCACACATCATACAATATTTTGCAACACAATCCAACACACACATAGTACAACATCAATTCAATAATAATGCAATGTAATGAAACTGACATCAACTGAGTGCATGTGGTACCAACAGGGCATAAGCCCCCAACATAGTGCCAATTAGGCAACAATGGGGCATAAGCCCTCAACATAACTCCCTTACAGGCCAACACTAAGGCATGCGCCCTCACCAATGAAATGTATACATTATCAACATGCAATAACACAACTATATGAAAATAAGGCATAAGCCTTCTACATTGCCAATAAGGCCACCACATCATTATCATCATGAATATAAATAATCAATTCATACAAAATTTCATGGTTTAATCCCAATTTCCATTACTACTACTCTCCCTATATTTACCTGAGTTATACTAGTCATTAAGAATCAAGAGAAACTGCATTGCATGCGAAAACATGAAAGAAATCACGGAAACTGAATATTTTGCACATCAACCTACTCATACGCGTATGGCTCCTTTCTCTGCCCATCTATACGCGTATCATACAAGTTCTACTCCAGCATTCAGGCCCCATACGCGTACCATACGCGTTCGACCAGAGGCATTTTTCCCTTCAAACTTCTCATCAAACTTTCCATACGCGTACGACCATCCCGCACGCATTTTGCCTCCTCTACATACGCTATCATACGCGTACTGGCAGAAGGCCATGCTGGCATTGGGGACAGGGCGCATTTCATAAGCGGATGGCCCCTCGACACGCCTCTATATGTGTATCATACGAGTATGGCCAGTTTGCTACTTCCAAAAATGTATTACCGCACCATAGAGATTTCCACTAATTTTGAACATTTTCAGCCTCCTAATTTGGGTTCAAAACAGTATTTTTACACGTATTAATTCATAGGATTCATCTAATTTTATCATCCTACTATTCTACAACAATTTATAACTATAATTCTTTAATTTTCGTCAGATTCCTATATCTACAATTTTCCAGATCTGAGATTTCATGAAAAACACAACACTAGCAAAATCAACAACAATAACAACACATTCATGACATCGTTGGATTCACGAATTTCACACAAAATCACATAGAAACAAATAAATCAAACAAGGAAGGCATTCATCAATTTGTTCATAAACATCTAAAGAGGGAAATGAACCCTCACTATTCCCTCATGTTAATATCACCATTTAGAGAACTCGTTCATCCCCTTACCATAGTTTGCAGCTTTGATTCTTCAACAATTGAGGAATCTCTCTTGCGCTAGTTCTTTCCTTTCTCTTCTCTTCTCTGTTTCTACGTGACAACAATTCTCCCCAATTGATCTAACCCTCTTCTAATTGTATTTTATTATTACTAATACTAATTAATAATAATAATAATAATAATAATAATAATAATAATAATAATAATAATAATAATAATAATAATAATAATAATAATAATAATAATAATAATAATAATAATAACTATAATATTAATAATAATAATATTACTCGTGGCAACTGCACCATACACCTAATAATAATATTTTTATTAATAATAATAATATTTTTTTCAATATCATATATAATCAATATTTCACTAAAAATTAAGTTTCATTCTAATAATATCAAAATAATTCATATTTAATAAATAATGACTGAATATTTAAATATGGCGTTACTATCCTATATAATTTTAAAGTTTTATTTAATGTAGTTGTTTTGTTATAAATTAGATGATTATGGATGGATGTTCATAAATAAGAATTATATTGTAAAACAATATTTTTTTTCTCTCTTTTTATTGTTTTGTGTAATTTCATAATATAGTTTGTATTACTCTTTTTAACGGATGACAACATAATATGTATTAATATTAAATTTTATTTTCTTATTTTTATGTGTGTTATATATCCTATAAAAATATTTGTGTCCATCATATAGTGAATTCGACTGTACTTGAGTTTGAGTTTGTTTACATTTCTAAGAACGGTCGAATTCACTACAGACAACGCTATGTCTTAACTAATCACTTTAAATCACACGTTAGAAAAAAAACATTTTAATGATGGAAATATGCATATCTCCCACTGCATTCGCCACTAACTCAAGGCATTTTCACTTATATTCTAAAGCGAGTGACATTCTCAAAAGCCAATCACGACTACTAAGATTTCCTCGACTTGTTACCTCCAGGTAAGTCATTGGGGCAACTACTTTGGACCTTCTAGAGGCTCAAACCAATGCCTATCCATTCCAAAATAACCCAATTATAAAAGCCATCACACAAATTATTCAAAATACAATATCTTGAATTCTTAACTGACTTCGACTTTGAGGGTTAACCTTACAAGTCAATTTTATACCGCTGTATCAGAGATCAACACAAATAATTCAGAATTCTTAGCCATTAACGTACACTTAATTCTGGTTCTAGAACGAAACAAATTTGATTTATCACTCAACTCTAAAATATACAAATATGTAAGGAGACTCAATTACAACAAATAAATCAAAAAGACTGAATTATTAAGCAACAAAATATAAATTAGGACAAATCCTAAAAAAGCTGAGTTACTTCAGAATTTCCACACCTCTTCCTAAACATAAGCAAAAGGAAATTTTGCTCGTACCGCTCACCTCCCTCGACATCACCTTCATCCTCAACGTGATTCAAAAACTCATGTTCGACAAAGCCATCCAACTTTTCACAGCAGTTCTCCTCGCTTGTCACTACCAACCCCTTAGAAGACCTAATCACTGAACACAACATCACCAAGATCATCTTCCTTGCCACACAAATCTGACTCAGATGAATACGCATCACTAGGACCAAAAATTTCAACCCCAACTTCTAACTCTTTCTTCAAACCAAGAACTGAAACTGACTTATTAAACCCCCTGAAGTTTCTTCAAACACCCAAAGCGTGAAAACAGTCACCTAATAGTAAGCAAACATACAACTAGAATAACATCATGATAGAAAATTACCTCACCCAAATCAACATTGATACCTTCTATTTTCCTATCTTCCCCCACTTAACACATTATGTCGAGCATTTTTAGCTGATTGTTTGTTCCTAAGACCACACTAGCTACTTGTTTTCCATTGAAAGCCTGTTGATGTTCTGCTACAAGACTACCAAAAATTGATGTACATGCATATAACCCAAATAAGACACAATCATCAATAAGATTAGAAATTACAAAGTTAAAAGAATCTTGCATCAATTTATTACATAAAAGTCACTATATATAAAAATCAAAATGATCAAAATAAAACATTGGCAATATCTTCAAAACCTAATATAATAAGTGTAGACTTTTAAGAATTATGTCGGAGAGGCCTTTCTCTCCAAAGCTAATTTCATTAACATTTGGTGCTTGACATTTTCATTTGTGAGAGAAGCACTCTTGATTGACATTGTGTCCAGTACTTTTGAATTCTTCAAAATATATTCCGGAATAGATGTCAGTTCCATCCAAATATTCACAATTTACTCTCCATTCCCATTGTCCTGGCAACCATTCACATACTTTTTATAAGATAAAAAATAGGTAAACAAAAAATGGCAAAGTAAAAACGAAAGAGATTGGAAGACAGTACAAAACCTCGATAATGGTAAGATTCTGAAGTTTGGAACAATAATCCAGCCTTTCTAGCAAACACGCCCAATCCTCCTTAAGATCACTATGCTTATTGATCATCTCCATGCATGTTAGATTGTAAAGAATACGATATCTGCAGCAATGTGAGTCCTGTTGTGAAACACCAAAGTTAGATATCAACCTTAATTTGTTTTATCATAGAAAAATAAGAAATATATGAAGCACAGACATAACAACACAAACATAATCACGTCAGGTGTTGGTCACAGATATTATTTTTCAGAAGTGCCGGTGCTACATAAACAAAAATAATCTCTATATGATGACACCAACAATGTTCTAACTAATTCAATCTTTACTTTGGAACAAAGAATTTAGGTGGGCATCTGAGATTACCACTGGTCTCATTGCAACCAGAGTCCAGGATGCCTTTCCTCGGAGCACGTTTGGTGAACCTCTGTCGAATCCAGCCTAAATAGACCTTTGCTCACCGGATAAAGATCCTTTAATACCCATATAGGGGCACCCCGATATCTGATTCGTGTTTGGCGTTAACAATGAACTCGTTGTTTTTCGGCGTCATTAACTATGAACTCGTCGTATCTTCGACGCCGCCACAATAAATACTCTAGTAGCAACGAAAAGTACGAGCGACATTAGATTGGAAGGTAATTCGTGAATCATCGACATGATCTACATGGCAACTGCCCTCATTCTCTAGTGTAGACCAAGATTTGGATCTATGATTCTTCCTTCTGTTGCTTTTGCAGAGAGTTCTTGAGGGAATTAGAGATTTGGAATCCGACGAATCGTAACGGGAACGGTAATTAATTGAATTGACTGAGACATATCTTTGTGTTTGCTTTTGAGCGCTCTTGATTCATTGTTCTGAGGAGGTTACGAATTGGTAAATCCGGGATTAGATCTTATATCATGGAAATCGTAGGAATTGGAAGTCAATATCCATAAACGGCGTCATTGTTCCGTTCATGAATCAGAAATGGATACAGTTAGAAACTGATGATCTTGAACGGTGGTACTGATCTCCTTCACGACGTGTGTGGTGGACCTATATAGTTAATGCTCAAGTCAGTTCAAGATTCAAGATAAGTGTTGTAAAATAGAGATCGGAGAATGTATTTTATTCTTTGCGTGTGTTGGCTCCTAAATTCGACACCTTTGTTTTGATTGATGTCAGCCATTAAAAGCTGAAAGATGCTTTCGACTGGCTAAGCCTGTCGAAGTGCCCGTCGAAAGATGGCAAAATACTTAGAAGATTTCTTCCAAGGAAGAAGGCTGATTGCCTTCGACGTCGAAGGAGTTTTCGTCGAAGACGTCTCTTGATGAAAGTGTTCGATGGTCCAGAGTGGAGCAGTTTGAAATTCAAAGCTTTGGAGGGAAAACGGTTTCCAGCAGTTACTACGTGCAAACGTGCAAGGATCTGGAGCGTCGAGCATAGAGAACGTGCCAAGTGGCTTGATCTCGAAGCAGTGTAACCGCCCGACGGTTACTTGGATTGTTTTAGTATAAATAGGAGTAGACATGTAGTTTCTCGCGTGTGTTCACAATCATATACATAGTCACTCATTTAGATTCAAGTACCCAGTGTGAGCGAAAGAATTGTTGAGAAATGTATGTGTGAAACACCAATTTTATCAATTAAAGTCATTTACTTTTCAAGCATTTTACTTGCTTTTCTCCTTTAAATTCCTGTCGAACCTTTACTTTAAAGCCTTGTTTATTTTACCAAGCCTTTCCTTTATGCAATTTACTTGAAACAATTTACTTAAAGCCTTATCCAATTTAATCAAACTTCAAAATCAACCTATGTCCATAGGATCAATCTGATCGATCCTGCGAGTAACCAAATAAGTAACCATTTGGAGGATCAGCGGTTGTTTACCAAAACCCAAGGTAAACAAATTGGCACGCCCAGTGGGACTGTGTGTTGATTGTTGAAAATAATCTCATCTTTTCGAGTTGTATGTTATTGAGGAGTGGTAGAATATACACCAACGATAACAATACTGCCAGAAGAAGGGAAGAGATGGCGAATCCGCCAAACAATAACGAAATCCCACAAACAAGTGTGGGAACAACGGTTAATATGACCGTGAGTGAAGCGACGAATGTTGGTTCGACACCAGCAGTGTCAGTCACAACCACGGGGCCAATAACTTCGTTTACAGGCCCCAGAATACCTTTGGGAACCCCCCCACCAAGGGGAAATATTGGCACAAGGCCAGTGGTTCCCCCAGGATTTATTCCATTCTATGGCATGCCAACTTCTGAAGTGGCAAGCCTGACGAATGCTGCGTCCACTTATTCAGACCCTTTCGTGAGTGCTTCTTCGCCAATCCAAGGCTCTGGAGTAGGCATGGCAAATAGAAATAGGACCCAACTCTTAGGAGGAACGTCCCAAGTAGCCCATGGCCTTACAAATGCCTCGACAGCAGTCTTGAGGCAACAAATGGACGAAAGCAACCATGATATGGTGCAAATGTTGGCACAAACTTTGAGTACAGTGCTAAATCCTCTAATACAAAATACTACTCAATCGAATCAGCAAGTTACAGCGCAAATGACGCGTTTGGCTGACTTCTTTGGAGTACCCCCACCTATTCGACAGCCCCAAAGGGCGCAAATAAGAGGAAATCAGGGGATATTTGTAGAGGAAGAAACCACCATTAACCAGGCCCAACAGCCTGTCGAAGAAAACCTTAGGGCGCGGTTGGAACAACCTGTCGAAGAGCCTAGGGTAATAGCCCCAGAGGTAAGGTTAGTTAACAGAAACCAAAATGCTGACGAAGTGGTTCAGCATATCCAATACCAAAACATGGGTTTGGAAAACAATCTGGCAACCATGATCGAAAGGATCATGACTCAGAATGGAATGAACATGGGCTTTCGAAGGCCCAACTTTACATCTCCATTGTCAGAATATGTGCTACAAACGGATTTACCTCCTAGGAGCAAAGTCCCCAAATTTACTAAGTTCTCTGGGGACACGACAGAATCTACTGTCGAACATGTGGCGAGGTATTTGATCGAAGCAGGAGACATTTCAAATAATGAAAACCTAAGGATCAAGTACTTCCCAAGTTCTTTAACCAAGAACGCTTTCACTTGGTTTACAACTCTCCCCCCCAATTCGATCCATCATTGGACCCAGTTGGAAAGATTGTTCCATGAACAATTCTACATGGGGCAAACCAAGATAAGCCTGAAAGAACTGGCCAGTGTGAAGAGACGTTTCACTGAACCTATAGACGAATATCTGAATAGGTTTAGGTTGCTTAGGGCGAGATGTTTTACACAAGTGCCAGAACATGAGTTGGTCGAAATGGCCGCAGGCGGTTTAGATTATTCCATTAGGAAGAAGCTAGATACCCAGTACCTAAGAGACATGGCCCAACTGGCCGATAGAGTTCGACAGGTCGAACGCCTCAAAGCTGAAAAAGCTAAGGCAACGAAAACTCACAAGAGAGAAAGAATAGCGTACGTTGAGATGGATGAAGAAGATCTAGAATCCTTCGACGATATTTTAGCTGTCGAAGAAGGGGAAGTTGATTTAGCAGAACTAAAACAAGGGCCACCATACTCTTGTAAACAGTTAGTCCCCTCAAATGGGAAAAATCCCATTGGTCCAGACAGGACCAACGATAGGTTCCCAAAAAAGACTTATAGTTTTGACATCACAAAATGTGATGAAATATTCGACTTGCTAGTTAAAGATGGCCAAATGATAGTACCCCCTGGGGTAAAAGTGCCTCCTCTTGATCAAAGAAAGAAGAGAGGTTTTTGCAAATATCATAATTTTCTGGGCCATAAAACTTCTCAATGTTTTCTTTTCAGGAATCTTGTGCAAGACGCTATTGAGGAAGGGAGATTAAAGTTTGCTGACAAATCCCCCATGGCTGTCGACTCCAATCCACTGAAGGCTGAAGCCCACTACGCAGAACCCTCTGAGGTGAACATGATAGAGGCAACCAGGATCCAGTCGAAGAAGCCAGGCATTACCATGGTCGAAGTCTCAAAGGACCACATCAACATGCCAATCTTTGGCAGTTTTTCTGGAAACTTATCTAGGAAGACAATTGAAGCTGTCCAGAAAGCGGTCGAAGACCCGAAGTCGAAGGCTGCTGAAACACAAAAAGCTGGACCAAAGCCCAGTTCCCACTTGGCCACTGTTCAAGGCCAGACGGAGAATCTGGAGACACAAATGAAGCAACTAACTCTTGCTAGCAAAGATACAATGAATATCAACATGGTTGAACTTTCTGATCCTAACGCATCAGAAGAGGCCATAAGGCAAGAGCAGGCAAATAAAACGGCTTTCCCTAGGGAAAACGAAAACTTGGCAGATTTTTTACAAAGATGCCAGAAGAAGAAATCAGAGGTGATGCTGTGTCCCAGATGCAGTTCTATCTTTGATAAAAAAGCTGCTGAGCACATCCAAGGCGTGAGAGCAGCGAACAAGAGAAGGGAGAATGCTGACCTTCGACATGATCCCAGAAGGGGTTCTAATCAAGACAAGAGGCCATTGACTTTTAGGCCTCCAACAAATGTACCAGTAGACACTTGGTACAAAACTTCTGGTCGAAAAAGGCCAAATGAAGAGAAATGGCATTCCTTCGATGTGCCAAGAGGTTCCTCTCTGACTCAAAAGAAAGAGCCTCAAGTTGCTGCACCTAAGGTTGCTCAAGTGTCCAGCAACTACAAGGGTAAAAATCCTATGTCTCGATCCCAATGGAGGAGATATCAAAGGAGGCGAAAAGCTGAAAGGGAGGCTGCCAACGAACCTAAGGCAGAAACTAGTTCGAATGTTCCTCAAAGGAAACAAAGGAAGCCTTTGGAGAGAGAACCAGTTACCAACAGGCTAGTTTGGCCTAACCAAAGGGAAGTCGAAGACGAAGATGATGCTGAGTCCGACGATACTCTGGACATAATGGTGAATATTGTTTCAGTACTGCCTAGGGAATTCAATCGACAGGTAGAAGTCGAAGCCAGTGACTGGGAGGTGGAACAAGAAATGGCCAAACATAGGCCAGTGTGCTATTTTGTCATGGACAATGGCACTACAGAGGAACAAAATGGCTTCTTCGAGCCACCTACAGAGGCGATGAAGAATCACCTCAAACCTTTGTTCATAAGGGCTAAGCTCGAAGAGACCACTGTGAACAAAATATTGGTCGACTGTGGGGCCACTATCAATATTATCCCTCATTCTATGCTAAGGAAGATTGGCAAAAGGGATGAAGAAATCAAACCTCACAATATGGTCCTGTCCAACTATGAGGGAGGCATTGGGACCACCATGGGAGTGATCCAGCTAGACATAAAAGTTGGGTCGATCCTTCGACCAACAATGTTCATGGTCATATCGGCCAAACCTAACTACAACCTTTTGTTAGGCCGTGAGTGGATTCATGGTGTTGGCGCTGTGCCTTCATCGATGCATCAAAGACTGCTGCTATGGCGTCCAGATGGGATGGTCGAAAACATAGAGGCGGATCAAAGTTACTACCTTGGCGAAGTGAATCACTTGGGTGTAACAGATTTCGACAAAAACTTGGCTCACATAGGGCCATGTCCAACTCCTGACTTCGACATGGCGCCAGCGCCAAACACCTTTTGTTCTTTGTACCTGCATCCTGAGCATGGTTTCCAATGGGACAGAGAAGACTTGTCCCACATAGACTTCAGTGGGCTAACTGATATCCAACCAACTGGTTGGGGAAGTGAATTCAGTGATAATGACTGAGTCACAATCTCTGAAGCGAATTTCGGCTTATGTGGCCGAAACCAAGATGATAACGGCTCTCGAAGCCGAAGTAAAGTACATGGCCACACAGGCCAGTGATCAACAATTATCTGCTGTTGGCCCAGGAAAGGATTTCGATCCAAAACCTCCTGATATCATGCTAGATGAAATGCAGGAACAGAGGCTCGACGCCATCTATGACGATGAGCCTTTGGGCTTCGAAAGGGATCCCTTGGCGAATAACATTAAGATGTTAGCACAAGACCCTTTAGAAGAAATCAACTTAGGCGAAGGATCAGAGAAGAGGCCCACTTACATCAGTGCCAAAATTGATCCAGAACTTAGGTTGGAAGTAATCCAATTGCTGAAAGAGTTTAAAGACTGTTTTGCATGGGATTATGACGAAATGCCTGGTCTCGACAGAGGGTTGGTAGAACTTCAGTTGCCAATCAAACCTGGAAAGAAGCCAATCAAGCAGAATCCAAGACGCTTCGCTCCAGAAATATTGTCGAAGATCAAAACGGAAGTCGAAAGACTTCTGAAATGCAAATTCATCCGTGTCACAAGGTATGTCGAATGGATTGCAAATATTGTGCCAGTAATTAAGAAAAATGGCACATTAAGGGTGTGCATAGATTTCAGAGATTTGAATGCTGCCACCCCCAAAGATGAATATCCTATGCCTGTGGCGGAAATGCTAGTCGATTCTGCCGCTGGCTACGAATACCTGAGTATGCTCGATGGTTATTCAGGATATAATCAAATATTCATTGCTGAAGAGGATGTGTCGAAAACAGCTTTTTGATGCCCAGGGGCCTTAGGCACTTACGAATGGGTAGTGATGCCTTTTGGCCTAAAGAACGCTGGGGCAACGTACCAGCGAGCAATGAATACTATCTTCCATGATTTTATTAACACTTTTATGCAAGTTTATATTGATGATATTGTTATAAAATCTGTTTACAGGAAGAGTCACATTGACCACCTTCGACAATCATTCGAAAGAATGAGAGAACATGGTCTGAAGATGAACCCTTTGAAGTGTGCGTTCTGTGTGAAAGCTGGAGATTTCTTGGGCTTCGTTGTCCATAAGAAAGGAATCGAAATCAATCAGAACAAGACGAAGGCAATTTTGGAAGCGAAAGCGCCATCGAATAAGAAGGAACTGCAATCTCTCTTAGGCAAGATAAATTTCTTGAGAAGGTTTATATCTAACCTAAGTGGGAAAGCTCAGGCCTTTTCACCCTTACTTCGACTGAATAAAGAGGGGTTCGAATGGGGGCAAGAGCAGCAAGAAGCCTTCGACAAAATCAAAGGGTACCTCACTAAGCCACCTATTTTGGTGCCTCCTT
Organism: Vicia faba; assembly: GCA_948472305.1. Lineage (NCBI taxonomy): Eukaryota > Viridiplantae > Streptophyta > Magnoliopsida > Fabales > Fabaceae > Vicia > Vicia faba. Next base: position 781,227,813 of record OX451736.1, read on the forward strand.
GTAGCAATAGGAGTATGAGATTGTACATAGCTGCATCTGACAAAACTCTGGGAAGTATGTTAGCCCAAGAAGATGAGAATGGAGTCGAAAGACCCATTTATTATCTCAGTCGAGTTTTGAATGATGCAAAAACTAGATATAGCGAAGTTGAAAAATTGTGTCTATGTCTGTATTTCTCTTGTACAAAACTCAAGCAATATATAAAACCAGTTGATGTTTATGTTTCGTCTCATTTTGATGTTTTCAAATATATGTTGTCGAAACCTATCTTGCATAGTCGAATTGGCAAGTGGGCATTAGCATTGACTGAGTACTCCTTGACCTTTATGCCTCTTAAGGCAGTAAAAGGACAAGTGGTTGCAGACTTCATAGTCGACCACTCAATTCAAGTCGAGGATATTAATTATGTGGAGATAGAACCTTGGAAATTCTACTTCGATGGTTCCAGCCATAAAAATGGAACAGGAGTAGGAGTCTTGATTATTTCTCCAGATAAAATTCCAACAACATTCAAGTACCAAATAGAAGGTTCTTGTTCGAACAATGAGGCTGAGTATGAAGCTCTAATTACTGGCCTTGAGATATTGTTGGAATTGGGGGCAACTCGAGTCGAAATAATGGGAGACTCAGAGTTAGTCATCAAGCAAGTCACAAAGGAATATAAATGCATAAGAGAGAATCTCATTATGTACTTTGTGATAGCAAATCGTTTATTGAAACAATTTGAAAGTGTCAATATTCGACACATACCCAGAGTCGAAAATCAAATAGCCAATGACTTGGCACAAATTGCATCTGGGTATAAGATTTCAAAAACGAAACTACAAAGAGCAATCGAAGTTCGAGAGAAGATAAAAGCAACTTGTCTATCACCATCAGATTTGGAATCGACGAGGCTAGGATATGCTGATCACTCAAACTTCGAGATTTCGTTCATTGATAATTTGTCAGAGCAAGATTGGAGGAAACCCATTGTGGACTATCTCCAAAATCCAGGAGCTTCGACAGAACGAAAAACAAAATACAGGGCGTTGAGTTTTGTGCTCATGGGTAATGAATTATTCAAGAAGACGCCTGAAGGGGTGTTGCTGAAATGTTTAAGTGAAACTGAAGCATACATAGCCCTTTCGACTACGCATGCTGGGGCATGTGGGGCTCACCAAGCAGGCCATAAGATGAAATGGTTGTTGTTTCGACAAGGATTATATTGGCCCACTATGCTGAAAGATTGTGTTGAGTTCGCCAAAGGTTGCCAGGAGTGTCAAGTTCACACAAGTATCCAACATGTGCCAGCAAGCGAACTTCACTCGATAGTGAAGCCTTGGCCCTTTCGAGGATGGGCGTTGGATCTCATTGGAGAGATTCGACCAGCATCATCAAAGAGTCAGAAATACATATTGGTAGGCATTGATTATTTTACTAAGTGGATCGAAGCTGTCCCTTTAGTCAATGTAGACCAAGAAAATGTCATTGAATTCATTCAAAAGAACATTATATTTAGGTATGGAATCCCTGAGACAATAACAACTGATCAAGGGTCAGTTTTCACTGGTCGAAAGATGCAGGAATTTGCTCAGGAAACAGGTTTCAAACTCCTAACATCCACGCCTTATTATGCGCAGGCGAATGGTCAAGTCGAAGCAGCTAACAAAGTGGTGATTGGCTTGATAAAGAAACATGTTGGGAAGAAACCAAAGAATTGGCATAAGACGTTAGACCAGATTTTATGGGCTTGTCGAACGTCCCCAAAAGAAGCCACTGGTACAACACCATATAGGCTAACTTTTGGCCATGATGCAGTATTGCCAGCAGAAATTTGTCTTCAATCTGCAAGAGTTCAGAGGCATTATGATATTCCTTCTGAGGTTTATTGGAATATGATGTTAGATGAACTGGTGGATTTAGACGAAGAGAGATTACACGCTCTCGACTTACTCAGGCTTCAGAAGAAAAGAGTAGAAGACTCTTATAATAGAAAGGTAAAACCTAAGGTATTTTTGCCTGAAGATTTAGTTTGGAAGGTAATTCTTCCCATGGATCGACGGGATCGAAGCATGGGGAAATGGTCACCCAAATGGGAAGGACCCTTCAGAGTTATCCAAACTTTTTCTGGTGGAGCCTATGAAGTCGAAGAGATAAGTGGAGATAAAAGGCTCTTGAGAGTAAATGGTAAATATTTGAAAAAATACAAGCCTATACTTCAAGAGATAAAAATAAAATAATAAAAGAACAAGCTAAATTAACCATAAAAATGCCAAAATGGAAATTTTTATTAATTTCAGCCAAGATGGCAATTGTTGTCGAAAACGATTACAGAAGATGGTTACAAAAGAGAATCAATCAAAAGGTAAGAGAATTTTTGAGTCGAAGATACTTGGCATACTGCAGCTCCAACCTCTTTTTGCACCAAGAGTTTTCTTGCACTAGTTTGGCAATTTGAGCGTCGAGGCTTTGAGCCCTCTCTGCGAATTCCAGGCCTTGCTTGATCTCAGTCTGGCTCTCAGTGTCTGGGATGGTCGAAAGAATTTCCTCCTGGAGTACAGTGTTGGCGTTTATCTTCGCCTCTATCTCTGCAATTTGTGCTCGGAAGGAGACATTCTCTCGCTCAATGGCATCGACCCTTTCCTGTGCAGACGCTTTTTGTTTCGACAACTCGGCAATTCGAGAAGTCGAATCTGAGACAGCAGTCCACGCAGATGAGCTTTTGCCATGCAGCACTTCGAGCTGACTGTTAAAACCTCGTTGGCGCCTGTAATCCGCTGAAACTTGATCAATCATAGAATGTAATTCCATGATCAAGTCTGAGATTTCTGGGGCTACAGCTTCGAAGTCAACAGCATTCAAGACCTCTTTTAAGCATGATGGAGTAGTGGGGTCCCCCTCTAAAGTCTTCATCAAATCTCTCTTGAAGAACTGGGCCTTAACCTTCGCCAACGCATCATCAAGAGGAGAAGTTTCAGTAGATTTCCCCGACAGGGTAGGAATTTCCTGACTAGTGTCAGAAGAACTCTTACTCTCGATGATTGCATTGAGGTAGCTGACAGGGTCAGTTTGTTTCAAGATTTCCAAGTCCTCTTTTGACCTGTGCTTTGAGGAGGTAACCCGTGCCACAGTATTATCTTGGGCTTGAGGCTGTTGAATGCTGAGTGCCTCGTTTGGTTGCTCTTCGACTTGGACTGAGGCGGTACCAGCGTCGACTTGTGGTTCTTCGTTAACATCACCTTGGGGTCCTTCGCCAGCGTCATTTTGTGGCTCTTCGCTAGCGTCACCCTGGTGTTCTTCGCCAGTACCACCTTGGTGCTCTTCGTCAACAGCATCTTGATTCTCTTCGCCATTGCCTTGGTCTCTTCCTTCAGGATTCTCTTCTGACGACAAGTCCACCACAGGAACCGTTTCTGGCTGTGTTTCCTCCACCATAGGTTCTTCTGTGGTCTTCTCCACTGTTTCAGCATTGGCCTCATTCTCAGTATGGGCTTCGTCATTGCCCAAATCTTTTTCCTGAGGCCTGCTAAGGTCAGCAGATTCTAGAGTTTCTGAAGTCCTTGGTGGAGAACTTTCAGTAGTGTCCTGAAAAAGAGAAAGAAGACAAATCTTCAGATGTCGAAAGAGACACAATCGAATACTAGTATCTATGCCTAAGTTATAAAAAGGGTCCAATAGATTACCTGTGGATTGACTTCAGCCCCAGGGCTGGAATTGTCACTTTCGACAGGCTTGGTAAGAAGAGCGTTCAGTTCCTCCTCAGTTGGCTCCTCGATGATCACTGCAGGTGGCCTAGGCTTTCTCACAGCGACCTTTATTCTGACGGTTCGACCTTCAGGAGCAGGAGCAGGAACAGAAGCATCCTTCGTTAACTTTCGCCTCTTTAAGGGGGCAGGAGGAGAATCACTTTCGTCATCACTCCCTGATTCGACCACCAGTGCTGCCCGTTTCTTGGGCGAAGGGGCCTAGAAAACCAATAGGAATTCGATTGAATAATTACATCGAAAATAAAAAATCGAAAGCCAGAAGAAAAATGAAGAAAATCTGGTTACCGATGCAGGAGGCCTCCTCGAAGAGCCTTCCCCCTGTTGGTTGCCTGTTGTCTTCGCCGGCGCTATAGTCTTCGCCGGCGGTGGAGGTTTTGTCGAAGGGACTCCTCCTTGTGGGCCTTCTGTAGCCTTCTTGGCTAGAGGCTTTCGAACAACTGAAAGCAAAAGAAAAGGTTAATAGGCTAGCAGTCGAAGAGAAAGACAAAAAAGTAATGTGAGAGCATGAACTTACATTTCTTTACTTTGTCCAACACAAGGACAAAAGATTTCTGCAATTCTGCCATGAAGTCCTTCTCGTTGAAGAAGTACTCAGCATAATAGCTTCTCCACCACTCCTCGAAGGATGGTGAGCAAAGGAAATTAAGCTGGTAGTCAAACAGCGAGAGGATTGTTCGACCAGCATATCTTCCGATATGCTTGATGGCAGCTTCTTCTGTATAATCGTTGCAGAAGTACAACATTGACTTCTCTCTTTGAAAAATAGGAGAAGGCAGGGTTTGGATGATACCAAACTGGCGAGATACCAGATTTGGTTGATAGGCAAGCAGACTCAAATGAGTCTTAGAACTCTTAAATCGAAGAGGCATGATCCTGGGTGTCAGGAACGCCTCCCAAAGTACGGTGTGCTCATCGACATTGGGACCACTCGATTCCTTTGGATGTGGCCTTGTGAACCATGCTGGCCCCACCCTCCGTTGAGCAAATGGAGCCATAGTTGAAACAAATTCCTTCCTTCGAGTGAACATCAGAACGAAGTTAGTGAAGGTTTGTTGAAACTCCAGCCCATCTTCCACAGGTGTCAGTAGAGCCAGCCTAATTCCTTCGATACGTCTATTAGCTATCGCTGGGGCTTGTTCATTTATCTGAATCTTCTTGGGTAAGAAAGATTCGAAAGTGGCGTTGAGCCACAGTTGAAGTAGCCAGAAAGGCCCAGCGAGTAGCAAACTGGCCCTATCTTCGATATGTTTCAAAAGAGTGACCCCATTGCTGATCGAGTCATAAAGACTGGCCAGAATTAGTTCTGCCAAACAGATGTTTTGGCGGTGATGCAGTTGGGTGGCAAGAGTGACCATCTTTTTGGTCACTTGTAGAGACTTCGAGCAAAACACAAAGCGAGTTAGCCATAAGGCTAGAAACGCTATGTGTTCGACGTCCGACACTGTATCCGTCGACCTGTCGTGATAATGGTTGATAAAGGTGGTGTATGTTGGCTTGGTCTCAGAGAAGCCAATTTGGTCCTCCGACATCTCCTCCGGGTCGAAGTAATCTCCGGTTGGTCGAAGGCCAGTAATAGCCGCTACGTCGAAGAGTGTGGGGGTTAACATCCCACATGGAAGGTGAAAGGTGAAGTGAGAGTAATCCCAGAACAACAGCGAAGCTATGAGCATCTCTGGGGAGTAGTTTAAGCCTGTCTTCGACAGCATCACTAGGTCGAAGATTCCCATTTCCTTCCAGACTGGAGTTTGATGTTTCTCCAACTTTGTTAGCCAAGCAACATAATCGGAGGTCAGATTAGGGCAAGACCTGAAGACCCTAACACTTCTGTTGAAGAAGCGGAGGTCGATTTTTTCGCGTGTAGGGTCTTCGTTGTCTTCTGCGTCCTTCTTGGCGCATGCTACTGGCTTGAGTTTCTCGACGATGGGGAAGTAGCTCTTGATCTTCAGAGCTTCAGAGATGCTTGGATTCATGGGGCCAGACATTGCGAAGATCTGGTTGGAGTATCCAACCGGGATCATCAAGTGACGCGAATAAGCATCGCGAACGGAGATGTCAGAAGGTTCAGGAACCCTTCGTTTCCCTGTAGAGTTCACTACCGGAGCAGTAACAAAGACCTTGGGTTTAACATGTTGTTCAGTTGGTGCGTTAGCCTTGGGGGCAGTAGAAGCAGAGGCCATTGTTGAGGATGAAGATGAAGTGAAAGAGGAAAAGTTTTCTGCAAAGAGAGCAAGCTTGTACGAGAGCAAGGAAGTTTGAAGGCTAGTTTGTGTAAAAAGTCCCACAATGGGATATTCACTACTATTTATAGTAGTGGGAAAAATCTCCAATAACGAGGACATTAAATGTCATTTAATGCTGCAGGAATTAGTGGGACGCGTGGCAACATCCTGTTGTTTTGGCCGTTTCTGCAGAAACAGAGAGACGCAGCGTGCGTCCTCGTTTTTGGGATTTGTCATAATGACAAATTCTGAAGTGACGTTTGGTACTGCACGCCGTACTGAAAGTGACGTCCTAGGATCAAATCAATGATGGTTTCTTGGGATTGCCATAGTTGGTAAAAAACAACAAAAAGTGCACAAGTTAACTTGTGACTAAGCGTGGAAAGACAGGTGTCGAATGGCGTTTTCAAAGAATGCCTTTTTCTTTCAGAGTCGAAATAAGGCATTCTTGGGGGGCAATTTGTTGGCTCCTAAATTCGACACCTTTGTTTTGATTGATGTCAGCCATTAAAAGCTGAAAGATGCTTTCGACTGGCTAAGCCTGTCGAAGTGCCCGTCGAAAGATGGCAAAATACTTAGAAGATTTCTTCCAAGGAAGAAGGCTGATTGCCTTCGACGTCGAAGGAGTTTTCGTCGAAGACGTCTCTTGATGAAAGTGTTCGATGGTCCAGAGTGGAGCAGTTTGAAATTCAAAGCTTTGGAGGGAAAACGGTTTCCAGCAGTTACTACGTGCAAACGTGCAAGGATCTGGAGCGTCGAGCATAGAGAACGTGCCAAGTGGCTTGATCTCGAAGCAGTGTAACCGCCCGACGGTTACTTGGATTGTTTTAGTATAAATAGGAGTAGACATGTAGTTTCTCGCGTGTGTTCACAATCATATACATAGTCACTCATTTAGATTCAAGTACCCAGTGTGAGCGAAAGAATTGTTGAGAAATGTATGTGTGAAACACCAATTTTATCAATTAAAGTCATTTACTTTTCAAGCATTTTACTTGCTTTTCTCCTTTAAATTCCTGTCGAACCTTTACTTTAAAGCCTTGTTTATTTTACCAAGCCTTTCCTTTATGCAATTTACTTGAAACAATTTACTTAAAGCCTTATCCAATTTAATCAAACTTCAAAATCAACCTATGTCCATAGGATCAATCTGATCGATCCTGCGAGTAACCAAATAAGTAACCATTTGGAGGATCAGCGGTTGTTTACCAAAACCCAAGGTAAACAGTGTGAATTGATTTTATACCTTAAATCAAGTAGAGTGAATTTGAGATGAATTTGATCGTTGACCTGTGCAGAACAAAAACTAAAAACCTTAATCGTAAATAATCTTTTAAAGAAATCTAAAAAGTCAATAATATATTTCTAAAAAAATTAAATCTTCAAGATTTTGATACCAAAATAATGTTTTAAAATCTCAAATACACTTGTAATTTGTAAGAAAGACTTCATGATATTCATTTATGTCAATCTTATCCAACACATACAACTAGTATAACATCATGATAGCAAAATCATCTCACCCAAAGCAACATTGATATGCAGTGGAATCTGCTCCCCACCCACTTAACACTGTATGTCTAGCATTCATATCCCACTGTTTGTTCCTAAAGCAACACAAGTAGTTTTTTACACCATCAAATCATAATTCAATGAGAATGGTATTAGAGTTGGTTCTCATACATCTGAGCACAAACTACTAAACTAGCTACTTGTTTTCCATTAAAATTCTGTTAATGTTCTACTACTTTAGTCTATTTAGTTGAAAAGTTGAAAATTTGACATCCATTAATCCTTCTCACAAGACCACAACAAGACTACCAAAAATTGATGGACATTCAAATAACCTAAGTAAAACACATTCATCAATAAGCTTAGAATTAGTTCTCTAAAGCAATTAAATTTAAAGTGGGGAATGGATCCAGAATTGGCTTTTGGAGATCAAAATGGATAGGATCAGAATCTTTGTGTAGACAGTTCCCTGCCCTTTATCAGATTGCAGAGTTTCCTGATGCAAAAATATCAGAGATGGGCTTGTGATTGGAAGGTCAATGGCATTGGATCATTAGTGTGACTAAAGAAATTCTCGACCTGACAGAAGAAAATCATATGGCAGACCTGCAAGGGATTTTACTGCATGTCCAACCTGAAGCTGACAGAGAGGACTCCTTGGTGTGGTGGAAAGGAAATGTCGGTTTTTCTGTAGATGTTTTGTCAGAAGCATTATGAGAAGATATAATTCTGGAAACTGGTTGTTTATCAGGATTGGACTTGACTTGGAAATCTAAAATTCCAAGTAATATTCAAGTTTTCTGTTGGAGATTGTTGTTAGATGTTGAAGAAGATGTGTGTCATCTCTTTGTCGGGTGTGCTAAGCGGATCTGGTCCCATGTATTATAATGAAATTTTTACTGTCTTGTCCTCTTTTTATACATTAAATTCCAATATATCATCATCATTCAATAATCCCAATCATCCATCTTTTTAAACAATTTTTTTTGTCACGACGCATCCACCAAGTGAATGGGTGGAGCAGTGAAATTTTTTCCCCATCCGCTGAAGCATTGGGCGAAAGTTTTAAAACTTAGAGAGGATCCGCCCATTGGATGGGCAAAAGAGTGTTATCGTATTTAAAAAAAAATAAATTAAATTACTATAATTAAACCAAATACATTATAATTAAACAAAATACACTATAATTAAACAAAAATTTCACTAATTTACTTGAATTAATTTTTTTTTATTTTTAAATTATATAATTCCACTATAATTAAACAAAAATTCAATAGAGAAGATACATCTACTGTAGATTTTGATTGGGTCGTGTCACTGTCAATCGTTGGTGAGTTTCACAAGCAGGTGCTCGTCTGGTACGTTGGTCTGTTCTGCGATTTCCTTCTTCATTATGTGGTTGAATTGAAGGTCCCGCGTCACACCCGCCCATTAAGAATTCCTCAATCATGTCCCCATTGGTATAGTCTGTCTCGACTGCACTGCCATAACTTAATCTGGTTCCCTTCCAATTCCAATTTGCTATGGGATTATAAGACATTGGGCTATTTATTACGGGTTGGTAACAATCTTGGAAGGTAAATTGTTATGGTCAGAAAATAGGCATTAGTTGTTGGGGTGTTTGATAGTTGCGGTCATGAGGGATTTGTAGTGTTAATGATGTTTGTGGTAGACTGGTTGATGTTGACTGGGTAAAATGTGAGTATTGTTGTTGGACTCCCCATTGAGTGGGGTTAGATGAAGGATATTGTTGTTGGATGCCCCATTGGGTGGGGTTAGATGAAGGGTTTTGTTGATGGTATTGTTGGCTTGGGGTAAAAGGTGGTTGTGTTTGGAAGAAAGGTTGTTGGGTAAAAGATGGTTGTGTTGGGAAGAAAGGTTCTTGGTTGCTCATGAATGGTTGTTGGGTGTAAGTGCTTGATGATGGTCTGGTGTGTTGGATGTTTGAAGATGTTGGCAAATTACGAGGGTCAAATAAGAAGTTATTTGGTGACAGATACAATTTGTAACAGACTTATACCATTCCATGTATTCCATACTCGGTTTACATTCTTCTGACATGACATCTCATTGTAAAACTTTATCTTTGCGGTTATGCCATTGACGACGCTCTTGTTTGTAATAATCTTTTCAATTGCTATATGCCTATTGGTCGTTCACCACACTTTTGTGATACTCCTCTATGCACTATGGAGCATCCGGTATGCCTTGCATAATGCCAAATTGGAGTTTTACCCTATCAGTATGATGCAGTTCAACTGTAGTAAAACAAATGATAAATGTTTTTTCACTCCACACGTGACTATCAGTCGGATCGGTATCATCAAGTCCTAGATAGGGCCTCCATGTAAACTGTTAAAAAAAACCAGTTATTAGTTTAACGAACTATATAAAATAATAGTAATTATTAGTAATCTATGGTTAAGAATATTACATCAGCTTCTTCGAAATGATCGATGAAAGTCCGATAGCCAGGTGCACAATGATGATGAGTCTTTTCGTAATCCATCCCATAGGTAGACCATCTAAAAATAAACAATACTTAAATATTGTTCACATAGTAAATAAGTTTAAGACAAAAGAGTAGTTTCAACTTACTTGGTTGCGTACGGAAAGTAAAAAGGATTACGATTCCTAGGCGCTAGATTCGGCATCCTGGACCATCCCCAAACTTGTAGTAGTGTTGAACAACCAGCAAAATTATGAACATCTTTTCTAGCGTATAATTAAAGTCAGCTAATAATGGTAAATACATAAGATGTATTGTGTTACCATTAGTGTCAGGAAATAATAAACTAGCGAAAAGCAATAAAATATAAATTCTAGTTTTCTTATGAATTTGTTCAAAGGTGGAATCTTCGCTCAAGTCAAATGCATCATATTTTTCCCGGAGCCAAGTAATTTTGACGAATTGACCCTTTCTAGCTCTTTCGGGAAATTCTTCACCCAAGAGTTCTTGAGTTATGGAGTAGTTGACATTTGTTCTCCCATTCACTGCCACACCGTTTACACGTAAACCCATCAACATGTGGACATCTTCAAGCGTGATTGTGGATTCACCGGTAGGAAGATGTAATGTGTGTGTTTCCGGCCGCCATCTTTCACATAAAGCGAGAGTAAATTTTCTATCAACACCATATGAGGTTATGTTGATAACGTGCCTAAAGCCTGCTTGCATCAGATATGGACGAATCATTTCGTCTACGGGCATATACGAGTGTGTACGAGGCCAAAAATTTTTCTCATTCTAAAATAGAAAATAGTTAATATTAGAAGATTATTAATGTCAGAAGTATATTCTAACAATTTTAAAAAAACTTTATAAGTAAATATATTCAATACTTACGTATTGGAGTATGTTTGACAATGTTCCTCAATGATCCTCTCCATAAGTTAACAGAGACATTATAGAAAATTGAGTTTGGTGTAGAATTATGATGAGAAAGAGTGGATGAAGATTGAGTTTGATGTAGATTATGAAAAAATGAATAGTATTTGTAGAGAAAAAATGAATGGTATTATGCAAAATATTTAATGGAAACAATTAAATGGTTGGGAGAAATAAATTTGCCATGCATGCTTTGTACGTGGACTGTGCTTCATGCACAGGTTTACAGAATCCGCACCCTCAATGGGAGGGACCATTGTCTTTTTTTGACACGCCGCTGATGCTTTGGACGGATGTGTTGCTTTTTGGTCTGCCATCCGCGTATACATTGGGCGGAAGAGTGTTAATTGGCCTGTCAACGACGCAGGTGCATTGGACGGAGCCCTTACCCACATAAATGCTTCCGCCTTTTCATTGAGTGGAGCCTTTACACACATAAATGCTTCCTCATCTGCAATAGACGGATGTGTTACTTTTGTCAGTTTGACCATTGACCAGTCAATATTCCTACGAAATAATATTATTATATGTTTACAAAAGACAAAACATATATCATTTAAATGCAACTCTTGTTCCTACAATTTTTCATCAACTCAACACATTTCAAAACATTTGTTCACAAAGAAATCATCATGTCTCAAACACATTAATATGTAATTGATGCTCATTACAATGGAAATATCCTTGTCTCTGATGATATGGGCATTATATTCGAAAATGCCGATATATGTCGGTTCAAATTAAGTAGAAATGCGAAGTTCGAATATTTGAGAGAGAGGATACAAACAAGGATGCAATCTGGAGTTGTCTCACAAATTATATATCGAAATGCTGTTAATTTCAGTGTGAACCACGTGAAATATGTTTCATTGAAAATTCGAGATGATGATGATGTGGAAACGATGTTTTACAATCATGAATTATCTGGGTTACATGCGATAGATTTATACATAAAATTTCAACTTTGCCAACAATCTCAAATCTCACAAGTGGTCAATCCCACTGAGGCTGAGTCTGTCTCCATAATTCCCAACAAAGTCGTTGGAGAGAAAATGCACATTGCATCGTCTTCCAGGTCACAACCGAACGCGATGCCCTAATGTAAGAACTAGTAATAATTAGTTATTCATTTTGTTATCAATCTTCAAATTTGTATGTATAATGACGCCAAAAAATTATGTTTCATTCCACTAATACTTATGCATTTAATATAAATAATAATTCGAAAAAACAACACATAAATTAAAATACTTAGACGAATAGTAGAACTTAGCAACAACATTACACCTAAACAACATCAACATGTTCAAACAAAGACATAAGTATTTATAGGATATTACAACCATCAACACAATATCTTTTTGTTGAAGCATCATCATAAGAACACATGCATCATTGTGAACAAGTCTCCAAGAACGAGTGGGTCCATTTAAGTCAGGCACCGTAACTAGCCTCTCAATTTTCCAGATCTTTTCACCTTGGGAAATTTCTTCCCCTAACCATCCCTCCAAGTGCCTATGCAGATGCTCAAATGTCCGCGTATTCAACAATTTGATCTTCATCGGAGGCTTTACAGGAGAAAAAAATCAGTTTGGCGTCTCTTTTCATATATGGAAACATTGGAAACTCTCTGGATGTTGAAGACATTTTTATGATAGAACTAAAGAAAAATATTTTAAGTGTAGCTAGGATCATTCAACATCAATGGTATTTATAGTTCACAGCAAAAAATTTAAATTAATAAATTAATAAAACCCTCCGCCCATTGCAGTGAAAGAGCCGTACAGAAATAATAAAATATCGAGAGCCTCCGTCCATTGCACTAGCGGAACCGTACTTAAATAATAAAATAATAAAACCCTCCACCCATTACAGTTGCGGAGCCGTACAGAAATAATAAAATATCGAGAGCCTCCGCCCATTTCACTGGCGGAACCATACTTAAATAATAAAATCCTTTGCCCATTGCAGTGGCAGAGTCATACTGAAATAATAAAATAACGAGAGCCTCCGTCCGTTGCACTGACGGAACCGTACTTAAATAATAAAATAATAAAACCCTCTGCCCATTGCAGTGGGGAGCCATACTGAAATAATAAAATATCGAGAGGCTCCGCCCATTGCACTGGTGGAACTATACTTAAATGATAAAATAATAAAACCCTTCGCCCATTGCAGTGACAGAGTCGTATTTATTTATTACTATGATTAATATTTATTTTAATTTAAACTTATTTTTAAATATTAATTTTAATAATGATTTTTTATTTAATGGAAATTTTATTTATTTTTAATATTATATTAAAAAAAACGATATATAAACAACTCCGCCAACCCAATGAATAGAAGCTGTGTAAAATAAAGAACATCCGCCCATCTATTGGGCAGAGCCTCCTACTTTCATTTTTTTTGGAAAGGTGGTACGTTGGAAATATTAGTTGAAATGGATAGTGTAAGTGTTTGCTTGTTGGCATTAATTACTAGCAATTACTAGCAAATCATCGGCATATACGCAGATGATTGTTATATCTTGTGCTACAACCTTAACATAGACACCATACGCTAATTTTTGTTTGACAAAGTCCAATTCGACTAAGTATGAGTTGACCTTCTTGTTCTATGCCATAAGTGTCTGCTTGAGGCCATAAAGCGCTTTGTGCAATCTATATACTTTACTCGCTTCCTTTTAAATCATAAACCCTGAAGGTTTTGTGACATAAACTTCTTCGTCTATAGGACCATTCAGAAAATGTTATTTTCACATCTAGATAGAATGTCGACCAGCCATGGTTGCATGCCAATGCTACCACTAGTCGAACAGTTTCCAATCTTGCTACTGGAGAAAATACTTCAGAGTAGTTGAGTCTCGTTATTTGAAGAAAACCTCGAGCTACTAATATTACTTTATATCTTGCTATCGACCCATCTGCATTGTGTTTCAACTTGAACACCCACTTTACTTTGATAGCTTTTGTATATGCTGGCGGTTCGACTAACTTCCATGTGTTGTTTCTTTCAATTGCCTGTAACTCTTCAACCATAGCTAACTTCAACTTGTTAATCTTTAAAGCTTCACTATAGTTGATTGGTTCAACACCTCCAAGTAAAGCAAAATGAACTAATTCTCCATCTGGTGTTACCTCGTCATCACCAGTCACTTCACAATCCCGAAGTCTTGTTGGAAGAACTCTAGTTCATTGAGGTCTATGGCTTGTGCTAGCCATACCCTCTTCGACTTCGACATTGTCTAGAATTTCAACAACTGCTTCGTCTTTGATTAGAATTTAGCAATTTCTTCAACTTCGACTTCATCAGTTTCTTCGTCAAAACCATAGCTCATCAATGGCTTGTAATTGCATCATTAGAATTCCAATCCCAAGCAGAATTTTCATCAATCACAATATCTCTACTCAACACAATTTTTTCATTAATTGGATTGAATATCATGTATGCACCAGTTTTATGATATTCTACCAGAATCATAGGTTTACTTTTGTCATCAAGCTTCCTTTTTATCGCATCAGAAATATGCTTGTAACACATAGAGCCAAACACCTTCAGATAACTTACTGATGGTCGTTTTCCACTCCATACTTCTTCAGGAACCTTGTTCTTCAATATCTTAGTAGGACACCTATTCAAAATATAAACTGTAGTTGAAACAGCTTCTCCCCATAAAGACTTTGGCAAATTCTTTTGCTTCAGCATGCATCTCGCCATATCTAATATGGTTCTGTTTCTTCTTTTTGTAATTCCATTAAGTTGAGGTGTATAAGGAGCAATTACCTCATGATCAACACCCTGTTCTGCACAGAAATCTTCAAACATCTTGGATGTGTATTCGCCACCTCCATCTGTTAGCAGAACTTTAATCTTCTCCTCACTCTGGTTTTCAACAAGTATCTTGAATCTCTTAAATATTTCGAACACTTCATCCTTTCGTTTGATCACATAGATCCATAGCTTTCGACTGAACTCGTTGACAAACGAAATAAGATATATGTTTCCACCAATGGTATGTTCATCGAATGGACCACATACATCTGAATGCACCACTTCAAGAATGCAGGATGATCTCATTAGCATAGTCAAAACAAAAAAATTGATGGATTGCTTTCCTACTAAACAACCTTCACAAATTTTTTCAGGCATCTCAAGGCTTAGAATTCCAGTAACCATATCTTGAGTAATCAGTTGATTGAGTGATCGGAAAATTCAAATGTCCAAACCTTAAATGCCACAACCAACTATCCTTATGGTCGTCAACAGTTTTCAAACATTGAACTTTTGTCGAACTGATCATAGTTTTAAATGTCCTGTTCTTCGACAATAGATATTTTAAGACCAAATTTTTCTTGGTGTCGAACAATTTCAAAGATCCATCTTTCATAACAACTGAGAAACCTTTTTCGACCAGTTGTCCAACACTTACAAAGTTTCACTTCATTCCAGGTACATAGAGCACATCTTTAATCATAGCTTTTCCTGTATTACTCATTTGAAAAATTATGTTTCCAGTACCTTCTGCTTGGAACGAACTATAGTAAGCAAGTTTTACCTTTCTCTACTTCGAATCATCGTAGTCTGACAACCACTCCTTTCGAACAATCATGTGATCCGAGTAGCCCGAGTCGAGGAACCAGATATTGGATTTTACATGGTTATCTGTAACTTCATCCATAACCACCATACCTCCTTCAGAATCATCTGAATCTTGGCGTGCAAGGTTCGCTCATTTGTCCTTGCTTTTTGTCGATCCATTGTCTTTCCTGTACCAACAATATTTAGCCAAGTGTCCCCACTTTTCACAGTTATAACACTACATTCCTTTCTTATCTTCTTTGTCATTTTGATAGTTTCCTCCTCCCCTTTTCGAGGAAGATCTATCTTCGACTTTATTCTTGTGGTGATTTGGCCAAGACTTCTTGCCCCGAGTCTTGTCGAACTTGCCTTTGAATTTGTTGGAACCACCATCCTTTTCCATGACTGAGCTTACAGATCCTATATCGAGTCTTGCACTCCTTTCCTTTCGACAATCCTCATCTCATGCACCTCCAACGAACCTACCAAATATTCCACTTTAGTGGTTTCAAGATTGTTGGATTCTTGAATAGCTACGATAACATGATCAAAGTGAGAGGTCAATTTTCTCATTAACTTCTCAACTATCATCTTATCAGTTATGGTTTCACCACAACCCTTCATGAGATAGATGAGTTTCTGAACCTTCGACACATACTCTATAACTTTTTCATCTTCTCCCATCGATAATAACTCATATTGTCGATGCAAGGTTTATAACTTGACAACCTTGACTTTCTCACCTCCTTCATAATACTTAACTAGAATAACCCATTCCTCCTTCGTCATTTCAGCATGAGAGATTCTATCAAAATTAGCAGCATCGACAATTGTTTGAATAAAATAAGCAGCCTTGCAATCTTACTTCTTGACTTCATTGTGGGATTCTTTCTATGCTTCGATTTCATTTGCAGGCAGCGCAGGAACACCGTCGGTAACAACCTTTATGGTTTCATGGAAGCCAAACAAGGATTACATTTGTTTTTTCCATCGGATCCAATTTTTTCCGTCGAGCATTGAAAGTGAACTTAAAATTCCCTTATCACTAGTCATCTTTACAGCAGTTAATTCACTTGCCATAGAAACACGATCGCTGACGTGAAATTCTTGAAAACTCGATCAAGAACAATAACCAAAATCTCTGGATACCAATTTGTTAGTGCGTGAGGCACTTTTAGTGAGGAGAGAATAAATAGAATAAGGAAATAAGGATTTTCATTATTGAATTGTTTAAATAATGATACAGACTAGGACTACTTATATACAACCCTAATTGGGCTTGGGTCTACATGTAACACGGTGGGAGAACTGACTTGGTTGTTTTGCGTTTGATCGCAAATGTTGCGGTTAGCAAGAGACGCCACCTACTGTTATTTTATCCAAAAGGAAAGATTGAAAAGATAAGGAAAGACCTTTGAGATATTTTCTTGAGTTCGGGGGGTAGATTATGAAAAGGGAAGGTATTAACACCCTTTTCATCCATGGTTTTCCATGGGCTCTTTAATTACTTGCTAGATCACTTGCTTTTGTTTGAAAATGCGCTTTGTGTGGTTTTTGAAAGTATTTTGTAAAGAGGCCTCTGTTTAGGCAAACTTTGTAATGATTCTCGTTCATAAGAATGTATACAAAGTGTTTGATCTTTTAAAAATGTTTTTAAGTTTGTAAGATGTTTTAAAAGTGTAGGTGTTTGTTTTGAAAATAGCAAGGATGTTTTATTTTGAAATTGAGCAAGTAACAAGGAACATTCTACCTACTCAAAAGTCTTTCATGTTCATTTCCTCTTTCCTTTGACATTGTTATCTTACCATTGATTTGGTAAGTAACCTTATCTTTGGATGTAAACGGGACGGGCGTGGGTCATCGTATAACCATGATTAACAATGTTGCAAGGTATCTTAGCATTTTCTTTAGGGACTAAGATCATTTTGAAAGGCAACATGGATAGCGTCATCGAGGGACTATGATCTTGTATTCTGCTTGGATAGCGTCATCTAAGGGTGTAAGTGTGTAAATGTATTTATTTACATGCTTGATTTGTCTTGATTAGGGTTTTCTATTTGTTGATTTTAATCTTTCCATACAAAACCCTAATTACTAGCATTTGTATATAAAGCATTTAAATTGCGGAAAATAAAAATATTAAACTATTACATGATTTTTGGGGAGGGGGTGTACAAATTACAAATGGGGAATTGCAAAAAAATAAAATAAAATCTAATTATCTATTACAACCATATTGAATTTTGAATAAATGTACAAAATAATGATAAAATGCAAGAATATAAAATGTAAGAAGAAAATGTGATTTTTGTTTGGTTTTTCATGAAAAGGTTTTTTTGACCTAATTAATTAAAATAAAATAATTAACTAAAAAAATAAGAAAATTAATATTAAGTTAGTAAAATAAAATTAACTTAAAGAAAACAAGCTTTTTAGGGTTTTGGTGAATTTAATTAAATTAGCAAATAAAAAATAATTAAATAAAAATCCTAAATTCTAAATTGATTTTAATTTACAAAATAATATAATAATAATTAAAATTTATTATCTAAGTATTTTAAAAAAAGGAAATTAATTTATTAAAGAAAATGTTTTTGCTATTTTGATTTTTTTTTTATAAAAAAACAAAATAAAATAAATAAGTGTAAAAAATAATAAATAAAATATTTTTTGGGTTTTTATTACTAACAATAAAAAAAAATTAATAATAATAATAATAATAATAATAATAATAATAATAATAATGAAAATAAAAAATAAAAATAAAATAAAATGGCCCAGGATGTATGAAAGTGAAACAGAGGGTATGGTACAACAAAAATGGAGAAAGCCCAAAGTTGGGCCCAAGCGCTGTAAGGAAATAAAAAAATGGAAAAAAGTGTGAAAAAATGCCAAAAGACAGGGCGCTGGGTGTTGAACCCACGCCCTCTTGGTTACCAGCGCGCTGCCTTACCACTGGGGTGGCTATATATCCGTTAACTTATGTCAAACCATAAATATATATTAGAAACTGCTTCCTGAAGACAAACTTCATCTTCAACCTCGCGCCTGGTCAGACCACCTGCATCTTGCTCATTTCTCATCCATTTGCAAAAGTGTAAACATGAATCTTGTGGAAAATTTCCTCACAATTTTAGAAATGTAAAGCAGTAAAACTATAGATCAAAGACAAACATGAATTTTAATGGCCCTAATCTGAACCATAACTTTTCCAGAAATTTCAATCTTAAAATTCTCTAAGCTCAAGCAACATAAATGAAAACTATGGACATGGTTAGCTTCAGTTCAATGATATCTACATATTTCATTCAAAAATTAAACATTAATGATGCTTGTATGAAGAGTTCCAAGTTAAGGAAACTTACCTCAAAACTGGAAATCGTATTTTGAGTTTGAGCACTTCTCAAGGTGTTGTGATGATCAGAATAGCTCCACTGAGGTCCCAGGAAGCTAATATAATGTTTAGTTTGTATTGGAGATGGCTGGATCGTGTTGGAGAATTCCAAGTGTAAAGCTATGTTTTTGAAAATGGAGGATGGTGTTAATGGTGTTACGGTCTTGTAACAAGGTGTGAGATGAGTTCTAAATGATGTTTAGAAGCTTTAGGAACCAAAAGCTTGAAAACGCACGAGGGGGATGTTAGTTTCAAGCTTTTGGTCAAGTTATTCAAGAATGGAAGTATGTGATACAATTCTGAGTTTTTTTGTATGTTTGAGGGCTTAAGCATGCGTGTGTTTTGATGCCAAGGACTTATACATAAGTAATGAGAAGGTTTGAGTGCTTGAGAGGGTCAGAAGTACAAGCTCTAGACTGATTGCTATGTTACTTGATTTTGAAGAAAAGTGAAAGAATGGTTCCAAGATGAAGTACAAGCATGGGCTAAGTGATTGTGAGGCTTTATACAAACTTCTTTTGAGTTATAGGTCGTGTATGATCAGAAGAAAACAATTGCAAGGCTCGAGAACAAGTTTTATGTATAAAGCTACTTTTTTAAAATGGCATTGTGCACTTTCTTCCTAAAATGGACATAAAGCATGGGCAATGCATTGAATGCTTGAGTTGAAGCCTCTAGAAGCTGTGCAAGCATTTAATTATGGAGTGGCTAACAAGTTTGAGGTATGCAAAGCAAATATTATGCAGCATAGGTTTGAGATTTGAATTTTGTTCATCACAAAATTTGCCTTGTAAAACAACTTGAAACCCCAACTTCTGGCCTTCGATTCTCCTTGCTTAAAAATGGTCTCAAGGAGTCCTTTGACTTTTTAGAAAGCTTTTAATGTGATCTAAAACCCCTCTTTGAATCACTTTTGCAAAACCCAAATGGAACTATGTGAAACTTGGGTCAGAAGTTAGGTCAAAATCCTGACCTAAAATGCTGAAAATTTCACTGTGTTTAGTTTCAAACCATGACTTCATGGACTAATAACTTGAGATCCAAGAATTTCTAGAAGAATTTGTGTAAAGCAATGTTGTATATCTCATGGAGATCTACAACTTTCATTTTGAAAGTTTCTTTTAAATCATCTTGCATCATGGTGAAAAATTGGCTCAAATTTGTGAAAAAACATGAAGTTTTCAACACTTAAAAATATTTCTAAGTTTGAAAACTTTGACTTTTCAAATGAAATCTTGACTTTTTTTATTTCTTGATGAAAAAGTTTCACATTTTGACATTTTTTGATGAATTGTGATCTTTGACACTTGATTTTGACCAAAAAGTCAAAGTTTGACTTTTTAGTATACAATTGACTTTTGATCAGTTGACTGAAAATCAACTATCAATCAAATGATCTTGAGCAAAGTTTTGAGTCATGCCATTAGGTAAAAATGATGCAATTGAAATCTTGAGATCATGCCTCAAACCAATTAACCATTTGCTAGGTCAAAAGTCAGAAATTTCCCTTTCTCAGTCAAAACTTTAATTTTGACCATTTTGCCCTTTTGATGATTTAATCAAATTTCTTGAGGAATTATGGTCCAAAATTGATAAAATGATACATATGAATTTATAATATTGATATGGATAAAAAATTATGAAGTTTGACTGTAGATTGGCCACAGTTGACTTTTACCCCAATACAGTTGATTTTTAGGTCAACTGCTCAATTGACTGAGCCAAAATGTGATTCAAGGCTTGAAACTTGACATGAGTAATATTGGGGGTCCATAATGATATATGAAAGTCATATTAGGCATTGAAAGTTCAATTATCCTTGTGCAATCTCAAACCCTAATTTCAGTCATCAGTGCTTAAGGAGGTGTCTTGAGCAGATCAACCCTTGTGCAGTCTTGAACCAAAGGAGATCTTGTGAGAAAATATTTAATAAATGAGAGGGAAAATTTTGGGGTACAACATCTACCCCTGTTCAATCTTCTTAAACCTGAAGAGTTAGATTG
Source organism: Vicia faba (assembly GCA_948472305.1). NCBI lineage: Eukaryota > Viridiplantae > Streptophyta > Magnoliopsida > Fabales > Fabaceae > Vicia > Vicia faba. The sequence goes on from OX451736.1 coordinate 781,248,659, forward strand.
TCGAGTCTGCCATTCGTTACTTGAAGGTGGAAGATGATTGGACACTAGAGTGCCCAGAAATTTGCACTCGAAGATGGATTGTGAATGGGCTTATAGATGCCATTTGGAGGAATGGTGGAGATTTGATGGAGATGGGCTTATTGGTGCCATCCAAAGATGACTGTTGACCGAGAATGTACTAAGTCTGAACTTGATTTCAACTGAAAAAGAATCAGAATAAATCTCTGGAGTGACTTATCTGAACCAGAAGAAGTCTTGTATGTTGTTTGACATGGGAAGAACCAAAATAAATCGTTGATAGATTTATCTGAACCCGAAGTATTCTTTTTTGGGAAAGTATCAGGATAAACTGTTGAGGGGTTTAAACTGAACCAAAAGAGATCCTGAATGTTCTTTAACTGGAAAGAATCAGAGTAAATCTTTGTGTGATTTATCTGAACCAGAGAAAGCTTCTGCGGGAAAGAATCAGAATAAATCATTGAGAGATTTATCTGAATCGACAGGGATCTGGAGAAGAATCAGAACAAATAATTGAGATATTTATCTGAACCAGAGAAGACAGATGCGGGAAAAGAATCAGAATAAATTGTTAAGATATTTAAACTGAACCGGCAGGAGTCTGAAAGAAACATCTATTATGTAGATGGTTGACCAATCCTTTATTGGGAATCGATCTGTAATTGACTTGTTGAAATTTTGACGATAATTTTCTGTTGATTGATCTTTTCTGAAAAAGATGAAAGGTTTGTTGTATGCAATGTCATGATGTATGAAATGCAGGGTGTGATGATGTTCTCAAAATAAATGAGTTTGTGTCGTATGTATTTGTGCTGTCAATGTTATGACGTATAGATGTGATGTATGGGCATGTAAGCTAATCTGCTGTAATGCTGTTGGATTAGGGAAAATAAATCCCTGACTGCTGCTGGGGATGTGGATTGTAAGTCTTCATGTTTTTCAAGTGTTGATGAGTTGATGAGCTTATATTTGTTAGAGAAATGAACTCTGTTGTAAGGGAAACACCGTGTATTGCTTGTGAAATCCTGTTGAGGGAATCCTGAGAAATTTGGTGACTTTTATCGGGGAGTGATAAACTGGAAGTTTTGTTCCGCTGGGGATGTGAGAGAGCTTGATATCATTAAGTTGCACATTGTGGGGGATTTTATTGGAATAGTCTAAAGATATTATCCTATTTCTTAAAGCCGTTAGTGATTGTCTTTCTATTTTTTGTTCCTTTTTTTTTCCATTTGTAAACAGCAGTTACGTTCAAATGCATATGTTTAAAAATAAATCATTGGACGTTTTCGCAAACAAAACACGTAAAAAGAAAAAAACAGATAGTTTTGCACTTTCAAAGGGATATCTTTGTATTAACTTGAATAATTATTTTTTGTACAATGAGACGAACATCCTAGTAAGAGAATGTCGTCGTAAAAAATGAAAATTTGACACAAAGAAAAGATAGCTATGTGAAATAATCCCATGGGATTCCCATTCTGCTATAGCCTTCGTGTCTCTGAGCGTCTTGTCCACTTGCTGCCTTATCCAAAGTTGATTGGATTGATTAAGACCGTTGAGTTTGTCAGTCGAAGCTAAAGGTTGTCTGTAAGGTGATCCAACAGGACATAGTCATACACTTTAATTCCCTAACTTTTTCCTGGACCTCCCTTTTGGGTTTTCAATCCATCGGGATTCCCTTTTTTGCCCAAGTCACCCTTTCGGGTTTTCAACTTGCCGGGTGTACAATTTTTTTTTGTTTTATCCCTAATTTTTGCCCGAACCTTTTTGGTTCGCCGGGATGCCCTTGTTTTGCCTAGGTGTGTCAACCTAGTGGGTCTCTTATGCGTAGTATCTTTTGACTATGTCTTTGTTCACATGGTGTGGCAGGTCATCGCAATCCATAGTGGTTAAGATCATTGCTCCACCAGAGAATATGCTTTTGATCACAAACATTCCTTCATATGTAAGAGTCCATTTTCCCCTGGGATCACCTTGTGGTAATATGATACGCTTGATTACCGAGTCACCAACCTGATATACCTGACGTCTGACCTTTTTGTTAAAGGCTTTGATCATGCGTTTTTGGTACATCTGGCCATGACAGACAGCCGCGAGCCTCTTCTCATCAATTAGGTTCAACTAGTCAAGTCGAGTCTGGATCCAATCCTCTTCATTCAACCCTGCGTCCTTTATGATTCTTAGAGAAGGTATTTGGACCTTAATTGGTAAGACAACTTCCATGCCGTATACCAAGGAGAAGGGAGTTTCCCCTATTAATGTGCGCACCGTGGTACGGTAACCGTGGAGAGCGAATGGTAGCATCCCATACCAGTCCTTGTAGGTTACTGTCATTTTTTATATGATCTTTTTGATGTTCTTATTTGCGGCTTCGACAACACCATTCATCTTTGGCCGGTAAGGAGAAGAATTGTGGTGCTGGATCTTGAATTGCACACACAGTGCAGCGTTCATAGTATTGTTGAGATTCGTACCATTGTCTATGATGATTATCTCTGGGATGTCGTACCTATAGATGAGATTCTATTTGATGAAGCGGGCCACGACATTCTTGGTAACGGAAGCGAAAGAAGCTACCTCAACCCACTTTGTGAAATAGTCAATGGCCACTAAGATAAAGTGGTGTCCACTAGAAGCTGTAGGTTTGATTTCTCCAATCATATCGATGCCCTACATCTCAAATGGCCAGGGAGCAGTCAAGACGTTCAGAGGAACTTGAGGCACATGCACTTTATCAGCGTAGATATGACACTTGTGACAGGTTCGTGAATGTTGATAGTAATCTACTTCCATGGTAGACCAGTAATACCCTGCCCGTAGGATCTTCTTAGCCATCATATGCCCACTGGAATGGGTGCCAAAAGTGCCTTCATATAGATCAACCATGATCTTTTCTGCCTCAACCTTGTCTACGCAACGAAGTAAAACAGAGTCATGGTTGCGTTTGTAGAGGATGCTATTATTGATGAAGAACTTAACATAGAATCTCCTTAAGAACTTCTTATCATTGACTGAAGCTCATTCCGGATATTCTTGAGCCTCAAGATACCTCTTGACTTCATGGAACCAAGGTTGGTCCGATACTCTTTCAGTATCGATCTCGTAACAGTAAGCTGGTTCATCCATTCGTTCAATGGTGATATGGGGAGCCTCGTTATCCCATTTGAGTTTAAACATGGATGACATTGTGGCTAGCGTGTCTGCTAGTTGATTTTCCTTTCGTGGAAAATGCTCAAAGGTAATTTCCTCAAAATGTGGGATTAATGTCAACACATGTTCTTTGTAGGGGATGAGGTTAGGGTGTTTAGTGTCCCATTCTGCTTTGATCTGACTAATGACCAAGGCTGAATCTCCAAATACACTTAAGGACTTGATTCCCAAATCTATGGCAACTTTGAGACAAAAAATGCATGCTTCGTATTCTGCCATGTTATTTGTACAATTGAAGAAAAGTCTTACGGTGAAGGGAGTATGACATCCTTCAGGGGATATAATCATAACACCTATGCCATTGCCAAGTGCGTTAGAGGCTCCGTCAAAAACCAGGGTCCATCAGGATCCTTGTTCAGGTCAGTCATATGGTTTGAGTTCTTCACAGTTGTTTACCATCATGATGTCTTCATCTGGGAATTCGAACTTCATGGACTGATAGTCATCCACAGATTGATGAGCAAGGTGTTTGGCTAGCACACTGCCCTTTATTTCTTTTTGGGTAGTGTACTGAATGTCGTACTCAGTCAGGATCATCTGCCATCTTGCTATTCTCCCAGAGAGGGCAGGCTTCTCGAATATGTATTTTATTGGATCCATCTTGGATATCAATAAGGTAGCATGGGTCAGCATATACTTTCTTAGCCGACGAGCAGCCCATGCCAGAGCGCATTAAGTTTTCTCGAGTAGTGAATATCTTGTTTCACAGTCGGTAAACTTTTTGCTCAGGTAGTAAATAACATGCTCTTTTCAGCCAGACTCGTCATGCTGCCCCAGCACACACCCCATTGAATTTTCCAAGACAGTTAGATACATGATCAAAGGTCTTCCCTCAACTGGTGGCATTAAAACAGAAGGCTCTTGTAGGTATTCTTTGATCTTGTCGATGGCAGCTTGGCATTCATCATTCCATTTGACTACTTGATCTTTCTTCAGTAGTTTGAAGATTGGTTCACAAGTAGCTGTTAAGTGAGAAATGAATCTGGCAATGTAGTTTAGCCGTCCTAAGAATCCTCTGACTTCCTTCTCGGTGCAAGGAGTAGGCACTTTTTGTATTTCTTTCACCTTGGCAGGTGTGATACGGTGGGAGAACTGACTTGAGGTTTTGCGTTTGTGTTCGCAAATGTTGCAGTTAGCAAGAGTCGCCACCGACTTTTCTTTTATCCAAAAGGAAAGGTAAAAAAGCACAGGAAATACCTTTGAGATGTTTTCTTAAGTTCGGGGGGTAGATTATGAAAAGGGAAGGTGCTAGCACCCTTTTCATCCATGGTTTTCTATGGGCTCTTAGTTACTTGTTTAGATCACTTGCTTTGTTTTGTTTGAAATGGTGTTTGGTGTGATTTTGAAAGTATTTTGTAAAAGAGGCCATTCGTTTAGGCAATCTTTGTAATGATTTTCGTTCGTTAGAATGTATACAAAGATGTTTGTCTTTTAAAAATGTTTTCAATGTTTTGAAATATGTGTGTGTTTGTTTTTGAAAATAGCAAGGATTATTTTGAAATGGGACAAGTAACTAGAAGCTATCTACCTACTCAAATGTCTTTCTCGTGCATTTTTATTCCTTTGACATTGTTGACTTACCATTGATTTGATAAGTAACCCTATCTTTGGATGTAAACGGGACGGGCGTGGGTCATCGTATAACCATGATAGCAATGTTGCCAAGTATCTTAGCATTTTTGAGGGACCAAGATCATTTTGTTTTAGGAAACCTTTGAATAGCGTCATCGAGAGACTATGATCTTATATTTGTTTTGTTTTTCCAAGATACTTTGCGTGCGTAACATGGCCATTTTATTTTAGGCAACCAAGTGGGAGAAACCCTAAGGATGCTTGTGTGCAAAGTGTGTCATTTTCATGCTTTTGTCTTGCATTTAGGGTTTTCTATTTTTGCTTTGTTTTTGTTCTTGTCATGCAAACCCTAATTTACTAATCATGGTATAAAAGCGATAAATTGCGTAATTGTAAACTAAGCTATTACAACAATTATTATGGGAGGGGGGATACAAGTTTTGAATGGGGATTTTGCACAAATATAAACCTAAAAATATTATTACAACTCAATCGAATATTGCGCGAATTAAATAAATATACAAATATTTAAAACGCAATGCAATGTATTTATGTAAAAAAATGTTTTGGTACTTGTTTTTTGTATGAGAAAATAATTTAATTCAAACCCTAAAAAATAAGGAAAAAATAATATTGTTTTTGGAGGGGTGAAACCCTAATTTTTAATTAAAAGAAAATAATGTTTCCTATTATTATTTTGCACATTTTTTGTATAAGAAAATAATAAATAATATTATATGTAAATATTAAAATTAAATATGTATAAAAATAAGTATTTATGAGTATAAATAATATAATAAAAATATTAGGTATTTTTAAATATGTTTACAAGTTATTTTAAGAAAATAAGTTATATTCTATTAAATAAATTAATTTTTATGTAAAAATAAAATAAAATAATAATAAACAAAATAAAATTGCAAAAAATAAAGAAATTATTTTTAGGATTTTTATTATTCAGAAAAAATAAATAAAAGCAATAAATATGAAAATATGAAAAAAATATGAAAAATATAACAAATAAGCCAAGGGGTGTAAATAGTATGTCATGGGGGTGTGAATAGTGAAAACAAAAAGTCCAAGGTGCCAAAAAGCCCAGACTTCATCCCTGTCCTCTGGCCAAGCTTCCCTGCGCGCGCTTCAGTTCAAATCTGTAACTCTCTTATGCTTGCACAAAAACAAAATCTCATAACATGAAACATGTGGCATTTGAGCTCACGATTCTAACAATATAAATTATGTAACCTAACTCTAAATGATCAAGGAGAATTTTGGTAGCCCTAATTCGTGACCTAACTTTTCCAGAATTTTCAATCTTCAAATTCTCTCAACATAGTTAATATAAATGAAAAGCATGGATATGTACAATTTCATTATGACATGGACTACATTTTTTCTTCACAAATCGTGGCTTGAGGATGCCTATTCAGAGAGATAGAGTTCAAGAAAATATCTCCTTCAGTTGGATTCGAGTAGGGCAATGTAGGGACTTTAATGGAGGCCTGAGGATTGTTTGAGCTTCCTTGAACTTCCCTGAAGCTATTCCAATGCTTATCTTGCTTTGAAGATGGTTGGAACTCTCTACACAAGTCAAGTTGCAAGCTTCCAAAGTGAAAATGGTGGATGCTGAAACAGGGGTTACAGAACCTGGGTGATGGCTTTGATTGCTTTGGTATGAAGTGTATGAGATGTTTCAAGTGTTTAAACATAAAACGCACGAGCCAAATGAGTGTTGGCTATGGTTTTGCAGATTCTGAGTTTTTGGACAGTATTTTGGTGTTTTTGAGTTTTGGAGAGTTTTTTATTCAATCTAAACCTGCTTAGCCTTGAAATAAGTTTGTATATTTGTATAGAAATGATACAAAAGTCAGCCCTTACTTGCTGTACAAGTTTTGGACCTTTTGGCAACTTTCCCTGCATTTGAAGTGAAGTGAAGTGACTAATCCCACATGCTTGTACTGGCTAGCTTGAGGGCTGATAAGAGTTGGTATACATTGCTTGAGACCTGTAGAAAATGCTTGCACCAAAGGGACAAGTCCAAGGCTCAATATTGACAAAGTTGCAAAAGGTCAACTTTATGAAAATGGCAATGTGAACTTTATGCCTAAAATGGAATTATCTCCTGTACAAAGCTTCAAAAGCAAAGATAACGCCTTTGTAAATTGAGTTTGCATTTAATTATGGAGTGTAAAGAAATCTTAGGACCTGTAAAGCAAGATACAACCAGCATGGATTGGATTTGCAACTTGATGCTATGTGGAAATGGCTTGAACAAAAAGTGAGAAAATGCCAACTTCCCTCCTTCGATTCTCCCTACTCAAAAATAATCTTAGAGAGTTCTTGGACATTTTGTAAAGCTTGCAATGTGCTCTATAATCCATCTTTGAAATTAAATTTGAGATACCTCTTGGAACTAGGTGAAAAATGTCCACGGAGTTGGGTCCAAAACCTGCCTAAATTAGGGCAAAATTTTACTAAGTTATTTAGTTCATGGCCCTATGTTCATAAATTCATAACTTGATATACAAGAATATTTTGGGAAAAGTTTGTGAAGAAAAGTTGTAGGTTTCATGTAGGACTACAACTTTCATGTTGTAAGTTTTCTTTGAATCAAAATGCATCATGGTGAAAAAGTGGTGCAAAGGTTAGAAAAAATAAGAAAATTTTTATACTTAGAAAAATTCTAAGTTATGAAAAAATTTCAAATTAAAACCCTAATTTGCAAATTTGAATTTCTTGGTGAACAAGTTTAATATTTTGACATATATTTATGAATTATGACCCTTGGCATTTTATTTTGACCAAAAAGTCAAAGTTTGACTTTTTAGTGCACAGTTGACTTTTGATCAGTTGACTGCAAAATTCATCTGTCAATCCAATGAGCTTGAGATTTTTTTTGAACCATGTAATTAGGTCAAGATGATGCCATTGAACCCTTGAAATCATGTTTGAACTCAATTGGTTATTGGCTAGGTTAAAAATCAAAAATTGCCCTTTCTCAGTCAAAACCCTAATTTTGACCATTTTGCCCTTTTGATGATTTGACCAAATTTCTTGAGGAGTTGTGATCCAAACTTGATCAAAAGATAAATATGAGTCTAAAATGTTGATTTGGATAAAAAATTATGATGTTTGACTGTAAATTGTCCATGGTTGACTTTTTCCCCAATATAGCTGATTTTTAGGTCAACTGTCCAATTAACTGATAAAAAATGTGATTCAAGGCTTGAAACTTAACATGAGAAATCTTAGGGGTCCAAGATGATGTATGAAAGTCACATGAAGCATTGGTGGTCCAAAAATCCTTGTGCAAAACTCAAACCCTAATTTTGAGTTATTAGTGCAAGACGAAGTGTCTTGAGCTGACCAAACCCTAAACTTGTCTTGAGTCCAAGAAGTCTTGTGAGAAAGTCTTAATAAATGAGAGGGAAAATTTTGGGGTACAACAGCAGGATCCACTTCGATACCTTTACCACTGACGACAAATCCTAGGAGTTTACCGGACCTCACCCCAAATGTGCATTTATTCAGGTTCAACCTCAGCTTGTACTTCTTTAGTCTCTCAAAGAGTTTCTACAAATGGTCAAGATGTTCCTCTTTAGTTTTAGATATGGCTATCATGTCGTCCACATAGACCTCTATTTCGTGATGTATCATGTCGTGAAGTAGAGCTACCATGGCACGCTGATAGGTTGCCCCATCGTTCTTCAACCCGAATGGCATAACCTTGTAACAGAATGTGCCCCATTGTGCGACTAAGGTTGTTTTCTCCATGTCCTCAGGTGCCATTTTGATTTGATTGTAGCCTAAGAAACCATCCATAAATGAGAACACTTTATGATGCACGGTATTGTCAACCAAAATGTAGATATGGGGAAGTGGGAAATCATCCTTAGGGCTTGCCCTATTTAAATCTCTGTAGTCCATGCACATGCGTACTTTACCTTCCTTTTTAGGCACTAGAACAACATTGGAGACCCATTATGGATAGGAGGTAACGACTAAGAATCTGATGTTTAATTGTTTCATGACTTCAGTCTTAATCTTCTCTGACATGTTTGGCCGCATGCGACAGACTTTCTGTTTTACCAGAGGGAAGTCTTCTTTTGTCGGTAGACGATGGACCACGATATCAACATCAAGTTCTGGCATGTATTCGTACGACCCGGAAAATACCTCAACATAATCATGTAGCAACTGAGTTAGAAGCTTCTTGATAATGGGTTCCAGATTGGCACCCACCTTGACTTCTTTCCTGTCCTCTTCGGTACCTAGGTTAACTGTGTCCATTGGTTCTTCGTGGGGCTGTATGGTCCTTTCTTCTTGTTGTAGTAACCTGGCTAGTTCCTCTGGAACTTTACAATATTCCTCACCTTCGTCTTCGACTTTGTAGATTAGATTTTCAGAGTCATCAAAGGCCATAGCAAAATTGTCACCCATGGGATCCTGAATGGATGTAGATCTGCATTTTAAATGTGAGTGTGTGTAAGAGCATATCTATCTTTAAAAGAAATAAAAATGTAGAAAAATAAAAACAAAGAGCACAAAGTTTGTATCCAAAAACGTCCATGATTCATTGATGACATATGAAAATGAGGTAACAACCCTTACAAATGGACCGTTGTGCCTCGGGTAAGACACAAGGTTTTAAAAGTCTGAGTTGTTTAATTATTACAAGTCCGATAAAATATTGAAGGCAATTACTGTTGGATAAAAGTAATTGGGATAAAATATTTATCTTCCCAGTTGATGAGTCCTCCGTTGACAATTGGGAAAATCCATTCTTCCAGGTCGTAGCTGTCCTCATCATCTTCCACTATGTTAACTTCGTGGTTGCTAATATTCAAGGGTGGTCCCCCAGCACGAGAACGACGCACAACTTTCTGGGCTCCTGAAGTGAAACCCAAACCAAATTTGTCATATTTGTAAGGGATATCCAGGAGTTGGCCCCAAATAGTGCACCCACCTTCTTCGATCACTGCCTTGGCATCTTTCAGAGAAGAAATCTTTAGCGGAGGTATTGTAATCTTTGGGACTTGGGAAACGGTTTTGGTTACTGCCGCGGTTTGTGGGACTTCCTCGAAGTGCTGGAATGGAGTTTCAATGAATTCACCATCCAATTCCACGTATCTGAAAGAGTTTAAGTGACTGACCATATATTCCTCTTCTCCATGGACAGTAATGATTTTCCCCTTGGTTGGGTATTTCAGCATTTGATGTAATGTAGAGGTGACGACACCAGCGTTTGAATCCATGGCCGGCCCAATAAGCAGGAATAGGAAGGGCGAATGTCCATCATGTAAAAAGTTGAATCAAAGGTTTGAGTTCCAACTTTTATGGGGATGTCCACCTCCCCATGCACCATCCTTTTTGAACCGTTAAAGGCCCTTACCACTATGTTGCTGGGTTTTAAGGTCAAACTTTCACAGTCGAGTCTATCAAGAGTATTCTTATGCCGCACATTCAAAGATAAACCGGTATCAACCAAGACATGGGCCAAAGTTGTGCCCCGACATTCGACAGAGACATGCAATGCCTTATTGTGCTTCCTACCTCTAGATGTAAAGTCAGCATCAGAAAAGCCTAAACCATTGTCAGCGGTTAAACTTGCCACACAGTCTTGGAACTTATCAGCAGAGGTTTCTTGTGGTACATGGGCAGTTTTAAGAAATTTCACCAAGGCTTTCGCATGAGCCTCGGAGCACAACAGTAAAGCCAACATGGAAATCTTTGACAGAGTCTTCCCTAGCTGTTCGACTACGTTGTAGTCGCTTCTCTTTATAATTTTCAGAATTTCTTCCATCTCCTTTTGGGAGGCTTCAGGGATAGATACTGATTGCGCCTTCATCTGGACAGGCTCAACCAGAATGCCTTTGCCCTGAGTCTCAGTCGACTCGGTGGTAGGAGTGTTAGTAGGGGTAACCATAGGGATTGTAGAAGCAGGGATGATCACAGGACCGGTAACAGTCTTCGGAGGAGAAATCTCGGGAGAGAATACTCTTCCACTTTGGGTTATCTTGCTGGTTCCCGTAATGTTGCTGATGTCGGGGTCAGCCTTCTCAAAAATTGAGTCTTCATCAGCCAACCAATCTTGCTTGACACCGTGATAGTAGACCTCACCCCCATAGTTCCACGGGACAGTTTTATCTGATGAGTACGGGACTGGCCCTGGAATAGTAATTATTAGTGGAGCCACTTTAGGAATCAATGTAATCCTAACGGGTCTTTTGGTGGAGACCCTGGAAGGATTGGTGGAAATGGTTACTGTTGAAACATCATTGTAAGAAATGGTTGGAACGGGAGTCTTTTCAAACAAAATCTCTTTGTCATCCATTAGGCGTTGGACACCTGCTTTCAATAAATGACAACCAGTTGGTAAGGATAAACAGAAGTGGCAGCCTTTATCATAGCCCGGAAATAAACCGGCCTTCAATAGGTTCTTCTTGACAGTTAGGAGAGGGGTAACAAGTTCATCAACAGTAGTAAGAAACATATCATCTTCAACAACGTTAACATCACGACCATGCTTGGGCATAGTAGCGGTGATAACATTTGGGATTTCAGGAGTATCAAATTCAATTTATTTTGCTTCAAGAAGGTCTTGCACCTTGTTTTTCAAAGCCCAACAGTTGTTGGTATCTTGGCATGGACTTTCTGAATGGTAAGCACACTGAGCATTAGGATGGTAATGAGGAGATGCTGTGTTGGGATTCTTCGAGGCTTCCTTCAAAGTTACCAGATTAGATCTCAATAAATGTGGAAGGACTTGAGATAGTGTCATATTTATCCGGGTAAACTGTCTTACCGGTCTTTATGTTCTTGGCAGGTTGCTCCTTTGTTGAGTAGGTGCAGGCTTAGGGATCATGACATCCCCTACCATTGGACGGAGTTCAATTCTATCTTGATTTCTTTGAGGATACACAACACCAACTTATTTCTTCCCAATAAATGGTTTTCTTACAGCAGCGGAGGATGCGTCCTTTTGAATCTTTCCACTCTTAATCCCAGCTTCCACTCTTTCCCCAATCAAGATTAATTTAGTGAAGCCTGCTGAGGAGCTCCCAATTAGATGATTGAAAATGGACCAGACAAGGTCCCTAGAAACATATCCACTATTTTCATTTCAGACAGGGGAGGCTGGACTCTTCCTGATAAGTTCCTCCATTTCTGAGCGTAGTCTTTGAAACCTTCGCTTGAAACCATAGCTATACTCTGGAGTTGAGTACGGGTGGGAGCAAGGTTTGTGTTGTATTGATACTATTTATGAAAATCAGCAGTAAGGTCTTCCTAGTTATGGATATTGGCCCTTTCCAGTTGATAGAACCAATCTAGTTGAGTCCCAGATAGACTGTCTTGAAAGAAGTGGACCCACAAATCTCTGTCAGCAGTATGAGGCTGTATCTTTCTCACATAAGATTGGAGGTGCATCTTGGGACACGAAACCCCATCGTACTTAGCAAATACTGGTGCCTTGAATTTTAGTGGAATAACAATCCCATACACCAAACCCAGCTCTTCAAAGTCCATCCCGAGCACTTTCTAAATCTCCATTGCACTTAGATGCTCTTCCAGATGTTTGTATTTGTCGTCGACCGGGGGATACTGCTCTTAGAGTAATCCTATTCTTCTTCTTCCTCTTCAGAATCTGGCTGGGCAGTTTCTTCCTTGCCTTTCCCTTCTTGATTGTCTTTTTCACCAGAAGATGTTGCGAAGTCTAAGATCTTTCTGGCTGCCCCTGGGAACCTTCTTCCTAGATTCAGAACACCGGTTGCTTTCTTTGCTTTCTTCTTCTTTTCTTCAATCAAAAAAGTTTTCAAATCCTCTTGTCCTTTGGCTAGAGTCAAGAATATCTGTTGAAACTGAGCATTCTGCGCCTGAAGGTCCTTTACTGTCTACTCGAGATCCATCTTACTGAAATAAACAGTAGAAAGATAAGGAGACTTGTTGTAAGAAACCTGCTTATGTTATAATGAATGGTAGATGCATATGAAATGATTTCAAGGAAATTAGGGATTTAAATTTGCTTTAGACCAAAAAGGAACACACGTTATATTGATAACTCAAAGTTTGAGTACATCATGCCTTCTTTGGGCTTACAAAGAAATACAAAAACTCTAGGATAAAAAAGTTGTACGCATCCTCTTTGGTGCAATGTAGGCGTTCAGGCTCCGCTCCTCATGAAGCTGCTTGATGAGTTCCAGAACCTTTTTCTCGCTGGCGTAGAATTGGGCCTCGAAAGTATCTCGATCCCCTTTAAGCTGTATCCAATCCCTTTTTAAGTCTTCAAGAGAGGTGGGCATGTCAAGATGTAGGATTGTGTATGGAACATCTCATTCCATAATAGGCTCTTTGATAACTGGGAGAATGGAGGGGTAAGGCATCATAAGACTTTGAGCACGAGCTCGTACCCATTTGAGGTAAGGCTCAACAGGGGCGGAAATATTATACCCAAATGTCTTGCTATCTACCTTGTTCAACATCCTCCAAGCTCGGATAAACCTCTGGCGGTGACCTTGATCGTCGTTCTTGTAGTCAAATACCAAACCTTGAATGAGCATCTCATGTGGGCCATCCCTTCGGGCGTAACCAAACTGTCTTAAGGCTAAGCAGGGGTTGTAGGTGATACCCCCTCTAATGCCAAGTAAGGGGACATTAGGGAATTCTCCATAACGGTCGATGATAGTAACATTCTCTATAGATCAGGAACACAAATAAATGTTTGAATGTTTGAGCGTCATCAACCTATGTGACCACCTTGAACCTTGCCCATTCTTCAATACAGATTGGGGAAGATTCGAAATAAACCATCTTGCCAAAAGAGGAGTACAACACATAATGATACCTCTTTTCCTCATAGTGCGAGTGTGAAAAGAATGTAGGATGTCCCCTAGCAAAGTAGGCACCGGGTTACGAGACATGAAGATTTTGATGGTGTTCACATCTATGAGTTGGTCAGGATTTGGAAACAAAACCATCCCATAGATGAGGAGAGCCACAATTTCCTTAAAAGCTTTCAAATCCAAAGAGTTCCAACAGTTTTGGGCTTTCTCAAACAAGAACTTTGCTAGTAAACCTTTGACACCACTCCGTGTTTCCCAATTAGTTGTGATATCAAATGGTTGCAAGTGTAGAGCTTGAGCAATCTCTTCTGGCTTTGGATCTCTTTCCATACCGTTGAAAGGTAGTTGATTGAGAATGGGAATCCTCAAGAGTTGGGAGAATTCTTCCAAAGTTGGCACAAGTTGTTAATCGGGAAATATGAAGCAATGGTGTAGAGGATCAAAGAACTGGAAGAGCACCTTCAACATGTCCTCATCAGTGTGGGAGGTCACCAAGTTTAGTAGGTGACCATGTCTTTCGGTAAATGGAGAGTTTTCAGGAATTCTTGATGCTAGCTCTTTAAGTTGAGGAGGGATCCTTACAAGATTGACTTGAATGGTTTTCCTGCGAATAGAATCCATGTCCTACAAAACAGAGCAAAGATAAATCCCAAGATCCTTGAAATGGTTGGTGAATATGAGTATGATGTTATGATGTTTATGATGTTATGTACAAGTAAATATATACAAACAAAGCAAACAAGTCCTCAGGTTTAGGCTTGCATGGAGTCTCATAGATAAGTACCCTCTTGAAGTTTAGTTGGCTCAAACCTGTCCTAGCAATAGTAACTGGGTTCTAAGGAGCTCAAAATCACTGGTTTGTTTCCTTGGGCATTGCTTCAGCGCATACCTATTTAATGGCGATCGAAATATCCCAAAAAACCAAACCTCAATGAGTGTAGTATCGAGTATCTACCAACTTCAGACTGCACCAAAGCTGGTCATCTCACTATGTCTTAATGGCCAAGTTGGTCAAGTAAAGGTTCTAGAAGTTCGTTAGTGCTTTGTGACATCACTCAACGGCCCCGTATTCTCCTTGACTACTCAAGGGCTACCGATACCCACAAATATGTCACACTAACGTAGCTATTGCTTAGACCATGTCGGTATACCCCGCACAGTTTCCATAACTTATTGATACTTACCTATAAGGTATCCCAAATCCGGGTAGAGGATTCAAACCCAAACAAAGAACCAAAAATGTAAAGCATACAAATCAAACAATGAAAGCTAATAAATGTGATCTAACCCTAAGGTAACCCCACTTTAATAATTTTCCCCAACAGAGTCGCCAGTTCTGTAACGCGGTGGGAGAACATACTTGGTTGTTTTGCGTTTGATCGCAAATGTTGCGGTTAGAAAGAGTCGCCACCGACTTTTCTTTTATCCAAAAGGAAAGGCTGAAAAAAACAAGAAATACCTTTGAGATGTTTTCTTGAGTTCGGGGGGTAAATTATTAAAATGGAAGGTATTATCACCCTTTGCATCCATGGTTTTCCATGGGCTCTTAGTTACTTGCTAGATCACTTGATTTTGTTTGAAAATACGCTTTGTGTGGTTTTTGAAAGTATTTTGTAAAGAGGCCTTTGTTTAGGCAAAATTTGTAATGATTCTTGTTCGTAAGAATGTATACAAAGTGTTTGATCTCTTGAAAATGTTTTCAAGTTTGTAAGATGTTTTAAAAGTGTAGGTGTTTGTTTTGAAAATAGCAAGGATGTTTTGTTTTGAAATTGAGCAAGTAACTAGGAACATTCTACCTACTCAAAAGTATTTCATGTTCATTTCCTCTTTCCTTTTACATTGTTATCTTACCACTGATTTGGTAAGTAACCTTATCTTTGGATGTAAATGGGACGGATGTGGGTCATCATATAACCATGATTAGAAATGTTGCAAGATATCTTAGCATTTTCTTTAGGGACTAAGATCATTTTGAAAGACAAAATGGATAGCGTCATCGAGGGACTATGATCTTGTATTTTGCTTGTTTTGCAAAGATACCTCACATTCGTAATATGACCATTTTGTAAGGCAACCAAGTGGATTTACCCTAAGGGTGTAAGTGTGCAAGTGTATTGATTTACATGCTTGATTTGTCTTGATTAGGGTTTTCTATTTGTTGATTTTAATCTTTCCATACAAAACCCTAATTACTATCATTTGTATATAAAGCATTTAAATTGCGGAAAATAAAAATACTAAGCTATTACATGATTTTTGGGGGGTGTACAAATTACAAATGGGGAATTGCAAAAAAAGTAAATTAAATCTAATTATCTATTACAACCATATTGAATTTTGAATAAATATACAAAATGATGATAAAATGCAAGAACATAAAATGTAAGAAGAAAATGTGATTTTTGTTTGGTTTTTCATGAAAAGATTTTTTTGACCTAATTAATTAAAATAAATAATTATCTAAAAAATAAGAAAATTAATATTAAGTTAGTAAAATAAAATAAACTTAAAGAAAACAAGTTTTTTAGGGTTTTGGTGAATTTAATTAAATTAGCAAATAAAAAATAATTAAATAAAAATCCTAAATTCTAAATTCATTTTAATTTACAAAATAATATAATAATAATTAAAATTTATTATCTAAGTATTTTAAAAAAAAGGAAAATTAATTTATTAAAGAAAATTTTTTGTTCTTTTAATTTTTTTAACAAAAAAACAGAATAAAATAAATAATTGTAAAAAATAATAAATAAAATATTTTTTGGGTTTTTATTACTAACAATTAAAAAATATATTAATAATAATAATAATAATAATAATAATGAAAATAAAAAATAAAAAAAAATAAAAATGGGCCAGGATGTATGAAAGTGAAACAGGGGGTATGGTACAACAAAAATGGAGAAAGCCCAAAGTCGGGCCCAGGCGTTGTAAGGAACAAAAAATGGAAAAAGTGTGAAAAAATGCCAAAAGGCAGCGCGCTGGGTGTTGAACCCACGCCCTCTTGGTTACCAGCATGCTGCCTTACCACTGGGGTGGCTATACATCCGTTAACTTATGCCAAACCATAAATATATACTAGAAACTACTTCCTGAAGACAAACTTCATCTTCAACCTCGCGCCTGGCCAGACCACCTGCATCTTGCTCATTTCTCATCCATTTGCAAAACTGTAAACATGAATCTTGTGGAAAATTTCCTCACGATTTTAGAAATATAAAGCAGTAAAATTATAGGTCAGAGACAAACATGAATTTTAATGGCCCTAATTTGAACCCTAACTTTTCCAGAAATTTCAATCTTAAAATTCTCTAAGCTCAAGCAACATAAATGAAAAATATGGACATGGTTAGCTTCAGGGCAATGATATCTACATTTTTCATTCAAAAATTAAACGTTAATAATGCTTGTATGAAGAGTTCCAAGTTAAGGAAACTTACCTCAAAACTGGAAATCGTATTTTAAGTTTGAGCACTCCTCAAGGTGTTGTGATGATCATAACAGCTCCACTGAGGTCCCATGAAGCTAATATAATATTTAGTTTGTATTGGAGATGGCTGAATCGTGCTGGAGAAGTCCAAGTGAAAAGCTCTGTTTTTGAAAATGGAGGATGGTGTTAATGGTGTTACAGCCTTGTAACAGGGTGTGGGATGAGTTCTAAATGATGCTTAGAAGCTTTAGGAACCAAAAGGCTTGAAAACGCACGAGGGGGATGTGAGTTTCAAGCTTTTGGTCAGGTTATGCAAGAATGGAAGTATGTGATACAATTATGAGTTTTTTTTTGTGTTTGAGGGCTTAAGCATGCGTGTGTTTTGATGCCAAGGACTTGTACATAAGTAATGAGAAGGTTTGAGTGCTTGAGAGGGTCAGAAGTACAAGCTCTAGACTGATTGCTATGTTACTTGATTTTGAAGAAAAGTGAAAGTATGGTTCCAAGTTGAAGTACAAGCATGGGCTGAGTGATTGTGAGGCTTGAGACAAACTTCTTTTGAGTTATAGGTCGTGTATGATCAGAAGAAAACAATTGCAAGGCTCAAGAACAAGTTTTGTGTATAAAGTTACTTTTTCAAAATGGCATTGTGCACTTTCTTCCTAAAATGGACATAAAGCATGGGAAATGCATTGAATGCTTGATTTGAAGCCTCTAACAGCTGTGCAAGAATTTAATTATGTAGTTCCTAACAAGTTTGAGGCATACAAAGGAAAGATTATGCAGCATAGGTTTGAGATTTGAATTTTGTTCATCACAAAATTTTCCTTGTAAAACAACTTGAAACCCTAACTTCTGGCCTTCGTTTCTCCTTGCTCATAAATTATCTCAAGGAGTTATTTGACTTTTTAGAAAGCTTGTAATGTGCTCTACGACCACTCTTTGAATCACTTTTGTAAAATCCAATTGGAACTATGTGAAACTTTGGTTATAATTTAGGTCAAAATTCTGACCTAAAATGCTCAAAATTTCACTAAGTGTTTAGTTTCAAGACCATGACTTCATGGACTAATAACTTGAGATCCAAGAATTTATAGGAGAAGTTGTGTAAAGAAATGTTGCATATCTCATGGAGATCTACAACTTTCATATTGAAAGTTTCTTTTGAATCATCTTGCATCATGATGAAAAATTGGCTCAAAGTTGTGAAAAAACATGAAGTTTTCAACACTTAGAAAAATTTCTAAGTTTGAAAACTTTGACTTTTCAAAATGAAATCTTGACTTTTTTGATTTCTTGATGAACAAGTTTCATATTTAGACATGTTTTGATGAATTGTGATCTTTGACACTTGATTTTGACCAAAAATTCAAAGTTTGACTTTTTAGTATACTGTTGACTTTTGATCAGTTGACTGAAAATCAACTATCAATCAAATGATCTTGAGCAAAGCTTTGAGTCATGCCATTAGGTAAAAATGATGCAATTGAACTCTTGATATCATGCCTCAAACCAATTAACTATTTTCTAGGTAAAAAATCAGAAATTGCTCTTTCTTAATCAAAACCCTAATTTTGACCATTTTGCCCTTTTGATGATTTGATCAAATTTCTTGAGGAATTATGGTCCAAAATTGATCAAATTATACATTTGAGTTTATAATGTTGATATGGATAAAAAATTATGAAGTTTTACTGTAGATTGGCCACAATTGACTTTTTCCCCAATACAACTGATTTTTAGGTCAACTGCTCAATTGACTGAGCCAAAATGTGATCCAAGACTTGAAACTTGACATGAGTAATCTTGGGGTTCCATAATGATCTATGAAAGTCATATGAGGCTTTGAAATTTCAATTATCCTTGTGAAATCTCAAACCCTAATTTCAGCCATCAGTGCTTAAGGAGGTGTCTTGAGCTGATCAATCCTTGTGCACTCTTGAACCAAAGGAGATCTTGTGAGAAAATATTTGATAAATGAGAGGGAAAGTTTTGGGGTACAACACTACACAACTTGGATTATATTTAAATATTAAATCTAATCAAATCAAATCGAATCTAATATTTTAACAAATATAATTTAATATTTCAACATCATTCTCATCCATTCTAACAAATATCTCGTCTTCTTCCACTTTCTCTCAATATCTGTCACCTTCAACCTCAATCTTACATACTAAACCTCTCTCATTCTCAAACAACAGTGCCACCACAATGATTCATAGATAGGCATGTGAAGAAGAAGAAAGATGAACAAAACAAGAAGTAGAAGAAGAAAAGAGAAGTAAAACAGAAGAGGAAGAAGAAGAAGAAGAAGAAGAAGAAGAAGCTTGATCCTCAATGGAAATGCATCTCCACCATCGTCATTAAGGTTGGTTCGTTCATCAACTTTTCGCTTGTTTCTTGATACCGTGACATAGATTACAGCTCTCTGAGTCATTCCCCTTTGCTTGTGGCTCGGTATTAGGCTTCATCATTATTTAATTTCAGTTTTTAGCCTTCTAGGGTTTTTACTTTGAAGGTAGATTTCGAAATTTTGGTGAGGAATTGAAAAAAACTGAGGGTAGATTAGAAGAGAGAAGAAAGAAAAGGTTTGACCGGGGTAGGTTTCAGATTGTTTCAACCTCTTCCACCACTGAAGGCGATTTCCGGCACGGCAAAGTATCTATCAGAAATCACTCTGATCATGAAGTGAGAGAGGGTTTGAAATGAGAGAGGGAGAGTTAAACTTAAATGAAGCTTAAGAGTCACCCTATCTAAAACACATCATTTTAAGTTTTTTTTATTCTTTTTTTTTGTTTTATTTTTTTTCTTTTAGTTTTTCATTCAGCATATTGGAGCTTGAGCTTCAGGCCCATTGAATCGCAACAAACTTCCATTTTTCACCTCCTCGTGTGTGTTTTTGATGAACTAAGGATTGGCCATCAGGCTCACAACAAGCCCACGCCCTCCAGCTTGTTCTTGCTCTCTTTTTGTTGATTCTGTTATCACAATTAGGTATTAGGCTCAGGTAGAAGCTCCAACTCTCAGTCATAATTTCCACCATTGTTTTCCATTTTACACCTCAGACCTTTAGCCATTTTCTCATCATTTTTGTTGTTTTGTTCTAAAAAATGTTTTGTAGATTATTTTTAGAATATTTTCTTGATCAAGTTTTAGTTAATTTCTTTTTCATAAAAATTGATTAAAGACTAGAATTGGTTTTAATTAATTTTTTTAATTAGGAATTAATTAGAAAAATGCAACTTCTTGATCTTTTAACACCATAACTTTTACCATATTTTGACTACATTTTAGCATCTATTTCAGCTTATTTTTTGCTTGGTGTATGTTGATTTGTGTGCATGATTGTATGGTTAAATTCTTGTATGTATTTAATTCTTGCATTATGATCTATCTCCTCCATTGTGGGTAAAATGTTCCCATTCCCCATGAACATGTAATAGCTTAGCATATTCATCCCTCTATTTTGGGCAAAATGTCCCCACATCCCATAAACATGTAATAGAGTAACTTTTACTTTCCTTTATCATTTTTCGTTATGCGCTCATTAACTAAACAAAATCAAAACTATAAAAGTAACTTTTTTTCAAAGAAAAAGGGAAACAAACTTGACCCAACGTCAAGTGTTTCCAAATTCAATTGAACATTACGCGAGTGCTTGGCCTAACGCTAAACACCTCATTCACTTATTTTACAAAATTGTCAAAAACATCAAACACTTGATCAAATGTCAAGTCATTTTCTCAAAATTGCTTTTCATAATAAAAATGGAACATAAAAGGAAGTGATTGGGCACAAGCCTCTTTCTTCCCCGAGTATTTGGACATTGTTGTTGAGCTCTCTTTATAGATGCTTACCTTCCAGGATAAAAAACTCTAAAATAAAACGAGTACAGTTCCTTCATTATTGAACTAAAAACATAATGATTTGGCACATGCCTCTTCTCTCTGAATGCTAGGATACTATCGTTGGGCTCACTGTCTGAATACTTTCCTTTCGATAAAGAAACATGACTATACTCGCATCACCTTTTTCATAACAAAAACTTTTGGATGAAAAAGGAATTGATTGGCACATGCCTTTTCCTTCCCCAAGAATTTGGATACTATTGTCGAGCTCCCCATCTAAAGGCTTGTCTCCACATAAAATCCATCTCAACCAATCAAACCTCATTTATCTACCTTAGGGCAACTAAAAAAAAATTTCAAAAAGGAAATGTTATTTCTGTTCTACCGCATTAGAAATAAACTATTAAGTCTCCCACGCGTAAGCATATAAGCCACATTTAACTGCTAGAACACGAACATTAACATCGTCCAATAAAAACAACCAACAAATACTATTTTTTACCCCACAAACTATGAGGCTATGATTTTCTCATTACAATATGAGAATATGTGGGCACCTGGTTTTTAAATCTTGGAAATCACACTAACTAAAAACTTTTCCCCCCCTTATTTAAAACCCTAATAATAAAGCAATAATCGCAAGAAAACTTTAATAACACCCTTACACGCAAAACAATTAAAACAGTTCTCGTTGAGTAAAAAGGATGTGAGGGGTGCTAGTATATATATATATATATATATATATATATATATATATATATATATATATATATATATATATATATATATATATATATATATATATATATATATATATATATATATATATATATATATATATATATATATATATATATATATATATATATATATATATATATATATATGTTAGACAATAGATGTTTTGAAAAATCTATTTTAAAAATGTTTAAACTATGGTGCGTGGAAATAAACCTGAATTGAAAATCGGTTATCCAAGCCGTTATCGAAAATATAGGATTTGTGTTAAATTGATAGAATGACTTTACGTATGATGAGAAAAAAACCAATATATTTCCAGCAAACCAACTTTGAATAAACCATATAACACCCTTCTAAACCATCACGATTTTCACGAATATTTTTAATAAATAAATAAATGTAAAACAACAGCAAGGATGTCACATCTTCATATAAACATCATTTCACAAATCATATGGCTCCGTAACACAGGTTGCAAAGAAAAAACTTAAATATAATCTCTAGTATCACAACTAATTTGTTTCGAACTACGAAGCAGAATTAATGAGACTTACACTCCTTCAAACAATAATCTCAATACCATGAAAGGTAGTTCAAATGTTAATAAAATCGTCACACTTCATGTTTATAACATCATAATTCGAAACATGGCAAAAGTCATAAAGGTTATAGAAAATCTCAAGATAGAAAAATAATGCATGGTTCACAACCAAACGACTCGAGGATCAAATTCTTGAGTGTATTGAAGACTCGGCCTTAGTAATTAGTCAAATCAAAGGAGAATGGGACGCGAAGCATCCTAATCTCATCCCTTACAGAGAGCATGTGTTGACACTGATTCCACACTTTGAAGAAGTTACCTTTGAGCATTTTCCATGAAAGGAAAATTAACTAGCGGACGCGCTAGCTACGATATCATCCATGTTCAAGGTCAGGTGGGATAATGAGGATCCTCATATCACTATTGAGAGAATGGACGAACCAACCTACTGTCATGAGATTGACACTGAAGAAGTAATGGACAAACCTTGGTTCCATGAAGTCAAAAGATACCTCGAAGCCCAAGAGTATCCCGAGGAAGCTTCAATCAATGATAAAAAGTTCCTAAGAAGATTCTCTGCCAAGTTCTTCCTCAGTAATAGAATCTTCTATAAGCGTAATCACGATTCTACTTTGCTTCGGTGTGTGGACAAGAGTGAAGCAGAGAAGATTATGGCAGATTTGCACGAAGGTACCTTTGGCACCCATTCTAGTGGGCACACAATGGCTAAAAATATCCTACAGGCAGGATACTATTGGCCCACTATGAAAGCAGACTTTTATCAACATTCATGAACTTGTCACAAGTGCTAGATCTATGATGATAAAGTACATGTGCCTCCGGTTCCCTTGAATGTTTTGACTGCTCCCTGGCTATTCACAATATGGGCCATCAATATGATTGGGGAGATTAGACCTACAACTTCTAATGGGCACTGTTTCATCCCCGTCGCCATTGATTACTTCACAAAATGGGTCGAGGCGACTTCATTTGCTTCTATTACCCAGAACGTTGTGGCCCGATTCATCAGACATAACCTTATTTGTCGGTATGGTATTCTAGAAAGAATCATTACAGATAATGGTACCAATCTCAATAATGCTATGATCACCGAGCTCTGCATGCAATTCAAGATCCAACGTCATAACTCTTCTCCTTATCGGTCGAAGATGAATGGCGTTGTAGAAGCTGCTAATAAAAATATCAAAAAGATCATACAGAAGATGACGATGATATACAAAGACTAGCACGAGATGTTACCATTTGCTCTTCATGGTTACCGTACTACAGTATGCACATCAATAGGGGCAACTCCTTTCTCTTTGGTATGCGGTATGGAAGTTGTCCTACCCATTGAAGTTCAAATCCCTTCCTTGAGAATCATGAAGGATGCAGGTTTGAATGAAGACAATTGGGTTTAGACTCAACTTGATCAATTAAACCTGATCGATGAGAAGAGGCTCGTGACTTTCTGCCATTGTCAGATGTACCAAAAACGTCTGATCATAGCTTTTAACAAGAAGGTTAAATGTCAGGTATATCAGGCTGGTGACCTAGTGATCAAACGCATTATTCTGCTGCAAGGTGATCCCAGGGGAAAATGGACTCCCACATACGAAGGGCCATTTGTGATAATGAACATGTTTTCTGGTGGAGCCATGATCTTAATCACTATAGACGATGACGACCTTCTGCACCCTGTAAACATGGACATAGTTAAAATATACTACGCATGAACAAAGACCCGCTAGGTTGAATGGCCTAGGAAAAAATAAGGGCATCCCGGCGAACCAAAAGGGTTCGGGAAAAAATTAGGGATATACATATGAAAAAAATATGTACACCCGGCAAGTCAAAAACCTGAAAAGGCAGCTTGGGAATAAAAGGGTATCCCGGTGGACTGAAAACCCGAAAGGGCGGTCCAGGCAAAAGTTAGGGATTGAAAGTGTATAACTATGTCCTGTTGGGTCACCTTACAACCAATTTTCAACATCAACTATCAAGCTCAAATGGTACTAATCAATCCAGTCAGCTTCGGACAAGCAACAAAGAGATGAGAAGCTCAAAGACATAAAGGCAATATCAGAATGGGAATTCAATGGGATTATTTCACATAGTTGTTTTTCTTTGTATACTATTTTGTATAGTTTTCATTCTTACGACAACATTCTCTTACTATGATGTTCTTCTCCTTGTACAAAACACGCTTATTCAAATTAATACAAAAACTATCCCTTTGAAAGTGAAAAACTATTTGCTTTTTATTCTCCTGTTTTGTTTGCAAAAACGTCTAGTGATTATTTTTTAAAATATGCATTTGAATGTGATTACCGTTTACAAATACACGCATAAAAATAGAAAGAAAGTTAATAATGGCTTTAAGAAACGGGACAATGTATAAAGGCCATCGATAAAATCCCCGCAGATACTTTCTCCAGCAGGTACAGAGGTAAGGGCATCCTACTATAAAGTCACTGCCATATCCTTAGCATACAGCCTAATGATGTCAGGTGTTCTTATATCCCCGGCGGAGCAAGAATCTCCAATTACTGCCCCGACATCTTAAAGAATTCCCTAACCTAATACATAAGCTTTTAAGGGTTCCCCAACAGGATTTCATAAAACTCCCCAAGCAGTTCATGGAGTTTCCCTTCCTCAACAGAGTTCATTTCTCTAACAATGGGAATCCATCTCCTAGCATTTCAACTTCAACAAAATTTGAAGACTTACACTCTTCATCCCCAATAACAATCAGGGATTTATTTTCCCTAGTTCAACATTACAAAAATAGAACGACTGACACATTCATACATTGCATTTATACACCATTTTACAAGCGTCATAGCATATGCAACACAAATGCATATATCACAATCTCATTTATTTTGAGAGCATCATTTGCACTTCATACATCATGATATTGCATGCAACTAATTCTTTACCTTTTCAGGAAAGATCGACAGATGAATATCATCAACAATTTTCAAAATTTCCAGATTAATACCTGAAACAAGACAGGACAACTATCTGTGGATGACTGATTATAGATTAATACCTGAAACCAGACATGAAAACTTTCTACACGATCAGATTGAAGATTAACTCCTGAAACAAGATGGGCAAACTATCTTCCTTTCTCCAAGGTTAGAGATTAATACCTGAAACCAGACAAGACAACTATCTCAACAACCGACAAAAACAAGTTCTAGATTAATCCCTGAAACAAGACAGGACAACTATCTATGGACGACTGGCTGTAGATTAATACCTAAAACCAGACAGGACAACTATCTACATGAGCAGATTGGAGATTAACTTCCGAAACAGGACGGGGAAACTATTTTCCTTTCTCTAAGGTCAGAGATTAATACCTAAAACCAGACATGACAACTATCTCAACAACCGACAAAAACAAATTCCAGATTAATACATGAAACAAGACAGGATAACTATTTGTGGACGACTGATTATAGATTAATACCTGAAACCAGACATGACAACTATCTACATGAGCAAATTGAAGATTAATTCTCGAAACAAGACGGGGAAACTTTCTTTCTTTCTCAGGTCAGAGATTAATTCCTAAAACCAGATACGACAACCATTTCAATGACCAACAAAAGCAAATTCCAGATTAATACCTGGAACATGACAACTATCTGTGAACAATTGATTGTAGATCAATTCCCGAAACATGACGGGGTGACTATCTATACGACCAAATGTAGCAATCTTACACGAGTTTCTTCTTACAATATCCAGATGCAGCTTTACATAGGCTCATCTTGAAGCAATCTTACACGGGTTTCTTCTCACAATCTTCAGATGAAGTTTAACACAGACTCATCCTGAAAAAGCCCTACACAAGCTCCTTCTAATACATTTCCAGATAGCAGTTAATTTCATTCTCTCCAGAAAGTTACTGTGAAGCCTAGATTTCAACTAGAAAACAACAAACTTTCATCTCTCCAGTCCATAGATAACTCCTCATTAGAGCCATGGACAACTCAAGCTCCTAGACTCTACTTCCCACAGAGTTTTCCTCAAGCTGGAGAACAACAGAAATCAACTTTCTCCAGCGGAGTCCTCCTCAGACAATAGGAACAAGAATCCCCCATAAAGAGACCTCTTATGAAGTCGACATCTACTTTGGATGGCATCTTTAAGTCCATCTCTGATAACTCTCAGTTATCTTATCCAAATGGAATCTTTAAGCCCATTCCCTACACAGTTAACCATCACATCATCGAGTGCAAATTTTTAGGCACTCTAGTGTTCAATCATCTTCCACCTTCAGATCACGAAAGGCAAACAAGCCAATCTAAATCTTCAGGTTTAAGAAGATTGAACAGGGGCAGCTGTTGTACCCCAAAATTTTCCCTTACTTTTCTCAGGATATTTTCTCACAAGGATTTTCGAAAGTCCAAGTTTGCACAAATACAATTGGATTTTTGATGCCCCGTATAGTTTCCATGGATTATATTGAACTTTTAAGCATCAAATCAAAGAAAAGAAAGTATGCTTCAATTTCAAAAGCTTCAAATGGAGTTTGGTCTCCTTCAAGTTTGTTTCGATTTCCCCAAGCTTCAATTGGACCTTGGTCTCCTTCAGCTTGCCTTCGACCTACAAGGAAAAGGCTTCCTCTATGCTTGCTTTAGATCAACAAGGAAAAGACTTCCTCTAGGCTTGCTTTTGATTCACTAGGAAAATACCTCCTTCATGCCTGCTTTCGATTCCCAAGGCAAGTACATCCTTCAGGCATGCCTTTAATTCATAAGGAAAGAACTTCTTTCATACGTTCTTCAATTCACAAAGCAATGGCCTCCCTCATGCTAGCATCCACAAGGCACTGGCTTCCTTTGTGCTAGCTTCGACTAGGCAATGGCTCCCTTTGAAACGGCTCACTTTGATTCCACCTTTGAACCCTTAAACACATAATTCCTACATTATGAACACACATTGGTTGCCCATTCGAATAACGCACAAGGGGTGCATGTGGACTCTTTGAAGAACGCACAAGAGGTGCATGTGGTCCATTCGAAGAAACATACAAATGGTGCCTTCGAAGGACATACAATTGGTCCATTTGAAGGACACACAAATGGTGCCTTCGAAGGACATACATGTTGTCCATTTGAAGAAACATACAAGTGGTACCTTCGAAGAATATACAATTGGTCCATTCGAAGGACACACAAATGATGCCTTCGAAGGACATACAATTGGTCCATTCGAAAGACACACAATTTTTGGAAACAAGTTTTGTTTTATCTTTTGACGAGTCTGGTTCAAGGTGCTTGCTAGCCAAAGTCCTACTTGCTGCTAAGCCCAAGCCTCCTACACAATTACATTCGAAGGAAATAACAAAAGAAGCTTCGACTGGCCATAAGGAAGTGTTCGATTGGGCTAATAGGAGAATTTTCCAGGTCAAACAACCAACGTAAATGGACCCATGAGGATGAAAACGTGAACAAATCGAATTGAATCCAAGAGACATCAAAGGAAGCCACTCAGAGCCAATCGAAGAACAAGGCTTGAGGGAATTCAAAGGAGTCATGGAGTGAAACCTGTCCAGGTTCATCCAAAACCCAAAAGGGCATGAAATTATCAAAAAAGGAAACCTGCTTAAGGCTTTCGATTCTACCTTGAAAGCCTGATTAATGGCTGTCTCTTGCCATTTATATTTCACCACTACCCCTATAAATACAAGGTTAAAGACACATTTCCAGGGGCGGAGAAAAAAAAACCATTGGGAGACAAAAACATTGCCACGAAAACATTTTGCCTAGAAACACACGCATTGCACCCACACAGGAAAGAGACCACCTCAAAGAGCCACAAAAAATCATAAAAATACATCAAAGTTGTCAAATTCGAAAAGCTTTGCGAACTCCCTCAGTCCAAACGAATACCAGATTCATTCTCCTGAGACTTCCAGGAAGCCATCCCACGCCCAGAACTACAGATCGAAGCACCTCCATTGGGTAAAGAAAATTTCCAATCTCAAACTCATTCAATCTCTGATTTAAACCCATTTTTGATTGCATATTAGTATTATTATTGTTTTTTTTGTGAATGATTTAACGTAATACATGTAATTTGCAGTGTCCAAATGCCAGGGGACCATTGTTAGTGCCTTCAAAACTCATGATGTAGGCCATTTCAGGCCAAAACAAACCCAAATTCGAACTCAGGGAATTCGAATTAGGGGGGATTCAAATTGAGGGGAAAGGCATGGGTTCGACACCCAGCTCATGCATTTTGTTTTCTTTATTCTAACAATTGTATTCCAGATCCCGGACTTGCAGATATAACATGCACATTATGCACCTTCAGATCATAACCATGACATCCCATTTGATCAGATCCAACACCCCCAAACGTGTAGCTTACCATGCACCCTCAAAGGATCCCCTCATTGGATCCAACCGCAAATTTGGACTCCTCTCACTCTGGGCCTACGCTTTTAAATATCACCCCTTGCTTACTTTTTCTGCCTACCCCTTTTCATATGTTTGTTTTTTTTTCTTTTTTTAGTTACTTTTTATTTAACGATAAAAATCAGATAAAAAAATCACAAAAATTAGGTTTTAGTTTTTTTAATTAAAATTAATTTTGTTAATTAATTATTTAAATTACTTTAACATTTATTTTCTTAAAATTAAAATTAAATAGACTTAGATTTTTATTATTCTTTTATTAAATGAAAAAAAAAGGACTCTTCTTCTTAGGGTTTTAGATGTATTTCCAATTCGCGCGCGATTTTATTTTGGTATTATTATTTTTCATATTATTGTAATTGCCTATTGGGATGTAATAGTTTAAATTAGGACCTTTACTTTTTCTGCTTTATTTCCCCCAAAGTTTTGGATGTGTAATTAATCCCTCTTCCCGAAGCCATGTAATAGCTAGGATTTACAATTCCCGCACTTTATATTTCCTGTACATATATTAACTGTTTAGATGTATGATTAATAGGATTCCATGACAAGATTAAAAATGAAATGGTAGAAAACCTAAATGCAAAGATAACTAACTGAATGCAACACAATTTCACATATACACCTCTAGGGTATCCCACTTTGGTTTCCTTCGGAAAAATAGTCACATCTCTCAAAACGTGAGAGATTTTAGTGGCTACCCTCCGGTTTAAAGATCATAAGTCCCTCGATGACTCTCTCAACGTTGCCTCGGTAAACATGATCTTAAAACCCTAGGGTAGTTGCTAAGGTTTCTTGCCCAGTTGCCTTTGTGACTATAAAACGTCCCTTCGAATGTTCCTCAAACATCCAAACGACTAGGGCTACCTTCTCACTAATAGTAGGATAACACTGTCTAAAGTAAAGGAGGAAAAGAATGAACCTTTCGAGTAAAGTAGATAGTTCCTAGATGCTATGCTCAAGAAAAACAAACTTTTTACACTTACACATAACAATTTTCAAAAAAACCTTTCCAAAATGCTTTATCAACACTTTTGAGGACTGATACAAGAGTTATCATAAAGAAAATCGCCGCACTAAGGAATTTCAAAATACTTTTAAAAAACACACGAAAGCACAAGGTATTTCAAAAATGAGCTAAGCATCTAAGAGCCTGTAAACTACAGATGGAAAGGGTGTTAACACCTTCCCTTTCCGTAATCTACCCCCCTTACTCAGAAATAATCTCGAAAGGTCTTTTTCTGTTCTTTTCACACTTTCCTTTGTTGGATAAAAGAAAAGTCGATGGCGACTCTTGCTTACCACAACATCTGCGAATATAAACGTAAAACCAGTATAATAGTCAGTTCTCCCACCGTATTACACCAGGTATCTCACAATATTCTTCACCTTCGTCTTTGGCTTGATAGATTGAATTTTCGAAGTCATAAATAGCAATAGAAGGATTATTGTCAACAACATCTGGAGTGGATGTTGATCTGCAAATGTGTATGTGTGTGCATGTAAGGTCACATGGCTATTTTGAAAATGCAGTAAAGTAAAAGAAAGACAAGGAGCGCAAAATTCGAATGCAAAATCGTCCAACATTTTCATTAAATGAGCATATGATATATCAAATGACAAAACCTTAACAAATGGACCATTATGCCCCGGGCAAGGCACATGGTTTAAAGTCATTTTTTAGAGGAAGTTATACAGACAAACTTCTTAAAGTAATAAAAACATGAAATAACAATTACTCCTAGCTGAAAGAGATTGAGATAAAGTATTTGGCCTTCCAGTTGTTAAGTCCACCGTCAGCAGTTAGGAATATCCATTCGTCCAAGTCACCATCACTATCAGTGTCCTCCAGATGATTGACTTCATTGTTGCTAATATGGAGAGGTGGTTTTCCAACATGAACACGCCGAACCTCTTTCTGAGCTTTTGAAGTGAAACCCAACCTAAATTTGTCGGATTTGAAGGGGATATCAGGAAGTTGTCCCCAGATGGTGCAACCTCCATCTTCCACAACAGCCCGAGCAGCAGGAGTAGTAATATAAATCATTGGAGGGATCACCTCAAATGTTTGGCAGGGGTTTCAATGAATTCTCCATCCATTTTAACATATTTGAAAGAATTCAAATGAATGACCATATATTCTTCCTCTCCATGGACTGTAACAATCTTCACTTTCACTGGGTACTTCAGCTTTTGATGCAATGTAGAGGTAACCACACATGCCAAGCAATAATAGACCTGGCGGATATCCATTACATAAAATGTTGAATTGAAGACTTGAGACCCTACCTTGATCATCAGATCAACCTCTCCATGGAATATTATTTTTGAGCCATCGAAGGCTCTTACCACAATATCACTGGGTTTCAGCACCAACCCTTCACAGTCCAGTCTATCCAAAGCACCTTTGGGTAAGACATTTAGGGAGGACCCAATATCCACTAACACATGCACCATAGTGGTGCCTTTTCATTCAATAGAGATGTGCAGAGCTTTGTTGTGATTCTTCCCCGTCGAAGTTAAATCTACATCAGAAAATACCCAGCCATTATCAACAGTTAGGCTTGCAACACAATTCTCAAATTGACCAGCAGTGGTCTCTTGTGGTACATGGGCATTCTTCATGAATTTCAACAAAGCTTGGGCATGTGCTTCCGAGCATAACAATAAGGACAACATGGATATTTTATAGGGCGTCTACCCTAGTTGCTCAACTATTTTGTAGTCACTTTTTTGGATGATCTTCATAATTTCGTCCATCTCTTGTCCTGATGGGTCTTCAATTGTCACTTCTTTTGAGAGTGCCTCTAGAAAATATCTTCTTGATCACAAATGGCCCTTCGTATGTGGGAGTCCTTTTGCCCCTGGAATCACCTTGTGGTAGGATGATGTGCTTTATTACGAAATCACCAACCTGGTACACTTGATATTTGAATTTCTTGTTAAAGGCCTTGATTATGCATTTCTGATACATCTAACCATGACAAACAACCGCTAGCCTTTTTTAATCAATCAAATTTATTTGGTCAAGTAGGGTCTGAATACATTCGTCTTCATCTAAACATGCGTCTTTCATAATCCTCAGGGAAGGAATCTAGACTTCGACAGGTAAGGCAATCTTCATATCGTAGACTAGAGCGAATGGGGTTTCCCTAGTTGATGTACGTATCGAAGTGCGGTAACCATGAAGAGAAAATGGTAGCATCTTATGCGAGTCTTTGTATGTCACTGTAATTTTCTGCAAGATCTTCTTGATATTCTTGTTGGCGGCTTCCACTGTGCTATTCATATTTGGTTGGTACAGAGAAGAATTGTGGTGCTTAATCTTGAACTGCATGCAGAGTTCCGTGATCATAGTATTGTTAATATTGGTACCATTGTCCATGATGATCCTTTCAGGGATGCCATACCGACAGATAATGTTATACTTAATGAACCGAGCCATAACATTCTTGGTAACATAAGCAAATAAGGCTGCTTCAACCCACTTCATGAAGTATTCAATAGCAACCAGGATGAAACAATGCCCATTGGAAGCAGTAGGCTTAATCTCTCCAATCATATAAATGCCCCACATTGCAAAAGGCCAAGGAGAAGTCAAGACATTCAAAGGGACCGAAGGCACATGTACTTTGTCAGCATAGATCTGGCATTTATGACAAGTTCTAGAATGATGATGACAATCAGCTTCCATGGTAGACCAATAATAACCTGATCTCAGAATCTTCTTAGCCATTGTATGTCCATTGGAGTGAGTACCAAAGACTCCTTCGTGCATATCTTCCATAATCTTCTCAACTTCCTTCTTGTCTACACAACCAAGCAGAGTTGAATTGTGGTTGCGCTTGTATAAGATTCTGTTACTCAGAAAGAACTTGGCAGAGAACCTCCTTAGAAATTTCTTATCATTGATAGATGCCCCTTCAGGATACTCTTGAGTCTCGAGGTATCTTTTTACTTCATGGTGAAACAACCAACTAAAAATCATCAAATAATAAAGTCGCCATCGAACGTCTTTTATCCCACATGAAGGGAAAGGTAAATATCAAGAAAACCTAATAAGGGAGAAGTCACGGTCTTGCAACTGAGAGACCGGGTAAGGGAGTCTGTTACACGAGGGGAAGGTATTATCTCCCCACACGCCTATAGTACTCTACAGTATCCACTCTTGTTGTCTATCTTATGGGTGTATTTAATCCATGCTTACTACTGAGGAAGAATGCATGCAAAATAAGGAGAAAAGAATAGAAAATAATGTAGGGAAAATAAAGTTGTGCTCGCTTGGACCCTACCATAATTTCTACATATCCTTTTTGAGGAATCAGAGTTACCGTAGTTCAGCTCACATGTTTTTGTTTGTTTTGTGTTTTTATGAACAATGTTAATTCTTCCTTCTGCCGCAGCTTGACCTTTGGAGACTTACGCGTTGGAACAGAAGTAAACTAACATGTCCTTACTTGAAAATGGTTTTGAGTTACGCGCTCAAGGTAAGATGCCGCGTTTGATTGGTTTTTTTTGTTACATTTAAAAAGGGTTTAAGTATGATTAACATGTTTTACGATTTTCTAAGAAAAGGAGAGTTTTAGTTTTAAATGCATATGCAAAAAAGATAAGAAAAGAGTCTACGGGCGACTAGCCTATTTCTAAACCTAATGTTATCATGCAATGATGGTCCTAAGGTTTGGATTAACAAAAGGGAAATTTCTACCTAATGTTAGCATGCACGGTTTGCAACCTAAGGTCTAACTTACATCTACAAGGAGCAAGCACATCCCAAGGGAACATGGTATGTACAAGAATAAAACAAGCAAGCTCAAAGGAGCACACACATAAAATAGTTAGGAAAAGAAACAAAATTCTTTATTCAAGGGAGCATATCACCCGAGACAAACAAGCGGGAATAGGATGTAAAATAAAAATGTGACGTCCAAAGCGACTGAACACCTAACCAAGATATAGGAGCTCGAGGTAGGCGACATAAGGAAATATGGACGATCAAGGAGTATCAGTATCAGACAATGCGAACTCCTGACAAAGAATGGGGGTTCGATTGCGGAAGCCTTCCCCACTTGATGACTCAATAACAAGAGTAGGCACAACTATGAAGCTTCACGGTACGTCACGAGCTAAGGATGTCACATACTAAATTGCGGGGGTTGATTGATAACCCTCCTCGATCGCCTCTTTTTGAGGACTTATCATATATACATATGCGAGCACAAATATAAACACACCTGTAGAATACCTACTTCAAAGGTAGGGTTTTAAACAAACACAAATACAGAATGCACACAATTCCGAATTGCCCTAAACGGGTCTTTAAATAAACCAGAAGGATTCATGACATGATTAGTAACATAGATCCTATTCATACATTTCTACCCTACTTCTCATGGCATCATAAAGCAGTAAAGCTCTACCTCTCATGATCTCTAGAAAAGCGGTAAAGAAGTATGATAAAGTGCATAAATGAGGAATAAATGTGAAGCCACGATGATACCTAACGGAGAAGGTCTGTTGCCTCTTCACAACAATGCAAGTGATAAGAAAACTCTAGCAAAAGCCTCTTGAAATTTCCTTGATCAAACTTAGGCTCTTAGCTAGCTTCGGAACTTCATGAAATCTTCAATAATTATCAGCCAATCACTTAAAAATGGACCACGACAATTATATAAGAAAAATTGAATCAAAGTAACCAGGAGGTGCAAACATCATATAAGATGTATAATCCAGCAGTTCAATGTGTGATATAAGGCCCAATTCAGGAATAGTCCATATATTTTTTGTATCATTATCCAAAATCTACAAAAATTTCCCTTTGGGCCAGGATAAGGATCCATATATTTTTGTATCATTATCTAAAAGCTACAAAAATTACCCTTTGGGCTAGGATAAGAATGACCCACTCCACACCTTCATCCCATATTAACCTTCAGCATTATTTGTATTATTATAAAGAATTATTGAAAGTAAAACTAAAAATAAATGAAAAGGACAAAAAGAATGCCTCAATTGTAGTAGGGTTAAGGCATGGTGACTCTTCATCTTTCTCTTTGTCCATTTCTCTTTTGCGATAAACATTGAAGCATCGCTGCATTAGGGCTCGCCTCCAGCGGCAACGGCGGTGGTATAAATCATCTCAAACTACCACAACTTAGTTTTTCTTTATCTCTTTTCATCTAAACTGAAATTTCATTTTGTTGATCAACACTCAAATGCAAACCCTAGAGAAGCTGCAACCAAAATTTAGCGATGGAATCACATTTAATGATACGACTGGGAGAGGGCCTAGGCTCAGCATACCAAGAACTGCGTGTCGACACCACAAGCGGGTGAAAATAAGAGCTTTAGACGACCAATCTTAACGGATTTGGAGACGGTTGTGAAGATGATTCTCGGTGACGACAAATTCAAAGGTATCATAACTCTTCTTTCTTACTTCTTTTTTTCATATCTTCTTCTTCTATGAGTTCCATGTGCGTTTCTGTTTCTTGTGGATTAACGAGGCAAAACTGATGGTGATGCAGATTGATGGTGACTGAGGCTGTGTGAGGTTGTAAAAGATGATTAAAGGTTATGGAAAAGATGACCAGGAACATTGATAGAGTGTGAGTTGTGGTTGAAGGTTGAAGATGATAATCGATGTAGAGGAGAGATGAAACATGTGCATTACATAATAGATGAAGATGCAGAGAATTTACAACTTGATAATGATGATTGGAGATGTTAATTTGCAGAAGATGATGAAGACTGTTGTGATGCCAAGATTGAAGATGCAGTGGAGATGATGAATGAATGTTTTGCGGTTCAGAGCTTGAGGCCAGTTGATGCAGAGTGATAATGGTTAAGAGAATGAAAGGTGTAAAGTTTTGCAAAGAGAAAATTGAAGGGAGTTTCAGAGAGAGTTGAAGGGGAAAATTGAAAGGAATAGTGGTGAAGGTTGAAGACGGAAGAGAGAGAGCAGAAAGAGATTTTAGGTTTGTGATCCTCTAGAAATTGCAGAATGTCTTCCTTCAACAAGTAAAATCTGTTTTTTCTGTTATAATTGATAGATGAGTTCTGAATTCTAATTTTTTTGTGAAAAAAGAATCCTTAATTCCTCTCTGCTCTGAATCTGTTATATTCTGGTGAACCCCTTTTTAATTCTATTTTTTATTATATCCCCGCTGGGAGTTTGTTAGAGGCAATTAGGAGTTATGGAGTTAGTTAATAGTTAGTTTCTGTTAGCATTCTGTTATGAAACAATTAGGATTGGTTATTCTATTTTCTATTATTTAGGAAGGTTAAAAACTATTAGAGAAAACAATTAGGGGTTAGGAACTAAATTAGTTAGAGGGTTAGAAATTCTGTTAGGAGTTTCACTAGGTAATTGGAGGTTAGTTACTACAGGGCTGAAAACCTAACTGAAAGTTGGTTAGAAAAATCGGTTTTGAATGAGTTGTTATGAACTAGAAATGAATGAATTTATTAGCCTTATTGTTTGGATATTTTTGAACTGGTTTTGTTGTAAACTGGTGTGGATATGTTTTTGCTGAACAAATGTTACTGGAAATATTAACGGTTTTTTTGTTGTTGTATAAATGTGCAAGGATTGCTTTGGATTGAAATTGCAGGCTTAGATCATGGTAGGTTATGATACGCAAGTTTGGTCATGAAGAAGGTAATGAAGATGGAAGTTGTGATACGGTGGCAGAACCGACTGTTAATACTGGTTTGCATTTTTTGTTTGCAAAATGTCGCGGTAAGCAAGAGTCGCCACCGTCTTTTATTTTATCCAATCAGGAAAAGGAAAAAGAACAGAAAAAACCTTTTTCGAGATATTTCTGAGTACGGGGGGGTAGATTATAGAAAGGGAAGGTGTTAGCACCCTTTCGATCCATGGTTTTCCATGGGCTCTTAGGTACTTGCTCATTTTGAAAATTGCTTGTGTGTGCTTGTTTTGAAAAGTTTTGTTTTACTTCGTATTAACCCTTGCTTCTATCCTCAAGAGTGTGGCGAAGTTGTTTTTGAAAAATTTGTTTGAAAAGTGTTGGTGTGAAATTTTGTTTGTTTGTTTGAGCAAGTACCTAGGAACTAATCTACCTACTCGAAAAAGGTCTATTCGTTTTCCTTTTAGACAATGCTATCCCATTTTTGAGAAATAGGTAGCATCATCTTTGGAGTTTTTTAGGGACATTCGAAGGGACAAATACGATCACAAAAGCAATGTTAGGAAATGTTAGTAATCATCCTAAAACCTTAAATATCTTTTTCCGAGGCAACATCTGAATGGGTCACTTTAGATCTTTCGGGGCTAGAGGACAACCACTAATAAACCCTATACTTCATGATCGTTTACCGAAGGCAACCAGAGTGAAGTAAACCCTAGGAGTGAGCATGTGCGAGTGTAATTTTCAGTTAATTTATCTTTCTACATTTAGGGTTTTCTACTGTTTTAATTTCAATTTGTCTTTCCATACAATCCTATTAGCATACATCTAACAGTTTATATTTGCGGAAATTAAAATGCGAGAAATTAAAGTCCTAGCTATTACAAGGCTTTAGGCAGATACATAATTATTTTGACTGAAAATAAAATGCAGAATTAAAACCCTAATTAATCTATTACAAATCCGAAGCAGATACAATAATAGAAAAAAGGAGTTAAAGGCACGCGCAGCGGATTAAATGCGAGAAATAATTAGAAACCTAAAATCTAATGGAAAAAATAATTAGGTTATTGTTAGTGTTTGGTTGTTGGCATGTTTATTTTGGTAAAACAAGTTGTGTGAATGTCATGACTGATGTCATAACATTTTGGGATACAAAGTACATTCTGCAGAAAAAGAATGTCATACAGGAGCTGCTCAATATGAGTGTTTAGCTGATCATTATGCAATGATCATATTTATTGCATTCTACCAAAATCAATAAACAATATTCTTGTTGTCATAACTAATGTTAAGACATCCTGTACTGATCTATCATTTGTGCAAATTTGTTATTCCTGAGAATTTTCAGGAATCTGGTTTATACAGTCCAGATCAGATTCTCACGTGGACATTAGGTTAACTCTGCTTAACCCTAATCTGGTTGTTAAAGACCTATGACCAAGTCTTGAGGTTAACCCTAACTAACCCTAGCTATTTTCGTGGAAGCCCTAACTGAAGAATAGCTGCCTATATATTCCTCATGAAGACTGTTGGTGAAGCACACTTTTTGACAGAAGATCAATAAGGGACTGTATAGTTGTAACTATTGTGAGCCAATCAATTATCATTGTGATAAGTGATTTGGAGTAGGATTTGATTGTAAGGGTTGTGTATCACTCAAAGCTTTGAAGCACGAGTGTTTGTGTTACTTGATTAAAGCTTTGAAGTAAAGTCAAGTTAGGGTTGTGTATCACTCAAAGCTTTGAAGCACGAGTGATTGTCACTTGATTAAAGTTGTGAAGCAAAATCAAGTGTATGTACTGAAGAGTGTCTTCATAATTTCATTAATCAATTGTTTAGTATCACTGTTGTGATTGAGGGGGAGTGAGTAGGAACTCAGGTTTAAGTTGAACTTAGATTGAAGTTGCATTGGGTAGGTCTTAAGTGAAGGAGATAAACTGGTTGGTTTATTCCTGAATTAATATCTCTTATAGTGAATTTCCTCCCTGGCTTGGTAGCCCTCGGAGTAGGTGTTGTTACACACTGAACTGGGTAAACAATTGATTGTGTTCTTTACTCCTTTTAAAATTACTGTCTTGAAGTGTGTCAGATACGGTGTCATAACATTCACTGTGACATTGAGTATCTGCTGCCAGAATTTCAATTGGCACCAGAGCAGGCACCCTGCCTGTCTTACTGGGTGAGATCTAGGGATATTATTTTCTGGCGCTATAGACAAAGAAGGAGGATTTGGGAACATACCACCCATTCTGGATGGATCAAATTATGACTACTAGAAACCTCGTATGATTGCCTTCTTAAAATCACTGGACAAAAAGGCTTGGAGAGCTGCTGACAAAGGATGGAACCATCCCACCATAACTGGGAAAGATGGGACAACCAGTCTGAAACCTGAGGAAGAATGGAGCAAAGAAGAAGATGAGTTAGCCCTGGGTAACTCCAAAGCATTAAATGCCCTGTTCAATGGAATTGATAGAAATATATTCAGACTAATACATCAATGTGAACTGGCCAAGGATGTTTGGGACACTCTCAAAACTACCCATGAGGGCACATCCAAAGTAAAAATGTCAAGGCTTCAGATGCTGATTACCAAATTTGAGAACCTAAGGATGATGGAAGATGAGACCATTCATGAGTTTCACATGAACATCTTGGAAATTGCCAACACCTCAGGAGCATTGGGAGAAAAGATGTCAGAAGAAAAACTAGTGAGAAAGATTCTCAGATCCTTGCCTAAAAGATTTGCAATGAAGGTGACTGCTATAGAGGAAGCTCAGGATATCTGCAACTTGAAGGTTGATGAACTCACTGGGTCACTTCAGACCTTTGAGATGGGGATCAGTGACAATGTCGACAAGAAAAACAAGAGCATAGCACTTGTATCTAATACTGAAGATGAAAACAAGGAGGATGAAGAAGAAAATATTTCAGAAGCTATAGCCATGCTTGGAAGGCAATTCAACAAACTCATCAAGAGAATGGACCCAAAGTCAAGGTCAAATGTCAAGAACATCCCCTCTGACATTAACAGATCTTATGACTCCAGCAGAAGACCAAAGTATGAAGAGAAGGGAAATCAAAGCAAATGTATCCAATGCCATGGATGTGAAGGATATGGGCACATTCGAGATGAATGTCCTACCTTTCTTAAGAAACAAAAGAAAGGAATGTCTGTTACTTGGTCTGATTATGACTCAGAAAGTAATTCTGAAGAAGAATCTGCCAAACTAGTTACTGCACTAACTGGTATTTGTAACTCTGATAGTTACTCTAGTGATGGGGAAGTAACATTTGAAGAACTGGCTGACTCCTACAAGAAGTTATGTATCAGAAGTGCTGAAGTCTGTCAGTAAAATGAGAGACAAAAAAATCTCATAGTAAAGTTGGAGGCTGAGAAGAAGGCAGGCACTGAAACTATAAGTCATCTCGAAAGTGAAGTTCAAATGCTAAACTCAAAACTTGACCAAATGACCAAATCTGTCAAGATGCTGACAAATGGAACTGACAAATTAGAAGAAATTCTTCAGGTTGGACAAAATGTGGGAAACAAGTCTGGTCTAGGATTTGTGGCAGCAAAGAAAGCTATTGTAGACAAGAAGAAAATCAGGCCTGATAAACAAATGTCAAAGCAGATGTCACAACATAGCACTCAACATCGAGAACAGAGAAATATGAAGAAAAAGTATCAAAGATGGAGATGTCATCATTGTGGGAGGTTTGGTCACATAAAGCCATTCTGCTTCAGGTTATATGGATATCCTAATCAGACCCCAGTTGTCAAACCTAAGTCTAACAAGGCACCATATACTCAACAATGGAAGAAAAAGGCTGCTGCCCTGATAGCTCACACCTCACTTAGAGTCTCTGCAAAGGAAGACTGGTACTTTGACAGTGGATGCTCTAAACACATGACTGGAATCAAGAATCTTCTCAATAATGTTAAACCTTACACTACTAGTTATGTGACTTTTGGAGATGGTGCTAGAGGAGAAATAAAAAGAGTTGGAAACTTGGACTGCCCTGGAGTTCCAAACCTAAATGAAGTATTGCTGGTAAAAGGCTTGACTGCTAATCTCATAAGTATCAATCAATTATGTGATCTAGGATTCAAGGTCAACTTCACCAAGTCTGAATGTCTTGTAACTAATGAAAAACAAGAAGTTGTAATGAGAGGAGTCAGATCTAAAGACAACTGCTACTTATGGGAGCCTGAGAACACTAATTATTCTTCTGTGTGCTCTATTTCCAAAGAAGAAAAAGAAGTGAAACTGTGGCACCAAAAACTTGGTCATTTACATCTAAGAGGAATGAAAAGGATTATATCCATGGAGGCAGTCAGAGGGATTCCAAGGCTGCAAATTGATGAAGGGAGAGTCTGTGGTGAATGTCAGGTTGGAAAGCAGACTAGAATGTCACATCCAAAGTCAAGACACCTGACCACCTCTAAGGTGCTAGAACTTCTACATATGGATCTGAAGGGACCAATGCAGGTGGAAAATCTTGGTGGAAAAAGATATGCCTATGTTGTTGTGGATGATTTTTCCAGATTCACCTGGATTAACTTCATTAGGGAAAAGTCTGATGTATTTGAAGTATTTAAGGAACTGTAAAAAAGAATTCAAAGAGAAAAAGAAGGATGCATTGTCAGAATCAGAAGTGATCATGGCAAGGAATTTGAAAACAGTAAGTTTGATGAGTTTTTCTCCTCAGAAGGAATTAATCATGAATTCTCTTCACCCATAACTCCTCAACAAAATGGAGTTGTGGAAAGGAAAAACAGGACTATACAAGAATCTGCCAGAGCAATGATACATGCCAAAAGACTTCCTATTCATTTTTG
This sequence comes from Vicia faba, assembly GCA_948472305.1. Classification (NCBI taxonomy): domain Eukaryota; kingdom Viridiplantae; phylum Streptophyta; class Magnoliopsida; order Fabales; family Fabaceae; genus Vicia; species Vicia faba. The sequence continues at coordinate 781,289,797 of OX451736.1, forward strand.
GGCTGAAGCTATGAATACAACATGTTATGTCCATAACAGGGTCACCTTGAGAAAGGGAACATCATCCACCATTTATGAACTTTGGAAAGGAAGAAAGCCTACAGTGAAGTACTTCCATGTATTTGGAAGCAAATGCTATATTTTGACAGATCGTGAACAGAGGAGAAAGATGGACCCTAAAAGTGATGAAGGAATATTCCTAGGATACTCTACCAACAACAAAGCTTATAGGGTATTCAATTCCAGGACCAAAGTTATGATGGAATCTATAAATGTCATAGTTGATGATTACCATGAGGAAACAAATGTCCCATATGATGTTGAGACATTCTTTGAGACCTCAACTCAAAAGGATGATATTCCTAAAATTACTTCATCAGAATCTGAATCAAAGGAAGCTAACAAAGACCCTTCCATCAGAATTCAGAAAGATCATCCTAAGGAACTCATCATAGAAGATCCTAACAGTGGAGTCATTACAAGATCTAGAGAAATCATCACAAACTCTTGCTTTGTATCTAAGATTGAACCAAGAAATGTTAAGGAGGCTTTAACTGATGAATACTGGATTGGAGCAATGCAAGATGAATTGAACCAATTCAAGCAACATGAAGTATGGGAGTTAGTTCCTAGACCAGGAGGAATAAACATCATTGGCACAAAATGGATCTACAAGAACAAATCAGATGCTGAAGGAGTTGTCACAAGGAATAAGGCAAGACTTGTTGATCAAGGATACACTCAAGTTGAAGGGGTTGATTTTGATGAGACTTTTTCTCCTGTAGCCAGACTGGAATCAATCAGACTCCTATTGAGAATTGTTTGTCTCCTTAAGTTCAAGTTATTCAGATGGATGTAAAGAGTGCCTTCCTTAATGGGTACTTAAATGAGGAAGTTTATGTGGAACAGCCTAAAGGATTTGTGGATCCAAACTGCCCTGATCATATCTATAAATTGAGGAAAGCTTTATATGGCCTGAAACAAGCTCCTAGAGCATGGTATGACAGGTTGACAAAATTCCTCTCTGACAAAGGATACAAGAAAGGATGCTTGGATAAAACTCTTTTTGTCAAAAATGAAGGAGGAAATATAATGGTAGCTCAAATCTATGTTGATGACATAGTGTTTGGGGGAATGTCAGATAAAATGGTTAAACATTTTGCTGACCAGATGCAAGCTGGATTTAAAATGAGCCTCATGGGAGAATTGACCTACTTTCTTGGACTGCAAGTCACACAGATGGAAGACTCAATTTTTCTGTCTCAAAGCAAGTATGCAAAGAACATTGTCAAGAAGTTTGGGATGGAGAATGCCAGTCACAAAAGGACTCCTGCACCTACTCATTTAAAGCTGTCCAAAGATTCAAGTGGGGTTAAGGTGGACCAAAGCTTGTACAAAAGCATGATAGGAAGTCTACTATACTTAACAGCCAGCAGACCTGACATTGTTTTTGCAGTTGGAGTATGTGCAAGATACCAGGCTGAACCCAAAGTAAGTCATATCAACCAAGTGAAAAGAATTCTGAAGTATGTGAGTGGAACCTACAACTATGGCTTGTTGTACTCTCATGGATGTGAACCAACTCTGACTGGTTACTGTGATGATGATTGGGCTGGAAGTGCTGATGATAGAAAGAGCACCTCTGGAGGATGTTTCTTCTTAGGAAATAATCTTGTCTCTTGGTTCAGCAAGAAACAGAACTGTGTGTCTCTATCTACTGCTGAAGCTGAATACATAGCAGCTGGTAGTAGCTGTTCTCAAATGATCTGGATGAAACAGATGCTTACTGAGTATAATGTCACACAAGATGTTATGACATTGTACTGTGACAATCTGAGTACTATCAACATTTCCAAGAATCCTATTCAGCATAGCAGGACCAAGCATATTGACATTAGACATCACTTCATCAGAGATCTTGTGGAGGAGAAGACGATTAAACTGGAACATGTTGCCACTGAACTACAACTGGCTGACATTTTTACCAAGGCACTTGATGCTAATCAATTTAAAAATTTGAGGGGCAAGCTGGGTATTTTCGAACATGAATAAATATAGCAATTAATTTTGCTTAAAACAAGGGATGAGAGAGAAATTTTAGTTAAGTCTACTCTGATTGGGCTAATCATCTGTTTCTCTATTTCTTTCCAAAATTTTAAGAAGTTGAATAGACATTCATATAACTCCCTCCTCTCGCGTTTCTGCAACAATCTCCAATCTCTCAAACGAAGATTTCACTATCACTGTTACCTGTTTTCTAAATCACTCAAAATGTCTCAACTATCCATGTCATCATCCTCTTCAAAGGCGACTGCTACTTCCGCATCCTCTGATCGAGAACCTAGGGAAATAACAAACTGCATGGATTCTGATGTTCTGGAGATAATTCCTCTTCGTGAACTGGCAGCTGACCCCACTAAGGTCAAGAAGCTGCGAACCATACATGCAAGAAGATCACAAGCCTCTCCATCTGGTAAATCCTCTCAACCATCATCTTCTGTTCCTCCAAAAATAGCAAATAGGGAAGGTTTTGTTTATGTTCATCAAGTTATAGCTAGACTAGTCACTAGGATTCTAAATGAGAATCACTTTGTACCTGGCATTTCTGTACCTTTGAACCAAGAATCTGCTAGTCCAAATGTTGAAATGAATCCAGATGTCACTCAGAATGTTAAGACACCTGATGATAACATTAGGAAATCTCCTAAAAATCGTGATGATCACCAGAACCCTACTGAGAAGGATGTTGAACCCCCGGTTATTGATGTTGATGAAGAATACTCTGACAATGACTTAATTGCCAATATCAACCCTAGCATAGCTAGAAGGATGATGAACAAAAAAGGAAAGCAGGATGCTGTCAAAAGCCTCTCCAAAGAGAAGGCTACTGAAGTTGTTCATAAGAAAACCAGGTATGAGAACAAGACAGGAGTAGAAGCTGTGAAGGCTGGATTGTTAAAAGAGAAAGGGAAGGTGAAAACTAGAGTACCTGTTGGTAGTCTCTCAAAACCTTTGAGACAACCAATAGCAAAGAAAAGGAAGGAGCATGAACCCTCTGAATCTGATGAAGAATCAGAATTTGAGTTTGATGTTGAAGACATTCCTCTCAGAAAGAAACTCTCTTCGAGCAAAATGCCTAAAGTCCATGAAGTTGCCATTGACACCATCTCCTTTCACCATCCAGAGAATGCAAACAGATGGAAGTATGTATTTTTGAAAAGGATCGCCTTGGGAAGAGAGCTGAACAACAGTGCCATGGAATGTAAGGAGATCATGGATCTAATCAAGACTGCTGGTCTAATAAATACTGTGGTAAAGTTTACCAACCGCTATGAAATTCTGGTCAAAGAATTCATAGTAAATTTATCTGATGGGTGTGCTGATGGAAAGTCAGCTGATTTTAAGTGTGTGTATGTGAGAGGAAGGAAGGTAAATTTCTCTCCCTCTGAAATAAACAAATTCCTAGGAAGACCTGATGATGCTTGCCCTGAGCTTGAGGTTACTGATAACCAAGTGTGTCAAACCATCACTGCAAATCAAGTCAAGAGCTGGCCCTTAAAAGGGAAGCTGAATGCAAGCAAGTTGAGCATGAAATTTGCCATTCTGCACAAAATTGCTGCAGCTAACTGGGTTCCCACCAACCATAAGTCAACCATCTCCACAGGCTTGGGAAGATTTATTTATGCTGTTGGAACCAGGACAAACTTTGACTATGGAAAGTATATCTTTGATCAAACATTGAAACATGCTGGAAGCTGTGCTATTAAAGGCCCTATTGCCTTTCCCTCTCTCCTGTATGGTATAGTCATTGCTCAGTATCCTGGCATTATAGTTGAAAAAGATACTGTATGCAAAAGAGCCCCTGCTCTTGGTTTGCACTATAAGCTATTTCAGGGAACACATGTTCCTGACATTGTCATGACATCTGCTGAGACATCAACTGTCAAATCTCATTCCAAGAAAACTGATGTTATAGCTGTGCTGAAGGAAACCTGCAAAGAGCTTGATACAAGGAAAAGGACTCTTGAGGACCTGATTGCTAGACTAGAATAGGAGGAGATTGAAGGACAAAGAAGGGAAGAGGATGCTGATGAAGACTAGCTTAATGCTGAAGATAGTGCCTCCTCTGAAGATGACAGTGCTTGAAGATCAGTGTAGTTGACAAGTTTGCTGCTAGTACCTGTTGCTGCAAATGACTTTTAATTTTTTTTCTCTGTGTTTTTATTATTCCTTTTGGATGACTGTATAACTTAAAAGTACAAGTATCTTTGGCCTATTTATGTCTAAAGAGGGGGAGAATATTTTGTGATAATTTTGGTAGAATTAGGCTTGGTAGATGTTATTAAAAATTCTGCTGCTTTCTAATCTCTGATTGTTTAGGGGTTTTAGCCAAAAATTTGCCAAAGGGGGAGTTTGTAAGTGTTTGGTTGTTGGCATGTTTTTTTGGTAAAACCAGTTGTGTGAATGTCATGACTGATGTCATAACATTCTGGGATACAAGGTACATTATGCAGAAAAAGAATGTCATACAGGAGCTGCTCAATATGAGTGTTTAGTTGATCATTATGCAATGATCATATTTATTGCATTCTACCAAAATCAGTAAACAGGATTCTTGTTGTCATAACCAATGTTAAGATATCCTGTACTGATCTATCATTTGTGCAGATTTGTTATTCCTGAGAATTTTCAAGAATCTGGTTTATACAGTCCAGATCAGATTCTCACGTGGACATAGGTTAACTCTGCTTAACCCTAATCTGGTTGTTAAAGACCTATGACCAAGTCTTGAGGTTAACCCTAACTAACCCTAGCTATTTTCTTGGAAGCCCTAACTGAAGAATAACTGCCTATATATTCCTCATAAAGATTGTTGGTGAAGCACACTTTTTGACAGAAGATCAATAAGGGACTGTATAGTTGTAACTACTGTGAGCCAATCAATTATCATTGTGATAAGTGATTTGGAGTAGGATTTGATTGTAAGGGTTGTGTATCACTCAAAGCTTTGAAGCACGAGTGTTTGTGTTACTTGATTAAAGCTTTGAAGCAAAGTCAAGTTAGGGCTGTGTATCACTCAAAGCTTTGAAGCACGAGTGATTGTCACTTGATTAAAGTTGTGAAGCAAAATCAAGTGTATGTACTGAAGAGTGTCTTCATAATTTCATTAATCAATTGTTTAGTATCACTGTTGTGATTGAGGGGGAGTGAGTAGGAACTCAGGTTTAAGTTGAACTTAGATTGAAGTTGCATTGGGTAGGTCTTAAGTGAAGGAGATAAATTGGTTGGTTTATTCCTGAATTAATATCTCTTATAGTGAATTTCCTGCCTGGCTTGGTAGCCCCCAGAGTAGGTGTTGTTACACACTGAACTGGGTAAACAATTGATTGTGTTCTTTACTGCTTTTAAAATTACTGTCTTGAAGTGTGTTAGATACGGTGTCATAACATTCACTGTGACATTGAGTATCTGCTGCCAGAATTTCAGTTATTTTTTGAGAAAAGATTAAATTATATACAAATTAACCCTAATTCTAATTGATTTAAATTATGAAAAAAGGATTAAATTTCCCTAAATAATTAAACTAATTAATTAAGGAAATAAAATATTTTTATGAAAAAAATTATTTTTGATGTTTTTTGTGATTTTTGATTTTATGATAAAAAATGATTTTGTGTTATTTTGTGAAAAAAGATAATTAGTAAATAATAAAAATAATAAATAAAAAGAAAAGAAAGAAATTGGGCCTGTTTAGCAAGCAATCCAGGGGGGTGTTGCTGAATTTTCTAGGCCCATTCTTTGTTCATCCCACTCCTTGCGCCCGATTCAGTGTTGTTACGCCTGGAGAGTGTACCATGGTCCCCTCCTGACTAAGCATTAGATCTGGACTGGTGATGATCCAGTGGATGGATTGTTGGAGTGTATGGTGTGTGCTTGGTAGTATAATGCATGGAATCTGCATTCAAATGTTTAGAAAAAAATAGAGAAAACGCTGGGACCTGGGATCGAACCCAGGTCCTCCTACTCATACATACGCGCGCTTAACCAACTGGACTACAAGGCTTAATTGTTAATGTAATGATAACAATATATAATATATAAAACAAAGTGGATAACTGAAACAAAAAAAACGCGCGCCCATTATTCAAATAGGCCAATGATGGTTAGACACGTTAGCTTATTCTTCCCATGTCCATCGTTTTAGGCCAAGCATTTTTACCTACGGACGAACCTCCATAGCTACAAACCTGCAAGCTTAAAAAATTCACAGCAGGCATGATAAATCAATTCTAGATATACTAATCAACTCGTCTTGATCTCACGAGTATCATGGTATTCTTTTCTTGGTCCAATTTCACCTGTACAAAGAAATCCTAAAATGGCAAAGCAAACCCTAGTAATGGCAATTATGAGTACATGCACTGAAACATCAATTAAACCATTCAAACATGTTACAAATATGTCAATGAACACAAATATATCGTTAGAACATGTTTATGATGCAAGAATCATTGTAATCAGATTTGGAAAAAGAAACAAACCGCGTGAGTGTTTTGTAATGATCCTGGGCTTATGGAAGCTTGCAAATGATTGGAGAATGTTCTGGAGATGTCCAGGAAGCGATTGGCAGCCTTGTAATGCTTTGAATTATCCTCTAGGTTAGAAACCGATCCACCACTTTCTTGCAAAATTTTGTGTTTTGTTTTGTGCTCTCACGACTGTAATCCTTGTTCTTTTGGCTTGTGTATGTTCTATATATGTAGTAGAACTGATTAGGTTAACAAAAACAAATTAAATCTTTATGAATCATGAAAATTTGATTTGATTTTGCTCTTGTATTATATCTTTCCATAACAAGAATAGTCATACCAATTTTGCTTCAATCATCCCTTGCATGATTTGATATGATATGCCATGCTAATTGGATTTGATTCCTACAAAAAATCAGATCAAAAATCAATCTTTTATATTTTTTGCAATTTAATTGATTTAATTTAACTTTTAAATAATAAAAAATCTAAATAAATAAATAAAGAAAAAAATGTGTGGATGCTGATTTGGGTCGTGGACCATGTCTCTAACAAGATTCAATCATGAAAAGCTATGCCCATTTGACAAAAAATGCACTTTTGAGCACATTTGACTTTTGGCAATTTTCAAAAATGGTCAACTTTGACAATGCATATCTCTTCCAATTTTAACCCTAGAGAGGTGTTCTTAAACTTTTTAGAAAGCTTAGGATTTCCCCTAAACAACCCTTTTGGTTTCATCTCAAATGGGTCTTCCATGTTCATGTAAGAAGCTTTGACCCAAAAGGTATTTTTGTTGACTTTTCAAAAGGACCTATAATGTAGAAATTCATATCTTTTGATGAGTGCATATTTTGAACTTGTGGGCTGAAGATTAATTGTAGGGAATTTAATCCTCTTAAAAATTATCCTTGGATGGAAAATTTATGATAAAGTATGAAGAAGTTATGCCTGGTCAAAGTTTGGTTGACTTTTCCTATGAAACCCTAATTTAGCAACTTTTGAGTTTTGATGAATTTGGGGGAATTCCTTGAGGAATCATGATCAACCCTTGATAAAATGATGGATATATCTTTAAAATGTTGATGTTGACCAAAAATATTGAAGTTTGACTGTATGTGGGCCACAATTGACTTTTGACCTAATATAGTTGATTTTTAGGCATCTGAGCTGTTGAATGAGCAAACTTCTTGTGCAAGGAATGAAACTTGACATGGATGATCTTGAGAACATATTGGGATCATGGAAAGCATTTTGTACCCTTGGACTTCAACCATCTTGATAAAAATGGAAACCCTAGTTTGAGGTACATTGCCTTAGGAGAGAGTTTGTCTGGTCAACTCTTGGGCATCCTTGAGCAAGTTGAGGACCTCAATGGGCGTGTGTTGAGTAAAATGAGAGGGAAAATTTTGGTGTACAACAGCTACCCCTGTTCAATCTTCTTAAACCTGAGGATGTAGATTGGCTGTCTGCCTTTCGTAATCTGAAGGTGGAAGATGATTGAACACTAGATTGCCCAGAAATTTGCACTTGTCTGAGATGGTGTTGGACTGTGTAGGTAGTATTAGGAATGGGCTTACAAATGCCATTTGGAGGAGATGACGGAAGGTCACCAGAGATGGGCTTAAAGATTCCATCCGAAAGATATGACGGAGAATCTTCGGAGATGGGCTTAAAGATGCCATCTGGAGGATGTTGATTTCCCGAGATATTCCTTTGATGTTAATTCCTGTTCCTGTTGTTGAGGAGGAATCTGCTGAGGTATATTGGTCTCTGTTGTACCCCAAAATTTGCCCTCCCATATTCTTCAAGAAATTGCCAAGCCAAGTCACAAAATTCCCCCAAGGGTTGTGCAGTCCAACTGTCTCCTATACAGTCAAAACTAGGGTTTGTGTTCTGATCAGGAAAATAAAGTTTTCAAGGGCCCAATCAAGTCTCATATGCTTACAAATATGGTCAAGCATCCTCATATCAAGTTTCAAGGCATTCAGCTCAAAATTGCACAATCAAAACCCTAAATTGCACTACAGTCAACTGTAGGGGCAAAATGGTCATTTGGCAGTCAAAAGTTCAAATTTTTGGTCAACATATCATTTTGAAGCCACAAACATCATTTGATCAATGCTTGATCATGATTCTCAAAATTTGGCTCAGAAAATCATCAAGATGCAAAAGTTACTATATTTGGACAGTTGAAAAAGTCAACTGAAATTGACCAGGGCATAACTTTCACATGGATTATCAGAAAAATTCCATCCAAAGCTCATTTTGAAGAGAAAGACATTTCCTACAACTCATCTTCATACTTCAAGTCCAAGAAATGCTCTCACAAAAAGTTATCAATTTCAACATTATAGGTCATTTTCAAAAGTCAACAAAAAGGGACTTTAAGTCAAAGGCCATAACTTGAGATTGGTAAATCAAAATGACATGGGACCAAATACATTGGTTAGAGGACTCAAAGACCTTTCCAAAATGTCCAAAAACATGTGAAAAGCTTAAAAATTGAGCAAGTTATGCCTTGTGGAAGTTGGGAAATTTTTGGATATTTTGAAAAGTCAACTTTGATTCAAATGACATGAATTTGCTAATGGGCCCATTTTTCCCCCATGATTCATCTTTCCAATCATATGCACGACCATTTGGCCCAAAGGGAAGTATTTTCTCATTTTTTATTTATTTATTTGAATTTCTATTAATATTAATTCATTTAAATCAATTAAATATGTGGAAAATATCTAAGTGAACCAAACAAATCTTTTTGTACACATTCTAGACTCAATATTTCGTGCACATGCTAATTAGGCAAGTTTTGGTTTGATTTGAGCATGATTGAACAAAGAACACATGAAAAAAGATTCAAAAAGATCCTTGAAATCAAATATTCAAAATCCATAATTATGAGAGATTGGATTGAGTTTTTTAACCTAATAGCTTTACTACATAACCAGGAACATAAACCTAATTGCATGAGACTGAAAGCTGCGCTCAAGAATACCTTACAAACTTGGAAATTTTGTCAAATAAAGCAATTCTGAAAACGTGGTTAGAGGAGGATTCAGGTCTTAATTCTTGTTTCAAAGGCTTCCTCAAGGTTCCCAGAAGCGATTCCAGTCATAAGCATCCATTCAAACTCCAAGAATTGGTAGCCTGAACATGAACTGTATAGAAAAAAATTGATCATCGTGTTTCATATTTTAAGCATCTTTTTAATATTTGATTCATGGATTCTTGTTCCTCATAATGTTCTGATGCTAACCAATGCCGTTAATTGCATTTTTATGTCATACACGCGATTTCACCATGATCGTGTTCTAGGGTTTTGCAGGACTGAAATTCGGGGCTTTTAAAAATAGGCAAAATTAATCCTCCAAACGACCACCATTCAATTCAGCGCTTGAAGACGAAGAGCATGGAACCCTCGCGCTCAATTTATGAGCGTCGAGGAGCTAATCGCTATTTTTCCAAAAGCCTTCTAAAACCACGCAATAAAAACCGTGGCCTATATGTTTTATGTTGCAGGAACAGGATGAAGATGAGTTCGTGGCAGCGTGTGATACGTTGGTTTAAATTTTGCGCGCAAATTCACGAACACCGATTGTTTTCCTATATTATATTTGTTTGTTTATTTTATATTAACAATGCGCAAGTGGGTCAGGTGGCAAACATGAAGACTGGCAAAGCTCTTGACCTGGGTTCGAACCCCAGGTCTATGTCATCTCAATATTGTTTTTCACTATGTGTTCACATGCAGCGCTTATGTGGAAAACCACCATATTCCCTCACAATCAAGAGGTCCACGTGCCCCTGAAGATTAAACCAACGGCATGGATCTGAAGAACACGTTAAGTCCTGGTCAATGCGCTAATACACGAATTGAAAAAGTCAGCGAACTTCCATGCTTGTTGGGCCAAATTGCTGAGCCCTTACCTCCTTCTGGGGCCTGAACCCCCCTCCTGGTTTGCTTCTCTATATTTTTTATTTTTATTTTCAATAATGATTTTATTTTCTTTATTTGTTAAATTAATTAATTATTTCTTTACAAAATATAAAAATATACAAAAAAATCAGAAAAAGACAAAATGTAATAAATATTTTTAATTTAATTATTTTCATAAATAAATTGTATAATTGAATTTAGTATAATTAGGGTTTTTTGCAATTTTAATTCTTTTCATAATAAAATATAAAAAATATAGACTTTAGGTTTAATTGTTAATTTTATTCCTTTTTAATTTTCCCTTTTTACAATAATATTGCTTATTTTATTTATTTTATAATTAAATTGTACAATAAAATTAGGTTTAAATTAGGTTAAAAACTTTAATATTTTCTTAAAAAACTTAAAAATAATTAGACTTAGGTTTAGCTTTTTATTTTACTTTTAATTAATTCTTTTCCATTAAATCTCAAAAAAATACAAAAACACCAAAAAAAAAACATTTTCTTTTAATCTTTAATTCTAATTCCACATTAATTCTAATTAATTAATTCATTAACTTTAATTTTTTGCAAAAGGGTCCAACGCCCATATTTTTAATTGTTAATTTCGCACATTTATTTTATGTCGCTTATTATAATTATGTAATTCTCCCAAAGCGTTGTAACTTAAATTTCTCGCACTTTTATTTCTTTGCTTTATTTATCTTCTGTCAAATCGGGTCCGGTTTAATTTTGGCGATGTGGACCCGCGCCATTTGTAATAGCTTTAGAATTTACTTTTCCGCACTCTTTTAACTGTTAACAAAAAAGCATGCAAGAATGAATGGCCTTAAAAATAAAATCAAGCGTAGATCACAACGAACATGACAAGACAAATATCAATGAAAACGACACACGAATCGCACACACCACCCCTAGGGTACGCCTCACTGTTGCCTTTCGAAAGGTGATCGTCGAGTAGAGGACGTCTTAGTAAGTCCTCATGATCCGGGAACCTGGCATGAGGGTAGCTTCTAAGGTGTCTTCCCATTGCTCCGGTGATCACCATGTCCCAAACCTCGAATTGACCCGAACACCTCCAACGGTGGTGCTACCTACCTCTCAATGGTGGGATGGCACTACTTTTAAGGACATCTACACAGACGAATTCCTTAGGGTAGGTAAGTTCTCAAGGATACTTGCTCTAATTTCAAAAACAAATCAAAAAATCCTTTTCACACTAACACATTTTCAAAAGCTTTCAAAGCAAATTTTTCAAACACTCTGACGTACGAGTCGAACTGAAATTTTTCAAAGAAACTCTTTTAAACCCACATTGAAAAGCAAACAAACATTTTTGAAAACACATTGAGCAAGTATCTAAGAGCCCATGGATAACCATGGATAGAAAGGGTGCTAACACCTTCCCTTTCTATAACCTACCTCCCGAACCGAGAGCAATCTCTTTAAAGGAATTTTTCTGTGCTTTTGTCCTTTCCATTTGGAGAAAATAAAAGACGGTGGCGACTCTTGCTTCCGCGACATTTCGCGAACCAGCGTTAAACAGTCAGTTCCAGATCCACCGATCACAGAACTGGCGACTCTGCTGGGGATCTAAACTTAAAGTGAGGTGTACCTTAGGGTTAGTTCATAACTGTGTTTTCAATTGCTTTCCTTGCTTGCTTTAAATTGTGGGACTGTCTTGGGAGTTCTATAGATCCTAACCCGGATCTGGGGATACCTTCTTAGAAAGTAGCAACAAGGCTGTGAGGGAACTGTGCGGGGTATACCGACATGGTTGAAACAGTCTGCTACGTTGATTTGGCACTTTGGTGTGTACCGGTAACCCTTGAGTTCAGTCAAGGAGAGTACGGGGCCTCCGCGTGGTGTCGTGAAGCATCAACAGACCTTAGGAACCTTAATTGAACTATCTTGGCCTCTTTAGGGTAGTGAGATAACTGACTTTGGTGCAGTCCGAGGTTGGTTGATACTCGATACTACACTCAATTGAGGGTTGCTTTCCTGGAATATTTCGGTCGCCAGTTCAGTGGCTAAATCGAAACGATGAACAATGAAAGCAATCCCGTGATATTGGGACCCTTAGAACCCGGTTACTTCTGATAGGACAGGTTGAGCCCACCAACTTCAAGAGGGTAATACCTAGACCCCATGCTGGCCCTAAACTCTAAGGGTTTCTCTTGTGTGACTTGTGTGCCTTCCAACTTGACTATTTGCATGCTTGTTGTCTGACACTTGAGTTTCTTGCAGGTTTTGTTTGTAGTCCTTAATTAGGACTCATAACAAGGTTTACCGAGTTTCTTGCAGGTTTTGTTTATAGTCCTTAATTGGGACTCATAACAAAGTATACTGAATTTCTGGCAGGGTTTGTTTATAGTCCTTAGTTGGGACTCATAACATGGTTTACCTACATCACCCCATGCATAGCATGACATCATATCATTGCATACATCCTAACCCATTTCAAGGATCTCAAGGGCTTGTGATGCAGGTCATGATGAACAATTATCCCAGCAAGGGGCAAAGAGGATTTATTTTCCTCTAGCCAAGGTTGTCAGGGGCTATGACCCACTGGATATGGTGAGCCTTTGACCCTTGAAGAAGGACTCTCAACAACATGAAGTACCTTCAATCAAGTTACCGGTTTCCAACTCTAACAAGTTTCTCTGTTTACCCCGCGAGGTCCTTGAAAACATTACATGCATGTCATACATCTCATTGCATTGCAGGTATCCCTTTGACAGGTTGCTTACCCTTCTCCGCTGTTTATTTCAGCCGATCGTCATGAATCCTGAATCATCAGCCGAGCAGACTATCAAGGACCTCCAGGCTCAGAATGCCCAGTTCCAAGAGCTGATCATGAATTTGGCCCAGGGGCAACAAGATCTGAAGGCTCTGATCTTGAAGAAGGACAAGAAGAAGAAGAGGACTGTCTTGTTCAGCCCTAGGCGCAGATCTGGGAATACACCGCAGACTGAAACTGAGAGGACTACTCCATCTGTGAGGGAAGGTAGTCATCAGGAGGAAAGGGTTCCTAGTCCAGTGGTCTCCGACAACGAGACAGATTTCAACGATGAACAATACCCTCCTGCCGAAGACAAGTACAAACAGTTGGAGGATAGGCTGAAGGCTATGGAAATCCAACAGGTACCTGGGCTGGATTTTGGAGATCTGGGTTTGTCAGCTGGTGTGATTATTCCTCGGAAGTTCAAAGCACCATCCTTTACCAAATATGACGGGGCGTCTTGTCCCAAGCTGCATCTAAGGTCCTATGTTCGGAAAATTCAGCCGTACTCTGCGGACAAGAATTTGTGGGCCCACTTCTTCCAGGAGAGTCTTTCAGGGACTCATCTCGAATGGTTCTATCAGCTGGATGGGACCAAGGTTCGTAACTGGGAGGAGTTGGCTACTGCTTTCTACAAGCAGTATCAATATAATGCCGACCTTGCTCCTACGCGTACCCAACTCCAAGGTATGTCGTTAGGATCAAGTGAAGGTTTTAAAGAATATGCGCAGAAATGGAGGGATCTTGCTGGAAGGGTACAACCACCTCTGACTGATCGTGAACTTGTCGATATGTTCTTGGGGACCCTGTCTGGTCCGTTCTACAACCACCTAATTGGGAATTCGTCTGCTGGATTCACAGATCTTATCTTGACTGGAGAGCGAATAGAAGCTGGTATCCGGTCTGGGAAAATTCAAGAGGCTGCACCTTCTGATAAAAAGCCCCACAGTGGAAAGAAAGAATCCAATGCTATACATGGTAAAAAGGGTCGTCATGATGTAGGGGCAATCCAGGTTTCTGATCCCACGCCCGTTCAACCAAGAAAGAGCAATAGGCGTAGGGTAAAGCATCAAGATAGGAAGTATACTGACATCAACATGTCTTTGTCCCAGGCATTACAGCAATTGCTGAAGGCGAAAATGATCACACTAAAGGATCCTCCTCAAAATCCTGACACTTCCTCTCCCAAGTACAACCCGGGTGTGAGATGTGCCTACCATTCTGACAGTCCTGGACATGACACCGACGACTGTTGGACCTTGAAGAACAAGATCCAGGATTTGATTGACGCCAAGGAGGTCGAGTTTGAACACTGATCCTACACCGAATCATCGAGAATGTCTTTTGTTCATTCAAATATTCAAATTGTATTTTTCTTTGATTGTTCAAACATTTATTCATGTTAAACATTGTTATCACATTAATACATCGCTTATGTCTATTTTGAATCAATATATTCGCATTCACTATATGCAAACTGTTTTCATATTTTTCTGATGTCAACTCTCAATTAATAATTCTAAGCCTCTTGAGGGAGGATGACGAAAATGATACCTAATCTATAGTATGCTTTTGAACAGACCCCGCTGATGAGGTACAGGCATTGTTTCAATTCCTAAACACTGGAGTTATAAGGAAGATAATCCCTCGTCAACCCCTCTGAGCCAAAGAAGTAGGAGTTTTTATTTTCGAAAATTGAAACCCTTAATCATAACCTGGGGCAGGGTAGTTCTCTCAGTTGATCCAAGTGCATAACGAATGGCACCGAAGAAGTCATTACGAGACAAAAGACAGTGATGGTTCAGAACAATCATAAAGAAAGGCAGTCATGAATAAATAGATGAAAAGCCCAAGAAGTCTAAACCTCCAAAGGGGACTTACGAAACTAGGGCATCCCGCTGACTGTAATCACAAAAAAAAAACAGTTCAGGCAAAAAAGAAAGGGATAACAAAAATCAGACAAGAAAGAGGTCTTACCAACCCTCAACAAAAAAGGAATGACTGCCTATTCAAAATAAATTATCCGCATCCGAATCATCACCAGAAAATCAGAGCAAAGACTCAAACAAGGTCTAACGCACGATCAACTAAGTTTAGGTTTGGAGAACATCACGAAGAGCGGGTGGGTACAAATAATTTGAGCCTTTATCCTTTGTTTCTTAAACCGTGAACCAGGCCACGTTATAACCCTTAAAAGTCCTAGATGAAGCATGGGTTAATTCGAAAGCATACTGTACGAAAGGTATCCTGACTCCTGAAGGCCTACGACAAATACGAAGTTGACATCACGTTTTACAAACATTCATTTGTTTTATGAAAAAGAATGCATTTTCAAAATCTTCGAGACAGACATAAGCTTTGCATTTTTAACATAACTTTGTTTGCATATGACTTTTTGTTTGAACAGCATAGAAATTCGCATGACGAAAGTCTAATGAACAGAAGTACCTCCAATCAAGGGGCAGACATGACCATGGTCCATTATCTGGGACAGTCCAATCAAGATTCGAAGAATCTCTCAAAGGCCAAATAGCCTGGGGCAAATCTCCGCATGAGTCACCTGGGGCATTTCAACAATAAATCTTGCCTGGTCAGAAATCTTCTGGTAGCATGACAAAACACTCCTAAACAGAGGCAACTCCCTGCATTCTAAAAGCACGGACATAGTCGAAAAGATACTACGCAAAATCAAAGACCCGCTAGGTTGACACACCTAGGCAAAAATAAGGGCTTCCCGGCGAACCAAAAGGGTTCGGGCAGAATGAAGGGATGAAATGAAAAAAATCTGTATACCCGGCAAGTCGAAAACCTGAAAAGGCGGCTTGGGCAAAAATGGGTATCCCGGTGGACTGAAAACCCGAAAGGGCGGTCCAGGCAAAAGTTAGGGATTAAAGCGTACGACTATGTCCTGCCATCTGCCTACCAGAAGAAGTTTTGTCCATCAATAACTATCAGTATCCCACAAGTGCCTTCCCCACAGAAACAGGGGCAATGAAGAATGGTTTAAGCAGTCTGATTGTTCTATCCTCCCAAGAATCAGGGTAAGTTCCGTTGAAGAACATAACCAATACAGTTCAATACTTCCCCAGGAGAGCCTAATATAGTTCCCCAGGAAAGTTGGAATTTATCTCCCCAAGCAGTAAGCTTATCCCCAGTAGATTCTGGAAGCTTATCCCTCACAGAGCACGAACGCGTCGTCCGGCTTGATTCAAAAGAGTTATTTTCCTTAACAGGATATAACTGGGTTATCCTCAGCCAAAAGCCACGGAAAGAGCGTCCTCGACGAAGTTTTCTATCCCCAGCGAAGTCTATTCACACTTCCAACAACAAGACATCCTCAGCAAGTTACTATCAACATTCAGCAAAGCATCTCTCTCTCCACAGAGTGTTGCTTCCCAGCATGGTCGCTAGAGCATCTTTTCTCCCCGCAGAATCTTCCATTTGCCAAATTTATTCCGCAACGGAGTCGTCTTCTCCTACCGGTATTCTTGCAGTTATCATCCCCAGCGGAAGCAAAATCTATTATTCAACATCAGCCCAGGATACGACTTCCCGGCACCCGTCAAGGATCTACTTTCCTAGACGAAAAACACATTCATAAAACGTCACATACATCATTATAGCATGCATAGACGCATCATATCACCCCAATCTCATTTATTTGTGAGAACATCTTAAAATCAGGCAATTCATGCATTATGACATTGCATACAACTAATTCGTTACTTTTTCAGGAAAGAACGATCAACAGATAAAAGTCTTTACCCGTTGAGGTAGTAATCGTCCCAGATTCCTTCATGACCCATTGAGGTAGTAATCGTCCCAGATTCCTTCATCATCCTGCTGAGGTAGTAATCGTCCCAGATTCCTTCATCATCCTGCTGAGGTAGTAATCGTCCCAGATTCCTTCATCACCCGTTGAGGTAGTAATCGTCCCAGATTCCTTCATCATCCTGCTGAGGTAGTAATCGTCCCAGATTCCTTCATCGTCCTGCTGAGGTAGTAATCGTCCCAGATTCCTTCATCATCCTGCTGAGGTAGTAATCGTCCCAGATTCCTTCATCGTCCTGCTGAGGTAGTAATCGTCCCAGATTCCTTCATCATATATTTGGAGTAGCAATCGTCCCAGATTCCTTCATCATCCTGCTGAGGTAGTAATCGTCCCAGATTCCTTCATCGTCCTGCTGAGGTAGTAATCGTCCCAGATTCCTTCATCATATATTTGGAGTAGCAATCATCTCAGATTCCTTCATCACATCCTTATCAAAAAAAAAAAAAAAAAAACCTCCTCTGGTTCAGTCAGATCGACCCTAAGATCTCCCTGATTCTTATCCCAGTAGAAGACACCCAAGATTTTTCTCAACGAGCGTTGTTGAAGTTAAAGTCACCCAAGATGTTTCCCTCTCTGACGATGAGTGTGAGGTGATAGTCTCTTATGGTCCCCTCTCCGACAAGTGCGTGAGGTGGTAATTCCCTTTTTCAGATGTTTCCCTCTCCGACGATGAGTGTGAGGTGATAGTCTCTTATGGTTCCCTCTCCGACGGTGTGTGAGGTGGTAAGTCCTTTTCAGATGTTTCCCTCTCCGACGATGAGTGTGAGGTGATAGTCTCCTATGGTTCCCTCTCCGACGGTGTGTGAGGTGGTAAGTCCTTTTCAGATGATTCCCTCTCCGACGTTGAGTGAGGTGATCATTCCTTTCAGATTATAATTGCCTATGGTTCTCTTCCCGATACTGCGAGGATGGTAATTCCCGCCAAGATTTTTCTCAACGAGCGTTGTTGAAGTTAAAATCACCCAAGGTTCTCTTACCATTCATGCTAAGGCAGTAACCATACCTGGTTCATTCATCATCTTTTGAAGCTCCAGACTCAGCTCCTGTAACCAGTCAGGACATATCTATGCCAAGCATCTAAAATCAGCTCCTGCAACGTGTCAGGTACTCATTTTTCTGTTGCAGGTATGCAGGTTCTCGCTAAGGAATCTCCTACGCGATCAACATCCAGATGGCATCTATAAGCCCATCATCCTATCCAGCAATCTCCAAATGGCATCTATAAGCCCATTCCCATCACACTGCTAACATGTGAGCGCAAATTTCTGGGCACTCTAGTGTTCAATCATCTTCTACCCTCGGATTACGAAAGGCACGTCAGCCAATCTGCATCCTAAGGTCTAAGAAGATTGAACAGGGGCAACTGTTGTACCCCAAAATTTGCCCTCCCATATTCTTCAAGAAATTGCCAAGCCAAGTCACAAAATTCCCCCAAGGGTTGTGCAGTCCAACTGTCTCCTATACAGTCAAAACTAGGGTTTGTGTTCTGATCAGGAAAATAAAGTTTTCAAGGGCCCAATCAAGTCTCATATGCTTACAAAGATGGTCAAGCATCCTCATATCAAGTTTCAAGGCATTCAGCTCAAAATTGCACAGTCAAAACCCTAAATTGCACTACAGTCAACTGTAGGGGCAAAATGGTCATTTGGCAGTCAAAAGTTCAAATTTTTGGTCAACATATCATTTTGAAGCCACAAACATCATTTGATCAATGCTTGATCATGATTCTCAAAATTTGGCTCAGAAAATCATCAAGATGCAAAAGTTACTATATTTGGACAGCTGAAAAAGTCAACTGAAATTGACCAGGGCATAACTTTCACATGGATTATCAGAAAAATTCCATCCAAAGCTCATTTTGAAGAGAAAGACATTTCCTACAACTCATCTTCATACTTCAAGTCCAAGAAATGCTCTCACAAAAAGTTATCAATTTCAACATTATAGGTCATTTTCAAAAGTCAACAAAAAGGGACTTTAAGTCAAAGGCCATAACTTGAGATTGGTAAATCAAAATGACATGGGACCAAAGACATTGGTTAGAGGACTCAAAGACCTTTCCAAAATGTCCAAAAACATGTGAAAAGCTTAAAAATTGAGCAAGTTATGCCTTGTGGAAGTTGGGAAAGTTTTGGATATTTTGAAAAGTCAACTTTGATTCAAATGACCTGAATTTGCTAATGGGCCCATTTTTCCCCCATGATTCATCTTTCCAATCATATGCACGACCATTTGGCCCAAAGGGAAGTATTTTCTCATTTTTTATTTATTTATTTGAATTTCTATTAATATTAATTCATTTAAATCAATTAAATATGTGGAAAATATCTAAGTGAACCAAACAAATCTTTTTGTACACATTCTAGACTCAATATTTCGTGCACATGCTAATTAGGCAAGTTTTGGTTTGATTTGAGCATGATTGAACAAAGAACACATGAAAAAAGATTCAAAAAGATCCTTGAAATCAAATATTCAAAATCCATAATTATGAGAGATTGGATTGAGTTTTTTAACCTAATAGCTTTACTACATAACCAGGAACATAAACCTAATTGCATGAGACTGAAAGCTGCGCTCAAGAATACCTTACAAACTTGGAAATTTTGTCAAATAAAGCAATTCTGAAAACGTGGTTAGAGGAGGATTCAGGTCTTAATTCTTGTTTCAAAGGCTTCCTCAAGGTTCCCAGAAGCGATTCCAGTCATAAGCATCCATTCAAACTCCAAGAATTGGTAGCCTGAACATGAACTGTATAGAAAAAAATTGATCATCGTGTTTCATATTTTAAGCATCTTTTTAATATTTGATTCATGGATTCTTGTTCCTCATAATGTTCTGATGCTAACCAATGCCGTTAATTGCATTTTTATGTCATACACGCGATTTCACCATGATCGTGTTCTAGGGTTTTGCAGGACTGAAATTCGGGGCTTTTAAAAATAGGCAAAATTAATCCTCCAAACGACCACCATTCAATTCAGCGCTTGAAGACGAAGAGCATGGAACCCTCGCGCTCAATTTATGAGCGTCGAGGAGCTAATCGCTATTTTTCCAAAAGCCTTCTAAAACCACGCAATAAAAACCGTGGCCTATATGTTTTATGTTGCAGGAACAGGATGAAGATGAGTTCGTGGCAGCGTGTGATACGTTGGTTTAAATTTTGTGCGCAAATTCACGAACACCGATTGTTTTCCTATATTATATTTGTTTGTTTATTTTATATTAACAATGCGCAAGTGGGTCAGGTGGCAAACATGAAGACTGGCAAAGCTCTTGACCTGGGTTCGAACCCCAGGTCTATGTCATCTCAATATTGTTTTTCACTATGTGTTCACATGCAGCGCTTATGTGGAAAACCACCATATTCCCTCACAATCAAGAGGTCCACGTGCCCCTGAAGATTAAACCAACGGCATGGATCTGAAGAACACGTTAAGTCCTGGTCAATGCGCTAATACACGAATTGAAAAAGTCAGCGAACTTCCATGCTTGTTGGGCCAAATTGCTGAGCCCTTACCTTCTTCTGGGGCCTGAACCCCCCTCCTGGTTTGCTTCTCTATATTTTTTATTTTTATTTTCAATAATGATTTTATTTTCTTTATTTGTTAAATTAATTAATTATTTCTTTACAAAATATAAAAATATACAAAAAAATCAGAAAAAGACAAAATGTAATAAATATTTTTATTTTAATTATTTTCATAAATAAATTGTATAATTGAATTTAGTATAATTAGGGTTTTTTGCAATTTTAATTCTTTTCATAATAAAATATAAAAAATATAGACTTTAGGTTTAATTGTTAATTTTATTCCTTTTTAATTTTCCCTTTTTACAATAATATTGCTTATTTTATTTATTTTATAATTAAATTGTACAATAAAATTAGGTTTAAATTAGGTTAAAAACTTTAATATTTTCTTAAAAAACTTAAAAATAATTAGACTTAGGTTTAGCTTTTTATTTTACTTTTAATTAATTCTTTTCCATTAAATCTCAAAAAAATACAAAAACACCAAAAAAAAACATTTTCTTTTAATCTTTAATTCTAATTCCACATTAATTCTAATTAATTAATTCATTAACTTTAATTTTTTGCAAAAGGGTCCAACGCCCATATTTTTAATTGTTAATTTCGCACATTTATTTTATGTCGCTTATTATAATTATGTAATTCTCCCAAAGCGTTGTAACTTAAATTTCTCGCACTTTTATTTCTTTGCTTTATTTATCTTCTGTCAAATCGGGTCCGGTTTAATTTTGGCGATGTGGACCCGCGCCATTTGTAATAGCTTTAGAATTTACTTTTCCGCACTCTTTTAACTGTTAACAAAAAAGCATGCAAGAATGAATGGCCTTAAAAATAAAATCAAGCGTAGATCACAACGAACATGACAAGACAAATATCAATGAAAACGACACACGAATCACACACCACCCCTAGGGTACGCCTCACTGTTGCCTTTCGAAAGGTGATCGTCGAGTAGAGGACGTCTTAGTAAGTCCTCATGATCCGGGAACCTGGCATGAGGGAAGCTTCTAAGGTGTCTTCCCATTGCTCCGGTGATCACCATGTCCCGAACCTCGAATTGACCCGAACACCTCCAACGGTGGTGCTACCTACCTCTCAATGGTGGGATGGCACTACTTTTAAGGACATCTACACAGACGAATTCCTTAGGGTAGGTAAGTTCTCAAGGATACTTGCTCTAATTTCAAAAACAAATAAAAAAATCCTTTTCACACTAACACATTTTCAAAAGCTTTCAACGCAAATTTTTCAAACACTCTGACGTACGAGTCGAACTGAAATTTTTCAAAGAAACTCTTTTAAACCCACATTGAAAAGCAAACAAACATTTTTGAAAACACATTGAGCAAGTATCTAAGAGCCCATGGATAACCATGGATAGAAAGGGTGCTAACACCTTCCCTTTCTATAACCTACCTCCCGAACCGAGAGCAATCTCTTTAAAGGAATTTTTCTGTGCTTTTGTCCTTTCCATTTGGAGAAAATAAAAGACGGTGGCGACTCTTGCTTCCGCGACATTTCGCGAACCAGCGTTAAACAGTCAGTTCTAGATCCACCGATCACAGAACTGGCGACTCTGCTGGGGATCTAAACTTAAAGTGAGGTGTACCTTAGGGTTAGTTCATAACTGTGTTTTCAATTGCTTTCCTTGCTTGCTTTAAATTGTGGGACTGTCTTGGGAGTTCTATAGATCCTAACCCGGATCTGGGGATACCTTCTTAGAAAGTAGCAACAAGGCTGTGAGGGAACTGTGCGGGGTATACCGACATGGTTGAAACAGTCTGCTACGTTGATGTGGCACTTTGGTGTGTACCGGTAACCCTTGAGTTCAGTCAAGGAGAGTACGGGGCCTCCGCGTGGTATCGTGAAGCATCAACAGACCTTAGGAACCTTAATTGAACTATCTTGGCCTCTTTAGGGTAGTGAGATAACTGACTTTGGTGCAGTCCGAGGTTGGTTGATACTCGATACTACACTCAATTGAGGGTTGCTTTCCTGGAATATTTCGGTCGCCAGTTCAGTGGCTAAATCGAAACGATGAACAATGAAAGCAATCCCGTGATATTGGGACCCTTAGAACCCGGTTACTTCTGATAGGACAGGTTGAGCCCACCAACTTCAAGAGGGTAATACCTAGACCCCATGCTGGCCCTAAACTCTAAGGGTTTCTCTTGTGTGACTTGTGTGCCTTCCAACTTGACTATTTGCATGCTTGTTGTCTGACACTTGAGTTTCTTGCAGGTTTTGTTTGTAGTCCTTAATTAGGACTCATAACAAGGTTTACCGAGTTTCTTGCAGGTTTTGTTTATAGTCCTTAATTGGGACTCATAACAAAGTATACTGAATTTCTGGCAGGGTTTGTTTATAGTCCTTAGTTGGGACTCATAACATGGTTTACCTACATCACCCCATGCATAGCATGACATCATATCATTGCATACATCCTAACCCATTTCAAGGATCTCAAGGGCTTGTGATGCAGGTCATGATGAACAATTATCCCAGCAAGGGGCAAAGAGGATTTATTTTCCTCTAGCCAAGGTTGTCAGGGGCTATGACCCACTGGATATGGTGAGCCTTTGACCCTTGAAGAAGGACTCTCAACAACATGAAGTACCTTCAATCAAGTTACCAGTTTCCAACTCTAACAAGTTTCTCTGTTTACCCCGCGAGGTCCTTGAAAACATTACATGCATGTCATACATCTCATTGCATTGCAGGTATCCCTTTGACAGGTTGCTTACCCTTCTCCGCTGTTTATTTCAGCCGATCGTCATGAATCCTGAATCATCAGCCGAGCAGACTATCAAGGACCTCCAGGCTCAGAATGCCCAGTTCCAAGAGCTGATCATGAATTTGGCCCAGGGGCAACAAGATCTGAAGGCTCTGATCTTGAAGAAGGACAAGAAGAAGAAGAGGACTGTCTTGTTCAGCCCTAGGCGCAGATCTGGGAATACACCGCAGACTGAAACTGAGAGGACTACTCCATCTGTGAGGGAAGGTAGTCATCAGGAGGAAAGGGTTCCTAGTCCAGTGGTCTCCGACAACGAGACAGATTTCAACGATGAACAATACCCTCCTGCCGAAGACAAGTACAAACAGTTGGAGGATAGGCTGAAGGCTATGGAAATCCAACAGGTACCTGGGCTGGATTTTGGAGATCTGGGTTTGTCAGCTGGTGTGATTATTCCTCGGAAGTTCAAAGCACCATCCTTTACCAAATATGACGGGGCGTCTTGTCCCAAGCTGCATCTAAGGTCCTATGTTCGGAAAATTCAGCCGTACTCTGCGGACAAGAATTTGTGGGCCCACTTCTTCCAGGAGAGTCTTTCAGGGACTCATCTCGAATGGTTCTATCAGCTGGATGGGACCAAGGTTCGTAACTGGGAGGAGTTGGCTACTGCTTTCTACAAGCAGTATCAATATAATGCCGACCTTGCTCCTACGCGTACCCAACTCCAAGGTATGTCGTTAGGATCAAGTGAAGGTTTTAAAGAATATGCGCAGAAATGGAGGGATCTTGCTGGAAGGGTACAACCACCTCTGACTGATCGTGAACTTGTCGATATGTTCTTGGGGACCCTGTCTGGTCCGTTCTACAACCACCTAATTGGGAATTCGTCTGCTGGATTCACAGATCTTATCTTGACTGGAGAGCGAATAGAAGCTGGTATCCGGTCTGGGAAAATTCAAGAGGCTGCACCTTCTGATAAAAAGCCCCACAGTGGAAAGAAAGAATCCAATGCTATACATGGTAAAAAGGGTCGTCATGATGTAGGGGCAATCCAGGTTTCTGATCCCACGCCCGTTCAACCAAGAAAGAGCAATAGGCGTAGGGTAAAGCATCAAGATAGGAAGTATACTGACATCAACATGTCTTTGTCCCAGGCATTACAGCAATTGCTGAAGGCGAAAATGATCACACTAAAGGATCCTCCTCAAAATCCTGACACTTCCTCTCCCAAGTACAACCCGGGTGTGAGATGTGCCTACCATTCTGACAGTCCTGGACATGACACCGACGACTGTTGGACCTTGAAGAACAAGATCCAGGATTTGATTGACGCCAAGGAGGTCGAGTTTGAACACTGATCCTACACCGAATCATCGAGAATGTCTTTTGTTCATTCAAATATTCAAATTGTATTTTTCTTTGATTGTTCAAACATTTATTCATGTTAAACATTGTTATCACATTAATACATCGCTTATGTCTATTTTGAATCAATATATTCGCATTCACTATATGCAAACTGTTTTCATATTTTTCTGATGTCAACTCTCAATTAATAATTCTAAGCCTCTTGAGGGAGGATGACGAAAATGATACCTAATCTATAGTATGCTTTTGAACAGACCCCGCTGATGAGGTACAGGCATTGTTTCAATTCCTAAACACTGGAGTTATAAGGAAGATAATCCCTCGTCAACCCCTCTGAGCCAAAGAAGTAGGAGTTTTTATTTTCGAAAATTGAAACCCTTAATCATAACCTGGGGCAGGGTAGTTCTCTCAGTTGATCCAAGTGCATAACGAATGGCACCGAAGAAGTCATTACGAGACAAAAGACAGTGATGGTTCAGAACAATCATAAAGAAAGGCAGTCATGAATAAATAGATGAAAAGCCCAAGAAGTCTAAACCTCCAAAGGGGACTTACGAAACTAGGGCATCCCGCTGACTGTAATCACAAAAAAAAACAGTTCAGGCAAAAAAGAAAGGGATAACAAAAATCAGACAAGAAAGAGGTCTTACCAACCCTCAACAAAAAAGGAATGACTGCCTATTCAAAATAAATTATCCGCATCCGAATCATCACCAGAAAATCAGAGCAAAGACTCAAACAAGGTCTAACGCACGATCAACTAAGTTTAGGTTTGGAGAACATCACGAAGAGCGGGTGGGTACAAATAATTTGAGCCTTTATCCTTTGTTTCTTAAACCGTGAACCAGGCCACGTTATAACCCTTAAAAGTCCTAGCTGAAGCATGGGTTAATTCGAAAGCATACTGTACGAAAGGTATCTTGACTCTTGAAGGCCTACGACAAATACGAAGTTGACATCACGTTTTACAAACATTCATTTGTTTTATGAAAAAGAATGCATTTTCAAAATCTTCGAGACAGACATAAGCTTTGCATTTTTAACATAACTTTGTTTGCATATGACTTTTTGTTTGAACAGCATAGAAATTCGCATGACGAAAGTCTAATGAACAGAAGTACCTCCAATCAAGGGGCAGACATGACCATGGTCCATTATCTGGGACAGTCCAATCAAGATTCGGAGAATCTCTCAAAGGCCAAATAGCCTGGGGCAAATCTCCGCATGAGTCACCTGGGGCATTTCAACAATAAATCTTGCCTGGTCTCGGATTGACTTTGACTGGCATAGAAGTCAGGAGAATCTTAGCAGGGATTCGGCTGACCCAGACGAAAGTCTTAGAACATATTCAACTAGAATAGAAACCTTAGTGTCAGTTTGACTGAACCAGAGAAAATCTTGAAAAGTGTTGGAATATTTTCAACTGGAATAGAAACCTTGGTGTCGGTTTGACTGAACCAGAGAGAACTTGTGAGAACTTGATTGCATCTTTCCCTGAAAGGTAAAGAGTTAGTCGTATGTAATGTCATGATGTATGAAATGTATTGAGTAATGATGTTCTTAAAATAAATGAGATTGTGCTGTATAATATGTATGCACATGCCATGATGTATAGATATGCAATGCTATTGTAATATTCTCTAGCTGGGGAAAATAAATCCTGGACTGCTGCTGGAGAGTATAAGGAGTTGAGTTCTTCGTTTCCGCTGGGGATAGTGACCTAAGATGATTAGCTGGGAATTTACATCCATTCTTCTTGAGAACATTCTGCCGGAGGAGACTCTGTCTGAGAATAATCCTGTGGGGGAATGACTCTGTGGGTAAGAGAGATACTCTGTTGGAAGATCTGCTAATTTGGAGAAATAAACTCAGCTAGGGATAAACTTCCATTGCTGGAGAGAAGAGCTCTATTGGAGGTTGAGCTTCCGCTGTCAGAGAAATAAACTCTGCTCAGGAGATGGCTTTATAAAGTGCTCATGGTTATAAGACTCGACTGGGGAATGCAGATATCAGCTCTCGGAAGGAACCTGCTGGGGAAGGAATTCCTGCTTGGGGATACGGAGGCCGGACCTTGGTTGTCTTGGCTCTGTGGGGAATATAGGTATCACGGGCTTGTATGTGATAGTGACATCGCTTCCAACTGTCTCTGCCCCTTGTACCATGATGGACGGGGTAACTGTCGGCATTTAGGTTTTGTACCAGTTTCTTTGAGTTCTTAGTAACTTTCTTTCTATTTTATATGCAGATATTTGTGAACAGTAATCATATTCAAATGCATATGTCAAGAATAAAACATTGGACGTTTTTTTGCAAAACAAAACAGAAAACGGAAAAAACAAACACAGAGTTTTGTACTCAAAAGACGCTTTGTATTAATTTGAAATTTTCCTATAACAGGCATTTTTTACAAGGAGGTTGACGCGCTAGTAAGAGAACGCCGCCGTAAAAATGGAAATTATTACAGAAATTGTGTACAAAAAGAAAACAGCTATGTGTAGTGATCCCATTGGGTTTCAATTCTGCTATTGCCCCTATGTCTTCGAGCATCTCATCACTTTGCTGCTTGTCTGAAGCTGACTGGATTGATCGGTACCATTTGAGCTTGGTATCTGATTACTGAGGTCTGATCGCAAAGTGATCCAATGGGATATAGTGATACACTTTAATCCCTAATTTTTTTTGGATCGCCCTTTCGGGTTTTCAGTCCACCGGGATACCCTTTTTTGCCCAAGCCGCCCTTTCGGGTTTTCGACTTGCCGGGTGTACAGATTTCTTCATTTTTTATCCCTAATTTTTTCCCGAACCCTTTTGGTTCGCCGGGATGCCCTTATTTTTGCCTAGGTATTTCAACCTAGAAGGTCTTTATTATGCGTATCATTTTTTCACTATGTCTGCATTGACAGGGTGTGGAAGGTCGTCACCATCCATGGTGGTCAGAAT
Source organism: Vicia faba (assembly GCA_948472305.1). Lineage (NCBI taxonomy): Eukaryota > Viridiplantae > Streptophyta > Magnoliopsida > Fabales > Fabaceae > Vicia > Vicia faba. The sequence continues at coordinate 781,317,460 of OX451736.1, forward strand.
CATGGCTCCATCGGAAAATATGTTCTTAATTAAAAATGGTCCCTCATAGGTGGGAGTCCATTTGCCCATGGGATCACCTTGCGGTAATATGATGCGCTTGATTACCAGATCCCCTACTTGATACACTTGTTGTCTGACTTTCTTGTTGAAGGCCTTGATCATCCGTTTCAGATACATTTGACCATGGCAGACAGCAGTAAGTCTTTTCTCGTCGATTAAGTTTAATTGATCAAGTCGAGTCTGGATCCAATCGTCTTCTCTCAAACCCGCATCCTTCATAATCCATAGAGAAGGGATCTGGACCTCCATTAGTAGGACATCCTCCATGCCATATACCAGAGAATAGGGTGTTGCCCCTGTCGACGTACGTGCTGAAGTACGGTACCCGTGAAGAGAAAACGGTAACATCTCGTGCCAGAGTCTTTGTATGTCACCGTCATCTTCTGTATTATATTTTTAATATTCTTATTAGAATCTTCGACAACCCCATTCATCTTCGGCCGGTAAGGAGAAGAGTTGTGATGCTGAATCTTGAACTGTTTACAGATTTCAGTGATCATCGAGTTATTGAGATTAGTACCATTATCTGTGATGATACTCTCAGGGATACCATAACGACAAACCAAGTTATGATTGATGAACCGTGCCACCACATTCTTGGTAACCATAGCAAAGGAGGCAGCCTCAACCCACTTCGTGAAGTAATCAATGGCCACTAGGATGAAGCGATACTTGTTGGATGTGGTAGGTCTGATCTCTCCGATCATGTCAATGCCCCACATTGCAAAGGGATAGAGAGTTTTCAAGACGTTCAAGGGAATTAGAGGTACACACACCTTATCAGCATATATTTGGCACTTGTGACAAGTTCGAGAATGCTGATAATAGTCGGCTTCCATAGTGGACCAATAGTATTCTTCCCGTAGGATCTTATTTGCCATGGTATGTCCACTGGAATGAGTGCCAAAGGTACCTTTGTGTAGGTCTTCCATGATCCTCTCTGCTTCGCTCTTATCTACACACCGCAGTAAGGTAGAGTCATGATTGCGCTTATAGAGGATTCTATTGCTGAGGAAGAACTTTCCAGCAAACCTTCTCAGAAATTTCTTGTCATTAACAGATGCCCCTTTGGGGTATTCTTGAGCCTCGAGATACCTTTTCACCTCATGAAACCAATGTTTGTCGGTTACCTCCTCAGTATCGATCTCACAACAGTATGCCGGTTCATCCAACCTCTCAATAGTGATTTGGGGAGCTTCATTATCCCACCTGGCCTTGAACATTGACGACATAGTAGCTAGCGCGTCCGCTAACTAATTCTCTTCTCGTGGGAAATTTTCAAAGGTGATCTCTTCAAAATGCGGCAGCAGTGTCAGTACATGTTCTCTGTAAGGGATAAGGTTTGGGTGTTTCGTATCCCACTCACCTTTGATCTGACTTAATACCAAAGCAGAATCTCCGAATACACTTAAGAACTTGATCCTTAGGTCAATAGCAACTCTAAGACCCATGATACACGCTTCATACTCTGCCATGTTGTTGGTACAGTTGAAACATAATCGGGAAGTGAACGGAGTATGACAGCCCTCGGGAGATATGATTACAGTGCCAATGCTGTTACCCAGTGCGTTCGAGGCTCCATCAAAAAACATAGACCATCGGGATCCTTCCTCAGGTCCTTCATTCGGTCCAGGTTCTTCACAGTCGGTTACTAACATGATGTTCTCATCCGGGAACTTAAAATTCATGGACTGGTAGTCATCCACGACTTGATGTGCCAAATGATCAGCTAAAACACTTCCCTTTATTGCTTTTTGGGTTGTGTATTGGATTTCTTACTCGGTTAAGATCATTTTCCATCTTGCTATTCTTCTGGAGAGAGAGGGCTTCTCAAAAATGTACTAGATCAGATCCATCTTAGATATCAATAAAGTAGTGCGGGTCAACATATATTGTCTCAGTCGGCGAGAAGCCCATGCCAAAGCGCAACAAGTTTTCTTGAGTAGTGAGTATCGTATTTCACAGTCGGTAAAATTTTTTCTAAGGTAGTATATTGCATGCTCTTTTCGACTAGACTCGTCATGCTGCCCCAACACACACCCCATTGAATTATCTAGCACCGTTAAGTACATTATCAAAGGTCTTCCTTCAGTCGGAGGCATCAGAATAGGAGGCTCTTGGAGATATTGCTTGATTCTATCAAAGGCGACCTGGCATTTGTCATTCCACTTTACCACTTGATCATTCTTCAGAAGCTTAAGTATTGGCCCACAAGTAGCAGTCAGATGTGAAATGAATCGGGCAATGTAATTTAGGCGTCCCAAGAAACCTCTAACTTCCTTCTCAGTACGGGGAGCCGACATCTCTTGTATGGCCTTCATCTTTGTAGGGTCTACTTGAATACCTTTGTCACTGACGATGAATCCCAAAAGCTTACCAGACCTTACCCCGAAGGTGCACTTGTTCGAATTTAACCTCAGCTTGTACGTCTTCAACCTATCAAACCTCTTTTGTAGATGATCAAGATGTTCTTCCTCAGTTTGAGACCTGGCTATCATGTCATCGACGTAAACCTCTATGTCATGGTGAATCATGTCATGGAACAGAGCTAACATAGCCTGCTGATAAGTTTCCCCAGTATTCTTCAACCCAAATGGCATCACCTTGTACCAGAAAGTGTGCCACTGTGTAACAAAGGTTGTCTTCTCCATGTCTTCAGGTGCCATCTTGATCTGATTGTAGCCAGAAAAACCGTCCATGAAGGAAAATACTTTGTGTTGTACGGTGTTGTCAACCAGAACATCGATGTGAGGAAGTAGGAAGCCATCCTTGGGTCTTGCCCTGTTCAGATCTCTGTAATCTACACACATTCGTACTTTACCATCTTTCTTAGGTACTGGAACCACATTAGCAACCCACTGCAGATAGGAGGTGACAGCTAAGAACCATGCGTTGAACTGCTTCATAACCTCTGCTTTAATCTTCTCTAACATCTCAGGGCGCATACGACTGACCTTTTGCTTTACCGGAGGGCAGTCTTCTTTAGTCGGCAGACGATGAACCACTATATACGTGTCTAGTCCCGGCATGTCTTCATATGACCAGGCGAAGATTTCAACATACTCATGCAACATCTGTACCAACCGCTGTTTGACACTAAGCTCCAGATTTGCACCTATATTAACCTCTTTTCTGTCTTCCTCTGTACCCAAGTTCACTGTCTCAACCGACTCTTCATGAGGCTGTATGACCCTTTCTTCCTGCTGTATTATTCTAGCAAGTTCTATGGGTACCTCACAATCTTTCTCACCTTTATCCCCGGCTTGATTGATCGAATTTTCAAAGTCATAATGAGCAGTAGTAGAACTGTTATCAATGGGATCCAGAGTGGATATGGATCTGCATTTGGATACGTGAGTGTGTGTAAGAGCATAGTTGTATAGATAGAATAAAAGAAAAGAAAGACAGAGAGCAAAAAATTTGTATGCAAACGTCCAATGCTTTATTGATGTCATATGCAAATGAAACATGATAACCCTCACAAATAGAACCATTGTGCCCCAGGTAAGACACATGGCTATAGAGTTTATATTGTTTTTAAATTACATATCCAAAAAATCAGAAAGTCAATTACTCCTGAACAAAAGTAATTGGTACAAAGTCCTTGACAGTCCAGTTACTGAGTCCGCCGTTGGTAGACGGGAAGATCCAGCTGTCAATGTCAGAATCACCATCATTGTCTTCAAGCGCATTGACCCCGAGATTTATGATGCGTAGGGGAGGTCCTCCAGCCCGAGCACGACGAACAACCCTTTGAGCACCTGTAGTGAAGCCCAAACCAGATTTATCAGACTTGTAATGAATAACCGGGAGCTGACCCCAAATGGTAGACCCACCTTCTTCAACCACTGCTCGTGCATCCTTGAGAGAAGCCATCTTCGAGGGAGATTTGGTGACCTTTGGAGGATTGTCGGTAGTTTCTACTGTAGCCATAATCTGAGGTACCTCTTAAAAGTTATGGCAAGGAGTCTCGATGAACTCGCCATCCATTTCCACGTACCCGAAGGAGTTCAAGTGACTGATCATATACTCCTCTTCACCATGCACATGGACAATCTTTCCTCTTACTGGGTACTTCAACATTTGGTGGAGGGTAGAAGTAACAGCCCCAGCCCCATGTATCCAAGGGCGTCCCAACAAGCAAGAATATGATGGTTTGATATCCATTACGTAGAAAGTGGAGTTGAAGGTATGGGAACAAACTTTGATAGGGACATCCACTTCCCCGTGCACCATCCTCTTCGAACCATCGAAAGCTCTCACTATTATATTTCTAGGCTTCAAGGTCAAGCCTTCACAGTCCAATCTGTCCAGAGGTTTTTTAGGTAGCACATTCAACAAGGAGCCAATATCTACCAAAACATAGGCCAGAGTCGTGCCCCTGCATTCAACGGAAACATGAAGAGCATCACTATGCCTCCTCCCCTTTGGTGTCAGACCCGCATTTGAAAAACCAAAACCATTATCGGCAGTCAGACTAGCCACACAATCTTCAAACTGATCATCCGATGTCTCTTGTGGCACGTGAGTCGTCTTCATAAACTTAACCAAAGCCTTCACATGGGCCTTGGAACACATCAATAAAGCTAACATAGAAATTTTGGATGGGGTATGCCCCAGCTGCTCGACCATATCGTAGTCGCTCTTCTTGATTATCTTAAAAGTTTCTTCCATTTCTTTTTTGGAAATTTCTGGTATGGTTACTGAATTGGCCTTTATCAGGATAGGCTCAATCAGTATGTCTTTGCCTCGAGTCTCGGTCGACTCAGTGATGGGAGGGTCAACAAGAGTGATTACTGGAATTGCAGTAGTAGTCTTGGGTGGAACCATAGTAGGAATGATCACAGGTCCGGTAACAGTCTTCGGGGGAGAAATTTCAGGGGAGAACACTCTTCCACTTCTTGTTATTTTACTAGTTCCGGAAATATTGACAATGTCGAAATCAACATTTTCAGCAATCTTGTCTTCAATGGCTAGCATGTCCTTCTTTACGCCGTGGTAATAGACATCGGCCCCATAGTTCCAAGGAAAAGATTTGTCTGAGGAGTATGGGATTGGCCCTGGAATGGTTATGATCAATGGAGTCACCTTCGGAATTGATGTAATCCTTACAGGTCTCTTAGCGGAGGCCCTGGGAGGATTGGCGGAAATGGTTATGATAGAAACGTCTTCACAGGAAACAGTCGGAATAAGAGTCTTCTCAAACAAAATCTCTTTGTCATCCATCAGGCGCTGAACACCTGTCTTCAACAAAGGGAAACCAATCGGTAGAAATGAACAAAGGTGGCAACCTTCATCACATCCCGGAAATAAACCGACATTTAGCAAATTCCCTTTGATAGTCATGAGTGGGGTCACCAATTCTTCCACAGAAGTCACAAACACATTTTATTCAACGATATTAACACCCCGACCATGTTTCGGCATAGGGGCAGTGATAATGTTGGGAGTCTCCGGGGGATCAAATTCAATCTCCTTAGCATCAATCAGATCCTGTGCTTTGTTCTTCAAAGCCCAGCAGTCATGGTCGGAACTTTCCGAATGATAAGCACAACGAGCATTCAGTTTATAGTAAGGATAGGTGGTGTTAGGGTTCTTCGGAGCTTCCCTCAGAGTAACCAGATTAGACTTCAACAGATGAGGTAAAACTTGAGACAGCGTCATGGTGATTTGAGTGAACTGTCTAGCTGGTATTTATGCTCTTGGCTGATTGTTTCTTTGCTGAGCAGGTGCAGGTTTGGGAATCATAACAGCCCCTACCGCCGGACGATGCTCGGTTCGATTCTGATTCTTTTGGTTATAGACGGCACCGACTTCCTTTTTACCTGCAAACAGCTTCCTTACAGCACTAAAAGAGGCATCCTTATGAATTTTTCCACTTCGGATTCCATCTTCCACTCTTTCTCTTGTTAAGATCAGTTCAGTAAAACCTACCAATGAACTTCCAATTAGATGGTTGAAGAATGGCTCAGTCAAAGTTCCCAGAAACATATCCACGAGCTCCATGTCAGCCAAGGGAGGTTGAACTATTCCATCCAAATCTCTCCACTTTTCAGCATAATCCTTGAAACCCTCGTTCGAACCCATAGACAGATTTTGGAGTTGTATACGGGTGGGAGTAAGGTCTGCATTATACTTATATTTCTTATGAAATGTAGTAGCAAGGTCTTCCCAGTTACGAACATTGGCTCTTTCCAGCTGATAGAACCAATCCAGTTGTGTTCCAGACAAACTGTCTTGGAAGAAGTGAACCCACAAGTCTTTGTCAGCAGTATGAGGTTGTATCTTCCTCACATAAGAATGGAGATGCATTTTAAGATAAGAGACCCCATCGTACTTATCAAATACCGGTGCCTTGAATTTTGGGGGAATGACAACCCCGGAGATCAGACTCATACGCTCTTCTAACTGCTTATACTTTTCATCAGTCGGAGGGTACCGCTCCTCATTATAATCAGTTTCATTGTCAGACTCTTCAGGACTAGGGTCCTCTTCTCTGGCTTCACCCTCTTGATTCTCTCCCTCTTTAGATGAAGAAGCTAAATCAATAACCCATCTTGGCGGACCTCTGAACCTTCTGCTCATATGTGCCACACCGGCTGTCCTCTTGGTCTTCTTAGTGTTATTCTTAACAATCAGAGCCTTCAGCTCTTCCGGTCCTTTGGCCAGAGCCACAATCATTTGCTGGAACTACGTGTTCTGAGTCTGAAGATCTTTCACAGTTTGTTCAAGAGGCATTTATGAAATAAACAACGGAGGAGATCAGAAACCTGTTATGAATCCTGTTATGCAATGATATGTATGATATGTATGCAATGTTTTCAAGGGTTCTTAAAGGCTCAAATTTTCTTAAACAAAAAGGAACAAACGCAAATTGTATTAGTAAACTTGAATTGTTACAAAGAATGTATTTTGAGAGTACAATTAAGCAAAATAAAAATAAAAAAGACTAGGTTTCCCATGAGCGCATCCTCTTTGGCCCGATGTAGGAGTTGATATTCCTCTCTTCATTCTTCAAAGTAGATCTGGGTAGGTGCGAAATAAACCACCTAGCCAATAGAGGAGTGCAACACTGGAGGGCCCCCCTTCTTTTTAGAGTGTGAGCATGCAGAAAGTGTAGAATATCCCCGAGTAATGTAGGTACCAGATTCTGAGACAGAAAAACCTGGATTGTGCTTACATCTACGAGTTGATCCGCATTAGGAAACAGTACCATCCCATAGACAAGGAGCTCCAAAACCTCTTCAAAATCTTGTAGATCCATGGTATCCCAAAAATAGTAAGCCTTCTCGAACAGAAATTTAATCGGAATTCTTTGAACACTCCCTCTGGTTTCCCAATTTGTCACTATGTTAGACTGTTGTAAGGATAAATCTTTAGCAATTTCTTCAGGTTTGGGATGTCTTTCTGTACCGCTGAGAGGTAGCTGATCAAGAATGGGTATCCCTAATAACTGAGAAAATTCCTCCATAGCAGGCACTAACTGGTAATCCGGGAATGTGAAATAGTGATGCAGAGGATCAAAGAACTAAAACAACACTTTCAACATTTCTTCGTCAGGTTTTGCAGTGACCAAGTTGAGCAACCGACCATGCTTTTCAGTGAAAGGATAGATTTCGGGAATCCTTACTGCCAAGTCCCTTAATTGGGGAGATATTTTCACTAGGTTAATCTGAATAGTGTTCCTGCGGACGGATGCCATATCCTACAAAACAGAGCAAAGATGAGCCCTGGAAACCCTTGAAACAGTTAGTATGATATGCTATGGTATGATGTTTATGATGTCATGATAAATCACAGGTATAACAAACACAGATAAATCATACCAAGTCCTTAGGTTTAAGGCCTACTTGAGTTTTAAGGTCATACCCTCTTGAAGCTGGATTGGTTCAACCTGTCCTATAAATATGTAACCGGGTTCTAAAGGGATCTCAATATCACCGATCTTTACCCCAAGCCTTGTTCAATCGATAATTGACTCGTAATTAAACAAAACTCAGAAGTCAAACCTTAATGAGTGTAGCATCGAGTATCTGTCGGCCTTGGGCATACACCAACGCCGGCCATCTCTCTATGTCCTACTGGCCAAGTTGTGTAATTAAAGGTTCTAAGGTCAGTTGATGCTTTATGACACCACGTGGCGGCCCCGTACATCTCCCTGATTGACTCAAGGGTTACGTGTACCAACCAAAGTACCACATCAATGTAGCTACTTCTTTAACCGTGTCGGTATACCCCAACACAACTCCCTCACAGTTTATTGCTACTTACCTAAAAGGTGTTTCCCGATCCGGGTGTAGGATCAAATAACCCAAACAGTTCCCATAAATATAAAGCAAGCAAGACAATAAAGAGAAAGAAATTAAATATGACCTAGATCCTAAGGTTTACCCCACTTTATATTCTTGTCCCCAGCTGAGTCGCCAATTCTGTGATACGGTGGTAGAACCGATTGTTAATACTGGTTTGCGTTTTTTGTTTGCAAAATGTTGCGGTAAGAAAGAGTCGCCGCCGACTTTAATTTAATCAAATCAGGAAAAGGAAAAAGAACAGAAAAAACCTTTCGAGATGTTTCTGAGTACGGGGGGTAGATTATAGAAAGGGAAGGTGTTAGCACCCTTTCTATCCATGGTTTTCCATGGGCTCTTAGGTACTTGCCCATTTTGAAAAATGCTTGTGTGTGCTTGTTTTGAAAAGTTTTGTTTTACCTCGTATCAACCCTTGCTTCTGTCCTCAAGAGTGTTGTGAAATTATTTTTGAAAACTTTGTTTGAAAAGTGTTGGTGTGAAAAAAAATTTGTTTGTTTGAGCAAGTACCTAGGAACTAATCTACCTACTCGAAAAAGGTCTGTTCGTTTTCATTTTAGACAATGCTATCCCATTATTGAGAAATAGGTAGCATCGTCATTGGATTTTTTTAGGGACATTCGAAGGGACAAATACGATTACAAAAGCAATGTTAGGAAATGTTAGTAATCATCCTAAAGCCTTAAAGATCTTTTTTCGAGGCAACGTCCGAATGGGTCATTTTAGATCTTTCGGGGCTAGAGGACAACCACTAACAAAACCTATCCTTCATGACAGTTTACTGAAGGCAACCAGAGTGAAGTAAACCCTAGGAGTGAGCACGTGAGAGTGTAATTTTCAGTTAATTTATCTTTGCACATTTAGGGTTTTCTACTGTTTTAATTTCAATTTGTCTTTCCATACAATCCTATTAGCATACATCTAACAGTTTATATTTGCGGAATTAAAATGCGAGAAATTAAAGTCCTAGCTATTACAAGGCTTTGGGTAGATACATAATTATTTTGACTGAAAATAAAATGCGGAATTAAAACCCTAAGTAATCTATTACAAACCCGAAGCAGATACAATAATAGAAAAAAGGAATTAAAGGCACGCGCGGCGGATTAAATGCGAGAAATAATTAGAAACCTAAAATCTAATGGAAAAAATAATTAGGTTATTTTTTGAGAAAAGATTAAATTATATACAAATTAACCCTAATTCTAATTGATTTAAATTATGAAAAAAGGATTAAATTTCCCTAAATAATTAAACTAATTAATTAAGGAAATAAAATATTTTTATAAAAAAAATGATTTTTGATGTTTTTTATGATTTTTGATTTTATGTTAAAAAATGATTTTGTTTTATTTTGTGAAAAAAGATAATTAGTAAATAATAAAAATAAGAAATAAAAAGAAAAGAAAGAAATTGGGCCTGTTTAGAAAGTAATCCAGGGGGTGTGTGTTGCTGAATTGTCTAGGCCCATTCTTTGTTCAGCCCACTCCTTGCGCCTGATTCAGTGTTGCTACGCTTGGAGAGTTTACCATGGTCCCCTCCTGACTAAGCATTAGATTTGGACTGGTGATGATCCAATGGCTGGATTGTTGGAGTGTATGGTGAGCGCTTGGCAGTATAATGCATGGAATCTGCATTCAAATGTTTATAAAAAAATAGAGAAAATGTTGGGACCTGGGATCGAACCCAGGTCCTCCTACTCATACATACGTGCGCTTAACCAACTGAACTACAAGGCTTAATTGTTAATGTAATGATAAAAATAAATAATATATAAAACAAAGTGGATAACTGGAAGAAAAAAAACACGCGCCCATTATTCAAATAGGCCAATGATGGTTAGATATGTTAGCTTCTTCTTCCCTTGTCCGTCGTTTTAGGCCAAGCATTTTTACCTACGGACGAACCTCCATAGCTACAAACCTGCAAGCTTCAAAAATTTACAGCAGTCATGATAAATCAATTCTAGCTATACCAATCAACTCGTCTTGATCTCATGAGTATCATGGTATTCTTTTCTTGGTCCAATTTCACCTGTACAAAGAAACCCTAAAATGGAAAAGCAAACCCTAACAATGGAAATTATGAGTACAGGCACTGGAACATCAATTAAACCATTCAAACATGTTGCAAATATGTCAATGAACACAAATATATCATTAGAACATGTTTATGATACAAGAATCATTGTAATCAAATTTGGAAAAAGAAACAAACCGCGTGAGTGTTATGTAATGATTTCGGGCTTGTGGAAGCTTGCAAATGATTGGAGAATGTTCTAGAGATATCCAGGAAGCGATTGGCAGCCTTGTAATGCTTTAAATTGTCCTCTAGGGTAGAAACCGATCCACCATTTTCTTGCAAAATTTTGAATTTTGTTTTGTGCTCTCACGACTGTAATCCTTGTTCTTTTGGCTTGTGTATGTTCTATATATGTAGTAGAACTGATTAGGTTAACAAAAACAAATTAAATCTTTGTGAATCATGAAAATTTGATTTGATTTTGCTCTTGTATTATATCTTTCCAAAAGAAGCATAGCCATGCCAAATTTTCTTCAATCATCCCTTGCATGATTTGATATGATATGCCAGCCTAATTGGATTTGATTCCTACAAAAAATCAGATCAAAAATCAATCTTTTATATTTTTTGCAATTTATTTGATTTAATTTAACTTTTAAATAATAAAAAATCAAAATAAATAAATAAATAAAGCAAAAAATGTGTGGATTCAGATTTGGGTTGTGGACCATGTCTCTAACAAGATTCAATCATGAAAATCTAGGACCATTTGACAAAAAATGCACTTTTGAGCACATTTGACTTTTGGCAATTTTCAAAAATGGTCAACTTTGACAATGCAAATTTCTTCCAATTTTAACCCTAGAGAGGATTTATTGCACTTTTTATAAAGCTTAGGATGTCCCCTAAACAACCCTTTTTGTTTCATCTCAATTGGGTCTTCCATGTTCATGTAAGAAGCTTTGACCCAAAAGGTGTTTTGGTTGACTTTTCAAAAGGACCTATAATGTAGAAATTCACATCTTTTGATGAGTGCATATTTTGAACTTTGGGGATGAATATGAGTTGTAGGGAATTAGATCCTCTTCAAAATGAGCCTTGGATGGAAAATTTCTGATTAAGTATGAAGAAGTTATGCCTGGTTAAAGTTTGATTGACTTTTCCTATGAAACCCTAATTTAGCAACTTTTGGGTTTTGATGAGTTTGGGGGAATTCCTTGAGGAATCATGACCAACCCTTGATAAAATGATGGATATCTCTTCAAAATGTTTATGTTGACCAAAAATCTTGAGGTTTGACTGTATGTGGGCCACAGTTGACTTTTGACCTAGTACAATTGATTTTCAGGCATCTGAGCAGTTAACTGAGCAAACTTCTTGTGCAAGGCATGAAACTTGACATGGATGATCTTGAGAGCATATTGGGACCATTTAAAGCATTTGTGACCCTTGGAATTCAACCATCTTGATAAAAATGGAAACCCTAGTTTGAGGTACATTGCCTTAGGAAAGAGTTTGCCTGGTCAACTCTTGGGCATCCTTGAGCAAGTTGAGGACCTCAATGGGCATGTGTTGAGTAAAATGAGAGGGCACATTTTGGGGTACAACAGAAGCAAACTAAAGCTGCATTGCAAATAAGATAAGGCCATGCAGAAAGTGATTATGAGAATAAAAGTGAAGAGTCAATGGTTAACTGGTCGCTAAATGTGCATCTTTAAATGTATTTCTCATTTTTGTAATATATTTTTGGATATTGTAAATGGTGTTGGATATTTGTAATGAATATAATTGAATGGAACTGGCGTATTTATAATTGCTTGTTTCTTTTTAAAGTTCCATGATATCTTCAAATATTCAAAGCATTTCTTTTCTTTCAACACTGAATTTGAATTTCTTTCCATTGCTTTTAATTTTGAAATTCTTGAATGGGGACTTTGATTGGAGTTCGAATGCCTTTTTCCATCTTTTTCTAAGTAATGACACATCTTTTATTTTGGCTCCATTTTCGATGATTTGAAATTAAATCTTCACTTGAAATGCTCCTATGAAATTCATTGCTTCCAAACACATGACCATGGCCCAAAATTAATGAAATAATAATCATGACTTAATCCACAAAGAGTCAACCTTTCATGGTTAACTTTGTTGACCAAGAATCAACTCTTATGTGAACATCTTCAAATCCTCTTTTTTCATCTTATCACGTGGAACATTCCATAAGATAGATTAAGACTTCAAGCACGACTTAGGTCAAAACTCTTACTCTTGTCTATGTCTTTGTGCTCCATATGAGCCCCTTGAAACCATGATGAACTAAATCAATGTTTTAACTTGTAGCCTAAGCCATTGTCCGTAGTATCTTTCCCTTCAAACAAAACCACTAAAATAGAAGAAATGTCTTGAATCCATAATGAACCAAACCCAAATCCACGGGAAAATCCTATCTTGCCATGTACATCTCAAATCTTGTATAACTTGTGACTCAAGCCACGCATGAGGTCCTTTGAATGAGGATCTTCACTAATGAACGAAATTCCACAAAGAAATCTTCTTGATTAGTTCATGAATAGGGAAATAAACCCTAAGTTGAATGATGTTTATAAGCATAAAAGATAACCCTCAAGAACTCCCATGATCAAGCTCAAAGTCCATTGAAGAAAGTCTTATAGCTTAATTAAAGAAGAAGTCTTAAATGATCACAAACCGTAGCTTGATGCCAATACAAGAACAAAGAAGACTTGTAACATGGCATGATGGGGAAAGAATCTGTCATTTTCTGCTGGGGAAAGAATTTTTCGTTTTCTAGTGAGAAGACAGAGATTGGACTTATAACGTAGCAACATAGGCTAATATAAGGAAAGATAATGTCTTATAACATGGTGTGATGCCAATACAAGTCAAAGATAATGACTTGTAATATGGCGTGAATCCAATACAAGGACAAATAACACTTGTAACGTGGTGTGATGCCAATACAAGGACAAAGAAGACTTGTAACGTGGCATGATGCCAATACAAGGAAAAAGTTGTAATTGTAACGTAGCTTGATGCGAATACAAGGAAAAAAAGACTTCTAACATGGCGTGATGCCAATACAAGGAAAAGGTTGGACTTGTAACATAGTGTGATGCCAATACAAGGATAGAGAAGACTTATAACATGGTGTGATACCAATACAAGGAAAGGTTGGTACGAAAAGATGGCAGATATGATCTACGGGCGACCTACGATCCTAAGGTGAAACATGAGAGTGATTTATCGAAGAACTTGGCCTATAGGCGACCTCAAAATTCTAAAACAAGATCTATGGGAGAACCTAGCCTATGGGCGACCTCAGGTTCTAAGATGATCTATAGGAAGAACCTAGCCAACGAGCGATCTCAGGTTCTAAGATGATCATAAGGAGAACCTAGCCTACGGGCGATCTCAAGTTCTAAGATGATCTATTGGAAGAACCTAGCCAACAAGATATCTTAGGTTCTAAGATGATCTATAGGAAGAACCTAGCCAACGAGAGATCTCAGGTTCTAAGATGATCTATTGGAAGAACCTAGCCAATAAGCGATCTTAGTTTCTAAGATGATCTATAGGAAGAACCTAGCCAACGGGCGATCTCAGGTTCTAATATGATCTATTGGAAGAACCTAGCCAATGGGCGATCTCAGGTTCTAAGATGATCTATAGGAAGAACCTAGATGTTTTACCCCAAAATTTTCCCTCTCACTTATCAATACTTTTCTCACAAGATCTCCTTTGGATCAAGACTGCATTAGGGTTGATTAGCTCAAGACACCTCCTCAAGCACTAATGACTGAAAATTAGGGTTTGAGATTGCACAAGGATTTTTGAACTATCAATGCTTCATATGAACTACATGGACCATTATGGACCCCCAAGATTACTCATGTCAAGTTTCAAGCCTTGGATCACATTTTTGCTCAATCAATTGAGCAGTTGACCTAAAAAATCAATTGTATTGGAGAAAAAGTCAACCATGGCCAATTTACAGTCAAACTTCATAATTTTTGATCCACATCAACATTTTAAACCCATATGTATCATCTGATCAAGTTTGGACCATAATTCCTTAAGAAATTTGATCAAATCTCCAAAAGGGAAAAATGGTCAAAATTAGGGTTTTGACTGGGAAAGGGCAATTTCTGATTTTTGACCTAGCAAATGATCAATTGGTTTAAGGCATGATGTCAAGAGTCCAATTGCATCATTTTTACCTAATGACATGATTCAAAACATTGACTTTTTGGTAAAATTCAAGTGCCAAAGATCACAAGTCAACTGATCAAAAGTCAGCTATATACTAAAAAGTCAAACATTGACTTTTTGGTAAAATTCAAGTGCCAAAGATCACAATTCATCAAAACATGTCAAAATAGGAAAAATTATTCATCAAGAAATAAAGAAATCAAGATTTCATTTTGAAAAGTCAAAATTTCTAAACTTAGAAATTTTTCTGTGTGTCAAAAATTTCTTATTTTTTCATAACTTTGAGCAATTTTTTCATTATGATGCAAGATGATTCAAAGGAAACTTCCAACACGAAAGTTGTATATATCCATGAAATCTACAACTTTTCTTCACACAACTTATCCTAAGAGTGCTTGGATCTCAAGTTATAATTTTATGAATACATGCTCATGAACTAAAGAAGACTTAGTGAAATTTTGCCCTAGTTAGGCATATTTTTGGCCTAACTTCATGGAAATATATCACATAGTTCCAAGGATAATCTTCAAAAGCAATTCAAATATGAGTTTTAGAGAACATTGAAAGCTTTCCAAAATGTCCAAGAACTCCTTGAGATCATTCTTGAGTAGGGAGAATCGAAGAGATGAAGTTGGTATTTTGTCACTTGAATTATAGGTCATTTTCATGATGAACACAAATGCAATTTCAATGTTAGGCTGCATAATATTTGCTTTGTAGGCCTCAAACTTGTTTGCCACTCCATAATTAATGGATTACACAAACTATTGAGCTATAATCCAAGTGGTTTAAGCTTTATCTAATTCTCATTGCCATTTTGGGAAGAAAGTTAACAATGTCATTCTTGTAAAGCAAGCTTTTTGCATAAAGTTCACATTGAGCCTCTAACTTGTTCCCTCTAATCAAGCTTCATCCACAAAGTCTGAAGCAATCTTGTTTAAAGCATAACCACTCTATCTTAGCAGGTACACAAGGCATTGAAACTTCTTTTCTAAAAAAATCACATGTTATGCATAAACATGTAATTTCAAATTCTGATCAACAACAAGTATCTAAACTTGTTGCTTATAAATAGAAGCACTATTTGTGAGCTAGGACACGAGCTTGAAGACCCTTAAACTCACTCAAATTCCCTCTAGCCAGAAATTGTCTCAAAACACCATTGTTGTGCAAGTTCTGACTTTACATACCAAACTCCAAATCCCCTCGTGCATTTTTTGGCTTTTCACTTCCAAAAGCTTCTAAACATCAAATACAAACCATCCAAACTCCATTTTCTCAACTGTAACACCTCCATCATCAAGTTCCATTTTAAAAAAAAAGGGTCTGCAACGTGACTTCTCCAGAGTTCCTCAACCACTTTCAGCTCAAGCTAATCATTGCATTAGCTTCCTGGGACCTCAAGGAAGCTAACCTGATCCTTGCGGCACTTTGAATCGAGCTCATTTGCATTTCACAATTTCCAGTTTTGAGATATTTTTCTTGAACTTCTATGTCATTACTTAGGCATTGTCAGGCTTGCATTTGTGAAGATAAAATGTAGACCTCATTGCCACGAAGCTGTACATATCCATAGTTTTCATTTACATGGCCTGAGCTTAGAGAATTTTAGAGTTGAAGTTTCTGAAATTTTTAGGGTTCAAATTAGGGCCAGAGAAATTCTCATTTAACTTTGACTTTTAGCTTTAGTTATTTACATGGTTAGATTCGTGAGAAAGAATGTAACAACTTTCATTTTTTCATCTTCCATTTTTGTTGAGAAATGAAGAAGTTACAGGTACACCGACTGGAGGTTGAAGATGGAGTTACCAGGACTTGATTTGCCTTACATATTTATTGTTTTGTTTATATAAACGGATGTATGGCACGCCTGTTAACCTATGGGACCTGGGTTCGAGCCCCACTGGTACCCTTTTTTATTTTCCATATTTTTTGACATTTCTAATTTGTTTTGTTTGCAGGCACTGGGCCCTTTGGGCCTGGCTTTTTTTTTTTTTTTTTTTGCTGATTAACCCCCTACTCCATTTATACGCCCCTGGCCCAAGTTTATTTTATTTTCTTATTTTTATTTCATTTTATTTTCTTAAATATTTTTCCTAATATTAAACAATCATAAAAAATACAAAAATATTATATTTTCATTTTGACATAGTTTATTTATTTTTTCTCATAAAAATTATTTTTTATTAATCATATCTTATTTATTTTTACTTATTATCTTGTAAATTTAATTAAAACTAGGTTATTTACTTATTTTCTTTTACACCAATTAAACTATATTATTTTAATATAAAAAGGCCAAAAATATTTTTATAATACTATAAATATTTTCAAGACAAAAATACCAAAAACACTTTTCTTATAAAACTTAATTTCTTTTATTTTAATTAATAGATTTAGGGTTTTGCTTAAAAATATTTTCTTAGCAAATTAGGGTTTACTTTTCATTAATTATTTCTCTTTTAGTTAATTATATTAAGACAAAATCCTTTTTCTCTAAAAAAATCAAACAAATATTCATTTACTTCATATTTTGCATTTTTTTTTACATTTATTCATTCTCTATATTGTATCCATTTAAATTCCTTGTACATTGATACCAATTCAATATGGTTGGAATAGACTAATTAGGTTTAAAATTCTTGCAATCCCCATTAAATTTGTACACCCCCCCCCCCCCCCTCCATAAATGTTGTAATAGCGTAGTAACTTTAAATTCCGCAATTTATTGCTTTTATATATAACTTGCTAGTAATTAGGGTTTGTATGGAAATACTAAAACCATTACTTAGAAAACCCTAATTCAAGACAAAAACAAGCATGAAAACAATACATTTGCATACAAGCACCCCTAGGGTTATTCCACTTGGTTGCCTTATACAAAATGGCCATATTACGCATGTAAGGTATCTTGGCAAAAACAAGAAAATACAAGATCATAGCCCCTCGATGACGCTATCTAAGTTGCCTTTAAAATGATCTTAGTCCCTAAAAAAGAATGCTAAGATACCTTACAATATTGCTAATCATGGCTATACGATGACCCACACCCGTCCCGTTTACATCCAAAGATAGGGTTGCTTACCGAATCAATGGTAAGACAACAATGTCAAAGGAAAAGAAAATGAACAAGAAAGATATTTGAGTAGGTAGATTGCTCCTAATTACTTACTCAATTTCAAACAAAACATTCTTGCTATTTTCAAGAATAAACACATACACTTCCAAACATCTTACAAACTTGAAAACATTTTCAAAAGATCAAACATCTTTGTATACATTCTTACAAACAAGAATCATTACAAAGATTGCCTAAACGATGACCTTTTTACAAAATACTTTCAAAAACCACACGAAGCACAATTTCAAACAAAAGCAAGTGATCTAGCAAGTAACTAAGATCCCATGGAAAACCATGGATGAAAAGGGTGCTAATACCTTCCCTTTTCATAATTTACCCCCCGAACTCAAGAAACAATCTCAAAGGTCTTTCCTTTGCTTTTTCACCTTTCCTTTTGGATAAAAGAAAAGTCGGTGGAGACTCTTGCTAACCGCAATATTTGCGATCAAACGCAAAACCATCAAGTCAGTTCTCCCACCGTATCACATAACTGGAGACTCTGCTGGGGATAATTCTAAAAGTAGGGTTACGTTAGGGATATATCACATTTATTTGCCTACATTGTTTGACTTGTATGCTTTACATTTTGGTTCTTTGTTTGGGTTTGAGTCCTCTACCCGAATTTGGGATACATTATAGGTAAGTAGCAATACATTATGGAAACTGTGTGGTGTATACCGACATGGTCTAACCAATAGCTACATTAGTGCGACATATTTGTGGGTACCGGTAGCCTTTGAGTTAATCAAAGAGAATACGGGGCCGCTGAGTGATGTCATAAAGCACTAATGAACTTTTAGAGCCTTTACTTGACCAACTTGGCCTTTAGGATGTAGTGAGATGACCGGTTTTGGTGCAGTCCGAAGTTGGTGAATACTCCATACTACACTCATTGAGGTTTGGTTTCTTGGGATATTTCGGTCGCCATTAAAGAGGCTTATGCTGAAACAATGACAAAGGAAACAAACCAGTGATATTGAGCATCTTAGAACCCGATTGCTATTACTAGGACAGATTTAAGCCAACTAAACTTCAAGAGGGTACTTACCTATAAAAATCCATGCAAGCCTAAACCTAAGGATTTATTTGTTTGTATATGCATACTTGTACATAACATCATGAACATCATGAACATCATATACATCCACTAACCATTTCAAGGATTTTTTGGATTTATCTTTGTTCTTGTTTTGTAGGATATGGATTCACTTCGCAGGAAATATATTCAAGTCAATCTTGTAAGGATCCCTCCACAACTTAAGGAGCTAGCTTCAAGGATTCCTGAAAACTCTCCATTCACCGAGAGACATGGTTGCTTACTCAACTTGGTCACCTCCAACACAAATGAGGATATGATGAAGGTGCTCTTTCAGTTCTTTGATCCTTTACACCACTGCTTCACAATTCCCGACTATCAAATTGTGCCTACTTTGGAAGACTTCTCCCAACTCTTGAGGATTCCCATTCTCAATCAACTACCTTTCAACGGTACAGAAAGAGACCCAAAGCCAAAAGATATTGCTCAAGCTCTACACTTGCACTCATCTGATTTCACAACTCATTGGGAAACAAGGAGTGGTGTCAAAGGTTTCCTATCAAAGTTCCTGTTTGAGAAAGCCCAAAATTGTTGGAATTCCTTGGACTTGCAAGCCTTTGAGGAAATTGTGGCTCTCCTCATCTATAGGATGATTTTGTTTCCAAATCCTGACCAACTCATAGATGTCAACACCGTCAAAATCTTCATATCCCGCAACCCGATGTCTACACTTCTAGGAGATATCCTACACTCTTTTCACACTCGAACAATGAGGAAAAGATGTGTCCTTATGTGTTGCACTCCTCTCTTGGAAAGATGGTTTATTTCACATCTTCCCCAATCTGTATTAAAAAATGAGCAAGGTTCAAGGTGGTCACAAAGGTTGATGACGCTCAAACATTCAAACATTCATTGGTGTTCCCGATCCAAAGAGAATGTTATCATTGTCGATCATTGTGGAGAATTCCCTAATGTTCCTTTACTTTGCATTAGGGGAGGTATCACCTACAACCCATGTTTAGCCTTAAGACAGTTTGGTTACGCCCGAAAAGATGGCCCACACGAGATGTTGATTCATGGTTTGGTATTTAACTACGACAACGACGATCAAGGTCTTCGCCATAGATTTATCCGAGCTTGGAGGATTATAAACAAGGTGGATAGAAAGACTTTGGGGCATAAAAATTCCATCCCTCTTGAGCCTTAACTCAAATGGGTACGAACTCGTGCAGAGTCTTATGATGCCTTACTCCTCCATTCTCCCGGTAATCATTGAGCCTGTCATGGAAGGAGATGTTCCATACACTATCCTACATACTGACATGCCTACCTCTCTTGAAGATCTACAAAGGGATTGGATACAACTCAAGGGAGAGCGAGATACTTTCGAAGCCCAATTCTATGTAAGCGAGAAGAAGGTTTTGGAACTCACTAGACTACTTCATGAGGAGCAGACTCTGAATGCCTACATCACACTAAAGAGGATGCATACTACCTTTCTATCTTAGAGTTTTTTTAATTATTTTTCCCAAGAAGGCATTGATGTACTCAAACTTTAATCAATTAATATGACGTGTGTTTCCTTTTTGTCTAAAAAAAATTGAATCTTAAAATCCTTGAAAACATTTGCATATGCATTTATCATTCATCATAACATAAGAAAGTTTCTTGTAACAAGTCTCCTCATCTCTCTACTGTTTATTTCAGTAAGATGGATCTCGAGAAAATGGTGAAGGACCTCCAAGCTCAGAATGCACAATTTCAACAGTTGTTCTTGACCTAGCCAAAGGACAAGAAGAGTTGAAGACTTTGCTGGCTGAGGAGAAGAAAAAGAAAACAAAGAAGGTAACCGGAGTCCTAAACATGGGAAGAAGATTTCATGGGCAGAGAAGAAGGATCTTAGACTTTGCAATGACATCCGGTGAAAGAAACAATCAAGAAGGGAAAGGCAAGGAAATAGTTGTCCCGTCAGAATTAGAAGAGGAAGAAGAAGAAGAAGAAGACTATTCTGAAGAACAATATCCTCCAGCTGATGACAAGTATAAACATCTCGAAGAGAGGTTGAGCGCAATGGAAAACCAAAAAGTGCCTGGCTTGGACTTTGAGAAATTGGGGTTAGTGTCGGGGATTTTCATTCCTCCAAAATTCAAAGCACCTGTGTTCGCCAAGTATGACGGAGTCTCATGCCCTTAAATGCATCTTCGGTCCTATGTGAGGAAAATCCAGCCCCATACCGCTGACAAAGACTTATGGGTACACTTCTTCCAAGACAGCCTATCTGGAACTCAACTTGATTGGTTTTACCAGTTAGAAAGAGCCAATGTTCATAACTGGGAAGACCTTGCTACATCCTTCTATAAACAATACCAATACATGATGATCTTGCGCCTACCCGTACTCAACTCTAGAGTATGGCCATGGTTTCCAATTAAGGTTTCAAGGACTATGCGCAAAAATGGAGAGACTTGGCTGGAAGAGTTCAACCCCCTCTATCTGAGAGAGAATTGGTAGACATGTTCTTGGGCACCTTGTCTGGTTCCTTCTTCAATCATTTAATCGGAAGTTCATCTGCAGGTTTTACTGAACTAGTATTGACTTGAGAAAAGGTAGAAGCCGGTATAAAGAATGGAAAGATAAAAAAATATACATCCTCCTCTGCTGCCATAAGGAAGACATTTATCAGAAAGAAAGAAGTGGTTGATGTTTATCCTCAGAGAAATCAACATAGAGCCGAACGCCGATCAATGGTGAGGGCTGTTGTGATTCCTAAGCCTGCACCTGATCATCAAAGAAACAACCAACCAAGGATGGAAAGACCAGTCAGACAATTCATCAGAATTAATATGACTCCATCTCAAGTATTACCGCATCTACTAAGATCCAATTTGGTGACCTTGAAAGAAGCTCCAAAAAACCCCAACACAACATCTCCTCACTATCATCCCAATGCCCGTTGTGTATACCACTCTGAAAGTCCCGACCACGACACTAATAATTGTTGGGCTCTAAAGAACAAAATACAAGACCTCATTGAAGCAAAAGAGATTGAATTTGATACGCCCGAAAAGCCAAATGTCATTTCTGCCCCTATGCCCAAACATGTCCATTATACCAATGCCATTGAAGAAGAAATGTTTGTTACTTCAGTTGACGAACTTATGACCCCACTTGTGACTATTAAAGTGAACTTGTTGAATGCTGGTGTGTTCCCGGGTTGTGATGAAGTTTGCCATTTCTGTTTGTCCTCACCAACCAGCTGTCCTTTATTGAAAGAAGGCGTTTAGTGCCTAATAGATAACAGAGAAATTTTATTCGAGAAGACTTCTGTTCCACCTGTTCCTTTTGAAGATGTTTCTATCATTACCATTTCCGCCAATTCTTCCAGGGTCTCCACCAAAAGACCCGTTAGAATTACATCAGTTCCAAAAGCAACTCCTTTAATAATTACAATGCCTGGACCAGTCCCATATTCGTCAGACAAAACCATACCATGGAATTATAGAGGGGATGTCTACTACCATGGTATCAAGCAGGACTGGCCAGCCGTCAAATATTCAAGCTCCGAGAAAGTCAACTCCGACATCTGTAATATTGTAGGAACTAGCAAGATTACCCGAAGCGGAAGGATATTCTCTCCAGAAAGTGCTCCCTCAAAAGCAGTTTCTGAACCCGTAATCATTCCTACCATTGCTCCCCTAAAAGATGTTCTCGGTCCTACAATCATCTCAGCCAATACTCCAACTAACAAAGCTGTTACAACCCCTGTCATCATTCCTACTGACACTTCTACTGCCGAGTTAACCGAGACTCGAGGAAAAAGTATTATGATTGAGCCTGTTCGGGAGAAGGCTCAGTCATTGGCTATCCCTGAGACCTCCCAAAAAGAGATGGAGGAAATTCTGAAGATCATAAAAAGAAGCGACTACGATGTAGTTGAACAACTGGGGCAAACTCCCTCTAAAATTTCCATGCTGGCATTACTACTATGTTTCGAGGCGCATGCAAAAGCCTTGGTAAAATTCCTGAAAACTGTCCATGTACCCCAAGATACATCTACCGATCAGTTTCAAGACTGCGTAGCCAGCTTGACTGCAGATAATGGTCTAGGTTTTTCGGATGCTGATTTAACACCAAGAGGAAGGAAGCATAATAAGGCATTTCATGTCTCAATTGAATGTAGGGGCACAACCTTGGCTCATGTTTTGGTGGACACTGGATCATCTCTGAATGTATTTCCTAAAAAAGCTCTTGATAGGCTTGACTGTGAGGTATTGACATTGAAGCCAAGTAATATAGTAGTAAGGGCTTTTGACGGCTCGAAAAGGATGGTACATGGGGAGGTAGACATTCCCATAAAAGTTGGAACACAAACTTTTGATTCAACTTTTTACGTAATGGATATCCGTCCCTCATATTCCTGCTTGCTAGGCCGACCATGGATTCACAATGCTAGCACTGTCACTTCTACGTTGCACCAAATGTTGAAATATCCGATTCAAGGGAAGATTATCACTGTTCATAGAGAAGAAGAGTATATGATCAGCCATCTCAATTCCTTCAGATATGTGAAATTAGACGGTGAATTTATTGAAACTCCATTTCAACACTTTGAAAAGGTCCCGCAAGATGTGGCAGTAACCAAGGATGTTCCCAAGATCACAAGGCCTCCACTCCGGATGTCATCTCTGAAGGATGCCAAAGAAGTGGTAGAAGAAGGTGGGTGCACTATCTGGGGACAACTCTCAGATATCCCATATAAGTCTGACAAGTTTAGCCTGGGTTTCACTTCAAGTGCTCAGAAGGCTGTACGTCGCGCTCGTGCCAGAGGACCACCCGTGAAGATCAGCAACCGCGAGGTCAACACCGTAGAAGATGATGAAGATATTTTTGACTTGGAGGACTGGATATTCCCAATTGTCAATGAAGGGCTCAGCAACTGGGAGGATAGAGATTTTGTCCCCATCACTTTTATCCCACAGTAATTTATCTTTACATTTTGTTGGATCTGTAATATTAAAACAATTCGCACTCTTAAAACCTTGTGTCTTACCCGAGGCACAATGGTCCATTTGTAAGGGTTATTATCTCATTTTCATATGACATCAATGAATCATGGACGTTTTCGCATACAAACTTTTGTGCTCATTGTTTTTCTTTTTTCATTTTTATTTCTTTCAAGGATAGTTATACCCTTACACACACTCACACTCATAATGCAGGTATACATCCATTCGGGATCCCATGGGTAACGGTACTGCTATGGCCTTTTGTGACTCTGAGAATCTAATCTACCAAGCAGAAGACGAAGGTGAGGAAGATTGTGAAGTACTAGGAGAACTTGCCAGACTACTATAATAAGAAGAGAGAACCATTCAGCCTCACGAAGAACCCGTGGATACAATCAACCTAGGTACCGGAGAAGACAAAAAAGAGGTCAAGGTGGGTGCCAAACTGGAACCCAGTATCAAGGAGCATCTGATTCAGTATTTACACGATTATGTCGAAGTATTTGTCTGGTTGTATGAAGACATGCCAGGACTTGATGCAGATATTGTGTTACATCGTCTGCCTACAAGAGAGGATTGTCCGCCAGTAAAGCAAAAGGTTCGCTGCATGAGGCCTGATATGTCAGAAAAGATTAAAGCAGAAGTCATGAAGCAATTTAACGTTGGATTCTTGGCTGTCACCTCTTATCCCCAATGGGTTGCCAATGTTGTTCCCGTGCCCAAAAAGGACGGCAAAGTGCGAATGTGTGTGGACTACAGAGATTTGAATAGGGCAAGCCCTAAGGATGATTTTCCACTCCCCCACATTGATATTATAGTTGACAATACGGAACAACATAGAGTGTTTCCCTTCATAGACGGTTTCTCAGGTTACAACCAAATCAAAATGGCGCCTGAGGACATGGAGAAAACAACATTTGTCACGCAGTGGGGCACTTTCTGCTATAAGGTGATGCCATTCGGACTAAAGAATGCTGGGGCAACCTATCAGCGTGCCATGGTAGCTCTATTTCACAACATGGTACATCACGAAATAGAGGTCTATGTGGACAACATGATAGCCAGATCTCAAACAGAAGAAGAGCATCTTGATCACTTACAAAAACTATTTGAGAGACTGAAGAAATACAAGCTGAGGTTGAATCCAAACAAATGCACATTTGGGGTACGGTCTGGTAAACTCCTAGGCATTATCGTCAGCAACAAAGGTATTAAAGTCGATCCTGCCAAAGTTAAAGTGATATAAGAGATGCCTGCTCCTCGTACTGAGAAGGAAGTCAGAGGATTCTTGGGGCGTTTGAACTACATTTCCAGATTTATCTCTCACCTGAAAGCTACTTGTGAACCAATCTTTAAATTGTTGAAGAAAGATCAAGTGGTCAAATGGAATGATGAATGCCAAGTTACTTTTGAAAAAAATCAAAGAATAATTATAAGAGCCTCCTGTGTTGATGCCACCAGTCAAGGGAAGACCATTGATCATGTATCTGACTGTTTTAGAAAACTCAATGGGGTGTGTATTGGGGCAGCATGACGAGTCTGGCCGAAAAGAGCATGTTATTTACTACCTGAGCAAAAAGTTTACCGACTGTGAAACCAGATATTCACTGCTTGAGAAAACTTGCTACGCTCTGGCATGGGCTGCTTTCCGGCTAGGACAGTATATGCTGACTCATACTACTTTGTTGATATCTAAAATGGATCCGATAAAATACATCTTCAAGAAACCTGCTCTCTCCGGGAGAATAACGAGATGGAAGATGATCCTGACAGAATATGACATACAGTATACTACCCAGAAAGCAATAAAGCGTAGTGTATTAGCTGATCACCTTGCTCACCAAGCTGTAGAAGACTACTAATCCATGAAGTTCAAATTTCCAGATGAAGACATCATGACGGTAAATAACTGTGAAGAATTCAGGCCATATGACGGACCTGAACAAGGATCCCGATGGACCATGTTCTTTGATGGGGCATCCAACGAACTGGGAAATGGTATCGCCGTTGTACTCATATCTCCGGAAGGGTATCATACTCCCTTTACTGCCAGACTTTGCTTCAATTGTACAAACAACATGGCGGAATACGAAGTGTGCATCTTTGGTCTCAAAGCTGCCATAGACTTGGGGATCAAATCCTTGGATGTATTCGGAGATCCAGCTTTGGTTATCAGTCAGACCAAAGGGGAATGGCACCAAACATCCTAACCTTATCCCTTATAAAGAACATGTTTTGACATTGTTACCACATTTTGAGAAGATTACCTTCGAGCATTTCCCGCGAGAAGAAAATCAACTAGCAGACGCTCTAGCCACAATGTCATCTATGTTTAAACTTAATTGGGATAATGAGGCTCCCCAGATCACCATCGAACGAATGGATGAACCAGCACACTGTCACGAGATTAATACTGAAGAAGTAATGGACCAACCCTGGTTTCACGAAGTCAGGAGGTATCTCGAGGCTCAAGAATATCCGGAAGGAGCTTCAGTCAATGATAGGAAGTTCTTAAGGAGATTCTCTTCAAAATTCTTCCTTAGTAATGGCGTTCTGTACAAACGCAATCATGATTCTGTGTTACTTCAGTGCATAGATAAGGTTGAAGCTGAAAGGATCATGGCTGAATTGCATGAAGGCACTTTTGGAACCCATTCCAGTGGGCATACGATGGCAAAGAAAATCCTACGGGCAGGCTATTATTGGTCTACCATGGAAGCAGATTACTATCAACACTCTCGAACCTGCCATAAATGTCAGATTTATGCTGACAAGGTGCATGTACCTCCGGTTCCTCTGAATGTCTTAACATCTCCTTGTCCCTTTGCTATGTGGGGAATAGATATGATTGGGGAAATCAAGCCGATGGCATCCAATGGACACCACTTCATCCTAGTGTCCATTGACTATTTTACAAAGTGGGTTGAGGCAGCCTCTTTTGCTTCCGTTACCAAGAATGTTGTTGCCCGTTTCATCAAACATAATCTCATTTGCCGGTACGGTATCCCGGAAAGGATCATCACTGACAATGGTACAAATCTCTACAACACTATGATCACCGCCTTGTGCGAGCAATTCAAGACCCATCGTCACAATTATTCCCCTTACCAGCCAAAGATGAATGGTGTTGTCGAAGCTGCAAATAAGAACATTAAAAACATCATATAGAAAATGACAGTCACATACAAAGACTGACATGAGATGCTACCATTCGCTCTCCACGAGTATCATACCACATCCTGCACATCAACTGGGGCAACACCTTATTCTCTGGTTTACGGCATGGAGGCTTTTTGCCTATCGAGGTCCAGATCCCTTCTTTGAGGATTATGAAGGATGCAGGGCTAAACGAAGATGATTGGATCCAGACTCGGCTTGATCCATTGAACTTGATTGATGAGAAAAGACTTACTGCTGTCTTCCATGGTCAAATGTATCAAAAACGAATGATCAAGGCTTTCAACAAGAAGGTCAAACGCCAAGTGTATCAAGTTGGGGATCTAGTGATCAAACGCATCATACTTCCACAAGGTGATCCCAGGGGAAAATGGACTCCTACCTATGAAGGACCATTTGTAATCAAAAATATTTTCTCTGGTGGGGCAATGATCTTGACCACCATGGATGGTGACGACCTGCCACATCCTGCGAACACGGATATAGTCAAAAGATGCTACGCATAAGAGACCCTCTAGGTTGACATACCTAGGCAAAACAAGGGCATCCCAGCAAACCAAAAAAGGTTCAGGCAAAAATCAGGGATAAAACAAAAAAATCTGTACACCCGGCAAGTTGAAAACCCGAAAGGGCGACTCAGGAAAAAAAGGGTTTCCCGGTGGATTGAAAACTCGAAAGGGCGGTCCAGGCAAAATTTAGGGAATTAAATCGTATGACTATGTCCCATTGGATCACCTTACGGACAACCTACAAACTCAGAGGTTCTGATCAATTCAATCATCTTCAGAGAAGGCACCTAACATACAAAATGCTCAGGGATACAAAGGCTATAGCAGAATGGGAACCCCATGGGATAAATACACATAGCTATCTTTTCTTTGTATTAAAATTTTCATTTTTTATGACGGCGTTCTCCTACTAGAATGTTTATCTCGTTGTACAAAAATACTTATTTAAAGTCAATGCAAAGATATTCCTTTGAAAGTGAAAAAACTATCTGTTTTTTCGTTACGCTTGTGTTTTGTTTACAAAAACGTCCAATGATTCATTGTTGAACATATGCGTTTGAACATAATTACTGTTTACAAATAAACAAAATAAAAGACGATTACTAATGGATTTAAGAGGTAGGGAAATCTCTCTAAGCTATTTCCATAAATCCCCCACAATTTTTAGTTTAATTCCCAGCGGAACAAGCTTCCAATTATCAATCCCCAGTAGAAGTCGTTCAGTTTCTCAAGATTTCCCAATAAGATTTTACAAGCAGTATATGAAATTTTCCTTACAACAGAGTTTGTTTCTCTAAGCAGAAATTCATCAACACTTAGACTTCACAACACGAAGAATTATACTCCATATCCTCAACAACAGCCAGGGATTTATTTTCCCCAATCCAACAGCAGTGCAGCAAACTAGCTCACATACGCATACATTGCATCCATATATCATAAACATTGATAACGCAAAAGCATTATATCATACATTTCATACAACACGAATTTGCATTTTAGCTAACATTTTACCCTTTTTAGGATAAGATTAACAGCTATCATTAACAATGTTTAGAGTTTTTTGATACAGTTCAGATACGATCCAGACACTGATGCCATCCTGATACTCATTCAGATTCAACCTTTTGATACAGTTCAGATACGCTCCAGACACGGATGCCATTCTAATACTCATTCAGACTCAACTTTGAGATACAGTTCAGATACGCTCTAGACATGGATGCCATCCTGATACTCATTCAGATTCAACCTTTTGATACAGCTCAGGTACACTCTAGACACGGATGCCATTCTGATACTCACCAAAATTCAACTCTCAGATATTGTTCAGATACGCTCCAGACACGGATGCCATTCTGACACTCATTCAAAACTAACTTTCAGATACAGTTCAGATACGCTCCAGACACGGATTCCTTTCTGATAATCATTCAAAATTAGCTCCCAGATACAGTTCAGATACGCTCTAGACACGGACGCCATTCTGATACTCATTCTTATAGCTTACAAATTACAATGCAAACAATCACTTTTGCATGGCATCTTTAAGCCCATCTCCTACAGTTTTCTATCACCTCTCCAAATGGCATCTTTAAGCCCATTCCCTCAACCATCACTTCACCGAGTACAAATTTCTGGGCACTCTAGTGTCCAATCATCTTCCACCTTCGAGTCACGAATGGAAAAACTTGGCAATCTAACTCCTCGGGCTTAAGAATATTGAACATGTGCAGCTGCTGTACCCCAAAATTTTCCCTCTCACTTATCAAGGCTTTTCTCACAAGATCTCCTTTGGATCAAGACTGCATTAGGGTTGATCAGCTCAAGACACCTCCTAAAGCACTGATGACTGAAAATTAGGGTTTGAGATTTCACAAGGATTCTTGAACTATCAATGCTTCATATGACTTTCATGGACCATTATGGACCCCTAAGATTACTCATGTCAAGTTTCAAGCCTTGGATCACATTTTTGCTCAGTCAATTGAGCAGTTGACCTAAAAAATCAGTTGTATTGGGGAAAAAGTCAACCATGGCCAATTTATAGTCAAAATTCATAATTTTTGATCCACATCAACATTTTAAACCCATATGTATCATTTGATCAAGTTTTGACCACAATTCCTCAAGAAATTTGATCAAATCTCCAAAAGGGCAAAATGGTCAAAATTAGGGTTTTGACTGGGAAAGGGCAATTTCTGATTTTTGACCAAGAAAATGGTCAATTGGTTTAAGGCATGATCTCAAGAGTCCAATTTCATAATTTTTACCTAATGACATGATTCAAAACATTGCTAATCCATTGGATTGACAGATGAATTTTGCAGTCAACTGATCAAAAGTCAACTGTATACTGAAAAGTCAAACTTTGACTTTTTGGTGAAATTCAAGTGCCAAAGATCACAATTCATAAAAACATGTCAAAATAGGAAAACTTATTCATCAAGAAATTAAGTTCATTTTGAAAAGTCAAAATTTCTAAACTTAGAAATTTTTCAAAGAGTCAAAAATTTCTTATTTTTTCATAACTTTGAGCAATTTTTTCATTATGATTCAAGATGATTTAAAGGAAACTTCCAACATGAAAGTTGTAGATCTCCATGAAATCTACAACTTTTCTTCACACATCTTCTCCTAAAAGTGCTTGGATCTCAAGTTATAATTTTATGAATACATGCTCATGAACTAAAAAAGACTTAGTGAAATTTTGCCCTAGTTAGGCAGATTTTTGACCTAACTTCATGGCAATTTTTCACATAGTTCCAAGGAGAATCTTCAAAAGAAATTCAAATATGAGTTGTAGAGAACATTTCAAGCTTTCGAAAATGTCAAATAACTCCTTGAGATCATTCTTGAGTAGGGAGAATCGAAGAGATGAAGTTGGTATTTTTGTCACTTGAATTATAAGTCATTTTCATGATGAACACAAATGCAATTTCAATGTTAGGCTGCATAATCTTTACTTTGAAGGCCTCAAACTTGTTTGTCACTCCATAATTAATGGATTACACAAACTTTTAAGCTATAATCCAAGTGGTTTTAGCTGTATCCAATTCACATTGCCATTTTGGGAAGAAAGTTAACAATACCATTCTTGTAAAGCAAGCTTTTTGCATAAAGTTCACATTGAGCCTCTAACTTGTTCCCTCTGATCACACTCCATCCATAAAGTCATAAGCAATCTTGTTTAAAGCATAACCACTCTATCTTAGTAAGTACACAAGGCATTGAAACTTGTTTTCTAAAAAAAATCACATGTTATGCATAAACATGTAATTTCAAATTCTGATCAACAACAAGTCTCTAAACTTGTTGATTATAAATAGAAGCACTACTTGTGAGCTAGGACACGAACTTGAAGACCCTTAAACTCACTTAAATTCCCTCTAGCCAGAAATTGTCTCAAAACACCATTGTTGTGCAAGTTCTGACTTTAAATACCAAACTCTAAATCCCCTCGTGCGTTCTTTGGCTTTTCATTTCCAAAAGCTTCTAAACATCAAATACAAACCATCCAAACTCCATTTGCTCAACTGTAACACCTCCGTCATCAAGTTCCATTTTCAAAAATAGGGGTCTGCAACTTGACTTCTCCAGAGTTCCTCAGCCACTTTTAGCTCAAGCTAATCATTGCATTAGCTTCCTGGGACCTCAAGGAAGCTAACCTGATCCTTGCAGCACTTTAAATCAAGCTCATTTGCATTTCACAATTTCCAGTTTTGAGGTATTTTTCTTGAACTTCTATTTCATTACATAGGCATTGTTAGGCTTACATTTGTGAAGATAAAATGTAGACCTCATTGCCATGAAGCTGTACATATCCATAGTTTGCATTTACAAGACCTGAGCTTAGAGAATTTTAGAGTTGGAGTTTCTGAAATTTTTAGGGTTCAAATTAGGGCTAGAGAAATTCTCATTTATCTTTGAATTTTATCTTTAGTTATTTACATGGTTAGATTCGTGAGGAAGAATGTAACAACTTTCATTTTGTCATCTTCCCTTTTTGTTGAGAAATGAAGAAGTTACAGGTACATCGACTGGAGGTTGAAGATGAAGTTATTAGGACTTGATTTGCCTTACATATTTATTGTTTTGTTTATATAAATGGATGTATAGCCACCCCAGTGGTAAAGCGCACGCCTGTTAACCTATGGGACCTGGGTTCGAGACCCAGTGGTACCCTTTTTTATTTTCCATATTTTTTTGACATTTCTGATTTGTTTTGTTTGCAGGCGCTGGGCCCTTTGGGCCTGGCTCTTTTTTTTTTTTTGCTGATTAACCCCCTACTCCATTTATACGCCCCTGGCCCAAGTTTATTTTATTTTCTTATTTTTATTGCATTTTATTTTCTTTAATATTTTTCCAAATATTAAAAAATCATAAAAAATACAAAAATATTATATTTTCATTTTGACATAGTTTATTTATTTTTTCTCATAATTTTTTTTTATTAATCATACCTTATTTATTTTTACTTATTATCTTGTAAATTTAATTAAAACTAGGTTATTTACTTATTTTCGTTTACACCAATTAAAATATATTATTTTAATATAATAAAGGCCAAAAACACTTTTCTTATAAAACTTAATTTCTTTTATTTTAATTAATAGATTTAGGGTTTTGCTTAAAAATCTTTTCTTAGCAAATTAGGGTTTACTTTTCATTAATTATTTGTCTTTTAATTAATTATATTAAGACAAACTCCCTTTTCTCTAAAAAAACCAAACAAATATCCATTTACTTCATATTTTGCATTTTTTGTACATTTATTCATTTTCTACATTGTATCCATTTAAATTCCTTGTACATTGATACCAATTCAATATGGTTGTAATAGACTAATTAGGTTTAAAATTCTTGCAATCCCCATTCAATTTGTACACCCCTCCCCATAAATGTTGTAATAGCATAGTAACTTTAAATTCTGTGATTTATCGCTTTTTATATATAACATGCTAGTAATTAGGGTTTGTATGGAAAGACTAAAATCAATACTTAGAAAACCCTAATTCAAGACAAAAACAAGAATGAAAATAATACATTTTCACACAACACCCTAGGGTTATTCCACTTGGTTGCCTTATACAAAATGGCCATATTACGCATGTAAGGTATCTTAGAAAAAACAAGCAAATACAAGATCATAGTCCCTCGATGATGCTATCTAAGTTGCCTTTCAAATGATCTTATTACCTAAAAAAGAATGCTAAGATACCTTGCAATATTGCTAATCATGGCTATACGATAATCCACGCCCGTCCCGTTTACATCCAAAGATAGGGTTTCTTACCAAATCAATGGTAAGACAACAATGTCAAAGGAAAAGAAAATGAACAAGAAAGACATCTGAGTAGGTAGATTGCTCCTAATTACTTGCTCAATTTCAAATAAAACATCCTTACTATTTTCAAAAACAAACACATACACTTTCAAACATCTTACAATCTTGAAAACATTTTCAAAAGATCAAACATCTTTGTATACATTCTTACAAACAAGAATCATTACAAAGATTGCCTAAATGATGACCTCTTTACAAAATAATTTCAAAAACCACACGAAGCACAATTTCAAACAAAATCAAGTGATCTAACAAGTAACTAAGAGCCCATGGAAAACCATGGATGAAAAGGGTGCTAATACCTTCCCTTTTCATAACTTACCCCCCGAACTCAAGAAACAATCTCAAAGGTCTTTCCTGTGATTTTTCATGTTTCCTTTTGGATAAAAGAAAAGTCGGTGGCGACTCTTGCTAACCGCAATATTTGCAATCAAACGCAAAACCCTTAAGTCATTTCTCCCACCGTATTACACTAGCCAACAAGCGATCTCAGGTTCTAAGATGATCTATTGGAAGAACCTAGCCAACGGGAGATCTCAAGTTCTAAGATGATCTATAGGAAGAACTATCCAACGATCAATCTCAGGTTCTAAGATGATCTATAGGAAGAACCTAGCCAACGGGTGATCTCAGGTTCTAAGATGATCTATAGGAAGAACCTAGCCAATGAGCGATCTCAGGTTCTAAGATGATCAATAGGAAGAACCTAGCCAATGAGCGGTCTCAATTTCTAAGATGATCTAGAGGAAAAACCTAGCCTACGGGTGATCTCAGATTCTAAGATGATCGATAGGAAAAACCTAACCAACGTGTGATATCAGGTTCTAAGATGATCGTATTGGTTACGACATGATGAGTGTTTGGGAGTTGACATGATGATGTTTGGAAAACTGACACCACTAGCTGGATATTGTGATGTAATGAAGGACGACAGCTGAAGGATTGGGAGCGATATCCTCTTGTGAGGATACATTGATATCTTTGAAGGATTCAGGTATTTCATGTAAGGTACCCAATCTGGATCATGCTTCGTATGCATGTTTGAATTTCTTTTTCCGCAAAGATCCATTCTGATGGATCGGCTATGCGCTTTTTGAAGATGCAATGTTATGTAGTGATAACTATATGCAATGCAAAGAAATAGACTTCATAAGGATAAGCGAAGGCTCATTGGGAACTCTTGCTCATCACCATGGATGACAATAAATATCGATGCTGGAAACCTGCAGTACCAAAGATTGTTGGGGTTACTGGTAAGAATTTGCACTGGGGAGCTCATGATACCGAAGATTATTAATGACTCTGCTGAAGATTGAATTGCTGACAAAGCGAGTTTTCAGGTACACCACTGAGTTCTAAATTGTATTGTTGGTGAAGAGATAATCTGGCTCGACTGCCCTACATCCTAAACCATTGAGAGGATGGTAGGACTGAATACGCTGAGGAATGGGTATTGAACACCATATGGATATCTTCGAATACCTTCCCCGAGTTTATGCTAAATTGGGGAATTACCTCTTAAATCACTTGGGGATAAAAGATGGGCACGGACACCTGCGAATGCCCCGATTTAATCCACTAGGGATGCCTCGGTTTAGCTCTCGGGGGATGTGCACTTGCGCGTGCCAAATCAAATGACGACTCTGAACTTTATGAATTCACTTGGAGAATCGGGTTTGAAATTGTCTGTAGTAGATGAAGGCGACTTTACGCATTGGCCAGGTCTGGGTGATTATTATGATGCTTTTATCTTGATTGTAGTTGTATCGTACAACAGAATTAGCTTGAGCAGCTTTACGAATACAGATGAGGAATGCCCCTGTCTGGAGGATTTTTGAAAGAACACGTACTTAATAGAAGACCAGAATATTTATGGCACAATAAGACATGAGGTTGTCTGCCCCAATGTCTCGAGTCACGAAATGAATTACTCTTGATTAGAGATTTCCTTGGAGAGATTTGTCGAATCTTGACATGATTTCCCTAGGTTGAATGAGTTTCAAATAGATTTATCGACGTGATTACCCCTGATCGATGAAAACTTGAAGATATTTATCGATGTGATAGCCTCATATAGTTTTGAGGGAATTCCCTATATTGTGTTGAGCTCGAAGAGGTCGAATCTCGACTTGATTGCCCCAGATTGGAGGAATATGCTAACTTCATCCATAAAGGGTACTCAGATTATAATGCACCAAGATGCTTTCACTTTAAAAAAATATCTGGTTAGCATGGTCCTGAATATGTCATTTCTCTTATGACAGATGACTTTTGCTTCAACAAAGTATTCAAGCCTCTCTTCTCTTATAAGATTGAGCTCTTTACTAATGTTCATTGTGTAAACTTACTTGATCTTAATCAGTTATTTTGTATGCAGAAGAATGTTTATTATGAGAATGATAATTCTAATGCAACACGTGTGTAAGTCTTGAAGTTTGAAAAAACTTTGAATGAGTGGTGTCACAACTCTGTTGCAAATGAATCACTAGCTAGAGAGAAACATTTGCAAATTCTTTTTCATGAAAGATAATGCAAGCATATGATGCCAACACAAATATTTAAACATACCTGTTAGTTCTCTTATTTTAGGATTGGCTTAATTTTTTTAAAACAAATAATAGCAACAATAATGTAATGTAGAATATGATGTATAAACTTGCTAAGAAGAACAGTTACAACAAGAAGTCCTATTACAATGTCAGAACATGTTGAAATTTTTAAACAATTGAAACAACATGTCGAAGAAGATGTCTTAACATCGCGCCTGCTGAGCTGGATTAATGAGATTCAGTTTGTTCTCAACATTGGAAGAATATTCAGGAGAATATTATGCATCCTATGTGGCGCATATTTAAAGGTCCATAAAATTCAATCATAAATCAAGTAGAATGAAGACTTTCTAAATAAGGAGATTATTTAGGAAAGTAAAGATTGAAGACATTTCTTGGGGAAAAAGTTTTTGCAGTTTGTTACAGTTGATTTGCTGTGATTGAAGGCCCAAAACCAGTTGGGTAACATATTATAAATAGAAGGGTTTGTAACCTAGAAAAGACACGGCTCAAGATGTAAAATTCTAAGGGTTTTGTAAAGGTAAACCTCTCGGGTTGTGGGAAGGTTACCATGTTCATCTCGAAGCTTGTAGGTAAGAGATTCATTGTTCCCGGAGGAAGCTTTGAAGCAACTCCATGATGTGTTAGGAGCAAAGTTAACAAACAGTGGAGTTTGGCTTAGAGACTTATCTAGGTTTTCATGGAAGTATGTCTTCCAAACTGTTTATCTATGTTATCAGAATATGGGTGAAGGGTCGTTTATGCAGTGACTTAGGTGTTGACTGCTATACATCATTGTGATGATTGGAAGTGGGATAGGGATATTCCATATCTAGGGAGGACCTAAGTAGAAGGGTCATTGGATAGTGATTAATTGCGTAGATCTTCAATAGGTGTGTTGGTCATAAGGTTTGCAAATTGATACTACTGATAGTGGACTTCATTCTTGGCTTGGTAGCCCCCATAGTAGGTGTTATTATACACTGAACTGGGTAAACAACTCTGGTGTGTTCTTTATCTTTTTAGTACTATTTTATCTTGCCTATGTGTTTATGTCAGATCAGATGTCTCGACATCCTTGTAGGACATCTGAGTCTGTTGTGCCGGAATTTCAATTGGTACCAGAGCAGGCATCTTGTTCTGCTCTGGTTGAGATCCCGGGAAGGTAATTTCTGGTCATGGACAAGGAAGAAAGTATTTACTGAAAAGAGGTATGAACTTGGACAATTCATACTACTATATGGAGGATCCCTTGTCAAGTATCATTGGTTATATGTGACAGGTATTGTTCCTGGCTGGCCTGCAGCTTAGTGGGAAGTTGTTGTATGTAGGGTTTATTTCTTCAATCCTAGGTTTCCATGCTTGTACTTGGATAGTGGTTTAAGCATTGTGTCTGAATATTGTTGAGGAGTTCGTTATATTCCGTTGCATGGTCTCTGATATAACTCTAAAAGTATGGTAAGGATACTAGGGTTTTTACCCTCAACAGATTATATGTTAACATTTTCAACCGTATTAAAAGTGTCAAAGATACTTAAGATTTTCCTCAAGTCTACTCATAAATACATTTATCAATAAGATTGTTTGACCAATGATGCTCATATACATCTGCATATATACCTTGAAGATAGTCAAGGATGGTGTGTTCTAAGAAGAAGGAGTTGATGTTCTATGGGATGTTAGAACATTATTTCAACAGGCATGCAACTACCAGTTGATGATTAGATGCTTTGGGTGCTGAAAAATGTATTGAGTACTTTTTGGTTTGGAACCTACTCCTGATCTGGAAGAGGATGCATCTAGTTTGTGGAGGTTGATTAGGACACGATCAACAATGTACTTTGTGTTAGCTCCATGCTCTTGAGAAGAACTCATAAAGTAATCTCCACCAGATCCTTTATGTATATTAGATGAGCTAGTATTTGGAAGATCCTTCTTATCAAAGGAACCGCACTCATGGAATCCTGTTTGTGGCCATAAAATATATTATGTTTGAAGAGAAGTTTTGTGATCCAACCACAACGTTTGATGCTCCTGAGTATTGCTTTAATTTCCCTTAAGGAAGAGAATTGGTGATTCTCTTTGTGTACCCTTAGAAGTTGTTAGAAAAGATCCCCTTATCAAGGGTTGATATAATATCAGACAGAATGTCATGATATTTTTGAAAATGTTAAAATCTGAAGGGCATTGTTTTTGAAGAACCAAGGGAAATAGATGCTTTTGAGAAGTACAAACAATGGCATCCATCATCTCAAAGTCAGACATGAGGTCTAAAGAAAAGCTTATTGAGATGTGGCTCGTGCAATCCCCTACATATGTTGATAGTCTGATCCTGACGATTGATCAGTTGTTGTTGGTTTATTTCCTTGTGTTAAACCCCACAAGAGTTGATTATAAGTTACTATGGAGGTTACCTCTAAAAACCATAGTAAGAATGGATGATATCGTATCTAATGCCGGGACATCATCTCTAGGTGTGTGTTCCCTCTAAAAGTAAGTTGTTGTGTAGATCATGGAGTGAGTATTGTGGAGTTCAAAGTTGGAATGTTTGATCATAATGGAGCTAAAGACCAGCCTCTGACCAAGTCTGGAATGTTGAAAGGATCCTCATTTGTTGAACAATGAAGAAGAAGGATGTCAATTCAAGTGCTCTAACGTCTGTTAAAAAGGAGTATCATCTGCAGTTGTGTAAGGAAGTTTTTCCTTTGATGACAAATACATTATGGGGAGCTGAGTACTTATCTGAGGTATGGATGCAAATCTACTATCTGAACTGATGATTCAGATATTGTTGAGAGTTTATCAGGTGGATGTATAAACCTGAATGAGTCGCAGAAGATGTAATCTTTTGTTATCTTCTCCTAAAAGACTATCAAGCGTAATAATCTCTTTGGTTGATAAATTAAGAACTGAATTATTGAGATCTGTGAAGAAAGGTTGATGTCCTAAATGACGTTGTAACATTATTTTATAAAGGAAAGTTTGGGATTATAGTTATGGAATATTGAGGATCAACATGGTTGTTAAAATAAGGAGTTCTAAATTTGTAGATTAGAAGATACAGATCTTGATCCTGTCCTTAGTAGTATGCTTTGTGATTGAATAACTACTATGTTAAAGACTTCACTAGTACCAACAATTGCCAGTGATTATTAAAACAAAGGAATATGAAGAAGGTGGTTTTCCTCTGTTGTAAGTATATTTAAAACAAGCTATTTGAGGGCTTGTGTTTGTATGATGTCCAAGTATGTGTTCATGATATCTTTGATATCCAAGAGGTATCGATATTTGTGTAGTTATGTAGGGCCATGTATCATACATGACCTTGTAAAAGTCTGAAGACTTGGAGTTGGTATATCAGATTCAGAATGAGTTATTGATATGTTTCAGTGAGTGCGTGAAGTCTCTTGGTGTCCAAGTGTTCATCCTCAACAGAAGCCTTGTTTGTCCATGATAAGGGGAGCTTGGAACTTATATATGGCTTTTGTTGTAGTAGTTATGGAGCTTGCGCTTGTGAAGATTACATGCAACATGTTATGACCTGCGGCTACTAGGTGTAGCTGTCTATGACCATGTTGGGTCTATGTGGTTCTAGTAAGGAGAAGCTAGTATAATCTATTTCTCCAAGGGTTGAGCTTAAGGTCAAGTCACTGACCTAACCTAGAATATTTTGGCTGCCATGGTTGGATGTCTTGTCGAAGATTTAACAAGTATCACAGGTGTGAAGAAGAAAGCTGTCAGAAATTTACTACAGAATATAGTGAGAGAATATTTTTGTTGTGTGGTTAATCTGAAGATGAGTCCATGTGAGATCCTCTTATGAGAATGGGGAGTTTGTTAAAGGGAATGGATGGAAAATAAGTCCCTTGGATGATGATTCTAGAACCAAAGCAGATAAGCATTGTGGTAATGTTGTTGATGTCTCAAATGATGTTGGAACATTATTTTTATGATAGTTTATTAAAGATACTTGAAACTATGAATCTCAATATTCAAACTCCACACTCATTAGTGGAAGTTATGTCTATGGTGTTGAATAAGGAGATTCTGATTGAAGGAGAAGTATGATCAAGTATTGTATAACTATTATATTGGTTTGAAGACTTTACTAGTATCAGCAAATACTAGAAGGAGGATTTAATCAGCACATTGGTTAAGGGATACTCCTTCAGTTGGAGAGTCTGAATCTTAGTAAAGCTTTTAATCACACTAAGAAATGGTTGGAAGTTGGTTTCAGACTATGGTTGAATGAAATCTTAGCCATACAAAGAGTCATGATAATATGTGTGAAGGTGCAAGGGCATGAATCAAAGGAGGAGTCAGTGGATTAATTAGTTTGTTTGGAGCTTGTGATGTTCAAGCATATAGAGTTATTGCCCTACAATGAAGATAATGTTGGATAACATGCTGAGACATGTTGCTACAAGATGTAGCTGTTTATGTTCTTATGAGTCTCTAAAGACTCTAGCCAAATGTTGCTAGAGTATACCATCCTTCTCCAAGAGGATGTGGTGGTTATGCGAGAATTTATTTTTCTCTGCAGCAGTAAATGGGATAAAGAAGACTATCCTACTGATTGTCAGGATATGTCACATCCTCTGCCAAGAGTATCAAGAAGAAGACTATGTATAGTCCCCCAAAGCCCTAGAGTAGAGCAGTTCCTCCCTCCAATAAAAGAAGTTATACCTAATATCTCCTCAGATGATGATGAGGATGATGTCCCGGACATCTCTCCTTTGAAGAAGTCTACAAGCAAGAAGCTTTCTGTCAGGATGCCCGATACTCCTCTTGACAACATTTCCTTCCATTCTATTAGCAATGCTGAAAAGAGGAAATATATGTTCCAAAGAAGAATTTCTCGTGAAAGAGAATTGGGAGCAGGTGCACTGGAATGCAAGGAGATTATGAAGATAATTTCCTTTGACGGCTTGTGCTGATTACAGAAGTTAGGGATATAGGAAGGTCTGAAGATGATTACTAAGAGTTATATATGACTGATAATCAGGTGTGCAAAGCCATTACTGCAAACTAGAATGTAAAACACGCAGGAACCTGTGCACCGACTATGTGGGAGCTTCTTAAAGGATCTCTATGCACAATGAGTCCTTTAAATGATTGAGAACCAGTTTGATTATGTTTTGAACTTGATGTACCACATGATGTCTTAACATCATGATTGTTGATGGTTGTTTTTTTTAATGTTTGGGATTGTTCATGTGAAGTTGGATGCTTAAGCATTATTATGAGAAGTGGCGTTTCTAACTATGTAGATTAGAATATGGAGAGTCTAATCCTGTCTACAATAGCATGTTTGGTGAATGCATGACTATTTTGTTGAAGAATCCACTAGTATCAACAACTACTAGTGGATATAAAGGCAGAAGGCTGCTAACAGATACTTAAGGGGTATCTTTTGCTGCAAGTCACTCTAGAAAAGGTTTGATTATGTGGAGAAACTAAGAGTTTTTGGAGTTTGTGAGTGACTTCACACCTGGTATGCATGACATCTTACCTATTCAAAAGGTCATGATATATAGTGTGGTTATGATAAGACAATGATCAATTGTATCCCTATGTTATGACAAAGTCAGGGTTCTTGGAAGTATTCTCAAGGAGTAAGAATATCTGACTCTGTTATGACTCTACTGAGGGAGTCAAGGTTCAGCTTATGCAGGAGGTGGTGAAGTTCCACAACTAGTGCAAAAGTATTCATATTCAGTTGGAGCATTAGTTACTCATGACAAAGGGAGTCATATGGATATCTGTAAAATGTTGCTGCAATGATACATGTATTATCAAGCCAGAATATTATTCACTTTTGTAAAGGTTCTATGAGGAAATGATGTCGAAACAACATGTTGTGACATTATGAAGTTATGGATGAACTTAACAAGACATGGTTGTTTCTAACTATGAGAACTTGGTGAAGATCAGAAGTTCACATATCTCTTAGAAGTTTAATGGGAAGTCTGGGAGAATTTATTTCTCTCTATAGATTTCAAAAAGACTCCTTGAGGGTCTATATTATGAAGAGGTGTCACAAGTGTGATATTTTGATAT
Organism: Vicia faba; assembly: GCA_948472305.1. Lineage (NCBI taxonomy): Eukaryota > Viridiplantae > Streptophyta > Magnoliopsida > Fabales > Fabaceae > Vicia > Vicia faba. The sequence goes on from OX451736.1 coordinate 781,358,877, forward strand.
CTTAGTATATGTAACTAAGTCTATGTGAAAGAAGAACACTTAGAATCCAATATGAACAGGTGGATAATCTTGTGAAGCATCCCTGATTGGTGGGAGAAGATGTGTTGATCACTGAAATAAGAAGACAATGTCAGAATAAGTGTCATGACATTATACAAGACATGTTCCTGCATGGTCAACATAGCATGGAGTGGCCTATGTGTTCAAACACGTGTGTTGTACCCCAAAATTTTCCCTCAGGTTTTTCCAAGATTTCCTCCTACATGGTTGGTCACAAACCTCTGCCTAAAGAAAAGGAAAAGTTGTGAGTGATGTTTTTAAGTTTCCTTCAATTGGCATCTACAAAATGCCTTTCGATTGAAATCTCCAAAATGCCTTTCGATTGGCATCTGCAAAATGCCTTTCAATTGGCATCTACAAAATTATTTTTCGATTGACATCTACCCAGCGCCCTTCGATTGGCATGGACAAAGGTCCTTCGATTGGCCTGTTAACAAAGCCTTTCGATTAGCATTTCAACAAGTCCTTCGATTGGTATGGACAAAGGTCCTTCGATTGGCCTGTTAACAAGGCCTTTCGAGTGGCATTTTAACAAGTACCTTTCGATTGGCATTGTAATAGTGTCCTTCGATTGGAACTTTAACAAATATCCTTCGATTGGTATATGGATAAAGACCCTTCGATTGGCATTCCAAAGGGTCCTTCAATTGGAACTTCAGAGTGTCCTTCGACTGGAACTTCAGAGTTTCCCCCAATCAGAACATCAGAATGAAATGACCTTCGAATGGCATTTCAGTGCAGAGTTTGTCTTAATCTAAGATGCTCTGATAAAGGAAGTTCTGAACACTTCGAATCAGAACATAGACTCATCACAAGGCCAGGGGCTGGTCGATGTCGTCTAATAGGGAATTTTAGTCAAAAGGACAGGAAATTGAAGCAAAGGGTGGTTCAATCGAAGGAGCCCTAGTATTAAAGTTGGCATAATTTGACTCAGAACCATTAAGGAGAACAAGGTTCTAATAAGGAAAGTCTTGATTGGATCGAATTGGAGTTTAAGGCTGGCAAGAAAGGCAGATTCGAAGGAGTGAAATAGGCTGGCATGACTAAGCAAAAACACATATCCTAACCTGTCCAGGTTCACCCAAATTTCAAAATGGCATGTGTCCCTTGAAAATATGGCAATAATTCAATGCTGATTGTGGACTCAATTCTTTGAATTAAAGGCCAAATTCTTGCCTTGTTTGCTCCCAACCCCACAAGAGCTGATTCGACCAGGGTGATTCATTTTAAATCAAGCAATCGAAGCATAGGGAGGCTCAATCAAAGGGGCTATGCAATCGAAGCTGGAGTAATTGGAATTGGGACTTTGAAGTCATCGAAGAGAGCAAATTCAAAGGGAGTTGGATCTGCAAGGGCGGGTCAGCTTTCGATTTTCATCATGTTGGACGCCCAAACAACTCATAACAGGCTGGAAGTAACGTATGAAAATATATTAACACTTGATTGAGTCAAATATAACAAGTCTTTATGAAGAAATCAAATCAAATCTCTTCATTATATTGGACAAAGATTTGATACACAAATATTGACCTAAATTCCTTTGTCTATATAAACCTCATTCTCTCAGAGAAAAAAGGACGGATACAGGGGGATACATTCACAGTAGCCACAAAAAAGGCCACACAGAAATTCACAGAGGCTTCCAGAAAAAAAAACACACGGAGGTTGCCTTAGAAGGAAACGCTGTCTACCCCACGAAAGTCCAGAAATTAGCCTCAAGTTCAAAAGTTGTCAAAACTCCATTGCAGGCACCTTCCGTCAAGGTTGATACTCTGATCGTGTTCTTGGATTTCACACAGGCGTACACTCGTTCGTGCCCCAGCCATCTCACACCCAGGACTACAGATCTGGGCGCCTCTAGTGGTAAGATTGTTCGATCCTGCGTAATCTAAAACTAGACTCATGATTGCAAGTTCATATTCTTTTGTTATTATTTGTGAGCAATATAACAAAGTGTATGCAAGTTGCAGTGTTCATGCGTTCAAACACCAGGAGTAGATGTCTTCGAAGCTGGTTACATTTGAAATCCATGATCCTGGTTGTGAAAAATCGAAACCAACCCAGATCCGGGTTCAGGGATTGATTTCGAATGGGATGTTTTTCTGTGTTGTTTAGTTTTGAATTGACTAATTTGCAAGACCAAAAGCAGGTGTCATGCACTTCGAATGAGCAAGCAGCTCAGGTGGTGAAAGGGAATTCGTGCAATCGAAGGGACTAGGGTTCGAATCCCAGGCCTTACATTTTCAATTTCTAACGAAATTTCTTGCAGATCTAGCGCCCCCAAGACCCTCGAACGAGGTCTTCGATCAACTCATTGGATCGAAGAGCAACCCAGGCCTCTTTGATCCAAACCTTGCTTCCAAGAATTCCTTCTTTTTGTTTCCTATTTTTGGCCCTTTCGATTTTGTTTCCTTTCGATGGAATGCTTGTCCTTACTTCTTCTAAGTTTTAATTAACAAGGAAAAAACCCCAAAAAAACATTAGGCCTAGTTTTTTACATTAAATTAACTTTGTCAATTAATTAATTAATTATTTTAATATTTTCTTAAAAAATAAAATTAAATAGACTTAGGATTTTTTTTAATTCAATTTCTTTTCATTTTAAAAACAAACAAAAAATTCCTTTCATTTAGGATTTTAGACGCATTTTCAATTCATGCGCGCATTTATTTATTTTAGCCTTTTTTTGTTAATTATACAACTGCGCCCAGTTTGTAATAGCTTAATTAGGATTTTATTTCCACACTTTATTTTTTGCAGTAATTATTTATATATCTACACCAAAGCCTTGTAATAGCGTAGGACCTTTATTTCTCGCTTTTATATTTTATATGCATGTATATAAATTGCTAGCAACCTAGGCATGTATGATTAATCAATCAATCAGTAGATCACTAAACTACAAGATAAAATATCTGAAATAGCACACTATTGCACACTTGCACCCCTAGGGTATTTCCCACTTTGGTTGCCTTCGAAAATGGTCATGTCCCTCGAACATAGGGATACTCTTAGCAAAGAACCTCAGTTTAAAGTCACCATAAAGACCATAGCCCCTAAATGCCCCTCGAGTTGCCTACGAGAAATGATCTTATGATGATAGACCCTTCGAAATGCTAAGGTATCCTTATATGATGCCTTAAATGACCATTACCTCCCTTTCGATAGTCCCTCAACATCCAACGACTAGTGTTACCTACTCACTAATAGTAGGATAACACGGTCTAAAGGATATGAGGAAAAGAACAGTATTTTTCGAGTAGGTAGATAACTGTTAGGTACTTTCTCAAACAATTTTTTACACCGCACTTTCAAATACTACTTTCCAAACAAAATTTTTCAAAAACGCTTTACCACACTCTTAAAGGACTGATACAAGAGTTACCATAAAGTGAATCGCCGTAATAAGGCATTTTCAAACAAAAACTTTTTCACAAACACGAAAGCAATTTCCAAAATGAGCAAGTACCTAAGAGCCCATGGAAAAACATGGATGGAAAGGGTGCTAACACCTTCCCTTTCCATAATCTACCCCTTTCTCAGAAATATCGAAAAAGGTCTTTTTCTGTTCTTTTCACTCTTTCCTTTGTTGGATAAAAGAAAAGTCGATGGCAAATCTTGCTTACTGCGACATTTGCGAATACAAAAACACAAACCAGTATTAACAGTCGGTTCTGCCACCGTATCACAGAGCTGGCGACTCTGCTGGGGAAAATTATAAAGTGGGGTTTACCTTAGGGTCTAGATCATTTTAAATTTTTTTCTTTGTTTGCTTTGATTGCTTTACTTTTAAAAGGTTTGTTGGGGTATTCTTGTATAGATCCTATACCCATATCTGGGGACATTTTTTAGGTAAACAACAATAGATCGTGGAGATAATACGGCATAAACTGATATGGTTGAAGCGATAGCTGTGTTGGTGTGACACTTTGGTTGGTACCGGTATCCCTTGTGTCGAATCGAGGAGAATACGGAGCCGCTGCGCGGTTTTCTGAAGCACTAACGAACCTTAGAACCTTAGTTGAACAAACTTGGCCACTAGAAAGTAGTGAGATAGCCGATCTTGGTGTAAAGCTGGGAAATGGTTGATACTCGATACTACACTCATTGAGATCTGACTTTCAGGATGTTTCAGCCGCAAGAAAAGATTGCTAAGCTGAAATAATACCGATAAAGAAAGATTAATGATATTGAGACTCCTTAGAACCTGATTACTATTTCTAAGACAGGTTGAGCCAACTAAACTTTATGAGGGTACTTACCTATAAACTCCATGCAAGCCTAAACCTAAGGCTACTTGTGTAACTTGTTTTCTTTATTTGCCTAACAATTTGAACTCATTGCAGGGCTTTGTTTGTATTCCTTGCAGAACCTTGTTTGTATAAATCCAATAAATTGATTTCTTACCCTGCATTTTTGCTTGACGCATAGCATACACATCATAACATCATGCCACAACATTTCCTTAACCATTTCAAGGATCTCAAGGGTTTGTGATGCAGGTTATGATAAATCAGACGTCTAGCAAGGGGCAAGGGGATTTATATTCCTCTAGCCAATGTCGTTAAAAGACCAAAACGTGATAACTTGAGTCAGGGAATATGACCCACTTGATATGGTGAGCTTGACTCTCATAGAAGGACACTCAATGATACAAAGCTCTTCAATCAAAGATACAAACTTCAACTGTTGACATCTTCTTGTTTACCCCACGAGATCCTTGAAAACATTTGCATATCATACATGTCATTGCATAACAGGTAGTCTCTAGTACAGGTCTCTCATGTTCTCACTGTTTATTTCAGAAATGGCTCTCAAACAAGACAGTAGAGAACTCCAAATTCAAGAGGCTCAGTTCATGGAAATGTTCCTAAACCTACCCAAGGGGCATAAAGAGTTGAAAGAACTCCTCGCTGGGGACCTAGCCAAGAAAAGTCCTATAGACAATAAGGACGAACAGTTGGAACAACTTCAAGTTGAGGTAGAAGAAATGAGAACCCATATGTTGGGGCAGATGGCTCTTATCCAAGGCCTATCCCGGGGACAAGAAGAGCTGAGAGCCATTATCAACAAACTTCATCAAGACAGATACAACTGTATGAAGCAAGCAGTCGAGGTTGGGGACCAAGTCATTGATCAACCTCCGAGAAGACAATAGGTTGGTTTGGTGAAGAGTGGACCGTTCCAAATTGTTACTACCTCACAGGTCCAACAACAACCTCGCCGACAACAACAGAGAAATCGGTGTAAGCGGAATACATCTGAAAGACGCTTTACCGAAATCAACATATCATTGGCTCAAGCATTGCAACACATGTTAGAGGCCAAGATGGTTATGTTAAAGGACCCTCCTCAGAATCCTAACACAACCTCCCCAAGGTACAATCCAAATGTAAGATGTGCGTACCACTCCAACAGTCCTGGACATGACACCAATAGCTGTTGGACATTGAAAAAATAAAATTCAAGACCTGGTTGATGAAGGAGTGCTAGAATTCAAACAATATGGTCAAATGGAATTTTCCTGTCATTCCTCCAAGGCCCACCATTTGAAGTGACAAGTTCTGACAAGAAGGCTTTTCGTTCATTAGAATTTTCAATTTGTAATTTTCTTTTAATTTTTCGAACATTTATTCATGTCAAACTTTGCTACTTTATCAATGCATTGTATATGTCTGTTTTGAATCAATTAATTCGTATTTACTATGTTTAAACTGCTTTCCTTTTTATGATATTCAACTCTCAATCAAAAGCTCTGAGCCTTTAGAGGGAGGATGACGAAAATGATACCACAATCTCTACAATATGATTTTGAACGGATCCCGCTAACGATGTACGAACATTGTTTCAAATCCTAAATAATGAAGTTATAAGGAAAATAATCCCTAGTCAACCCCTTTGAGCCAAAGAAGTAGGAGTTTTTCTTTTCACACAAATTAAAACCCTTAATTATAACCTGGGGCAGGGTAGCTTTCTCAGTTAATTCAGAGGTGCATTCAGTCATAAGCTTTCCCTTCATACACGACAAATAATGTAGAAAATGCTCTCCAAAAGATGGTGATGGTTCCACGTAATCATTAAGAACAGACAGTCATTATCTCTCAAAATAAAAGTCCATTAAGTCAAAACCTATGAAGGAGACTTAAGAAAAACTGGGGCATCCCGCTGACTGTAATCACAAAAGAAACAGTTCAAGAAAAAGAAGGGATAACGAAAACAAAAAAAGAGGTTACTACAAATCCTCGACAAAAAAAATATTACAAAATGGCTGCCTCTTTTAAATAAACTTTCAGTATCCAAACCATCACCGAAACATCAAGGACAAGATGCCAGATTCAATTGGGATTCAAAAATGCACAATTAACTGAGCATAGGACTGAAGAACATCATGAAGAACGGGTGGGTAGAAATAAAATTTGAGCCTTTATTCTTTGTTTTTTAAACCGTGAACCAGGCCACGTTATAACCCTTAAAAGTCCTAGCTGAAGCATGGGTTAGTTCGAAAGCATACTGTTACAAAAGGTATCCTGACTCCTGTAGGGTTCGCTATAAATCCTGAGCTGACATCACACTTTTACAAAATTGGTTTGTTTTACTAAAAAATGAATTTTCAAACTTCAAGACAGACATAAGTTTTGCATTCTTCGAATACCATTGTTTGCATATGACTATTTGTTCAACAACAGAGAAATTCACACAACGGATATTCAGTGAACAAAGATCTTCTCAATAAAAAGGATCACCTCAAGTGGAAAAACACTTCCAATCAAGGGGCATGGCATGATCATTATCCATCATCTGGGACAGTCAAGTCAAGATTCAAGGAATCTCTCAAAAATGCCAAATAGCCAAGGGCAGATCTCCATTTGAATCACTTGGGGCATTAGACATGAATTCCAACGAAGAATCTTGTACGATCAAACAAGCATCTTTTGGAAGTGTGGAAACACTTACTACTATGGAAAATGACAATTCTCCGCACCCAATGAACGTGGACATAGTAGGAAAACACTAGGCATGAATAAAGACCCGCTAGGTTGACTGGCGTAGGCAAAAATAAAGGCATCCCGGCGAACCAAAAGGGTTCAGGCAAAAATTAGGGATAAAAACAAAAAATACGTACACCCGGCAAGTCGAAACCCTGAAAAGGCGGCTTGAGCAAAAAAGGGTATCCCAGTGGACTGAAAATCTGAAAAGACAGTCCAGACAAAAGTTAGGGATTAAAGCGTACGACTACGTCCTGTCATCTTGTCACTTGTCTAATCAATAGAAGGTTTATTACACTAATATGCATTCACCAAGGAATCCAAGAGTTGGGGTAACAGACAAACCATGTATAAAATCCTCGGTTGATATTCCTTACAACGGGTATTAAGACAAGGGCATTCTACTACAAGGTCACTGCCATATTCTCAACTTACAACCTATTGATGTCAGGTGTTCTCGTACCCTTGGTAGAGCAAAACCTCCAATTTATTGCTCCGATGAAAACTCCTCAGTGAAGTTGCCAAGCTTTTTAGGATTCCCCAAGCGGATTACGGAGTTTCCCTTCCCCAACAGACACATTCTGAATAAAGCAGATACTCATCTAGAAACGGTTCAGGTACAATCCAAAGACGGATGTCATCCTTATACTTACTCTAAATTCTCATCTAGACACGGTTCAGGTACGATCCAAATACGGATGTCATCCTGACACTTACTCCAGATTCTCATCTAGAAACGGTTCAGGTATGATCCAAAGACGGATGTCATTCAGATACTCACTCAAGATTCTTATATAGAAACGGTTCAGGTACGATCCAAAGATGTATGTCATCCTGATACTTACTCCAAATTCTCATCTAGAAACAATTCAGGTAAGATCTAAGAACGGATGTCATCCTGATACTTACTCCAGATTCTCATCTAGAAACGGTTCAGGTACGATCCAAATACGGATGTCATCCTGACACTTACTCCAAATTCTCATCTAGAAATGGTTCAGGTACGATCCAAAGACAGATGTCATCCTAATACTTACTCCAGATTCTCATCTAGAAATAATTCAGGTGCGATCCAAGAACGGATGTCATCCTGATAATTACTCCATATTCTCATCTAGAAATGATTCAGGTACGATCCAAATATGGATGTCATCCTAACACTTACTCCAGATTCTCATCTAGAAACGGTTCAGGTACGATCCAAAGACGGATGTCATCCTGATACTTACTCCAGATTCTCATCTAGAAATGGTTCAGGTACGATCCTAAAACGGATGTCATCTTGACACCTACTCCAGATTCTATCCTAGCAACAGTTCAGGTACGACCCAGAGCCGGATGTCATCCTGACACTCATTCAATACATGTCCAAGTACAATCATGACATAGACCCATCCACAAAGCCTCAGCATACGTCCCAGTGACGTATATGTTCCCCATAAAGTAGAGGCAACCCAAAGTTTTGGCCTCTTCTTCCCCAAGAAGGAATTACTTTCTCCAGCAAAGTTCCTTCAGAGAGCCAATATCTATATTCCCCAGTCGAGTTTTGTAATCGCAAACGGTTTATAAAGCTTTCTCCGGAGCAGAGTTTATTTTTCTGACTGCGGAATCTCCTCCCAAGCAGAGTTTAATTCTCTGAATGCAGAAGCTCAATCCTCAACAGGGTTCATTTCCCTAGCTACGGAAGTTCATCCCCCAGCGAAGTTTATTTCTCTGAATCGGTAAAGTCTTCCAGCAAGGCATCTCCTCTCTCAAACAGAGTTATTCCCCTACAGAGTTATTCTCAGATAGAGTCTCTCCCCAGCAGAATATTCGCAAACAGAAAGAAGTAAATTCCTAGCATAGTCATTCAACATCCCCAGAGGAAATGAAGAATTCAGCTTCCCAATACTCTTCAGCAACAGTCCGGGATTTATTTTCCTCGACTAAGAAATACCGCAATAGCATCCCGTATTCATACATCATGACATGCACATGCATATGGCATACAACAAAATCTCATTTATTTTGAGAACATCATCACAATGCATTTCATACATCATGACATTGCATATAACTAACTCTTTACCTTTCAGGAAAAAGACCAAATCAACAAGCTACGTCTAACAAAGGGCTATTCCAGGATTTTCCTCAGAAAGATATCCTCAAAAGATTTTCCCTGGGTCAGACAGGTTGACAATAAGATCTCTCTGATTACCATTCCAGTGGAAGATATTCCAAGACTTTCGTCTGGGTCAGTTGCATCGCTACTAAGATTCTCCGGATTGCTATGCCAGTCAAAGTTAATCCAAGATTTTCCCTGGGTCAGACAGGTCGACACTAAGGTCTCTCTGATTACCTTTCCAGTGGAAGATATTCCAAGACTTTCATCTGTGTCAGTTGAATTGCTACTAAGATTCTCCTAATTACTATGCAAGTCAAAGTTAACCCAAGATTTTCAATGGGTCAGACAGGTCAACACTAAGGTCTCTCTGATTGCCATTCCAGTGGAAGATATTTCAAGACTTTCGTATGGGTCCGTTGAATCGCTACTAAGATTCTCCGGATTACTATGCCAGTCAAAGTTAACCCAAGATTTTCCCTGGGTCAGACAGGTCGACAATAAGGTCTCTCTGATTACCATTCCAGTGGAAGATATTCCAAGACTTTCGTCTGGGTCAGTTGAATCACTACTAAGATTCTCCTGATTACTATGCCAGTCAAAGTTAACCAAAGGTTTTACCTGGGTCAGACAGGTCGACACTAAGGTCTCTCTGATTACCATTCCAGTGGAAGAAGTTCCAAGGATTTCTTCTGGGTCAATTGAATCACTACTAAGATTCTCCTGATTACTATGCCAGTCAAAGTTAACCCAAGATTTTGCCTGGGTCAGGTAGGTCGACACTAAGGTCTCTCTGATTACCATCCAGTGGAAGATATTCCAAGATTTTTGTTTGGGTTAGTTGAATCGCTACTAAGATTCTCCTGATTACTATGCCATTCAAAGTTAACCCAAGATTTTCCCTCGGTCAGACAGGTCGACACTAAGGTCTCTCTGATTGCCATTCCAGTGGAGGATATTCCAAGACTTTTGTCTGGGTCAGTTGAATCGCTATTAAGATTCTCCATATTACTATTCAAGTCAAAGTTAACCCAAGATTTTCCCTGGGTCGGAGTGGTCGGCACTAAGGTCTCTCTGATTACCATTCCAGTGGAAGATATTCCAAGACTTTTGTCTGGGTCAGTTGAATCACTACTAAGATTCTCCTTATTACTATGCCAGTCAAAGTTAACCCAAGATTTTCCCTGGGTCAGACTGGTCGACACTAAGTTCTCTCTGATTACCATTCAAGTGGAAGAAGTTCCAAGACTTTCGTCTGGGCCAGTTGAATCGCTACTAAGATTCTCCTGATTATGATGCCAGTCAAAGTTAACCCAAGATTTTCCCTGGGTCACACAGGTCGACACTAAGGTCTCTCTGATTACCATTCCAGTGGAAGATATTCAAAGACTTTCCTCTGGGTTAGTTGAATCGCTACTAAGATTCTCCTGATTACTAAGCCAGTCAAAGTTAACCTAAGATTTTCCATGGGTCAGACAATTCGACACTAAGGTCTCTCTGATTGCCATTCCAGTGGAAGATATTCAAAAACTTTCGTCTGGGTTAGTTGAATCGCTACTAAGATTCTCCTGATTACTATGCCATTCAAAGTTAAGCCATGATTTTCCCTAGGTCAGATAGGTTGACACTAAGATCTCTTTGATTACCATTCCAGTGGAAGATATTCTAAGACTTTCGTATGGGTCCGTTGAATCGCTACTAAGATTCTCAGGATTACTATGCCAGTTAAAGTTAACCCAAGATTTTCCCTGGGTCAGACAGGTGGACACTAAGGTCTCTCTGATTGCCATTCTAGTGGAAGATATTTCAAGACTTTCGTCTGGGTCAGTTGAATCACTACTAAGATTCTCCTGATTACTATGCCAGTCAATGTTAACCCAATATTTTCCCTGGGTCAAACAGGTCGACACTAAGGTCTCTCTGATTACCATTCAAGTGGAAGAAGTTCCAAGACTTTCGTCTGTGTCAGTTAAATCGCTACTAAGATTCTACTGATTACTATGCCAGTCAAAGTTAACCCAAGATTTTCCCTGGGTCACACAGATCGACACTAAGGTCTCTCTGATTACCATTCCAGTGGAAGATATTCCAAGACTTTCGTATTGGTCAGTTGATTCGCTACAAAGATTCTCCTTATTACTATGCCAGTCAAAGTTAACCAAAGATTTTCCCTGGGTCAGACAGGTCGACACTAAGGTCTCTCTGATTGCCATTCCAGTGGAAGATATTCCAAGACTTTCGTCTGGGTCAGTTGAATCGCTACTAAGATTCTCCTGATTATTATGCCATTCAAAGTTAACCCAAGATTTTCCCTGGGTCAGGTAGGTCGACACTAAGGTCTCTCTGATTACCATTCCAGTGGAAGATATTCCAAGATTTTTGTTTGGGTTAGTTGATTCGCTACTAAGATTCTCCTGATTACTATGCCAGTCAAAGTTAACCCAAGATTTTCCCTGGGTCAAACACGTCGACACTAAGGTCTCTCTGATTACCATTCCAGTGGAGGATATTCCAAGACTTTTGTCTGGGTCAGTTGAATCGCTATTAAGATTCTCCATATTACTATTCCAGTCAAAGTTAACCCAATATTTTCCCTGGGTCACACAGGTTGACACTAAGGTCTCTCTGATTACCATTCCAGTGGAAGATATTCCAAGACTTTCGTATTGGTCAGTTGAATCGCTACTAAGATTCTCCTGATTACTATGCCAGTCAAAGTTAACCAAAGATTTTCCCTGGGTCACACAAGTCAACACTAAGGTCTCTCTGATTGCCATTCCAGTGGAAGATATTCCAAGACTTTCGTCTGGGTCAGTTGAATCGCCACTAAGATTCTCCTGATTACTATGCCATTCAAAGTTAACCCATGATTTTCCCTTGGTCAGGTAGGTCGACACTAAGGTCTCTCTGATTACCATTCCAGTGGAAGATATTCCAAGATTTTTGTTTGGGTTAGTTGAATCGCTACTAAGATTCTCCTGATTACTATGCGAGTCAAAGTTAACCCAAGATTTTCCCTGGGTCAGACAGGTCGACACTAAGGTCTCTCTGATTGCCATTCCAGTGGAGGATATTCCAAGACTTTTGTCTGGGTCAGTTGAATCGCTATTAAGATTCTCCATATTACTATGCCAGTCAAAGTTAACCCAATATTTTCCCTGGGTCGGAGTGGTCGGCACTAAGGTCTCTCTGATTACCATTCCAGTGGAAGATATTCCAAGACTTTCGTCTGGGTCAGTTGAATCACTACTAAGATTCTCCTTATTACTATGCCAGTCAAAGTTAACCCAAGATTTCCCTGGGTCAGACTGGTCGACACTAATTTCTCTCTGATTACCATTCAAGTGGAAGAAGTTCCAAGACTTTCGTCTGGGCCAGTTGAATCGCTACTAAGATTCTCCTGATTATGATGCCAGTCAAAGTTAACCCAAGATTTTCCCTTGGTCACACAGGTCGACACTAAGGTCTCTCTGATTACCATTCCAGTGGAAGATATTCCAAGATTTTTGTTTGGGTTAGTTGAATCGCTACTAAGATTCTCCTGAATACTATGCCAGTCAAAGTTAACCCAAGATTTTCCCTGGGTCAGACAGATCGACACTAAGGTCTCTCTGATTACCATTCCAGTGGAGGATATTCCAAGATTTTGTCTGGGTCAGTTGAATCGCTATTAAGATTCTCCATATTACTATGACAGTCAAAGTTAACCCAATATTTCCCCTAGGTCAGACAAGTCGACACTAAGGTCTCTCTGATTACCATTCCAGTGGAAGATATTCCAAGACTTTCGTATTAGTCAGTTGAATCGCTACTAAGATTCTCCTGATTACTATGCCAGTCAAAGATAACCAAAGATTTTCCTTGGGTCAGACAGGTCGACACTAAGGTCTCTCTGATTACCATTCCAGTGGAAGAAGTTCCAAGACTTTCGTCTGGGTCAATTGAATCACTACTAAGATTCTCCTGATTACTATGCCAGTCAAAGTTAACCAAAGATTTTCCCTTGGTTAGGTAGGTCGACACTAAGGTCTCTCTGATTACCATTCCAATGGAAGATATTCCAAGATTTTTGTTGGGGTTAGTTGAATCGCTACTAAGATTCTCCTGATTACTATGCCAGTCAAAGTTAACCCAAGATTTTCCCTGGGTCAGACAGGTGGACACTAAGGTCTCTCTGATTACCATTCCAGTGGAAGATATTTCAAGACTTTCGTCTGGGTGAATTGAATCACTACTAAGATTCTCCTGATTACTATGCCAGTCAAATTTAACCCAAGATTTTCCCTGGGTCAGACAGGTCAACACTAAGGTCTCTCTGATTACCATTCAAGTGGAAGAAGTTCCAAGACTTTTGTCTGTGTCAGTTGAATCGCTACTAAGATTCTCCTGATTACTATGCCAGTTAAAGTTAACCCAAGATTTTCCATGGGTCACACAGGTCGACACTAAGGTCTCTCTGATTACCATTCCAGTGGAAGATATTCAAAGACTTTCGTCTGGGTTAGTTGAATCGCCACTAAGATTCTCCTGATTACTATGCGAGTCAAAGTTAACCCAAGATTTTCCCTAGGTCAGACAAGTCGAAACTAAGGTCTCTCTGATTGCCATTCCAGTGGAAGATATTCCAAGACTTTCGTCTGTGTCAGTTGAATCGCTACTAAGATTCTCCTGATTACTATGCCATTCAAAGTTAACCCAAGATTTTCCCTGGGTCAGACAGGTTGACACTAAGATCTCTCTCATTACCATTCTAGTGGAAGATATTCTAAGACTTTCGTATGGGTTCGTTGAATTGCTACTAAGATTCTCCGGATTACTATGCCAGTCAAAGTTAAGCCAAAATTTTCCCTGGGTCAGACAGGTGAACACTAAGGTCTCTCTGATTACCATTCTAGTGGAAGATATTCCAAGACTTTCATCTGTGTCAGTTGAATCACTACTAAGATTCTCTTAATTACTATGCCAGTCAAAGTTAACCCAATATTTTCCCAGGGTCAGCCAGGTCGACACTAATGTCTCTCTGATTACCATTCAAGTGGAAGAAGTTCCAAGACTTTTGTCTGTGTCAGTTAAATCTTTACTAAGATTCTCCTAATTACTATGCCAGTCAAAGTTAACCCAAGATTTTCCCTGGGTCAGACAGGTGGACACTAAGGTCTCTCTTATTACCATTCCAGTGGAAGATATTTCAAGACTTTCGTCTGGGTGAATTGAATCACTACTAAGATTCTCCTGATTACTATGCCAGTCAAAGTTAACCCAAGATTTTCCATGGGTCACACAGGTCGACACTAAGGTCTCTCTGATTACCATTCCAGTGGAAGATATTCAAAGACTTTCGTCTGGGTTAGTTGAATCGCCACTAAGATTCTCCTGATTACTATGCGAGTCAAAGTTAACCCAAGATTTTCCCTAGGTCAGACAAGTCGAAACTAAGGTCTCTCTGATTGCCATTCCAGTGGAAGATATTCCAAGACTTTCGTCTGTGTCAGTTGAATCGCTACTAAGATTCTCCTGATTACTATGCCATTCAAAGTTAACCCAAGATTTTCCCTGGGTCAGACAGGTTGACACTAAGATCTCTCTCATTACCATTCTAGTGGAAGATATTCTAAGACTTTCGTATGGGTCCGTTGAATTGCTACTAAGATTCTCCGGATTACTATGCCAGTCAAAGTTAAGCCAAAATTTTCCCTGGGTCAGACAGGTGAACACTAAGGTCTCTCTGATTACCATTCTAGTGGAAGATATTCCAAGACTTTCATCTGGGTCAGTTGAATCACTACTAAGATTCTCCTAATTACTATGCCAGTCAAAGTTAACCCAATATTTTCCCAGGGTCAGCCAGGTCGACACTAATGTCTCTCTGATTACCATTCAAGTGGAAGAAGTTCCAAGACTTTTGTCTGTGTCAGTTAAATCTTTACTAAGATTCTCCTAATTACTATGCCAGTCAAAGTTAACCCAAGATTTTCCCTGGGTCAGACAGGTGGACACTAAGGTCTCTCTTATTACCATTCCAGTGGAAGATATTTCAAGACTTTCGTCTGGGTGAATTGAATCACTACTAAGATTCTCCTGATTACTATGCCAGTCAAAGTTAACCCAAGATTTTCCCTGGGTCAGACAGGTCAACACTAAGGTCTCTCTGATTACCATTCAAGTGGAAGAAGTTCCAAGACTTTTGTTTGTGTCAGTTGAATCGCTACTAAGATTCTCCTGATTACTATGCCAGTCAAAGTTAACCCAAGATTTTCCATGGGTCACACAGGTCGACACTAAGGTCTCTCTGATTACCATTCCAGTGGAAGATATTCAAAGACTTTCGTCTGGGTTAGTTGAATCGCCACTAAGACTCTCCTGATTACTATGCCAGTCAAAGTTAACCCAAGATTTTCCCTGGGTCAGACAGGTCAACACTAAGGTCTCTCTGATTACCATTCCAGTGGAAGATATTCAAAGACTTTCGTCTAGGTTAGTTGAATCGCTACTAAGATTCTCCTGATTACTATGCCAGTCAAAGTTAACCAATATTTTCCCTGGGTCACACAGGCGACACTAAGGTCTATCTGATTACCATTCCAGTGGAAGATATTCAAAGTCTTTTGTCTGGGTTAGTTGAATCGCTACTAAGATTCTCCTGATTACTATGCCATTCAAAGTTAACCCAAGATTTTCCCTGGGTCAGACATGTTAACACTAAGATCTCTCTGATTACCATTCCAGTGGAAGATATTCTAAGACTTTCGTCTGTGTCAGTTGAATCGCTACTAAGATTCTCCTGATTACTATGCCAGTCAAAGTTAACCCAAGATTTTCTCTGGGTCACACAGGTCGACACTAAGGTCTCTCTGATTACCATTACAGTGGAAGATATTCAAAGACTTTTGTCTGGGTTAGTTGAATCGCTACTAAGATTCTCCTGATTACTATTCCAGTAAAAGTTAACCCAAGATTTTCCCTGGGTCAGACAAGTCAACACTAAGGTCTCTCTGATTGCCATTCCAGTGGAAGATATTCCAAGACTTTCGTCTGGGTCAGTTGAATCGCTACTAAGATTTTCCTGATTACTATGCCATTCAAAGTTAACCCAAGATTCTCCCTAGGTTAGACAGGTTGACACTAAGATCTCTCTGATTACCATTCTAGTGGAAGATATTCCAAGACTTTCGGCTGGGTCAGTTGAATCGCTACTAAGATTCTAGAGATTACTATGCTGTCAAAGTTAACCCAATATTTTCCCTGGGTCAGACAAGTCGACACTAAGGTCTCTCTGATTACCATTCCAGTGGAAGATATTCCAAGACTTTCATATTGGTCAGTTGAATCGATACTAAGATTCTCCTGATTACTATGCCAGTCAAAGTTAACCAAAGATTTTCCCTGGGTCAGACAGGTCGACACTAAGGTCTCTCTGATTACCATTCCAAATGAAGAAGTTCCAAGACTTTCGTCTGGGTCAATTGAATCACTACTAAAATTCTCCTTATTACTATGCCAGTCAAAGTTAACCCAAGATTTTGTTAGAACAATGTTTGAATCTAGTACCCTATATTTAAGTTTTGATGATAACAAAGTGAAAAGATATAGTAGTTAAATATTTTATGATTGAATTATATGCTGCCTAAAATTACTATGCTCTGACTTGCAGATATGCTGATTAAAATAAGCAAGATCACGTTTTCAGCATCAGAATATGAGTTTGCACATCAGCATCAGAAGTTGCTGAATCAGAACGTCAAGATCAGATGATCAACGCTTGCACATGCTGAAGCTTGATGAACAGAACTGCGCGTAAAACACTCTGATACAGAAACAAATTAGTTCATCAGCAGCGAAGCAGAATCAGAATGAGCCAAGCCAGATCGTGCATTGAAGAAGCAACGGTACTGTGCATTGAAAGCTAATCAATACCAACGGCATCATTCTAAGACAAGATCTGCTCAAAAAGGAAAGCTTGTTAATAGCATTGAATCAAGAATATTTGCTTCAACGTTCATCTTCTCAAAGTGCTATATAAACCAAGCTTTGAAGATTATCACGGCTAATGCTTCCAAACTCTCTACACGCACAAAGCTGAACAGTAATCTTCACTCTACAAGTTTTGCTAAACCACCAAACTCTGATACTCTATTAGCGTTTAGCATCTTAGTATTCTAAGCTTCATTTGTGTAAACATCACAGTTGTGATATAGTTTTTGTAGAAAACATTCATACACACTTGTTCATTCCTTTGTAAGAAAGTGTTGCCTTGACAAACCGGATTGTGGTTTGAATCAAGAAGGTTTTAGCAGTTGCTAAAGCAGTTTTGTATTCAGTTGAATATAGTGAATTAAGACCTCGTTGGAGAGAGGCGAAATCACCTTGAACGGGTGGACTGGAGTAGTTTGAGATCAAACGAACCAGGATAAAAATACCTTGTCATTTGCTTTAAAGTTTCCAGTTTTACAATTCAACCCCCCCTTCTTGTGTTTTTCACCTCTTCAATTGGCATCAGAGCGCCTGGTTCTGAGCTAAAACACTTAACCGTGTCAGTAAAAGATCCAGCGTCAGAAAAACACTATGGCAGGAAACAACTCTCATTTCAGCAATGACAACAATGAGGATAGAGACAGATTCAGCGGCAAACCTCCAGTCTTTGATGGAGAAAACTTTGACTACTGGAAAGACAGAATTGAAAGCTTCTTTCTAGCACATGATGCTGATCTGTGGGATATGGTGACAGATGGATACACGCACCCTGTTAATGCAACTGGTCAGAAGATTGATAGAAAATCAATGACTGATCAACAAAAGCGTGATTTCAAGAATCACCATAAGGCCAGAACCATCCTCCTCAGTGCTATCTCCTATACTGAGTATGAGAAGATCTCCAACAGAGACACAGCTAAGAACATCTTTGATTCTCTCAGAATGACGCATGAGGGCAACGTCCAAGTCAAGGAAACAAAGGCTCTGGCGCTCATTCAGAAGTATGAGGCGTTTAAAATGGAAGAATCTGAATCCATTGAAACTATGTTCTCCAGATTCCAGATTCTGGTAGCTGGTCTCAAAGTTCTGGACAAGGGGTACTCTACTGCTGACCATGTCAAGAAGATAATCAGAAGTTTACCCAAGCAGTGGAGGCCTATGGTTACTGCTCTGAAGCTGGCGAAAGATCTCAACAAAATCACTCTGGAGGAACTTATAAGCTCCCTCAGAAGTCATGAGATAGAGCTGGAAGCTGACGAGCCTCAGAAGCAAGGTAAGCCTATAGCTTTAAAATCTAACAGAAAATCTGAATCTAAAGTTTTGCAGGCAGTTGAAGAAACATCTGATGGATCCTCATCAGAAGAAGACGAGCTTTCTCTTCTCTCCAGAAGAGTAAATCAACTGTGGAAGCAAAGACAAAAGAAATTCAGGAATCCCAGAAGATCTGATCAGAACGAGTCTTCTTCCAGATACAGAAGAACAGATTCTTCCTCTGGATACAGAAGATCTGAAGGCTCCTCAGGTAGCAAGAAGCCAAATACAAAAGACATCATCTGCTACGAGTGCAATGAGCAAGGTCACTACAAGAGTGACTGCCCAAAGCTTCAGAGGGAAAAGCCAAAAAGGAAGTTTGGAAGAGAGAAGAAGAAAAGTCTCATGGCCACATGGGATGACTCTGACTCGTCTGAAGCTGACTCAGAATCAGATGATGAAAGGGCGAACATAGCGCTTATGGCTAACATTCCAGATGACAGTGAAGCTTCTGACTCAGACTCAGAATCAGACACAGAAGAGGTATTCCCTAACTTCGATGTTAATTTTACAAAGGCTGAACTTGCTGAAAGCCTCAATGAAATTCTGGAACGTTATCAGCAGATTAGAGCTAAATTCAGAGACCTGAAAAGGACTCTTGAATCTGACTCTAATAAGTCTGAGAGTCTCAAATTGGAAAACTCTGAACTGAGAGATAAAATTTTAAAATTAGAAAACTCTTTACAAAACTCTCAGAAGGTACCAATTTCTGAAACTCCCAGCAACGCTGATGAGATCATCAAGGAGTATGATCATAGTTTCCAGAAGTTCCTTGCTAAAAGCATAGATAGAAGCAGAATGGCTTCAATGATCTATGGAGTTAGCGGAAACGGCAGGAAAGGAATAGGATACCTAGGTAAGGTTCCTACACCTAAAAATGTCATGGATTTAACAATTAAATACACTCCTCTAAATTCACACTTTGTGTATGGTCACACACATGACATCAAATATACTAGTAGTAATCACTTTGTGAAACCAAAATTCAACCAGAGTTTTGGTAAAACTAACAAATCAGGACCCAAGAAGATCTGGGTACCTAAGGATAAAATAATACATGTTGCAGATATCTTTAGCAGCAAGTCAGAAACACCAGTCATGGTACCTGGACTCTGGCTGCTCACGTCACATGACGGGAAGAAGGCATATGTTCCAAAGCCTGGAACTTAAGCCTGGAGGCCACGTTGGCTTTGGAGGCAATCAGAGGGGAAAGATAATTGGCTCTGGAACTGTAGGTAACGGAAATCTTCCCTCTATTAATAATGTTCTGCTTGTTGATGGATTGATGCATAACCTGTTATCCATAAGTCAATTAAGTGATAACGGTTATGATATAATCTTTAATCAAAAATCATGTAAAGCTGTTAGTCAGAAAGATGGGACTATCCTATTTAATGGTAAGAGGAAAAACAACATTTACAAAATCAAACTTTCTGAACTTAAGAGTCAGAACGTAAAATGTCTTCTGTCTGTTAACAACGAGCAATGGATCTGGCACAGAAGATTGGGACATGTTAGTATGAGAAGAATATCTCAGATTAACAAACTCAATCTGGTCAGAGGACTTCCAAATTTGAAGTTCAATTCAGATGCTCTGTGTGAAGCATGTCAGAAAGGCAAATTTGCAAAACCCTCTTTTAAATCCAAAAATGTTGTTTCTACCTCTAAGCCATTAGAACTTCTGCACATTGACTTATTTGGACCAGTTAAAACTGCTTCTGTCAGTGGCAAGAAGTATGGGTTAGTAATCGTAGATGACTATAGCAGATGGACATGGGTAAAGTTCTTAAGACACAAGGACGAGTCACACTCTGTGTTTGTTACCTTCTGTAACCAAGTTCAGAATGAAAAAGATCTTAGAATCGTTAAAGTCAGAAGTGATCATGGTGGAGAATTTGAAAATAAAGATTTTGAGTCATTCTTTAATGACAAAGGCATTCTGCATGATTTCTCTTGTCCTAGAACTCCCCAACAAAATGGAGTTGTAGAACGAAAGAACAGAACATTGCAAGAAATGGCCAGAACCATGATCAACGAGACAAACGTTGCTAAGACTTTCTGGGCAGAGGCAATAAACACAACGTGCTACATTCAGAATAGAATCTCAATAAGACCTATTCTGGAAAAGACTCCATATGAATTGTGGAAGAACAGAAAGCCCAACATTTCGTACTTTCATCCATTTGGATGTACTTGCTATATGTTAAATACTAAGAATTATTTGAACAAGTTTGATTCTAAGGCACAGAAGTGTATTATGTTAGGATACTCTGAACGCTCAAGAGGGTACAGAGTATACAATACAGAAACACAGATTGTGGAAGAATCAATCAGTGTTCGTTTTGATGACAAGCTTGACTCTGAAAAGTCAAAGCAGAATGAAAATCTTGCAGGTATAGAAATTGAATTTGCAGGTTCTGAAGACAGGTCATCAGAAGCTCTCAACACAGACACTCCTTCAACGTCTGAAAGAAGCAATGCTAGAAATCCTACAACTGCTGCTGATCAACCTCAGAAGAGATTACCCAGAAGCAGTTTGGATCACCCAGAAGAGACTATCCTAGGAAGAAAGGAAGATCCAATCAGAACAAGAGCAAGCTTCAGAAACTCTGAAGAAACTCTGATGGGACTTGTGTCTCTGATTGAACCTTCTTCTATTGATGAAGCACTTCTGGACAATGACTGGATTCTGGCAATGCAAGAAGAGCTGAATCAATTCACCAGAAACGACGTTTGGGATCTCGTTCCAAGACCAAAAGGATTCAACGTCATTGGAACAAGATGGGTGTTCAGAAACAAGCTCAATGAACAAGGTGAAGTCGTCAGAAACAAGGCACGACTGGTTGCACAAGGTTATAGTCAGCAAGAGGGGATAGACTATACAGAAACCTTTGCCCCAGTCGCCAGGTTAGAATCTATCAGACTCTTAATCTCATTTTCTGTTAATAGAGGCATCACTCTGTATCAGATGGATGTCAAAAGTGCATTCTTAAATGGTTATATAGAAGAAGAAGTGTATGTTCACCAACCCCCAGGTTTTGAAAATACAAAACATCCAGAACATGTTTTCAAACTGAAAAAGTCACTGTATGGTCTGAAACAAGCTCCCAGAGCTTGGTACGAAAGGCTAAGTAACTTTCTGCTTGAAAATGAGTTCACCAGAGGGAAAGTGGACACCACTCTATTCTGTAAAACAGTTAAGAGTGACATTTTAGTCTGTCAAATTTATGTTGATGATAGAATCTTTGGTTCTACTAATCCTTCTCTTGGAAGAAAATTTGCTAAGTGTATGCAGGCAGGCTCTGGAAGAATTAAGGCTGAATGACTTGCGTCTACAGCAGCGGATGGAAGAGAGTGATCAGAAGATGGAAGCAAGAATGAATGTCCAGGACAGCAAGATTGATACTGTTGTCACCATGGTTCAGAAGCAGAATGCAACTTCTGAAAAGATTCAAGCAATGCTGGAAAGCCTGTTCTCACGCATGCCCCCACAACCTTGAAATTTTTTCATGCATAACATTCTCTATATTTTCGTCATTTTCTGATGTACTTTTGTCTATGTTTTGACTATGCTTGTGTAATGTTCTTTCCTCTGAACTATTTTTAATATAATTTGTTTTTCTGATCTAAATTGTTTTAGCACATCACTAACACTTTTTGATTGCTGACAAAAAGGGGGAGAACAAGAATGATATTTAAAATCAATAACGGCTAACTAGACAGAAATTCTCAAACATTCTAACTCTATTACTTGAAATGTTTTTCTGTTTTGTTGTTAAGTCTACAGGCACAAGGAAGCTCTGAACACTATGAAGACTAAGAACTAGAAGCTCTGATCAATATAAAAGCTCATGTTGCTCTGATCAAATATGAAGTTATGATATATGAAGATCTGATCGACCTAACACTCTGATCCGAAGCAAAGCTCTGACAGGAAAAGCTCTGAAGCTCTGCTCTCTGATAAGTCAAAGACTTATAATCTGATGCTCAAAGATAGAAAAAGATCTGACTCTGAAGAACACACATATCAAAGGGAAGTAACAAACTCAGGGGGAGTATCTCTTAACTCTGACTTCTCCGTACTTCTTATTCTGATACATAGATCTGATAACTTTTCACGTTATTTTTCTTTTAAAATATCTAGTTTTTGTCATCATCAAAAAGGGGGAGATTGTTAGAACAATGTTTGAATCTAGTACCCTATATTTAAGTTTTGATGATAACAAAGTGAAAAGATATAGTAGTTAAATATTTTATGATTGAATTATATGCTGCCTAAAATTACTATGCTCTGACTTGCAGATATGCTGATTAAAATAAGCAAGATCACGTTTTCAGCATCAGAATATGAGTTTGCACATCAGCATCAGAAGTTGCTGAATCAGAACGTCAAGATCAGATGATCAACGCTTGCACATGCTGAAGCTTGATGAACAGAACTGCGCGTAAAACACTCTGATACAGAAACAAATTAGTTCATCAGCAGCGAAGCAGAATCAGAATGAGCCAAGCCAGATCGTGCATTGAAGAAGCAACGGTACTGTGCATTGAAAGCTAATCAATACCAACGGCATCATTCTAAGACAAGATCTGCTCAAAAAGGAAAGCTTGTTAATAGCATTGAATCAAGAATATTTGCTTCAACGTTCATCTTCTCAAAGTGCTATATAAACCAAGCTTTGAAGATTATCACGGCTAATGCTTCCAAACTCTCTACACGCACAAAGCTGAACAGTAATCTTCACTCTACAAGTTTTGCTAAACCACCAAACTCTGATACTCTATTAGCGTTTAGCATCTTAGTATTCTAAGCTTCATTTGTGTAAACATCACAGTTGTGATATAGTTTTTGTAGAAAACATTCATACACACTTGTTCATTCCTTTGTAAGAAAGTGTTGCCTTGACAAACCGGATTGTGGTTTGAATCAAGAAGGTTTTAGCAGTTGCTAAAGCAGTTTTGTATTCAGTTGAATATAGTGAATTAAGACCTCGTTGGAGAGAGGCGAAATCACCTTGAACGGGTGGACTGAAGTAGTTTGAGATCAAACGAACCAGGATAAAAATACCTTGTCATTTGCTTTAAAGTTTCCAGTTTTACAATTCAACCCCCCCTTCTTGTGTTTTTCACCCCTTCAGATTTTCCCTGGGTCAGGTAGGTCGACACTAAGGTCTCTCTGATTACCATTCTAATGGAAGATATTCCAAGATTTTTGTTTGGGTTAGTTGAATCGCTACTAAGATTCTCCTGATTACTATGCCATTCAAAGTTAACCCAAGATTTTCCCTGGGTCAGACAGGTCGACACTAAGGTCTCTCTGATTACCATTCCAGTGGAGGATATTCCAAGACTTTTGTCTGGGTCAGTTGAATCGCTATTAGGATTCTCCATATTACTATGCCAGTCAAAGTTAACCAAAGATTTTCCCTGGGTCGGAGTGGTCGGCAGTAAGGTCTCTCTGATTACCATTCCAGTGAAAGATATTCCAAGACTCTCGTCTGGGTCAGTGGAATCACTACTAAGATTCTCCTTATTACTATGCCAGTCAAAGTTAACCCAAGATTTTCCCTGGGTCAGACTGGTCGACACTAAGTTCTCTCTGATTACCAATCAAGTGGAAGAAGTTCCAAGACTTTCGTCTGGGTCAGTTGAATCGCTACTAAGATTCTTCTAATTATGATGCCAGTCAAATTTAACCCAAGATTTTCCCTGGGTCACACAGGTCGACACTAAGGTCTCTCTGATAACAATTCCAGTGGAAGATATTCAAAGACTTTCGTCTGGGTTAGTTGAATCGCTACGAAGATTCTCCTGATTACTATACCAGTCAAAGTTAACCCAAGATTTTCCCTGGGTCAGACAATTCGACACTGAGGTCTCTCTGATTGCCATTTTAAATGGAAGATATTCAAAAACTTTCGTCTGGGTTAGTTGAATCGCTACTAAGATTCTCCTGATTACTATGCAATTCAAAGTTAACCCATGATTTTCCCTAGGTCAGACAGGTTGACACTAAGATCTCTCTGATTACCATTCTAGTGGAAGATATTCTAAGACTTTCGTATGGGTCCGTTGAATCGCTACTAAGATTCTCATGATTACTATGCCAATTAAAGTTAACCCAAGATTTTCCCTTGGTCAGACAGGTGGACACTAAGGTCTCTCTGATTACCATTCCAGCGGAAGATATTCCAAGACTTTCGTCTAGGTCAGTTGAATCACTACTAAGATTCTCCTGATTACTATTCCAGAAAAGTTAACCCAATATTTTCCCTGGGTCAGACAGGTCGACACTAAGGTCTCTCTGATTACCATTCAAGTGGAAGAAGTTCCAAGACTTTTGTCTGTGTCAGTTGAATCGCTACTAAGATTCTCCTGATTACTATGCCAGTCAAAGCTAACCCAAGATTTTCCCTGGGTCACACAGGTCGACACTAAGGTCTCTCTGATTACCATTCCAGTGGAAGATATTCAAAGACTTTTGTCTTGGTTAGTTGAATCGCTACTAAGATTATCCTGATTACTATGCCAGTCAAAGTTAACCCAAGATTTTCCCTGGGTCAGACAAGTCGAAACTAAGGTCTCTCTGATTTCCATTTCAGTGGAAGATATTCCAAGATTTTCGTCTGTGTTAGTTGAATCGCTACTAAGATTCTCCTGATTACTATGCCATTCAAAGTTAACCCAAGATTTTCCCTGGGTCAGACAGGTTGACACTAAGATCTCTCTGATTACCATTCTAGTGGAAGATATTCAAAGAATTTCGTATGGGTCCGTTGAATCGCTACTAAGATTCTCCGGATTACTATGCCAGTCAAAGTTAACCCAAGATTTTCCATGGGTCTGACAGGTGGACACTAAGATCTCTCTGATTACCATTCCAGTGGAAGATATTACAAGAATTTCGTCTGGGTCAGTTGAATCGCTACTAAGATTCTCCTGATGACTATGCTAGTCAAAGTTAACCCAAGATTCTCCCTAGGTTAGATAGGTTGACACTAAGATCTCAGTGACTACCATTCCAGTGGAAGATATTCCAAGACTTTCGGCTGGGTCAGTTGAATCGCTACTAAGATTCTAGAGATTACTATGCTGTCAAAGTTAACCCAATATTTTCCCTGGGTGAGACAAGTCGACACTAAGGTCTCTCTGATTACCATTCCAGTGGAAGATATTCCAAGACTTTCATATTGGTCAGTTGAATCGCTACTAAGATTCTCCTGATTACTATGCCAGTCAAAGTTAGCCCAAGATTTTCCCTGGGTCAGGTAGGTCGACACTAAGGTCTCTCTTATTACCATTCCAGTGGAAGATATTCCAAGATTTTTGTTTGGGTTAGTTGAATCGCTACTAAGATTCTCCTGATTATTATACCAGTCAAAGTTAACCCAAGATTTTCCCCGGGTCAGACAGGTCGACACTAAGGTCTCTCTGATTACCATTCCAGTGGAGGATATTCCAAGACTTTTGCCTGGGTCAGTTGAATCGCTATTAAGATTCTCCATATTACTATGCAAGTCAAAGTTAACCCAAGATTTTCCCTGGGTCAGAGTGGTCGGCCCTAAGGTCTCTCCAATTACCATTCTAGTGGAAGATATTCCAAGACTTTCGTCTGGGTCAGTTGAATCACTACTAAGATTCTCCTTATTATTATGCCAGTCAAAGTTAACCCAAGATTTTCCCTGGGTCAGACTGGTCGACACTAAGTTCTCTCTGATTACCATTCAAGTGGAAGAAGTTCCAAGACTTTCGTCTGGGTCAGTTGAATCGCTACTAAGATTCTCCTAATTATGATGCCAATCAAAGTTAACCCAAGATTTTCACTGGGTCACACAGGTCAACACTAAGGTCTCTCTGATTACCATTCCAGTGGAAGATAATCAAAGACTTTCGTCTGGGTTAGTTGAATCGCTACTAAGATTCTCTTGATTACTATGCCAGCCAAAGTTAACCCAAGATTTTCCCTGGGTCACACAATTCGACACTAAGGTCTCTCTGATTGCCATTCCAGTGGAAGATATTTAAAGAATTTCGTCTGGGTTAGTTGAATCGCTACTAAGATTCTCCTGATTACTATGCCATTCAAAGTTAACCCATGATTTTCCCTAGGTCAGACAAGTTGACACTAAGATCTCTCTGATTACCATTCCAGTGGAAGATATTTTAAGACTTTCGTATGGGTCCGTTGAATCGCTACTAAGATTGACATGATTACTATGCCAGTCAAAGTTAACACTAGAATTTCCCTGGGTTAGACAGGTGGACACTAAGGTCTCTCTGATTACCATTCCAGTGGAAGATATTCAAATACTTTCGTATGGGTTAGTTGAATCGCTACTAAGATTCTCCTGATTACTATACCATTCAAAGTTAACCCAAGATTTTCCCTGGGTCAGACAGGTTGACACTAAGATCTCTCTGATTACCATTCCAGTGGAAGATATTCTAAGACTTTCGTATGGGTCCATTGAATCGCTACTAAGATTCTCCGGATTACTAAGTCAGTCAAAGTTAACCCAAGATTTTCCATGGGTCACACAGGTCGACACTAAGGTCTCTCTGATTACCATTCCAGTGGAAGAAGTTCCAAGACTTTCGTCTGGGTCAATTGAATCACTACTAAGATTCTCCTGATTACTATGCCAGTCAAAGTTAACCCAAGATTTTCCCTGGGTAAGACAAGTCAACACTAAGGTCTCTCTGATTGCCATTCCAGTGGAAGATATTCCAAGACTTTCGTCTGGGTTAGTTGAATCGCTACTAAGATTCTCCTGATTACTATTCCAGTCAAAGTTAACCCAAGATTTTCCCCGGGTCAGACAGGTCGACACTAAGGTCTCTTTGATTACCATTCCAGTGGAGGATATTCCAAGACTTTTGTCTGGGTCAGTTGAATCGCTATTAAGATTCTCCATATTACTATGCCAGTCAAAGTTAACCCAAGATTATCCCTGGGTCGGAGTGGTCGGCACTAAGGTCTCTCTAATTACCATTCTAGTGGAAGATATTCCAAGACTTTCGTCTGGGTCAGTTGAATCACTACTAAGATTCTCTTTATTACTATGCCAGTCAAAGTTAACCCAAGATTTTCCCTGGGTCAGACTGGTCGACACTAAGTTCTCTCTGATTACCATTCAAGTGGAAGAAGTTCCAAGACTTTCGTCTGGGTCAGTTGAATCGCTACTAAGATTCTCCTGATTATGATGCCAGTCAAAGTTAACCCAAGATTTTCCCTGGGTCACACAGGTCGACACTAAGGTCTCTCTGATTACCATTCCAGTGGAAGATAATCAAAGACTTTCGTCTGGGTTAGTTGAATCGCTACTAAGATTCTCCTGATTACTATGCCAGCCAAAGTTAACCCAATATTTTCCCTGGGTCAGACAATTCGACACTAAGGTCTCTCTGATTGCCATTCCAGTGGAAGATATTTAAAGACTTTCGTCTGGGTTAGTTAAATCGCTACTAAGATTCTCCTGATTACTATGCCATTCAAAGTTAACCCAAGATTTTCCCTGGGTCAGACAGGTTGACACTAAGATCTCTCTGATTACCATTCCAGTGGAAGATATTCTAAGACTTTCTCATGGGTCCGTTGAATCGCTACTAAGATTCTTTGGATTACTATGTCAGTCAAAGTTAACCCAAGATTTTCCCTGGGTCACACAGGTCGACACTAAGGTCTCTCTGATTACCAATCCAGTGGAAGGTATTCAAAGACTTTCGTCTGGGTTAGTTGAATCGCTACTAAGATTCTCCTGATTACTATTCCCGTCAAAGTTAACCCAAGATTTTCCCTGGGTAAGACAAGTCAACACTAAGGTCTCTCTGATTGCCATTCCAGTGGAAGATATTCCAAGACTTTCGTCTGGGTCAGTTGAATCGCTACTAAGATTCTCCTGATTACTATGCCATTCAAAGTTAACCCAAGATTCTCCCTAGGTTAGACAGGCTGACACTAAGATCTCTCTGATTACCATTCTAGTGGAAGATATTCCAAGACTTTCGGCTGGGTCAGTTGAATCGCTACTAAGATTCTAGAGATTACTATGCTGTCAAAGTTAACCCAATATTTTCCCTGGGTCAGACAAGTCGACACTAAGGTCTCTCTGATTACCATTCCAGTGGAAGATATTCCAAGACTTTCGTATTGGTCAGTTGAATTGCTACTAAGATTCTCCTGATTACTATGCCAGTCAAAGTTAACCAAAGATTTTCCCTGGGTTAGACAGGTCGACACTAAGGTCTCTCTGATTACCATTCCAGTTGAAGAAGTTCCAAGACTTTCGTCTGGGTCAATTGAATCACTACTAAGATTCTCCTTATTACTATGCCAGTCAAAGTTAACCCAAGATTTTCCCTGGGTCATGTAGGTCGACACTAAGGTCTCTCTGATTACCATTCCAGTGGAAGATATTCCAAGATTTTTGTTTGGGTTAGTTGAATCGCTACTAAGATTCTCCTGATTACTATTCCATTCAAAGTTAACCCAAGATTTTCCCTGGGTCAGACAGGTCGACACTAAGGTCTCTCTGATTACCATTCCAGTGGAGGATATTCCAAGACTTTTGTCCGGGTCAGTTGAATCGCTATTAAGATTCTCCGTATTACTATGCCAGTCAAAGTTAACCAAAGATTTTCCCTGGTTCGGAGTGGTCGGCACTTAGGTCTCTCTGATTACCATTCCAGTGGAAGATATTCCAAGACTTTCGTCTGGGTCAGTTGAATCACTACTAAGATTCTCCTTATTACTATGCCAGTCAAAGTTAACCCAAGATTTTCCCTGGGTCAGACTGGTCGACACTAAGTTCTCTCTGATTACCATTCAAGTGGAAGAAGTTCCAAGACTTTCGTCTGGGTCAGTTGAATCGCTACTAAGATTCTCCTGATTATGATGCCAGTCAAAGTTAACCCAAGATTTTCCCTGGGTCACACAGGTCGACACTAAGGTCTCTCTGATTACCATTCCAGTGGAAGATAATCAAAGACTTTCGTCTGGGTTAGTTGAATCGCTACTAAGATTCTCCTGATTACTATGCCAGCCAAAGTTAACCCAATATTTTCCCTGGGTCAGACAATTCGACACTAAGGTCTCTCTGATTGCCATTCCAGTGGAAGATATTTAAAGACTTTCGTCTGGGTTAGTTAAATCGCTACTAAGATTCTCCTGATTACTATGCCATTCAAAGTTAACCCAAGATTTTCCCTGGGTCAGACAGGTTGACACTAAGATCTCTCTGATTACCATTCCAGTGGAAGATATTCTAAGACTTTCTCATGGGTCCGTTGAATCGCTACTAAGATTCTTTGGATTACTATGTCAGTCAAAGTTAACCCAAGATTTTCCCTGGGTCACACAGGTCGACACTAAGGTCTCTCTGATTACCAATCCAGTGGAAGGTATTCAAAGACTTTCGTCTGGGTTAGTTGAATCGCTACTAAGATTCTCCTGATTACTATTCCCGTCAAAGTTAACCCAAGATTTTCCCTGGGTAAGACAAGTCAACACTAAGGTCTCTCTGATTGCCATTCCAGTGGAAGATATTCCAAGACTTTCGTCTGGGTCAGTTGAATCGCTACTAAGATTCTCCTGATTACTATGCCATTCAAAGTTAACCCAAGATTCTCCCTAGGTTAGACAGGCTGACACTAAGATCTCTCTGATTACCATTCTAGTGGAAGATATTCCAAGACTTTCGGCTGGGTCAGTTGAATCGCTACTAAGATTCTAGAGATTACTATGCTGTCAAAGTTAACCCAATATTTTCCCTGGGTCAGACAAGTCGACACTAAGGTCTCTCTGATTACCATTCCAGTGGAAGATATTCCAAGACTTTCGTATTGGTCAGTTGAATTGCTACTAAGATTCTCCTGATTACTATGCCAGTCAAAGTTAACCAAAGATTTTCCCTGGGTTAGACAGGTCGACACTAAGGTCTCTCTGATTACCATTCCAGTTGAAGAAGTTCCAAGACTTTCGTCTGGGTCAATTGAATCACTACTAAGATTCTCCTTATTACTATGCCAGTCAAAGTTAACCCAAGATTTTCCCTGGGTCATGTAGGTCGACACTAAGGTCTCTCTGATTACCATTCCAGTGGAAGATATTCCAAGATTTTTGTTTGGGTTAGTTGAATCGCTACTAAGATTCTCCTGATTACTATTCCATTCAAAGTTAACCCAAGATTTTCCCTGGGTCAGACAGGTCGACACTAAGGTCTCTCTGATTACCATTCCAGTGGAGGATATTCCAAGACTTTTGTCCGGGTCAGTTGAATCGCTATTAAGATTCTCCGTATTACTATGCCAGTCAAAGTTAACCAAAGATTTTCCCTGGTTCGGAGTGGTCGGCACTTAGGTCTCTCTGATTACCATTCCAGTGGAAGATATTCCAAGACTTTCGTCTGGGTCAGTTGAATCACTACTAAGATTCTCCTTATTACTATGCCAGTCAAAGTTAACCCAAGATTTTCCCTGGGTCAGACTGGTCGACACTAAGTTCTCTCTGATTACCATTCAAGTGGAAGAAGTTCCAAGACTTTCGTCTGGGTCAGTTGAATCGCTACTAAGATTCTCCTGATTATGATGCCAGTCAAAGTTAACCCAAGATTTTCCCTGGGTCACACAGGTCGACACTAAGGTCTCTCTGATTACCATTCCAGTGGAAGATAATCAAAGACTTTCGTCTGGGTTAGTTGAATCGCTACTAAGATTCTCCTGATTACTATGCCAGCCAAAGTTAACCCAATATTTTCCCTGGGTCAGACAATTCGACACTAAGGTCTCTCTGATTGCCATTCCAGTGGAAGATATTTAAAGACTTTCGTCTGGGTTAGTTAAATCGCTACTAAGATTCTCCTGATTACTATGCCATTCAAAGTTAACCCAAGATTTTCCCTGGGTCAGACAGGTTGACACTAAGATCTCTCTGATTACCATTCCAGTGGAAGATATTCTAAGACTTTCGTATGGGTCCGTTGAATCGCTACTAAGATTCTTTGGATTACTATGTCAGTCAAAGTTAACCCAAGATTTTCCCTGGGTCACACAGGTCGACACTAAGGTCTCTCTGATTACCAATCCAGTGGAAGGTATCAAAGACTTTCGTCTGGGTTAGTTGAATCGCTACTAAGATTCTCCTGATTACTATGCCCGTCAAAGTTAACCCAAGATTTTCCCTGGGTAAGACAAGTCAACACTAAGGTCTCTCTGATTGCCATTCCAGTGGAAGATATTCCAAGACTTTCGTCTGGGTCAGTTGAATCGCTACTAAGATTCTCCTGATTACTATGCCATTCAAAGTTAACCCAAGATTCTCCCTAGGTTAGACAGGCTGACACTAAGATCTCTCTGATTACCATTCTAGTGGAAGATATTCCAAGACTTTCGGCTGGGTCAGTTGAATCGCTACTAAGATTCTAGAGATTACTATGCTGTCAAAGTTAACCCAATAATTTCCCTGGGTCAGACAAGTCGACACTAAGGTCTCTCTGATTACCATTCCAGTGGAAGATATTCCAAGACTTTCGTATTGGTCAGTTGAATTGCTACTAAGATTCTCCTGATTACTATGCCAGTCAAAGTTAACCAAATATTTTCCCTGGGTTAGACAGGTCGACACTAAGGTCTCTCTAATTACCATTCCAGTTGAAGAAGTTCCAAGACTTTCGTCTGGGTCAATTGAATCACTACTAAGATTCTCCTTATTACTATGCCAGTCAAAGTTAACCAAAGATTTTCCCTGGGTCATGTAGGTCGACACTAAGGTCTCTCTGATTACCATTCTAGTGGAAGATATTCCAAGATTTTTGTTTGGGTTAGTTGAATCGCTACTAAGATTCTCCTGATTACTATGCCATTCAAAGTTAACCCAAGATTTTCCCTGGGTCAGACAGGTCGACACTAAGGTCTCTCTGATTACCATTCCAGTGGAGGATATTCCAAGACTTTTGTCCGGGTCAGTTGAATCGCTATTAAGATTCTCCGTATTACTATGCCAGTTAAAGTTAACCAAAGATTTTCCCTGGTTCGGAGTGGTCGGCACTAAGGTCTCTCTGATTACCATTCCAGTGGAAGATATTCCAAGACTTTCGTCTGGGTCAGTTGAATCACTACTAAGATTCTCCTTATTACTATGCCAGTCAAAGTTAACCCAAGATTTTCCCTAGGTCAGACTGGTCGACACTAAGTTCTCTCTGATTACCATTCAAGTGGAAGAAGTTCCAAGACTTTCGTCTGGGTCAGTTGAATCGCTACTAAGATTCTCCTGATTATGATGCCAGTCAAAGTTAACCCAAGATTTTCCCTGGGTCACACAGGTCGACACTAAGGTCTCTCTGATTACCATTCCAGTGGAAGATAATCAAAGACTTTCGTCTGGGTTAGTTGAATCGCTACTAAGATTCTCCTGATTACTATGCCAGCCAAAGTTAACCCAATATTTTCCCTGGGTCAGATAATTCGACACTAAGGTCTCTCTGATTGCCATTCCAGTGGAAGATATTTAAAGAATTTCGTCTGGGTTAGTTAAATCGCTACTAAGATTCTCCTGATTACTATGCCATTCAAAGTTAACCCAAGATTTTCCCTGGGTCAGACAGGTTGACACTAAGATCTCTCTGATTACCATTCCAGTGGAAGATATTCTAAGACTTTCGTATGGGTCCGTTGAATCACTACTAAGATTCTTTGGATTACTATGTCAGTCAAAGTTAACCCAAGATTTTCCCTGGGTCACACAGGTCGACACTAAGGTCTCTCTGATTACCAATCCAGTGGAAGGTATTCAAAGACTTTCGTCTGGGTTAGTTGAATCGCTACTAAGATTCTCCTGATTACTATGCCCGTCAAAGTTAACCCAAGATTTTCCCTGGGTAAGACAAGTCAACACTAAGGTCTCTCTGATTGCCATTCCAGTGGAAGATATTCCAAGACTTTCGTCTGGGTCAGTTGAATCGCTACTAAGATTCTCCTGATTACTATGCCATTCAAAGTTAACCCAAGATTCTCCCTAGGTTAGACAGGCTGACAATAAGATCTCTCTGATTACCATTCTAGTGGAAGATATTCCAAGACTTTCGGCTGGGTCAGTTGAATCGCTACTAAGATTCTAGAGATTACTATGCTGTCAAAGTTAACCCAATATTTTCCCTGGGTCAGACAAGTCGACACTAAGGTCTCTCTGATTACCATTCCAGTGGAAGATATTCCAAGACTTTCGTATTGGTCAGTTGAATTGCTACTAAGATTCTCCTGATTACTATGCCAGTCAAAGTTAACCAAAGATTTTCCCTGGGTTAGACAGGTCGACACTAAGGTCTCTCTGATTACCATTCCAGTTGAAGAAGTTCCAAGACTTTCGTCTGGGTCAATTGAATCACTACTAAGATTCTTCTTATTACTATGCCAGTCAAAGTTAACCCAAGATTTTCCCTGGGTCATGTAGGTCGACACTAAGGTCTCTCTGATTACCATTCTAGTGGAAGATATTCCAAGATTTTTGTTTGGGTTAGTTGAATCGCTACTAAGATTCTCCTGATTACTATGCCATTCAAAGTTAACCCAAGATTTTCCCTGGGTCAGACAGGTCGACACTAAGGTCTCTCTGATTACCATTCCAGTGGAGGATATTCCAAGACTTTTGTCCGGGTCAGTTGAATCGCTATTAAGATTCTCCGTATTACTATGCCAGTTAAAGTTAACCAAAGATTTTCCCTGGTTCAGAGTGGTCGGCACTAAGGTCTCTCTGATTACCATTCCAGTGGAAGATATTCCAAGACTTTCGTCTGGGTTAGTTGAATCAATACTAAGATTCTCCTTATTACTATGCCAGTCAAAGTTAACCCAAGATTTTTCCTGGGTCAGACAAGTCGACACTAAGTTCTCTCTGATTACCAATCAAGTGGAAGAAGTTCCAAGACTTTCGTCAGGGTCAGTTGATTCGCTACTAAGATTCTCCTGATTATGATGCCAGTCAAAGTTAACCCAAGATTTTCCCTGGGTCACACAGGTCGACACTAAGGTCTCTCTGATTACCATTCCAGTGGAAGATATTCAAAGACTTTCGTCTGGGTTAGTTGAATCGCTACTAAGATTCTCCTGATTACTATGCCAGTCAAAGTTAACCCAAGATTTTCCCTGGGTCAGACAATTCGACACTGAGGTCTCTCTGATTGCCATTCCAGTGGAAGATATTCAAAGACTTTCGTCTGGGTTAGTTGAATCCCTACTAAGATTCTCCTGATTACTATGCCATTCAAAGTTAACCCATGATTTTCCCTAGGTCAGACAGGTTGACACTAAGATCTCTCTGATTACCATTCCAGTGGAAGATATTCTAAGACTTTCGTATGGGTCCGTTGAATTGCTACTAAGATTCTCATGATTACTATGCCAGTTAAAGTTAACCCAAGATTTTCCCTTGGTCAGACAGGTGGACACTAAGGTCTCTCTGATTACCATCCCAGTGGAAGATATTCCAAGACTTTCGTCTAGGTCAGTTGAATCACTACTAAGATTCTCCTGATTACTATGCCAGTCAAAGTTAACCCAATATTTTCCCTGGGTCAGACAGGTCGACACTAAGGTCTCTCTGATTACCATTCAAGTGGAAGAAGTTCCAAGACTTTTGTCTGTGTCAGTTGAATCGCTACTAAGATTCTCCTGATTACTATGCTAGTCAAAGTTACCCCAAGATTTTCCCTGGGTCACACAGGTCGACACTAAGGTCTCTCTGATTACCATTCCAGTGGAAGATATTCAAAGACTTTTGTCTGGGTTAGTTGAATCGCTACTAAGATTCTCCTGATTACTATGCCAATCAAAGATAACCCAAGATTTTCCCTGGGTCAGACAAGTCGAAACTAAGGTCTCTCTGATTTCCATTTGAGTGGAAGATATTCCAAGATTTTTGTCTGTGTCAGTTGAATCGCTACTAAGATTCTCCTGATTACTATGCCATTCAAAGTTAACCCAAGATTTTCCCTGGGTCAGACAGGTTGACACTAAGATCTCTCTGATTACCATTCCAGTGGAAGATATTCTAAGACTTTCGTATGGGTCCGTTGAATCGCTACTAAGATTCTCCGGATTACTATGCCAGTCAAAGTTAACCCAAGATTTTCCCTTTGTCTGACAGGTGGACACTAAGATCTCTCTGACTACCATTGCAGTGGAAGATATTCCAAGACTTTCGTCTGGGTCAGTTGAATCACTACTAAGATTCTCCTAATTACTATGCCAGTCAACGTTAACCGAATATTTTCCAAGGGTCAGACAGGTTGAGACTAAGGTCTCTCAGATTACCATTCAAGTGGAAGACGTTCCAAGACTTTCGTTAGTGTCAGTTAAATCGATACTAAGATTCTCCTGATTACTATACCAGTAAAAGTTAACCCAAGATTTTCCCTAGGTCAGACAAGTCAACACTAAGGTCTCTCTGATTGCCATTCCAGTGAAAGATATTCCAAGACTTTCGTCTGGGTCAGTTGAATCGCTACTAAGATTCTCCTGATTACTATGCTAGTAAAAGTTAACCAAAGATTCTCCCTAGGTTAGACAGGTTGACACTAAGATCTCAGTGATTACCATTCCAGTGGAAGATATTCCAAGACTTTCGGCTGGCTCAGTTGAATCGCTACTAAGATTCTAGAGATTACTATGCTGTCAAAGTTAACCCAATATTTTCCCTGGGTCAGACAAGTCGACACTAAGGTCTCTTTGATTACCATTCCAGTGGAAGATATTCCAAGACTTTCGTATTGGTCAGTTGAATCGCTAGTAAGATTCTCCTGATTACTATGCCAGTCAAAGTTAACCAAAGATTTTCCCTGGGTCAGATAGGTCGACATTAGGGTCTCTCTGATTACCATTCCAGTGGAAGAAGTTTGCAAGACTTTCGTCTGGGTCAATTGAATCACTACTAAGATTCTCTTGATTACTATGCCAGTCAAAGTTAACCCAAGATTTTCCCTGGGTTAGGTAGGTCGACACTAAGGTCTCTCTGATTACCATTCCAGTGGAAGATATTCCAAGATTTTTGTTTGGGTTAGTTGAATCGCTACTAAGATTCTCCTGATTACTATGCCAGTCAAAGTTAACCCAAGATTTTCCATGGGTCAGACAGGTCGACACTAAGGTCTCTCTGATTACCATTCCAGTGGAGGATATTCCAAGACTTTTTTCTGGGTCAGTTGAATCGCTATTAAGATTCTCCATATTACTATGCCAGTCAAAGTTAACCCAAGATTTTCCCTGGGTCGGAGTGTTCGGCACTAAGGTCTCTCTAATTACCATTCTAGTGGAAGATATTCCAAGACTTTCGTCTGGGTCAGTTGAATCACTACTAAGATTCTCCTTATTACTATGCCAGTCAAAGTTAACCCAAGATTCTCCCTGGGTCAGACTGGTCGACACTAAGTTCTCTCTGATTACCAATCAAGTGGAAGAAGTTCCAAGACTTTCGTCTGGGTCAGTTGAATCGCTACTAAGATTCTCCTAATTATGATGCCAGTCAAAGTTAACCCAAGATTTTCCCTGGGTCACACAGGTCGACACTAAGGTCTCTCTGATTACCATTCCAGTGGAAGATATTCAAAGACTTTCGTCTGGGTTAGTTGAATCGCTACTAAGATTCTCCTGATTACTATGCCAGTCAAAGTTAACCCAAGATTTTCCCTGGGTTAGACAATTCGACACTGAGGTCTCTCTGATTACCATTCCAGTGGAAGATATTCAAAGACTTTCGTCTGGGTTAGTTGAATCGCTACTAAGATTCTCCTGATTACTATGCCATTCAAAGTTAACCCATGATTTTCCCTAGGTCAGACAGGTTGACACTAAGATCTCTCTGATTACCATTCCATTGGAAGATATTCTAAGACTTTCGTATGGGTCCGTTGAATCGCTACTAAGATTCTCATGATTACTATGCCAGTTAAAGTTAACCCAAGATTTTCCCTTGGTCAGACAGGTGGACACTAAGGTCTCTCTAATTACCATTCCAGTGGAAGATATTCCAAGAATTTCGTCTAGGTCAGTTGAATCACTACTAAGATTCTCCTGATTACTATGCCAGTCAAAGTTAACCCAATATTTTCCCTGGGTCAGACAGGTCGACACTAAGGTCTCTCTGATTACCATTCAAGTGGAAGAAGTTCCAAGAATTTCGTCTGTGTCAGTTAAATTGCTACTAAGATTCTCCTGATTATTATGCCAGTCAAAGTTAACCGAAGATTTTCCCTGGGTCTGACAGGTGGACACTAAGATCTCTGTGATTACCATTCCAGTGGAAGATATTCCAAGACTTTCGTCTGGGTCAGTTGAATCACTACTAAGATTCTCCTAATTACAATGCCAGTAAAAGTTAACCGAATATTTTCCTAGGGTCAGACAGGTTGAGACTGAGGTCTCTCAGATTACCATTCAAGTGGAAGAAGTTCCAAGACTTTCGTCTGTGTCTGTTGAATCGCTACTAAGATTCTCTTGATTACTATACCAGTAAAAGTTAACCCAAGATTTTCCCTAGGTCAGACAAGTCAACACTAAGGTCTCTCTGATTGCCATTCCAGTGGATGATATTCCAAGATTTTCGTCTGGGTCAGTCGAATCGCTACTAAGATTCTCCTGATTACTATGCTAGTCAAAGTTAACCCAAGATTCTCCCTAGGTTAGACAGGTTGACACTAAGATCTCAGTGATTACCATTCCAGTGGAAGATATTCCAAGACTTTCGGCTGGGTCAGTTGAATCGCTACTAAGATTCTAGAGATTACTATGCTGTCAAAGTTAACCCAATATTTTCCCTGGGTCAGACAAGTCGACACTACGGTCTCTCTGATTACCATTCCAGTGGAAGATATTCCAAGACTTTCGTATTGGTCAGTTGAGTCGCTACTAAGATTCTCCTGATTATTATGCCAGTCAAAGTTAACCAAATATTTTCCCTGGGTCAGATTAGTCGACATTAGGGTCTCTCTGATTACCATTCCAGTGGAAGAAGTTTGCAAGACTTTCGTCTGGGTCAATTGAATCACTACTAAGATTCTCCTGATTACTATGCCAGTCAAAGTTAACCCAAGATTTTCCCTGGGTCAAGTAGGTCGACACTAAGGTCTCTCTGATTACCATTCCAGTGGAAGATATTCCAAGATTTTTGTTTGGGTTTGTTGAATCTCTACTAAGATTCTCCTGATTACTAAGCCAGTCAAAGTTAATTCAAGATTTTCCCTGGGTCAGACAGGTCCACACTAAGGTCTCTCTGATTACCACTCCAGTGGAGGATATTCCAAGACTTTTGTCTGGGTCAGTTGAATCGCTATTAAGATTCTCCATATTACTATGCTAGTCAAAGTTAACCCAAGATTTTCCCTGGGTCACACAGGTCGACACTAAGGTCTCTCTGATTACCATTCCAGTGGAAGATATTCAAAGACTTTCGTCTGGGTTAGTTGAATCGCTACTAAGATTCTCCTGATTACTATGCCAGCAAAGTTAACCCAAGATTTTCCCTGGGTCAGACAATTCGACACTGAGGTCTCTCTGATTGCCATTCCAGTGGAAGATATTCAAAGACTTTCGTCTGGGTTAGTTGAATCGCTACTAAGATTCTCCTGATTACTATGCCATTCAAAGTTAACCCATGATTTTCCCTAGGTCAGACAGGTTGACACTAAGATCTCTCTGATTACCATTCCAGTGGAAGATATTCTAAGACTTTCGTATGGGTCCGTTGAATCGCTACTAAGATTCTCATGATTACTATGCCAGTTAAAGTTAACCCAAGATTTTCCCTTGGTCAGACAGGTGGACACTAAGGTCTCTCTGATTACCATCCCAGTGGAAGATATTCCAAGACTTTCGTCTAGGTCAGTTGAATCACTACTAAGATTCTCCTGATTACTATGCCAGTCAAAGTTAACCCAATATTTTCCCTGGGTCAGACAGGTCGACACTAAGGTCTCTCTGATTACCATTCAAGTGGTAGAAGTTCCAAGACTTTTGTCTGTGTCAATTGAATCGCTACTAAGATTCTCCTGATTACTATGCTAGTCAAAGTTACCCCAAGATTTTCCCTTGGTCACACAGGTCGACAGTAAGGTCTCTCTGATTACCATTCCAGTGGAAGATATTCAAAGACTTTTGTTTGGGTTAGTTGAATCGCTACTAAGATTCTCCTGATTACTATGCCAGTCAAAGATAACCCAAGATTTTCCCTGGGTCAGACAAGTCGAAACTAAGGTCTCTCTGATTTCCATTTCAGTGGAAGATATTCCAAGATTTTTGTCTGTGTCAGTTGAATCGCTACTAAGATTCTCCTGATTACTATGCCATTCAAAGTTAACCCAAGATTTTCCCTGGGTCAGACAGGTTGACACTAAGATCTCTCTGATTACCATTCCAGTGGAAGATATTCTAAGACTTTCGTATGGGTCCGTTGAATCGCTACTAAGATTCTCCGGATTACTATGCCAGTCAAAGTTAACCCAAGATTTTCCCTTTGTCTGACAGGTGGACACTAAGATCTCTCTGATTACCATTGCAGTGGAAGATATTCCAAGACTTTCGTCTGGGTCAGTTGAATCACTACTAAGATTCTCCTAATTACTATGCCAGTCAAAGTTAATCGAATATTTTCCCAGGGTCAGACAGGTTGAGACTAAGGTCTCTCAGATTACCATTCAAGTGGAAGACGTTCCAAGACTTTCGTCTGTGTCAGTTGAATCGATACTAAGATTCTCCTGATTACTATACCAGTAAAAGTTAACCCAAGATTTTCCCTAGGTCAGACAAGTCAACACTAAGGTCTCTCTGATTGCCATTCCAGTGGAAGATATTCCAAGACTTTCGTCTGGGTCAGTTGAATCGCTACTAAGATTCTCCTGATTACTATGCTAGTCAAAGTTAACCAAAGATTCTGATTACCAATCAAGTGGAAGAAGTTCCAAGACTTTCGTATGGGTCAGTTGAATCGCTACTAAGATTCTCCTGATTATGATGCCAGTCAAAGTTAACCCAAGAGTTTCCCTGGGTCACACAGGTCGACACTAAGATCTCTCTGATTACCATTCCAGTGGAAGATATTCAAAGACTTTCGTCTGGGTTAGTTGAATCGCTACTAAGATTCTCCTGATTACTATGCCAGTCAAAGTTAACCCAAGATTTTCCCTGGGTCAGACAATTCGACACTGAGGTCTCTCTGATTGCCATTCCAGTGGAAGATATTCCAAGACTTTCGTCTGGGTCAGTTGAATCACTACTAAGATTCTCCTTATTACTATGCCAGTCAAAGTTAACCCAAGATTTTCCCTGGGCCAGACTGGTCGACACTAAGTTCTCTCTGATTACCAATCAAGTGGAAGAAGTTCCAAGACTTTCGTCTGGGTCAGTTGAATCGCTACTAAGATTCTCCTGATTATGATGCCAATCAAAGTTAACCCAAGATTTTCCCTGGGTCACACAGGTCGACACTAAGGTCTCTCTGATTACCATTCCAGTGGAAGATATTCAAAGACTTTCGTCTGGGTTAGTTGAATCGCTACTAAGATTCTCCTGATTAATATGCCAGTCAAAGTTAACCCAAGATTTTCCCTGGGTCAGACAATTCGACACTGAGGTCTCTCTGATTGCCATTCCAGTGGAAGATAATCAAAGACTTTCGTTTGGGTTAGTTGAATCGCTACTAAGATTCTCCTGATTACTATGCCATTCAAAGTTAACCCATGATTTTCCCTAGGTCAGACAGGTTGACACTAAGATCTCTCTGATTACCATTCCATTGGAAGATATTCTAAGACTTTCGTATGGGTCCGTTGAATCGCTACTAAGATTCTCATGATTACTATGCCAGTTAAAGTTAACCCAAGATTTTCCCTTGGTCAGACAGGTGGACACTAAGGTCTCTCTAATTACCATTCCAGTGGAAGATATTCCAAGAATTTCGTCTAGGTCAGTTGAATCACTACTAAGATTCTCCTGATTACTATGCCAGTCAAAGTTAACCCAATATTTTCCCTGGGTCAGACAGGTCGACACTAAGGTCTCTCTGATTACCATTCAAGTGGAAGAAGTTCCAAGAATTTATTACCATTCAAGTGGAAGAAGTTCCAAGACTTTTGTCTGTGTCAGTTGAATCGCTACTAAGATTCTCCTGATTACTATGCCATTCAAAGTTAACCCAAGATTTTCCCTGGGTCACACAGGTCGACACTAAGGTCTCTCTGATTACCATTCCAGTGGAAGATATTCAAAGACTTTTGTCTGGGTTAGTTGAATTGCTACTAAGATTCTCCTGATTACTATGCCAGTCAAAGTTAACCCAAGATTTTCCCTGGGTCAGACAAGTCGAAACTAAGGTCTCTCTGATTTCCATTTCAGTGGAAGATATTCCAAGATTTTCGTCTGTGTCAGTTAAATCGCTACTAAGATTCTCCTGATTACTATGCCATTCAAAGTTAACCCAAGATTTTCCCTGGGTCAGACAGGTTGACACTAGGATCTCTCTGATTACCATTCCAGTGGAAGATATTCTAAGACTTTTGTATGGGTCCGTTGAATCGCTACTAAGATTCTCCGGATTGTTATGCCAGTCAAAGTTAACCCAAGATTTTCCTTGGGTCTGACAGGTGGACACTAAGATCTCTGTGATTACCATTCCAGTGGAAGATATTCCAAGACTTTCGTCTGGGTCAGTTGAATCACTACTAAGATTCTCCTAATTACAATGCCAGTCAAAGTTAACCGAATATTTTCCTAGGGTCAGACAGGTTGAGACTAAGGTCTCTCAGATTACCATTCAAGTGGAAGAAGTTCCAAGACTTTCGTCTGTGTCAGTTGAATCGCTACTAAGATTCTCCTGATTACTATACCAGTAAAAGTTAACCCAAGATTTTCCCTAGGTCAGACAAGTCAACACTAAGGTCTCTCTGATTGCCATTCCAGTGGATGATATTCAAAGATTTTCGTCTGGGTCAGTTAAAGCGCTACTAAGATTCTCCTGATTACTATGCTAGTCAAAGTTAACCCAAGATTCTCCCTAGGTTAGACAGGTTGACACTAAGATCTCAGTGATTACCATTCCAGTGGAAGATATTCCAAGACTTTCGGCTGGGTCAGTTGAATCGCTACTAAGATTCTAGAGATTACTATGCTGTCAAAGTTAACCCAATATTTTCCCTGGGTCAGACAAGTCGACACTAAGGTCTCTCTGATTACCATTCCAGTGGAAGATATTCCAAGACTTTCGTATTGGTCAGTTGAATCGCTACTAAGATTCTCCTGATTATTATGCCAGTCAAAGTTAACCAAATATTTTCCCTGGGTCAGATAGGTCGACATTAGGGTCTCTCTGATTACCATTCCAGTGGAAGAAGATTGCAAGACTTTTTCTGGGTCAATTGAATCACTACTAAGATTCTCCTGATTACTATGCCAGTCAAAGTTAACCCAAGATTTTCCCTGGGTCAAGTAGGTCGACACTAAGGTCTCTCTGATTACCATTCCAGTGGAAGATATTCTAAGATTTTTGTTTGGGTTTGTTAAATCTCTACTAAGATTCTCCTGATTACTAAGCCACTCAAAGTTAACCCAAGATTTTCCCTGGGTCAGACAGGTCCACACTAAGGTCTCTCTGATTACCACTCCAGTGGAGGATATTCCAAGACTTTTGTCTGGGTCAGTTGAATCGCTATTAAGATTCTCCATATTACTATGCTAGTCAAAGTTAACCCAAGATTTTCCCTAGGTCGGAGTGGTCGGCACTAAGGTCTCTCTAATAACCATTCTAGTGGAAGATATTCCAAGACTTTCGTCTAGGTCAGTTGAATCACTACTAAGATTCTCCTTATTACTATGCCAGTCAAAGTTAACCCAAGATTTTCCCTGGGTCAGACTGGTCGACACTAAGTTCTGTCTGATTACCATTCAAGTGGAAGAAGTTCCAAGACATTCGTCTGGGTCAGTTGAATCGCTACTAAGATTCTCCTGATTATGATGCCAGTCAAAGTTAACCCAACATTTTCCCTGGGTCACACAGGTCGACACTAAGGCCTCTCTGATTACCATTCTAGTGGAAGATAATCAAAGACTTTCGTCTGGGTTAGTTGAATCGCTACTAAGATTCTCTTGATTACTATGCCAGCCAAAGTTAATCCAAGATTTTCCCTGGGTCAGACAATTCAACACTAAGGTCTCTCTGATTTCCATTCCAGTGGAAGATATTTAAAGACTTTCGTCTGGGTTAGTTGAATTGCTACTAAGATTCTCCTGATTACTATGCCATTCAAAGTTAACCCATGATTTTCCCTAGGTCAGACAAGTTGACACTAAGATCTCTCTGATTACCATTCCAGTGGAAGAAAGTCTAAGACTTTCGTATGGGTCCGTTGAATCGCTACTAAGATTCTCCTGATTACTATGCCATTTAAAGTTAACACAAGAATTTCCCTGGGTAAGATAGGTGGACACTAAGGTCTCTCTGATTACCATTCCAGTGGAAGATATTCAAATACTTTCGTATGGGTTAGTTGAAGCGCTACTAAGATTCTCCTGATTACTATGCCATTCAGAGTTAACCCAAGATTTTCCCTGGGTCACACAGGTTGACACTAAGATCTCTCTGATTACCATTCCAGTGGAAGATATTCTAAGACTTTCGTATGGGTCCGTTGAATCGCTACTAAGATTCTCCGGATTACTATGCCAGTCAAAGTTAACACAATATTTTCCCTGGGTCACACAGGTCGACACTAAGGTCTCTCTGATTACCATTCCAGTGGAAGATATTCAAAGACTTTCGTCTGGGTTAGTTGAATCGCTACTAAGATTCTCCTGATTACTATGCCAGTCAAAGTTAACCCAAGATTTTCCCTGGGCCAGACAAGTCAACACTAAGGTCTCTCTGATTTCCATTCCAGTGGAAGATATTCCAAGACTTTCGTCTGGGTCACTTGAATCGTTACTAAGATTCTCCTGATTACTATGCCATTCAAAGTTAACCCAAGATTCTCCCTAGGTTAGACAGGTTGACACTAAGATCTCTATGATTACAATTCCAGTGGAAGATATTCCAAGACTTTCGGCTGGGTCAGTTGAATCGCTACTAAGATTCTCCAGATTACAATGCTGTCAAAGTTAACCCAATATTTTCCATGGGTCAGACAAGTCGACACTAAGGTCTCTCTGATTACCATTCCAATGGAAGATATTCCAAGACTTTTGTATTGGTCAGTTGAATCGCTACTAAGATTCTCTTGATTACTATGCCAGTCAAAGTTAACCAAATATTTTCCCTGGGTCAGACAGGTCGACACTAAGGTCTCTCAGATAACCATTCCAGTGGAAGAAGTTCCAAGACTTTCGTTTGGGTCAATTGAATCACTACTAAGATTCTCCTGATTAATATGCCAGTCAAAGTTAACCCAAGATTTTCCTGGGTCAGGTAGGTAGACACTAAGGTCTCTCTGATTACCATTCCAGTGGAAGATATTCCAAGATTTTTGT
This sequence comes from Vicia faba, assembly GCA_948472305.1. NCBI lineage: Eukaryota > Viridiplantae > Streptophyta > Magnoliopsida > Fabales > Fabaceae > Vicia > Vicia faba. Next base: position 781,403,802 of record OX451736.1, read on the forward strand.
TTGGGTTAGTTGAATCGCTACTAAGATTCCCCTGATTACTATGCCAGTCAAAGTTAACCCAAGATTTTCCCTGGGTCAGACAGGTGGACACTAAGGTTCTCTGATTACCATTCCAGTGGAGGATATTCCAAGACTTTTGTCTGGGTCAGTTGAATCGCTATTAAGATTCTCCATATTACTATGCCAGTCAAAGTTAACCCAATATTTTCCCTGGGTCAGAGAGGTCGGCACTAAGGTCTCTCTGATTACCATTCCAGTGGAATATATTCCAAGACTTACGTCTGGGTCAGTTGAATCACTACTAAGATTCTCCTGATTACTATGCCAGTCAAAGTTAACCGAAGATTTTCCCTGGGTCAGAAAGGTCGACACTAAGTTCTCTCTGATTACCATTCAAGTAGAAGAAGTTCCAAGACTTTCATCTGGGTCAGTTGAATCGCTACTAAGATTCTCCTGATTACGATGCCAGTCAAAGTTAACCCAAGATTTTCCATGGGTTACACAGGTCGACACTAAGGTCTCTCTGATTACCATTCCAGTGGAAGATATTCCAAGATTTTCGTCTGGGTCAGTTGAATCGCTACTAAGATTCTAGAGATTACTATGCTGTCAAAGTTAACCCAATATTTTCCCTGGGTCTGACAAGTCGACACTAAGGTCTCTCTGATTACCATTCCAGTGGAAGATATTCCAAGACTTTCGTATTGGTCAGTTGAATCGCTACTAAGAGTTTCCTGATTATTATGCCAGTCAAAGTTAACCAAATATTTTCCCTGCGTCAGATAGGTCGACATTAGGGTCTCTCTGATTACCATTCCAGTGGAAGAAGTTTGCAAGACTTTCGTCTGGGTCAATTGAATCACTACTAAGATTCTCCTGATTATTATGCCAGTCAAAGTTAACCCAAGATTTTCCCTGGGTCAAGTAGGTCGACACTAAGGTCTCACTGATTACCATTCCAGTGGAAGATATTCCAAGATTTTTGTTTGGGTTTTTTGAATCTCTAATAAGATTCTCCTAATTACTATGCCAGTCAAAGTTAACTCAAGATTTTCCCTGGGTCAGACAGGTCCACACTAAGGTCTCTCTGATTACCACTCCAGTGGAGGATATTCCAAGACTTTTCTCTGGGTCAGTTGAATCGCTATTAAGATTCTCCATATTACTATGCCAGTCAAAGTTAACCCAAGATTTTCCCTGGGTCGGAGTGGTCGGCACTAAGGTCTCTCTAATTACCATTCTAGTGGAAGATATTCCAAGACTTTCGTCTGGGTCAGTTGAATCACTACTAAGATTCTCCTTATTACTATGCTAGTCAAAGTTAACCCAAGATTTTCCCTGGGTCAGACTGGTCGACACTAAGTTCTCTCTGATTACCATTCAAGTGGAAGAAGTTCCAAGACTTTCGTCTGGGTCAGTTGAATCGCTACTAAGATTCTCTTGATTACTATGCCAGCCAAAGTTAATCCAAGATTTTCCCTGGGTCAGACAATTCAACACTAAGGTCTCTCTGATTACCATTCCAGTGGAAGATATTCAAATACTTTCGTATGGGTTAGTTAAATCGCTACTAAGATTCTCCTGATTACTATGCCATTCAAAGTTAACCCAAGATTTTCCCTGGGTCACACAGGTTGACACTAAGATCTCTCTGATTACCATTCCAGTGGAAGATATTCTAAGACTTTCGTATGGGTCCGTTGAATCGCTACTAAGATTCTCCGGATTACTATGCCAGTCAAAGTTAACCCAAGATTTTCCCTGGGTCAGACAAGTCGAAACTAAGGTCTCTCTGATTACCATTCCAGTGGAAGATATTCAAAGACTTTCGTCTGGGTTAGTTGAATCGCTACTAAGATTCTCCTGATTATTATGCCAGTCAAAGTTAACCCAAGATTTTCCCTGGGCCATCAAGTCAACACTAAGGTCTCTCTGATTGCCATTCCAGTGGAAGATATTCCAAGACTTTCGTCTGGGTCAGTTGAATCGCTACTAAGATTCTCCTAATTACTTTGCCATTCAAAGTTAACCCAAGATTCTCCCTAGGTTAGACAGGTTGACACTAAGATCTCTCTTATTACAATTCCAGTGGAAGATATTCCAAGACTTTCGGCTGGGTCAGTTGAGTCGCTACTAAGATTCTCCAGATTACAATGCTGTCAAAGTTAACCCAATATTTTCCATGGGTCAGACAAGTCGACACTAAGGTCTCTCTGATTACCATTCCAATGGAAGATATTCCAAGACTTTCATATTGGTCAGTTGAATCGCTACTAAGATTCTCCTGATTACTATGCAAGTCAAAGTTAACCCAAGATTTTCCCTGGGTCAGGTAGGTCGACACTAAGGTCTCTCTGATTACCATTCCAGTGGAAGATATTCCAAGATTTTTGTTTGGGTTAGTTGAATCGCTACTAAGATTCTCCTGATTACTATGCCAGTCAAAGTTAACCCAAGATTTTCCCTAGGTCAGACAGGTCGACACTAAGGTTCTCTGATTACCATTCCAGTGGATGATATTCCAAGACTTTTGTCTGGGTCAGTTGAATCGCTATTAAGATTCTCCATATTACTATGCCAGTCAAAGTTAACCCAAGATTTTCCCTGGGTCAGATAGGTCGGCACTAAGGTCTCTCTGATTACCATTCCAGTGGAATATATTCCAAGACTTACGTCTGGGTCAGTTGAATCACTACTAAGATTCTCCTGATTACTATGCCAGTCAAAGTTAACCCAAGATTTTACCTGGGTCAGAAAGGTCGACACTAAGTTCTCTCTGATTACCATTCAAGTAGAAGAAGTTCCAAGACTTTCATCTGGGTCAGTTGAATCGCTACTAAGATTCTCCTGATTAAGATGCCAGTCAAAGTTAACCCAAGATTTTCCATGGGTCACACAGGTCGACACTAAGGTCTCTCTGATTACCATTCCAGTGGAAGATATTCAAAGACTTTCGTCTGGGTTAGTTGAATCGCTACTAAGATTCTCCTGATTACTATGCCAGTCAAAGTTAACACAAGATTTTCCCTGGGTCAGACAAGTCGACACTAAGGTATCTCTGATTGCAATTCCAGTGAAAGATATTCCAAGACTTTCGTATGGGTCAGTTGAATCGCTACTAAGATTCTCCTGATTACTAGGCCATTCAAAGTTAACCCAAGATTTTCCATGGGTGAGACAGGTTGACACTACGATCTCTCTGATTACCATTCCAATGGAAGATATTCCAAGACTTTCGTCTGGGTCATTTGAATCGCTACTAAGATTCTCCTGATTACTATGCCATTCAAAGTTAACCCAAGATTTTCCATGGGTCAGACAGGTTGACACTAAGATCTCTCTGATTACCATTCCAGTAGAAGATATTCTAAGACTTTCGTATGGGTCTGTTGAATCGCTACTAAGATTCTCCGGATTACTATGCCAGTCAAAGTTAACCCAAGATTTTCCCTGGGTCAGACAGGTGGACACTAAGGTCTCTCTGATTACCATTCCAGTGGAAGATATTCCAAGACTTTCGTCTGGGTTAGTTGAATCACTACTAAGATTCTCCTGATTACTATGCCAGTCAAAGTTAACTCAATATTTTCCCTGGGTCAGACAGGTCGACACTAAGGTCTCTCTGATTACCATTCAAGTGGAAGAAGTTCCAAGACTTTCGTCTGTGTCAGTTGAATCGCTACTAAGATTCTCCTGATTACTATGCCAGTCAAAGTTAACCCAAGATTTTCCCTGGGTCACACAGGTCGACACTAAGGTCTCTCTGATTACCATTCCAGTGGAAGATATTCAAAGACTTTCGTCTGGGTTAGTTGAATCGCTACTAAGATTCTCCTGATTACTATGCCCGTCAAAGTTAACCCAAGATTTTCCCTGGGTCAGACAAGTCAACACTAAGGTCTCTCTGATTGCCATTCCAGTGGAAGATATTCCAAGACTTTCGTCGGGGTCAGTTGAATCGCTACTAAGATTCTCCTGATTACTATGCCATTCAAAGTTAAACCAATATTTTCCCTGGGTTAGAAAGGTTGACACTAAGATCTCTCTGATTACCATTCCAGTGGAAGATATTCCAAGACTTTCGTCTGGGTCAGTTGAATCGCTACTAAGATTCTCCATATTACTATGCGTGTTAAAGTTAACCCAAGATTTTCCCTGGGTCAGACAAGTCGACACTAAGGTCTCTCCTGATTACGGTTCCAGTGGAAGATATTCCAAGACTTTCGTCTAGGTCAGTTGAATCGCTACTAAGATTCTCCTGATTACGATGCCAGTCAAAGTTAACCAAAGATTTTCCCTGGGTCAGACTGGTCGACACTAAGGTCTCTCTGATTACCATTCCAATGGAAGAAGTTCCAAGACTTTCGCATGGGTCAATTTAATCACTACTAAGATTCTCCTGATTACTATGCCAGTCAAAGTTAACCCAAGATTTTCCCTGGGTCAGGTAGGTCGACACTAAGGTCTCTCTGATTACCATTCCAGTGGAAGATATTCCCATATTTTTGTTTGGGTTAGTTGAATCGCTACTAAGATTCTCCTGATTACTATGCCAGTCAAAGTTAACCCAAGATTTTCCCTGGGTCAGACAGGTCGACACTAAGGTCTCTCTGATTACCATTCCAGTGGAGGATATTCCAAGACTTTTGTCTGGGTCAGTTGAATCGCTATTAAGATTCTCCATATTACTATGCCAGTCAAAGTTAACCCAAGATTTTCCCTGGGTCAGAGAGGTCGGCCCTAAGGTCTCTCTGATTACCATTCCAGTGGAAGATATTCCAAGACTTACGTCTGGGTTAGTTGAATCACTACTAAGATTCTCCTGATTACTATGCCAGTCAAAGTTAACCCAAGATTTTCCCTGGGTCAGAAAGGTCGACACTAAGTTCTCTCTGAATACCATTCAAGTGGAAGAAGTTCCAAGACTTTCGTCTGGGTCAGTTGAATCGCTACTAAGATTCTCCTTATTACGATGCCAGTCAAAGTTAACCCAAGATTTTCCATGGGTCACACAGGTCGATACTAAGGTCTCTCTGATTACCATTCCAGTGGAAGATATTCAAAGACTTTCGTCTGGGTTAGTTGAATCGCTACTAAGATTCTCCTGATTACTATGCCAGTCAAAGTTAACCCAAGATTTTCCCTGGGTCAGACAAGTCGACACTAAGGTCTCTCTGATTGCCATTCCTGTGGAAGATATTCCATGACATTCGTATGGGTCAGTTGAATCTCTACTAAGATTCTCCTGATTACTATGCCATTCAAATTTAACCCAAGATTTTCCATGGGTCAAACAGGTTGACACTACGATCTCTCTGATTACCATTCCAGTGGAAGATATTCCAAGATATTCGTCTGGGTCAGTTGAATCGCTATTAAGATTCTCCATATTACTATGCGTGTTAAAGTTAACCCAAGATTTTCCCTGGGCCAGACAAGTCGACACTAAGGTCTCTCTGATTACCATTCCAGTGGAAGATATTCCAAGACTTTCATCTAGGTCAGTTGAATCGCTACTAAGATTCTCCTGATTATGATGCCAGTCAAAGTTAACCAAAGATTTTCCCTGGGTCAGACAGGTTGACACTAAGGTCTCTCTGATTACCATTCCAGTGGAAGAAGGTCCAAGCCTTTCGTCTGGGTCAATTGAATCGCTACTAAGATTCTCCTGATTACTATTCCAGTCAAAGTTAACCCAAGATTTTCCCTGGGTCAGAAAGGTCGACACTAAGTTCTTTTTGATTACCATTCAAGTGGAAGAAGTTCCAAGACTTTCGTCTGGGTCAGTTGAATCGCTACTAAGATTCTCCTGATTACGATGCCATTCAAAGTTAACCCAAGATTTTCCATGGGTCACACAGGTCGACACTAAGGTCTCTCTGATTACCATTCCAGTGGAAGATATTCAAAGACTTTCGTCTGGGTTAGTTGAATCGCTACTAAGATTATCCTGATTACTATGCCAGTCAAAGTTAACACAAGATTTTCCCTGGGTCAGACAAGTCGACACTAAGGTATCTCTGATTGCAATTCCAGTGAAAGATATTCCAAGACTTTCGTATGGGTCAGTTGAATCGCTACTAAGATTCTCCTGATTACTAGGCCATTCAAAGTTAACCCAAGATTTTCCATGGGTGAGACAGGTTGACACTACGATCTCTCTGATTACCATTCCAATGGAAGATATTCCAAGACTTTCGTCTGGGTCATTTGAATCGCTACTAAGATTCTCCTGATTACTATGCCATTCAAAGTTAACCCAAGATTTTCCATGGGTCAGACAGGTTGACACTAAGATCTCTCTGATTACCATTCCAGTAGAAGATATTCTAAGACTTTCGTATGGGTCTGTTGAATCGCTACTAAGATTCTCCGGATTACTATGCCAGTCAAAGTTAACCCAAGATTTTCCCTGGGTCAGACAGGTGGACACTAAGGTGTCTCTGATTACCATTCCAGTGGAAGATATTCCAAGACTTTCGTCTGGGTTAGTTGAATCACTACTAAGATTCTCCTGATTACTATGCCAGTCAAAGTTAACTCAATATTTTCCCTGGGTCAGACAGGTCGACACTAAGGTCTCTCTGATTACCATTCAAGTGGAAGAAGTTCCAAGACTTTCGTCTGTGTCAGTTGAATCGCTACTAAGATTCTCCTGATTACTATGCCAGTCAAAGTTAACCCAAGATTTTCCCTGGGTCACACAGGTCGACACTAAGGTCTCTCTGATTACCATTCCAGTGGAAGATATTCAAAGACTTTCGTCTGGGTTAGTTGAATCGCTACTAAGATTCTCCTGATTACTATGCCCGTCAAAGTTAACCCAAGATTTTCCCTGGGTCAGACAAGTCAACACTAAGGTCTCTCTGATTGCCATTCCAGTGGAAGATATTCCAAGACTTTCATCGGGGTCAGTTGAATCGCTACTAAGATTCTCCTGATTACTATGCCATTCAAAGTTAAACCAATATTTTCCCTGGGTTAGAAAGGTTGACACTAAGATCTCTCTGATTACCATTCCAGTGGAAGATATTCCAAGACTTTCGTCTGGGTCAGTTGAATCGCTACTAAGATTCTCCATATTACTATGCGTGTTAAAGTTAACCCAAGATTTTCCCTGGGTCAGACAAGTCGACACTAAGGTCTCTCCTGATTACGATTCCAGTGGAAGATATTCCAAGACTTTCGTCTAGGTCAGTTGAATCGCTACTAAGATTCTCCTGATTACGATGCCAGTCAAAGTTAACCAAAGATTTTCCCTGGGTCAGACTGGTCGACACTAAGGTCTCTCTGATTACCATTCCAATGGAAGAAGTTCCAAGACTTTCGCATGGGTCAATTTAATCACTACTAAGATTCTCCTGATTACTATGCCAGTCAAAGTTAACCCAAGATTTTCCCTGGGTCAGGTAGGTCGACACTAAGGTCTCTCTGATTACCATTCCAGTGGAAGATATTCCCATATTTTTGTTTGGGTTAGTTGAATCGCTACTAAGATTCTCCTGATTACTATGCCAGTCAAAGTTAACCCAAGATTTTCCCTGGGTCAGACAGGTCGACACTAAGGTCTCTCTGATTACCATTCCAATGGAGGATATTCCAAGACTTTTGTCTGGGTCAGTTGAATCGCTATTAGGATTCTCCATATTACTATGCCAGTCAAAGTTAACCCAAGATTTTCCCTGGGTCAGAGAGGTCGGCCCTAAGGTCTCTCTGATTACCATTCCAGTGGAAGATATTCCAAGACTTACGTCTGGGTTAGTTGAATCACTACTAAGATTCTCCTGATTACTATGCCAGTCAAAGTTAACCCAAGATTTTCCCTGGGTCAGAAAGGTCGACACTAAGTTCTCTCTGAATACCATTCAAGTGGAAGAAGTTCCAAGACTTTCGTCTGGGTCAGTTGAATCGCTACTAAGATTCTCCTTATTACGATGCCAGTCAAAGTTAACCCAAGATTTTCCATGGGTCACACAGGTCGATACTAAGGTCTCTCTGATTACCATTCCAGTGGAAGATATTCAAAGACTTTCGTCTGGGTTAGTTGAATCGCTACTAAGATTCTCCTGATTACTATGCCAGTCAAAGTTAACCCAAGATTTTCCCTGGGTCAGACAAGTCGACACTAAGGTCTCTCTGATTGCCATTCCTGTGGAAGATATTCCATGACATTCGTATGGGTCAGTTGAATCTCTACTAAGATTCTCCTGATTACTATGCCATTCAAATTTAACCCAAGATTTTCCATGGGTCAAACAGGTTGACACTACGATCTCTCTGATTACCATTCCAGTGGAAGATATTCCAAGATATTCGTCTGGGTCAGTTGAATCGCTATTAAGATTCTCCATATTACTATGCGTGTTAAAGTTAACCCAAGATTTTCCCTGGGCCAGACAAGTCGACACTAAGGTCTCTCTGATTACCATTCCAGTGGAAGATATTCCAAGACTTTCATCTAGGTCAGTTGAATCGCTACTAAGATTCTCCTGATTATGATGCCAGTCAAAGTTAACCAAAGATTTTCCCTGGGTCAGACAGGTTGACACTAAGGTCTCTCTGATTACCATTCCAGTGGAAGAAGGTCCAAGCCTTTCGTCTGGGTCAATTGAATCGCTACTAAGATTCTCCTGATTACTATTCCAGTCAAAGTTAACCCAAGATTTTCCCTGGGTCAGAAAGGTCGACACTAAGTTCTTTTTGATTACCATTCAAGTGGAAGAAGTTCCAAGACTTTCGTCTGGGTCAGTTGAATCGCTACTAAGATTCTCATGATTACGATGCCATTCAAAGTTAACCCAAGATTTTCCATGGGTCACACAGGTCGATACTAAGTTCTCTCTGATTACCACTCCAATGGAAGATATTCAAAGACTTTCGTCTGGGTTAGTTGAATCGCTACTAAGATTCTCCTGATTACTATGCCAATAAAAGTTAACCCAAGATTTTCCCTGGGTCAGACAAGGCGACACTAAGGTCTCTCTGATTGCCATTCCAGTGGAAGATATTCCAAGACATTCGGATGGGTCAATTGAATCGCTACTAAGATTCTCCTGATTACTATGCCATTCAAAGTTAACCCAAGATTTTCCATGGGTCAGACATGTTGACACTACGATCTCTCTGATTACCATTCCAGTGGAAGATATTCCAAGACTTTCGTCTGGGTCAGTTGAATCGCTACTAAGATTCTCCATATTACTATGCGTGTTAAATTTAACCCAAGATTTTCCCTGGGTCAGACAAGTCGACACTAAGGTCTCTCTGATTACCATTCCAGTGGAAGATATTCCAAGACTTTCGTCTAGGTCAGTTGAATCGCTACTAAGATTCTCCTGATTACGATGCCAGTCAAAGTTAACCAAAGATTTTCCCTGGTTCAGACAGGTCGACACTAAGGTCTCTCTGATTACCATTCCAGTGGAAGAAGGTCCAAGACTTTCGTCTGGGTCAATTGAATCGCTACTAAGATTCTCCTTATTACTATGCCAGTCAAAGTTAACCCAATATTTTCCCTGGGCCAGGCAGGTCGACACTAAGGTCTCTCTGATTACCATTCCAGTGGAAGAGATTCCAAGATTTTCGTTTGGGTTAGTTGAATCGCTACTAAGATTCTCTTGATTACTATGGCAGTCAAAGTTAACACAAGATTTTCCCTGTGTCAGACAGGTCAACACTAAGGTCTCTCTGATTACCATTCCAGTGGATGATATTCCAAGACTTTCGTCTGGGTCAGTTGAATCGCTATTAAGATTCTCCATATTACTATGCCAGTCAAAGTTAACCCAAGATTTTCCCTGGGTCAGACAGGTCGGAACTAAGATCTCTCTGATTACCATTCCAGTGGAAGATATTCCAAGACTTTCGTCCGGGTTAGTTGAATTGATACTAAGATTATCCTAATTACTATGCCAGTAAAATCTAATTCAAGGCCTTCCCCTAGTTCAGTCAAATCGATACTAAGATTTCTATTCCAGTTAAAGAAGCTATGAAACCTTGAAACTGACCAGATAATAGTCAATCAACAATTCAAGACACTGTGAAGCCTGGATCCTGACCAGATAACAGTTTAATCTCATCTCCCCAGTAAGTCACTGTGAAGCCTAGAGCACGACCAGATAACAGTTAGCCTTATTATCCTTAGCAAGCCACTGTAAAGCCTGGATCCTAACCAGATAGCAGTTCACTCCTGTCTCCTTAATCAAGTGATGACCCCCCAGTAGAGTAACAGGCAACTGAAGCTCCTAAAACTCTATGTTCCAAGACAAAGACCAACATTCCTCAGCGGAGTCCTCTCTAACAGCAAGAGCAGGAATTCCCACAAAGGGATATCTCATGAAATCATCATTATTCTGGATTGCATCTTTAATCCCATCTCTGACGACTCTCTGTCACATTCTGATGGCATCTTTAAGCCCATCTCCGACGACTCTATGTCACATTCTGATGGCATCTTTAAGCCCATCTCTAACGATCTTCCGTCATCTTTTCCAAATGGCATATATAAGCCCATTCCCAATAATATATACACAGTCAAGTATCATCTCAGACGAGTGCAGATTTCTAGGTACTCTAGTGTTCAATCCTCTTCCACCTTCCGATCACGAAAGGCAGACCAACCAATCTATATCCTCAGGTTTAAGAAGTTTGAACATGGGAAGCTGTTGTACCCCAAAAATTGCCCTCTCAGGTTTTTCCAAGATTTCCTCCTACATGGTTGGTCACAAACCTTTGCCTAAAGAAAAGGAAAAGTTGTGAGTGATGTTTTTAAGTTTCCTTCGATTGGCATCTCCAAAATGCCTTTCGATTGGAATCTCCAAAATGCCTTTCGATTGGCATCTACAAAATGCCTTTCGATTGGCATCTCCAAAATGCTTTTCGATTGACATCTACCCAGCGCCCTTCAATTGACATGGACAAAGTTCCTTCGATTTACCTGTTAACAAAGCCTTTCGATTAGTATTTCAACAAGGCCTTCGATTTGTATGGACAAAGGTCCTTCGATTGGTCTGCTAACAAGGCCTTTCGAGTGGCATTATAACAAGAACCTTTCAATTGGCATTGTAACAGTGTCCTTTGATTGGTATATGGAGAAAGACCCTTAAATTGGCATTCCAAAAGGTCCTTCGACTGGAACTTCAGAGTGTCCTTCGACTGGAACTTCAGAGTTTCCACTAAACAGAACATCAGAATGAAATGACCTTCGAATGGCATTTAAGTGCAGAGTTTGTCTTAATTTAAGATGCTATGATGAAGGAAGTTCTGAACACTTAGAATCAGAACTTAGACTCATCACAAGGCCAAGGGCTGGTCGAAGTCGTCTAATAGGGAATTTTCTTCAAAAGGATAGCAAATCAAAGCAAAGGGTGGTTCAATCGGAGGAGCCCTAGTATTGAAGCTAGCACAATTTGACTCAGAACCATTAAGGAGAACAAGGTTCTAATAAGGAAAGTCTTGATTGGCTCGAATTGGAGTTTAAGGCTGGCAAGGAAGGCAGATTCGAAGGAGTGAAAGAGGCTGGCATGACTAAGCAAAAACACATATTCTAACCTGTCGAGGTTCACCCAAAGTTCAAAATGGCATGTGTCCCTTGCAAATAAGGGAATAATTCAATGCTGATTGTGGACACAATTATTTGAATTAAAGGCCATATTCTTGCCTTGTTTGCTGGGCCCAACCCCACAAGAGCTGATTCGACCAGGGTGATTCGTTTCGAATCAAGCAATCGAAGCAGAGGGAGGCTCAATCGAAGGGGCTATGCAATCGAAGCTGGAGTAATTCGAATTGGGACTTTGAAGCCATCGAAGAGAGCAAATTCGAAGGGAGTTGGATCTACAGGGGCAGGTCTGCTTTTGATTTTCATCATGTCGGAGGCCCAAACAACTCATAACAGGCTGGCAGTAACGTATGAAAATAGATTGACACTTGATTGAATCAAATATAGCAAAACTTTATGAAGAAATCAAATCAAATCTCTTCATCATAATGGGCCAAGATTTGATACATAAATATTGACCTAAATTCCTTTGTCTATATAAACCTCATGCTCTCTGAGAAAAAATGACGGATACAGAGGGATACACGCGCAACAGCCACAAAATAGGCCACACAGAATTCACGGAGGCTGCCAGACAAAAAAACACACGGAGGCTGCCTCAGAAGGAAACACTTCCTACCCCACGAAACTCCAGAAATTAGCCTCAAGTTCAAAATTTGTCAAAACTCCATTGCAGGAACCTTCCATCTTGGTTGATACTCTGATCGTGTTTTTGGAGTTCACACAGGTGTACACTCATTCGTTCCCCAGCCATCTCACACCCAGGACTGCAGATCCAGGCGCCTCCAGTGGTAAGAATGTTCGATCCTGCTTAATCTTAAACTAGACTCATGATTGCATGTTCATAGTCTTTTGTATTATTTGTGAGCGATTTAGCAAAGTGTATGCAAGTTGTAGTGTTCATGCGTTCGAAAACCAGGAATAGATGTCTTTGAATCTGGTTACTTTTAAAATCCATGATCCTGGCTGTGATAAATCGAAACCAACCCAGATCTGGGTTCAGGGATTGATTTCGAATTGGATGTTTTTTTATGTTGTTTAGTTTTGAATTGACTAATTTGCAGGACCAAAAGCAGGTGTCATGCACTTCGAATGAGCAAGCAGCTCAGGTGGTGAAAGGGAATTCGTGCAACCGAAGGGACCAGGGTTCGAATCCCAGGCCTTACGTTTTCAATTTCTAATGAATTTGCTTGCAGATCTAGCGCCCCCAAGACCCTCGAACGAGGTCTTCGATCAACTAATTGGATTGAAGAGAAACCCAGGACTCTTCGATCCAGACCTTGCTTCCAAGAATTCCTTCTTTTCGTTTCTTGTTTTTGGCCCTTTCGATTTTGTTTCCTTTCGATTGACTGCTTGTCCTTACTTCTTCTAAGTTTTAATTAACAAGGAAAAAACCCCAAAAAAACATTAGGCCTAGTTTTTTACATTAAATTAATTTTGTCAATTAATTAATTAATTATTTTAAAAGTTTCTTAAAAACTAAAATTGAATAGACTTAAGATTTTTTTTAATTCAATTTCTTTTCATATTAAAAACAAACAAAAAATTCCTTTCATTTAGGATTTTAGGCGAATTTTCAATTCATGAGCGCGTTTATTTATTTTAACCTTTTTTTGTTAATTATGTAACTGCGCCCAATTTGTAATAGCTTAATTAGGATTTTATTTCTGCACTTTATTTTTTGCAGTAATTTTTTATGTATCTGGACCAAAGCCTTGTAATAGCGTAAGACCTTTATTTCTCACATTTATATTTTATATGCCTGTATATAAATTGCTAGCAACCTAGGCATGTATGATTAATCAATCAATCAGTAGATCACTAAACTGCAAGATAAAATATCTTAAATAGCACACTATTACGCACTTGCACCCCTAGGGTATTTCCAACTTTGGTTGCCTTCGAAAATGGTCATGTCCCTCGAACATAAGGATACTCTTAACAAAGACCCTCAGTTTAAAGTCATCATAAATACCATAGTCCCTAAATGTCCCTCGAGTTTCCTACGAGAAATGATCTTATGATGATAGTCCCTTCGAAATGCTAAGGTATCCTTACATGTTGCCTTCAATTACCATTACGTCCCTTTCGATAGTCCCTTAACATCCAACGACTAGGGTTACCTACTCACTAATAGTAGGATATCACGGTCTAAAGGATAGGAGGAATAGAACAGTCTTTTTCGAGTAGGTAGATAACTGTTAGGTACTTTCTCAAACGAATTTTTACACCGCACTTTCAAATACTACTTTCCAAATAAAAGTTTTTAAAAATGCTTTATCACACTCTTGAGGATTGATACAAGAGTTACCATAAAGTGAATTGTCGTACTAAGGCATTTTCAAACAAAAACTTTTTCATAAACACGAAAGCAATTTAAAAAATGAGCAAGTACCTAAGAGTCCATGGAAAACCATGGATGGAAAGGGTGCTAACACCTTCCCTTTCCATAATCTACCCCCCTTACTCAGAAATCTCGAAAAAGGTATTTTTCTATTCTTTTCACCCTTTCCTTTTTTGGATAAAAGAAAAGTTGGTGGTGACTCTTGCTTACCGTGACATTTGCAAATATAAAAATGAAAACCAGTATTAACAGTCGGTTCTGCCACCGTATCACAATGTGGCTGTAAATAGGGGGAGATAAATTTGTCTGTCTATGCATGTATATGTACATGAAGTAGTTATAGAATTCAAAGACATTATGGACGATCACATTGATACTTGAAGTTTTCTCCTCAAATATCGTTTCTTTTTGACCAAGATTGGTGCTACAATCTAGGATCGTTATTTTCCAAGTAAAAATCCCAGTTATTTATAGAGAGTTCTCTGTATCTCTGTAACCCCGTGAGCTTATTGAGTCCATAATTCTTATGGCTTTTATTCGAGTTTGGGTAAGTTGTGCTTGAGTCTGGTATTGTGAAGGTCTCCTTTGCCAAGTTTTGGCTAAAAAGGGGGAGATTAGTGTGGCTGGTGTGGATGCCGGGATGCTTCTGATTTCATAAGTGGTGGTCATTATTAATGTTCATAGAGGTCAAAATAAGATATTTGATCCTATTTCTGTGACATATGTTTGTAACCTGTGATCTGAATTATGAACACAATTGTGACTCGTGTTCTGAGTTATCAGGGGAAGTGGTTGATTTGGTCTTAAGGAGTTATTAAGAGTTCTCTTATACCACCATTTATATTATATGTTTAAAAGATGTTTCTGCATCGAGGGGGAGTATAAGTTGTCTTATGCTATCTTCTTCCTCGTGTGCATCAACCAAACTTCAGGACTTTCCTTCCTTTTATCCTGAAACTGATGTTCGTTGATGCTGATGCAATTGAGTTCTTAGAGTGCTACAAAGAAGATGTCTAACAAGATGTTAAGACATAATTTTCAACTGAAGATCTATTGTTGTGTGCAGCAGCTTCTGAATTGCTGCAAATTATTTTTTAAATTATTTGTTTTAGCCAAAATTTGCCAAAGGGGGAGATTGTTAGTTCTCTTGTTTTAGGATTGGCTTAATTTTTGTAAAACAAATAATAGAAGTAATGTAGAATAGGATGTATAAACTTTCTAAGAATAACAGGTACAACAAAAAGTCCTATTACAATGTCAGAACATGTTGTGTTGAACTTTTTCAACAACTTGAACAACATGTCGAAGAAGATGTCTTGACATCGCGCCTGCTGAGTTGGATTAATGAGATTCAGTTTGTTCTCAACATTGGCGGAATATTCGGGAGAATATTATGCATCCTATGTGGCGCATATTTAAAGGTCCAGAAAATTCAATCAGAAATCAAGTAGAATGAATACTTTCTAAATAAGGAGATTATTTAGGAAAGTAAAGATTGAAGATCTTTCTCGGGGAAGAAGTTTCTGCAGTTTATTACAACTGATTTGCTTTGATTGAAGGCCCAAAACCATTTGGGCAACAGGTTATAAATAGAAGGGTTTGTAACCTAGAAAAGACATGGCTCAAGATGTAGAATTCTAAGGTTTTTGTCAAGGTAAACCTCTCGGGTTGTGGGAAGGTTACCATGTTCATCTCGAAGCCTGTAGGTAAGAGATGCATTGTTCCTGGAGGAAGTTTGAAGCAACTCCATGATGTGTTAGGAGAAAATTTAAAAAGCAATGGAGTTTGGCTTAGAGACTTAGCTAGGTTGTCTTGGAACTATGTCTTCCAAACTGTTTATCTATGTGATCAGAATATGGGTGAAGGGTCGTCTATGCAGTGGCTGATGTGTTGACTGTTAGACATCATTGCGATGATTGGAAGTGGGATGGGGATATTCCATATCTAGGGAGGACCTAGGTAGAAGGGTCATTGGGTAGTGATTAAGTGCGTAGATCGTCAATGGGTGTGTTGGATGTAGGGTCTGCAAATTTATACTACTGATAGTGGACTTCATTCCTGGCTTGGTAGCCCCCAGAGTAGGTGTTGTTGTACACTGAACTGGGTAAACAATTCTGGTGCGTTCTTTATCTTTTCAGTACTGTTTTATCTTGCCTGTGTGTTTATGTCAGATCAGATGTCTCAACATCCTTGTAGGACATCTGAGTCTGTTGTGCCAGAATTTCAATACCTCTCAGGAGTCAGTTAAACGCTATCTCATTGTAGCACGCTTTCAAATTGACCCAAGCTTCAGTTAGGACTTTTAAAGGTTGTAACATGGCCTGGTTCATGGTTTTAGAAAAAGGGATTTAAGGCTCAAAATTATTTGGTGCCCACCCATTCTCCATGATGTTCTCCAGTCCTAAGTTGAGTTAACCCGATACAAGCATTCATCTCTCAAAAGAGGAGTTTGCAATGGTTGAGGAACCACATGGGTTTCTTGGACACGGCCGTCACTAACTTTTGAATTTGGTGTCTGGTCACACGACCTTGTTCTTTCGATGAGGATTTTTATTGGAAATCCTTTTCTCGCCTTTTAGGCTTTTAAATTTATTTCTCTTTTTCCTTAACTTTTTCCTGGACGAATTCTATTGAATTTCGATTTGGAAGTCCAGTGGGATGCCCTAACTTTTTCCTAAGCGACTTGTTTTTAAGTTTTGACTTAGCGGAGATTTTTGTTTCTTTCTTATTCATACTTTCCATTTTGAACAAGTCGTTGATCCTTACGCCATTTTCAGCTTGTTGGAAGTGATTGTGACTGCCTGATTCTTTAGTAGATGATGGATATCCATTGTTGTATCGTCATCTAGTCTCGACTTCTTGATGTACGAGAGATACCCATTGGGATATTGTTAATTGTCGCACACTCCTGAAAGTTAGCCATCATGGTTTTGACTTTTATCAATATTTTGAAGGATAACCATTGTTATATCCCTAGGTGCGCACTCTTGATGAGTTCCGAATGCTTGATCAGATTAACTGAACACTACCCTCCCTAGGGTTAAAATGAGGGTTTTTTATAAACAAAAAAGAAACTCTTACTTCAAAGGCTCGGAGGGGTTAACGAGGGTCTATCTCTGTTATATCTCTGGTGTTTAGGAATTGAAACAATGCATGTACATCGTCAGCAGGGTCTTACTCAAAAGCATATCAACAAGAGGTTTTTTGCATTTTTAGATTATCGTCATCCTCCTTCCAATCTTTACCTAAGCATAATACTTGGAAACTTGCCATCAATATGCAAGTAAAACATTTAAAGAGTGACAACGAATGGATGAATAAAAAAAGAAAGGAACACTTCAAGATAAGCATACTCATTGCATTAAGATTTGCATTCAAAAATAGACATGTACATGCAAGGAATGTTTAAACAAAAAAGCAAGAATGTAAATGCAGTAAAGAAACCAATGATTTCCATCATTGAGGAGACTTGACTCTGTATGGACTTCTTAATTCTGACAACTTTCTGCAGTCTTGATGCTTGAATAGGCGAGAGAATTCTCCTTCCGACCTGATGTGAACACAACAATCTCTGAATTGATCCCGTCTTTGACCTTGTCTCTAGATGACATATCGTCTTCAATCGAATGGCCAGGTGCCCTAGAATAATGTGCATAGAAATCAAGAGAGTAGTTTGCGCGAGAAAGTGGACCCCAAAGATCATAACTTTACTGATTGAAATTCTTCTAGGCGAGGAAATAACTGGATGTAATGCACGGGGATCACATCAACATGCTTATCAGGCTTCTTCTATCTTTTCTTAAAAGCTTTGCCCCATGAATTCACTTGGGAAACAAAGACTGGCTGCTATTGAATAAATCAAGGAACGCAAAGCCATGAAGAGTGCCCCTAATTGAGTAGTCGGGTGCCTCAGTATGGTAACCACATATGACGTTGGTATCATGATCTGGAAGGGAATTTATAGACGATACTGAAGTACGAGGTCTAACCCACTAAAGCTCAAACAAGTGTGGAAACCAATGAGAATGAAGCACTGATATAAGATTAACTCTTCTTCAGGCATATTCTAATCCCTCTGGTAAAACAAGTTTCTTGAATTCACATAGTAAATGGGAACCATTTGCTGATAATATCTTCCAAGAACTCAAAATTGTATAGCACTCCTTGGTTGAAAGCGTTCCTCAAAAGATGAGGAGAAGAGAAAACCTTTGTTGTAGCAGTAAGTGTAAGATTGTTGACATCATCATCAGAGCTTCCATGACCCAGTTCACCTGAGTCTTCAATTGATTATCTTCCTTCTCGAAGAATTCCCGACCATAGGCCAAAGCTTGCGTATACACCATAACCAACCCCCTCGGGATCTTCATATCGGTCAATACCCCACAGAGTTTTCCCATACTGATCTTTGAACATGTGACAACAAGAAATCCCAATTTGTAACTCTAAAGAGAATACAAAGTCTGAATAAGAATCCCTAACTCTGAATACTTGTTATGAATGCATGAATATGCATGGGGTATATGAATGAATTCCATGTCATATTCCGTCATTTCCAAGGAATTTACATGCTTCAATTTCGATTTTACACAAGTAAGTGATGGAAAAGATCAACACAAGGCTTATAAATATGATTCCCTGGGAATAATAGAACATGTATGTTAAGCATGTAACTAACCATGTTATGTATGCAAAGACATGTGACCAAAGTTCCATCATTTATGAATATGATTGCTGCACTGTTCTGAACAATATGAATATCACCGGATCAAAGGTCCGGCATAGCTTCTGCACATACAAGAACCAAGTACCATGTAGATCATCCATTACACGGGATCAAAGCTTCTAGGACACCGAATACTGTTGAGCCTTTTCTGAACATGTTGGGAATGCCAAGATCAAAGGCCCGAATGAACCTCTAAATAATAAACCAGGAACTCAGAAAATAAATTTGAGAACCCCATAGTCACCAACAGAACATAGTCACCATCTGAGTAAGTCATCAACAGTATATGTAAGAATAATTCCCTCCCCACTCACGGGTGAAAACTAGGTCAGGGCAAAGTCGGGTAACTCAAAATCGAGGGTACTCCTGAAAAACTATCGTTGTATCACCTACGTGAAAATGATAGCCCCTCATTTATACCTCATCTAAGCGTGAACGACATGACAACAATAGTGAAACCTAAGTCAACTATTCGTTCATGTTCCACTCTATTCCTAGGGTTCTTATTGTTGTCACTTGGCCTGGGTATTGGGCCTTTTACCTCTTGTAACACCCACCCAACAAGAAGCAGATCCAGTATAACAATAGTATATGGAAAATAGTAAAATGCAATGCATACATATGCTCATATAATCATGTATGGATGAATAAACTGAAAGCATAAAAAATAAACACCCAAAGAAAAGAAAACAAGAGCTAAGAGAAACTTAGGGATGGACCATCATTTGGTTGATCTGTCCCCAGTGAAGTCGCCTGCTGAAACAACCGACTAAAAATTATCAAACAATGAAGTCACCATCGAACGTCTTTTATCCCACATGAAGGGAAAGGTAAACATCGAGAAAACCTAAGAAGGGAGAAGTCACGGTCTTGCAACTGAGAGATCATGTAAAGGAGTATGTTACACGAGGGGAAGGTATTAGCACCCCACACGCCCATAGTACTCTACGGTATCCACTCTTGTTGTCTATCGTATGGGTGTGTTTAATATTTGCTAACTACTTACTGCTGAGGAAGAATGCATGCAAAAGAAGGAGAAAAGAATAGAAAATAATGTAGGGAAAATAAAGTTGTGCTCACTTAGGCCTTACCCCAATGCCTACATATCCTTTTTGAGGAATCAGAGTTACCGTAGTTTGGCTCACATGTTTTTGTTTGTTTTGTGTTTTTTATGAATAATGTTAATTCCGCCTTCTACCGCAGCTCGACCTTTGGAGACTTACGCGTTGGAACAGAAGTAAACTAACATGTCCTTACTTGAAAATGGTTTTGAGTTACGCCCTCAAGGCAAGATGCCGTGTTTGATTGGCTTGTGTTTTGTTACCTTAAAAAAGGGTTTAAATACGATTAACATGTTTTATGATTTGCTAAGAAAAGGAAAGTTTTAGTTTTAAACGCATATGCAAAAAAGGGAAGAAAAGAGTCTATGGGCGACTAGCCTATTTATAAACCTAATGTTATCATGCAATGATGGTCCTAAGGTTTGTATTAACAAAAGGGAAACATGTACCTAATGTTAACATGCACGATTTGCAACCTAAGGTCTAACTTGCATCTGCAAGGAGCAAGCACATTCTAAGGGAATATAGTATTGTTGTACCCCAAAATTTACCCTCTCATTTATCAAGTAATTTCTCACAAGGATTCTCAAAAAATTCAAGCTTGCACAAGTAAAATTGGATTTTCCAACATCAAGTTAAAGAGGAAACTATTAAAAAAGGGCAAAGCAGATAAAAATAATATTTTTGAAAAAATTGGAGAAAAAACAAGTTTACTTCGATTCATAAGGCTTCGATTGACTTTGGTCTCCTTAAAGTCTTCTTTGATTTCCTTTGTTTCCTTTGTACTTTAGTCTCTTTCAAGACTGCTTCAATTGGACTAGGACTTCCTTCATGCATCCTCCGATCCATAAGACAATAGCATCCTTTGTGCCTCCTTCGGATCCACCTTCAGCATTAGCCTCCTACATGAATTACAAGGAAAGGGCATCCTGCATGCCTACCTGCACAAGGCAATGGCTTCCCTTCATGCTAGCACCCACAAATCAAGGACCTCCTGCATGCAATCTTCAATTGCACCATTGGCCTTACATGTTTACTTGATTCACAATGCAATAGTTATCTGCGTGCAAGTTTCTTTTGAGCAAGGGCCTCCCGCAAGATTGTCTTGATGACTACCTACATGCAAGCTTCTATTGGGAATTGGACTTCTTTTGAGAAAGCTTGATTACTGCTTCGATTAGCTATTGGAATTCTTTTGGGAAAGCTTGATGCCTGCTTCGATTGGGCACTGGACTTCTTTTGGGCAAGTTTGATTCCTGTTTCGTTTGAACACTTAGTTTCTTTGTGCAAGATTGGTATACACCCTTGGTTTGGCCATGTGACCTCTGGCAGGAAAGCCTTCGATTGGACAAGAGTCACCTTAACAAAAAGCTTCGATTGGAGTATTGGTTTCCTTTGAAGCAGCGTCCTTCAAATCCAATTTGAACCCTTCGAAGCAAGCTTGTTTGAAGAACACTGAGCAAACCTTATAGCCTTATCTTCCAAATATTACTTGTCAAGCTATG
The DNA here is from genome assembly GCA_948472305.1 of Vicia faba. Taxonomy (NCBI): domain Eukaryota; kingdom Viridiplantae; phylum Streptophyta; class Magnoliopsida; order Fabales; family Fabaceae; genus Vicia; species Vicia faba. The sequence continues at coordinate 781,424,992 of OX451736.1, forward strand.
TTTCCTCCAAATCTTTACATAATCAGAGGCTTACACAAAGGTTCGAAGCTTTGTCTACTGGATAATACTATTCTTGGATAAAATAGAAAAAAGCTACGTACCCTTTTTTCATAGAGTACTTTAATCACAAAATCAACTCCCAATCTGATTTTTGTCTGAATGCAAGCAATGCTAAAAGCATAAGTCAAATCTCCTTCCCCCAAAACACATTAGGCCCCCACTTGTACTTGAAACTTGGGAACTACAAAAAGGCTAAACTTGTTTTTATTTTCAACCAAACCATGGTTTATTATCCTGCAAACCTGGTTACTTCAACATCCCCCAAACCTTTTCTCAATAAATAGAGAAACCACCAACAAAGAACAGGCCCGGATTTTGGCCATGGGAGAAAACTCTCAAACTCTCAAAACACTCTCAAACCTAAAAATAAAAGGCCACACCTTTGTCTTTGTTCCTTTGAATCCATAAGAAACACAACACATATTTCCTTGGCCCTTCAAATCTAGAAGAAACATAACACTTGGTTCCTTCTTTCGAATATAGCACTAGAAACATAACACTTATTTCTTTTCCCTTTCGAATCTAGAAGCAACTCAAAGCTTGGTTCCTTCTTTCAAATCCAACACTAAAAACACGACACTTGTTTCTTTTCCCTTTCGAATCTAGAAGCAACTCAATGCTTGGTACCTTCTTTCGAATCCAACACTAGAAACATAACACTTATTTCTTCCCTTCGAATCCAAGAACATCCAAGGCTGCAACTTAAGTCCAAACACACATTCCAGCTTCAAGTAAGGTAAGTTCTCTTAACCATAAACCTTTCGTTTCTAGCATAACATGTGAATAGTCATTTCCTTTCGTTTCAAGCATCATCATTACTCTTTAGATTGTTTTCGTTTCCACCTTCTCTGTTTGTTGTCATTGCTAATCTTTTGGTTTATTTTCTTTGTTTAACAAAAATATTTTAAGAACTAACCTGACCATGAAAAAATATTAATATGGTCTCAACCCATGCTGCTGTTTAAGCCCAAACGAAAGAAAACAGGAGGAAGGAGGTGTGAATCGAAGCTTTAGGCTTCACCCCTGGCTGCTTCACAGTTGCAAGCAGAACAAAGAATGTGGCCTTAGGCTTCACCATACACTGACTGCCAGGCCCATTCGAAGGAAGCAGAAAATGACGTAATCGAAGGATCCGTTCACACTAACTGCCAGGCCCAGTCGAAGGAAGCAGCCAGGAAGATGAATCTAAGGCTGCTTACACATGGTGACTTCCAGGCCAAATCGGAAGAATCCAAGAAGAGCGGAATCGAAGGGTGTTGCCTTCCTGAATCGAAAGGCTTATTTTACTTTCTTTTATTTTGTTTTGTCTTTACATTTTCTTTCTATTTAATATGGTTGTAATAGTGTAGGATATTTATTTTCAGAATTTTTATTGCTTTTGTACAAATGTTAGTAATTAAGATGTATGGCAAGATAAAACCAACAAGTAGACAACCCAAAAATCAAAGACAAAATGCATGCAATCAAACACACTTTGCACACATGCACCTCTAGGGTAATCTCACTTGTTGCCTCGGAAAAATAGTCATGTCCCTCGAATATGGGTGTTTTAGCAAAGACCCTCGATAAAAGATCGTAGTCCTTCGATGACCCTCGATGTTGCCTTTAGTAAATGATCTAGTCCCTAAATGAAAATTGCTAAAACATCTCATATATTTTCTTCTATGACTATACAAATGACCCACGCCCGTCCCTTCACATCCAACGATGGGGCTTATTACCAAATGAATGGTAAGATAGCAACATCTAAAGGAGGAAGAAAAGAACATAGACCTTTTGAGTAGGTAGGATGCTCATAGTTGCTTGCTTTCTCACAACAAAAACCATTTCCATACCAACACTTTCAATTGAAACATTTTCAAAAGACAAAGCTCTTTGTAAGCGTTCTTATAGAGACAAGAATCATTACAAAGACACTTTTGAAAATCACTTTCAAAAACATTTTCCATAACAAACACCCCTTTGAACTGTTTTTAAAACCAACACTTTGTGTGCATTCTTATAGAGACGAGAATCATTACAAAGACGTTTTCAAATTATTTTCAAACCCACATCACAAAGCATATTTTCAAACAATTGCAAGTGATCTAGCAAGAAACTAAGAGCCCGCAGATAACTATGGATGAACAGGGTGCTAATACCTTCCTTTTTCATAGCCTACCCCCCGAACTCAAAAAATAATCCCGAAAGGTATTTCCTGTTCTTTTCAGCCTTTCCTTATTGGATAAAAGAAAAGTCAATGGCGACTCTTTCTATCCGCAACAATTGCGATCAAACGCAAAACAACCAAGTCAGTTCTCCCACCGTATTACAGAACTGGCGACTCTGTTAGGGAATCTATAAAAGTGGGGTTACCTTAGGGCTAGATCACCTTTACTTGCTTTCTTTGTTTGAATTGCTTGCTTTACATTATGGTTCCTTGTTTGGGCTTTGTAATGATCCTCCATCCGGATCTGGGGCACCTTTTAGGTAAGTAGAAATAGATTATGGAAATTGTATGGCATAAACCGACATGGTTGAAACAATGGCTACGTTAGTGTGACGCATTTGTTGGTACCAGTATCTCTTGTGTTAAATCGAGGAGAATACGGGGCTGCTGAGCGGCGTCATGAAGCAATAACTGACCTTAGAACCTTAATTGAACAACTTGGCCATTAGGAAGTAGGGAGATAGTCGACTTTGGTGTAAAGCTGAAGATTGGTTGATACTCGATGCTACACTCATTGATATCGGACTTTTGGGATATCTCGGTCGCAAGAAAAGATTGATTGTGTTGTGACAATGCCTAAAAGAAAGGCCAGTGATATTGAGATCCCCTAGAACTCGGTTACTTTCTAGGACAGGTTGAGCCAACTGAACTTCAAGAGGGTACTTACCTACAAACTCCATGCAAGCCTAAACCTAAAGACTTGTCTACTTTGTATGTATATGACTATTTGTACATAACAACTTGCTTGCTTTGCATACTCATACATAACATCACGATATCATACCATAGCATTTTCAATAATCATTTCAAGGATTTCAAGGGCCTATGATGCAGGGTCATGTTGAACCAGACGCCTATCAAGGGGAAAGAGGATTCATTCATTCTCTAATCAAACATCGTCAAAGACCAAAGCACGGTAACTTGAGTCAAGGGTTATGACCCGCTTGACATGGTGAGCTTGATTCTCATGGAAGGACATCCACCAATACGAAGTTCTCCAATCATAGTTATGACCAAAGTTCAACTTCTAACATCTTCTTGTGTTTTCCCCGCGAGATCCTTGAAAAAATTGCATCCACATACCATGCATCATATCATGACAGGTTGTCCCATACAGGTTTACTTATCTTTCTACTGTTTATTTCAGTAAGATGAATATGGAACAAATAGTGAAGGACCTTCAAGCATAAAATGTCCAATTCCAAGAAATGTTCCTGGCTATGGCTAAGGGTCAAGAGGACCTAAAGACTCTCATTCTTAAAGACAAGAAGGAAAAGAAAAAGAAGTCAGTAGGTGTCCTAAATTTGGGAAGGAGGTTCAGAGGACCAGCAGAGCAAGCTCTAGAATTCGCAACTCCGTCAACTGAAGGAGACAACCAGACAAAAGAAGGGGACCACAGTCTGGAGTCTAACGAAGAAGAGGCTGACTACACTGAAGAACAGTATCCTCCTACGGACGACAAATACAAACAACTAGAGAATCGTCTCAACACCATGATAATCCAGAGAGTACCTGGTCTGGACTTTGAAGAAATGGGATTGGTTTCTGGAGTGGTCATCCCATCAAAGTTTAAAATCCCTACCTTTTTCCATGTATGATGGTGTCTCTTGTCTTAAGATGCATCTGAGATCTTATGTCCGCAAGATTCAACCATACACAACTGATCAAAAGCTCTGGGTCCACTTCTTCCTAGAGAGATAAGCTAGGACCCAACTTGAATGGTTCTATCAATTGGAAGGTTCTATCATCCACACCTGGGAAGATCTAGTTGTTGCTTTCTATAAGTAGTACCAATACAACGCTGATCTTGCACCAACTCGTGTGCAATTGCAGAATATGACCATGGGTTCCAACAAGGGCTTCGAAGAATACACCCAAAAGTGGAGAGACCTGGCTGGTAGGGTGAAGACCCCATTAACTGACAGGGAGCTGATTGATATATTCATGGGAACTTTTACATGACCCTTCTTCATTCACCTAATCGGAAGCTCCTCGGCCAGGTTCGCCAAGCTAATACTGACTGGCGAAAGAGTCGACGTTGGCATCAAAAGCAGTAAAATCCAAGGAGCTATATCCTCCGATACTCAGAAGAAGCCATACAATGGGAAGAAAGAGTCCAATGTTATGTACGGCCAAAAGGGTCGTAACAAGAGCAACCACGATCAACATGTGGGGGAAGTCCTGATCTCCAGTCCTGCATCGTAACGACAACAACAACGGGGAAATCAACGAAGGCAAGACGAGCCCAAGAGACAGTTTACCAACATCAACATGCCACTGTCTCAAGCATTACAACACATGTTGAGGATGAATCTGATTACGTTGATAGGACCTCATCCAAACCCTAAAACTTATTCCCCAAAATACAATCTTGATGCAATGTGTGTTTATCATTCCGGCAGTCCCGAGCATGATACTAACGATTGTTGGAAGCTGAAATACAAGATTCAGAATATGATTGACACTAAAGAGATTGAGTTCGGTCCTCCTGAGACTCCAAACGTGATCACTACCCCCATGCCAAATCATTGAGCGTTCCAGTTCATTTTGAATTTTAAATTGTAATTTCCTTTGTTGTTCAAACACTTATCTATTAATGTTAAACTCCGTTTCATTAATGCATTGCATATGTTTATCTTGAATTCATCCATTAGTTTTCACTATATTTAAGGTATGCTTTTTACTCCCTTTATGATAATCAACTATTGTTAAAAAGTTGTAAGCCTTTAGAGGGAGGATGACAAAAAAAAATCCCATAATCTCATACAATGTGCTTTTGGACAGACCTTGCTGACGATATACATGTGTTCTTTCAGTTCCTAAACACTGGAGTTATAAGGAAGATAATCCCTAGTCAACCCCTTTGAGCCAAAGAAGTAGGAGTTTTCTTTTTCACACAAATGGAAACCTTTAATCAAAACCTAGGGCATGGTAGTTTCTCAGTTAATTCAAATGCGTGTTCAGTCACAAGCTTTCACTTTATACACAACAAATGACAACGAAAACATCCTTCTAATTCAAAATAATGGCGATGGTTCCCTATCAAATAGGGTGTCATTATCTCCCAAGAGAAAAGTCCACTAAGTCAAAACCTACAAAGGGGACTTGAGAAAAACTAGGGCATCCCACTGACTATAATCTCAAGACAAGAACACTCAGGAAAAAATTAGGGACATTAAATCAAAAAGAGGATGCTACAAATCCTCAACAACATGAAAAATATTGCAAAAATGACTACCTTCTAACAAACTTAACTTGTTTGAACCATCACCAAAACTTCATTCCAGACTCAACTGGAATTCAAATGTACAATTAATTGAGTTTAGAACTGAAGAACATCACGAAGAACGGGCGAGTACAAATAAACTTTGAGTCTTATCCTTTGTTTCTTAAACCGTGAACCAGACCATGTTACAACCCTTCAAAAGTCCTAATTGAAGCATGGGTTAGTTCAAAAGCATACTGTTACCAAAGGTATCCTGACTCCTGTAAGGCTTTACTCTAAATACTGAGTTTAAATTCACATTCCTACAAAACTCCTTATTTAAAACTGCATTTTCAAAAAAAAATATTCAAGACAAGCATAAACTTTGCATTATTTGAGTATCGTTGTTTGCATATGGCTAATTGTTTGACAGCGGAGAAATTCACACGACGAATATCAAGCGAACTCTCTCAGTGAACCAAATCATTTCAAATGGGATGACACTTATAATGAAAAATCTCATATAAGCAAGGGGGCATGACATGTCACCATCCAACTCATCTGGGGAAGTCAAATCAAGATTCCAAAGAAATCTCTCAAGAAGTGCTAAAGTAACCAGGGGCAGGTTTGTATCTGAATCACTTAGGGAAGTTACAAATCTCCACAAAGTCCTTTTCATAGGGTGATCCTCAGTCAAGTTCCCATAGAGTCATCTCTATAAGGTTATCCCCATAGAATAATCTTCATGAATAAGGGTACCAACCCCTCAAGACCAAACTCATTGAAATCCCTACAAAGTTGGATCCCAGCAATCCCCAGCCAGAGTTTCAATCTTTGAAAAACCTTCTTCCCAGCTGATTTGGTCTTAAGAAGAATCCTCGAGGAGTTCTTCCAAAAGAAGATGCCCCTCCAGCAGATTGGCAATAAGGTTTATTTCCCCAACAAACTACAGATTCCCCATCTTGAATTTTCCTCTCAGACTATCACAAGTCAAGGGACCATAACCCCTCTTCCCCAATAGACTTTTCTACAATCCCTAGTGAGTTGCTGCAAAGCCTGGGAGACAACCAGATAACGGTTAACTTCTTTATCCCCAACAAGTTGTTAACTTCCTTTTTTCTTCCATTAAGAGATAACTCCCCAGTAGAGCAACAAACAACTAAGACTCCTAAACTCTTTTCCCCAAGCAGGAATCAACACTCTCCACAGATTTTTCCTCAAGCAAAGTCAACATCCCCCAGCAGAGTTCTCCTCAAACAACAAAAATAGGAAGCCCCGACGGAAACATTGCTAAACAAGGTCTGAAGATGTGCATGCTCTTCATCCCCAATGGCAGTCCGGGATTTAACTTCCCAAAATTCCCCAGCATTTGTCAAGGATTTATTTTCCAAGACAAAGATACATTCCAACAACATTTCACATTCATACATCATATTACATACTTGATAAATGCATACAACACAATCTCATTCGTTTTGAGAACATCATTACGCCATGCATTTTATACATCATGACATTGCATACAGCTAACTCTTTACCTTTTTAGGAAAGATCAATCAAGACAACTATCTCAACGACCAACAAAAAACAAGTTCTAGATTAATACCTGAACTAAGACAGGACAACTATCTGAGGGCAACTGATTGTAGATTAATTCCTAAAACAAACCAGGGCAACTATCTACACGACCAGATGAAACAACCCTACCCAGGTTCCTTCTCATACATTTCCAGATGAAGTTTCACACGGACTCATCATGAAGCAACCCTACCCAGGTTCCTTCTCTTAAATTCCAGATGAAGTTTTACATGGACTCATCCTGAAGCAACCCTACCCAGGTTCCTTCTCATAATTTCCATATGCAGTTTTACATGGGCTCATCATGAAGCAACCCTACCCAGGTTCCTTCTCATAATTTCCAGATGCAGTTCCACACGAACTCATCCCGAAGCATCCCTACCCAGGTTCCTCCTCATACATTTCATGATGAAGTTTCACATAGACTCATCATGAAGCAACCCTACCCAAGTTCCTTCTCTTAAATTCTAGATGCAGTTTCACACGGGTTCATCCTGAAGAAACCCTACCCAGGTTTCTTCTCATTTTCCAGATGAAGTTTTACACGAACTCATCCTGAAGCAACCCTACCCAGGTTCCTTCTCATTTCTAGATGAAGTTTCACACAGACTCATCCTGAAGCAATCCTACCTAGGTTCCTTCTCATTTTCCAGATGAAGTTTTACACGAACTCATCATGAAGCAACCCTACCCAGGTTCCTTCTTATTTTCAGATGCAATTTCACACGGACTCAGCCTGAAGCAACCCTACCCAGGCTCCTTCTCATTTCTAGATGAAGTTTCATGTAGATTCATCCTGAAGCAACCCTACCCAGGTTTCCCTCTCATATATCTCCTAAAGCAGCCCTACACAGGCTCATATAAAGTAATCTTACACAGATTCCTTCTAATACATTTCCAGACACGGCTTAACACGAGTCCATTCCAGCATATCATTTAGTTTAAATCGCTCCAAATATTTATTCTGATACTTTTCCGGTAGACGCTTTTTCTAGTTCAGTTAAATCTCTCCGAAGATTTATTCTGATTCTTTTCCAATTGAAGTCAAGCTTAGACTTAGTCTAATTTTTTTGTCACCAATCACTTTTGGATGCCATCTGTAAGCTCATCTCTGACAACTCTCCAAATGGCATCTTTAAGACCATTCCATACATAATCAACCACCACATCATCGAGAGCAAATTTCTGGGCACTCTAGTGTTCAATCATCTTCCACCTTCAAGCACGAATGGCAGATTTGCCAATCTAACTCTTCAGGTTTAAGAAGATTGAATAGGGGCACCTGTTGTACCCCAAAATTTTCCCTCTCATTTCTCAAGGCATTTATCACAAGGATTCTCAAAAAATTCAAGCTTGCACAAGTACAATTGGATTTTCTAGCATCAAGTTAAAGAGGAAACTGTTAAAAAGGGCAAAGGAGATAAAAATAATATTTTTGACAAAATTGGATAAAAAAACAAGTTTACTTCGATTCATAAGGCTTCGATTGGACTTTGGTATCCTTCAAGTCTTCTTCGATTTCCTTTGTTTTGTTTGGACTTTAGTCTCTTTCAAGACTGCTTCGATTGGACTAGGACTTCCTTCATGCCTCCTCCGATCCATAAGACAATAGCATCCTTTGTGCCTCCTTCGAATCCACCTTCAGCATTGGCCTCCTACATGAATTACAAGGAAAGGGCCTCCTGTATGCCTACCTGCACAAGGCAATGGATTCCCTTCATGCTAGCACCCACAAATCAAGGACCTCCTACGTTCAAGCTTCGATTGCACCATTGGCCTTACATGTTTACTTGATTCACAATTCAATAGTTATCTGCATGCAAGTTTCATTTGAGCAAGGGCCTCCTGCAGGATTGTCTTGATGACTACCTACATGCAAGCTTCTATTGGGCATTGGACTTCTTTTGAGCAAGCTTGATTACTGCTTCGATTGGGTATTGGACTCCTTTTGGGCAAGCTTGATGCCTGCTTCGATTGGGTATTGGACTTCTTTTGGGCAAGTTTGATTCCTGTTTCATTTGAACACTTAGTTTCTTTGTGTAAGATTGGTATACACCCTTCGTTTGGCCATGTGACTTCTGGAAGGCAAGCCTTCAATTGGACAAGAGTCACCTTCACACAAAGCTTCTATTGGAGTATTGGTTCCCTTTGAAGCAGCGTTCTTCGAATCCAATCTAAACCCTTCGAAGCAAGCTTGTTTGAAGAACATTGAGAAAACCTCATAGCCTTATCCGCCAATCTCACTTGTTAGGCTATGTTGCTTCTAAATCTTAACATAATCAGAGGCTTACACAAAGGTTCGAAGCTTTGTCTACTGGATAATACTATTCTTGGATAAAATAGCAAAAAGCCAGGTACCCTTTTTTCATAAAGAATACTTTAATCACAAAATCAGTTCCCGGTCTGATTTTTGTCTGAATGCAAGCAATGCTAAAATTATAAGTCAAATCTTATACCCCCAACAGACAGCAGGCCCCAACTTTTACTTGAAACTTGGGAACCACGAAAAGGCTAAACTTGTTTTTGTATTCAATCAAACCATGGTTTATTATCCTAGAAGCCTGGTTACTTCAACATCCCCCAAACCTTTTCTCTATAAATAGAGAAACCACCAACAAAGAAAAGGCCCGGATTTTGGCTGTGGGAGAAAAATCTCAAACTCTCAATACACTCTTAAACCTAAAAATAAAAGGCCACACCTCTGTCTTTGTTCCTTTGAATCCAGAAGAAACACAACACCTGTTTCTTTGGCCCTTCGAATCTAGAAGAAACACAACACTTGGTTCCTTCTTTCGAATCCAGCACTAGAAACACAACACTTGTTTCTTTTCCCTTTTGAATCCAAAAGCAAATCAACGCTTGGTTCCTTCTTTCGAATCCAGCACTAGAAACACAACACTTGTTTCTTTTCCCTTTCGAATCCAGAAGCAACTCAACGCTTGGTCCCTTCTTTCGAATCCAACACTAGAAACATAACAATTATGTCTTCCCTTCAAATCCAAGAACATCTAGGGCTGCAACTTAAGTATTTTGAAGGTTTAGGCTTCACCCCTGGATGCTTCACAGTTGCAAGCAGAACAAAGAATGTGGCCTTAGGCTTCACCATACACTGACTGCCAGGCCCATTTGAAGGAAGCAGAAAATGACGTAATCGAAGGATCCATTCACACTGACTGCCAGGCCCAATCGAAGGAAGCAGCCAGGAAGATGAATCGAAGGCTACCTACACATGCTGACTTCCAGGCCAAATCAAAAGACGCCTGTTGCTTCCTGAATCGAAAGGCTTATTTTCCTTTCTTTTATTTTGTTTTGTCTTTACATTTTCTTGCTATTCAATATGGTTGTAATAGTGTAGGATATTTATTTTCTGCATTTTTATTGCTTTTGTACAAATGTTAGTAATTAGGATGTATGGCAAGATAAAACCAACAAGTAGACAACCCAAAAATCAAAGACAAAATGCATTAAATCAAACACACCTCACTTGTTGCCTCAAAAAAATAGTCATGTCCCTCGATAAAAGATCGTAGTCCCTCGATGACCCTTGATGTTTCCTTCGGTAAACGATCTAGCCCCTAAACGAAAATTGCTAAAACGTCTCATATGATACCTTCTATGACTATACAAATGACCCACACTCGTCCCTTCACATCCAACGATGGGGCTTCTTACCAAATCAATGGTAAGATAGCAACTTCTAAAGGAGGAAGAAAAGAACATAGACCTTTTGAGTAGGTAGGATGCTCATAGTTGCTTGCTTGCTCACAACAAAAACTATTTCCACACCAACACTTTCAATTGAAACATTTTCAAAAGACAAAGCTCTTTGTACGCATTCTTATAGAGACGAGAATCATTACAAAGACACTTTTCAAAATCACTTTCAAAAATATCTTCCACAATAAACACCTCTTTGAACTATTTTCAAAACCAGCACTTTGTGTGCATTATTATAGAGACGAGAATCATTACAAAGACATTTTTAAAATATTTTCAAACCCACATCACAAAGCACATTTTCAAACAGAAGCAAGTGATCTAGCAAGCAACTAAGAGCCCGTAGGTAACTACGGATGAAAAGGGTGCTAATACCTTCCCTTTTCATAACCCACCCCCCGAAATAAAGAAATAATCTCGAAAGGTCTTTCCTGTTCTTTTAATCCTTTCCTTATTGGATAAAAGAAAAGTCGGTGGCGACTCTTGCTATCCGCAATAATTGCGATCAAACGCAAAACAACCAAGTCAATTCTCCCACCATATTACAGGTATGTACAAGGATAAAACAAGCAAGCTCGAAGGAGAACACACATAAAATAGTTAGGAAAAGAAACAAAATGATTTAGTCAAAGGGAGCGTATCACCCGAGACAAACAAGCGAGAATAGGATATAAAACAAAAATGTGACGTCCAAGGAGACAGAACATCTAACCAAGATATAGGAGATTGAGGTAGGAGATAGAAGGAAATATGAATAACCATGTAGTATCAGCATTGAACAACGTGAACTCCTGATAAAGTGTGGGGGTTCGATTGCGGAACCCTTCCCCACTCGACGACTCGATAACAAGAGCAGCCACAACTCTGAAGCTTCGTGGTGCGTCACGAGCTAAGGATGAAACTAACGAAATTATGGGGGTTGATTGCAAACCCTCCCTGCTCACCTCTTTTTGAGGACTTATCATCTGTACATATGCAGACACAAATATAAACACACGTGCAAAATACCTAATACAATGGTAGTGTTTTAAACAAACAGAAATAGCACACAGAATGCACACAATGTTGAATTACCTTAAATGGGTCTTTAAATAAACCAGAGGGATTCCTGACATGATCAGTAACAGAAATCCCCTTCATACATTTCTACCCTACTTCTCATGGCATTAGAAATCAGTAAATCCCCACTTCTCATGATCTCTAGAAAAGCGGTAAAGAAGTACGATAAAGTGCAGAAATGAGGAATAAAAGTCACGCCACGATGATACCTAACGGATAAGGTCCATTACCTCTTTACAACCACACAAGCGATAAGAAAACTCTACCGAAGTCCTCTTGAAATTTCCTTGATCAAACTTAGGCTCTTAGCTAGCTTCAGAACTTCATGAAATATTTAATAATTATCTCCTAATCACTTAAAAATGGATCATGACAATTATATAAGAAAAATAGAATCAAAGCAACCAAGAGGTACAAACTACATATAAGATGTATAATCCAACAGTTCAATATGTGACATAAGGCCCAATTCAGGTATAGTCCATATATTTTTTGTATCATTATCCAAAAGCTACTAAAATTTCCCTTTGGGCTAGGATAAGGATCCATATATTTTTGTATCACTATCCAAAAGCTACAAAAATTTCCCTTTGGGCCGGGATAATAATGATCTGCTCCACACCTTCATCCCACATTAACCTTCAACATTATTTGTATTGTTATACAAAATTATTGAAAATAAAACTAAAAATAAATGAAAAAGGACAAAAAGAACGCCTTAATTGCAGTAGGGTTAAGGCAGGGTGACTCTTCGTCTTTCTTTGTCCATTTCTCTCTTGCGATAACCATTAAAGAGTAACCGCATTAGGGCTCGCCTCCGGCGGTGGCGGAAGAGGTCTAAACCATCTCAAACTACCACCACTTAGTTCGTCTTCATCTCTTTTCATCTTAACCAAAATTTCATTCTGTTGATCTACGCTCAAACGTAAACCCTAGCGAAGCTGCAACTAAAATTTAGCGATTGAATCACATTTAACAGTGTGATTGGGAGATGGCCTAGGCTCAACATACCAAGAACTGCGTCTCGACACCACGAACGGGTGAAAAAATATATTTAGTTGACCAATCTCAATGGATTTAGAGACGATTATGAAGATGATTCTCGGCGATGACAGATCAAAAGGTATCATAACTCTTCTTTCTTACTTCTTTTTTTCATATCTTCTTCTTTTATGAATTCCGTGTGCATTTCTGTTTCTTGTGGATTGATGAGGCAAAATTGATGGTGATGCAGATTGATGGTGACTGAGGTTGTGTGGGGTTGCAAAAGATGATTGAAGGTTGTGGAGAAGATGACCAGGAACAATGATGGAGTGTGAGTTGCAGTTAAAGGTTGAAGACGATAATAGATGTAGAGGAGAGATGAAACATGTGCATTAGATAATTGATGATGATGCGGAGAATTTACAACTTGATGATGTTGGAGATGTTAATTTATGTAAGATTATGAAGACCGTTGTGATGCCAAGAACAAAGATGTGGTAGAGATGATGAATGAATGTTCTGCGGTTTAGAGTTGAGGCCAGTTGATGCAGAGTGACGATGGTTAAGAGAATGAATGGTGTAAAGTTTACAGAGAGAAAATTGAAGGGAGTTTTAGAGAGAGTTGAAGGGAAAAATTGAAAGGAATAATGGTGAAGGTTGAAGATAGAAGAGAGAGAGAGAGAGAGAGAGAGAGAGAGAGAGAGAGAGAGAGAGAGAGAGAGAGAGAGAGAGAGAGAGAGAGAGAGAGAGAGCAGAAATATATTTTAGGTTGGTGATCCTCCAGAACTTGCAGAATAGCTCCCTTCAACAGTTAAAATATGTTTTTATGTTATAACTGGTAGATGAATTCTGAATCCTGACTTTTTTGTGAAAAAAGAATCATTTATTTCTCCTTGCTCTGAATCTGTTATATTCTGGTGAACCCCTTTTTCATTTTGTTTTCTGTTATATCCCCGCTGTGAGTTTGTTAAAGGAAATTAGGGGTTATGGAGTCAGTTAACAATTAGTTTCTGTTAGCATTCTGTTATGAAACAGTTAGGATTGGTTATTCTATTTTCTGTTAGTTAGAAAGGTTAGAAACTGTTAGATAAAAAAATTAGGAGTTAGGAACTGAATTAGTTAGAGGGCTAGAAATTTTTTTATGAGTTTCACTAGGTAATTGGAGGTTAGTTACTACAGGGCTGAAAACTTAACTGAAAGTTGGTTAGAAAAATCGGTTTTGAATGAATTGTTAGGAACTAGAAATGAATGAATTTATTAGCCTTACTGTTTGTATATTTTTGAACTGGTTTTGCTGTAAACTGGTGTGGATCTGTTTTGGCTGAACTGATGTTACTGGAAATGTTAACGGTTTTTTTGTTGTTGTATAAATGTGCAAGGATTGCTTGGATTGAATCAGCAGGCGTAGACCATGGCAGGTTATGATACGCAGGTTTGGTCATGAAGAAGGTAATGAAGATGGAATCAAACTAAAGCTGCATTGCAAACAAGAAATGCCACGCAGAAAGCGATGATGAGAATCAAAGTGAAGAGTCAATGGTTAACTGGTCCCCAAATATGCATCTTTAAATGTATCTCTCATTTTTGTAATATATTTTTGGATATTGTAAATGGTGTTGGATATTTTTAATGAATGTAATTGAATGGAATTGGCATATTTATAAATGCTTGTTTCTTTTTAAAGTTCCATGATATCTTCAAATATTCAAAGCATTTCTTTTCTTTTAACACTGAATTTGAATTTCTTGCCATTGCTTTTAATTTTGAAATTCTTGAAAGGGGACTTTGATTGGAGTTCGAATGCCTTTGTCCATCTTTTCATAAGTAATGACACATCTTGTATTTTGGCTCCATTTTCAATGATTTGAAATTGAATCTTCACTTGAAATGCTCCTATGAAATTCATTGCTTCCAAACACATAACCATGGCCCAAAATTAATGAAAGAATAATCATGACTTAGTCCACAAAAAGTTAACCTTTCATGGTTGACTTTGTTGACCAAGAATCAACTCTTATGTGAACATCTTCAAATCCTCTTTTTAATCTTATCATGTGGAATATTCCATAAGATAGATTAAGACTTCAAGTTAGACTTAGGTCAAAACTCTTACTCTTGTCTATGTCTTTGTGCTCCATATGAGCCCCTTGAAACCATGATGAACTAAATAAATGTTTTAACTTTTAGCCTAAGCCATTGTCGATAATATCTCTCCCTTTAAAAAACACCATAAAATAGAAGAAATGTCTTGAATCCATAATGAACCAAACCCAAATCCACGGGAAAATCCTATCTTGCCAAGTTCATCTTAAAATCTTGTATAACTTGTGACTCAAGCCAAGAATGAGATCCTTTGAATTAGGATCTTCACTAATGAACGAAAGTCCACAAAGAAATCTTATTGATTAGTTCATGAATAGGGAAATAATCCCTAATTTGAATGATGTTTATAAGCATAAAAGATAAGCCTCAAGAACTCCCAGGACCAAGCTCAAAGTCTATTGAAGGAAGTCTTATAGCTTATTGAAAGAAGAAGTCTTCAATGATCACAAACCGTAATTCCATAAACTGTAATTCCACAAACCAAGATGGATGAAAGAACTAGTTGAAACAAGCTTGTGTGAAGATAAGAGCCTTAACTTCAAGATCCTTGATCCCATGCCAAGTTACTGATCAGTGATGCATGATGTGTTAGATGACCTAATCAAAGGTATGCATATGAAATGAGAAGTGCAAGACTTGTAAGCCAGATAAAAGTGAAAGGGTAGGACAAATTTAGGGTATTACACGTGGTACCAAGGATTTTTCTCTACTTTGTCAATATCAACTTCATAGTAATGCGCCGGTTCATCTAGTCTCTCAATAGTAATTCGAGGAGCTTCATCATCCCATCTAACTTTTAACATAGATGAAATGGTAGCTAGTGCGTCTGCCAACTGATTATCTTCTCGCGGAACGTGTTCAAAAGTGATTTCTTCGAAGTACGAAATTAATGTCAACACATGCTCTCGATAAGGAATGAGATTTGGATGCTTCATATCCCATTTACCCTTAATCTGACTTATCACTAGGGCTGAGTCCCCATATACATTCAATAATTTAGTTCTCATGACAATGGAAGCTTTGATACCCATGATTCAAGCTTCGTATTCGGCCATATTGTTGGTACAATAAAAACATAATCTAGCGGTGAAGGCTGAAGAAGTGAAAAAACCAAGAAGGGGGGGTTGAATTGAAGCTTTAAAATCAAATGCAAATGACACGATGATTTTTATCCTGGTTCGCTTCATCTCAAACTACTCCAGTCCACCCGCCAAGGTGATTTCTCCTCTCTCCAACGAGGTCTTAATTCACTAATCAAACTGATTACAATTCTACTTTGACAACTGCCAAAGTCTTCTTGAGTACAACCACAACCTGGTTTATCTCAAGGAAATTCACTAACAAAAATAAGAATTAATCTGTGTACAGGATGTTTTTCGTTACAAAACGGTATCACAAACTTGTAAATCATGAATATGAGTATGAGTTGCAGCGTTGAGAGATTGTATGATAGCAGTGACGTAAATCGTGAATGATTTAACCTTGATGCTTGTTTAAATAGGCGCAACAATCTGTGCAAATGGAAACTTGATAATTAGTAGTTAATTCACTTTGAAGGGGTAATAAAACACTTAGAAGGGGGGTTGAATAAGTGACTGTTTTTGAGTTTATCAAAACAAAGCTCAAACAATAATGGAATAACACAGTTATTTTTATACTGGTTCATTTGAACTCAAACTACTCCAGTCCACCCGCCAAGGTGATTTTGCCTTTCTCAACAAGGACTTAATCCACTATAATCAACTGATTACAATCACACAACAACTGTTGTGACTAACAATGCATATGTAAACTTACAAGTTGCTAACACCACTAAGACTTAAATCTAGTCCTAGTCTGCTTGAGAAATCTGACCAAGCTTGGTCTCTCAAGGAACAAAATACAGGAGTTTAATCTTTACAGATAATGAAATAGAGTTTGCTTCTTATCAAGCTATATCACAACTGTGATTTTTCACTTAGAATCTAATACACAAATTGTAAGAACAATGAGTTTGTGAGCTTTTGGATCTTTCACGTAGTTTCTTGCTTCTTTTGAAAATTTGATTTGTTTTCTTGGTTCACGTCAAAAGTTCCTAGCTTGCAATAAATGTACTTATATTTATAGTAGGAACAATAAGACCGTTGCTGCCTTCAGAAAAGATGGAGAGCATTAAATGCTTTGCGTGTATCCTTGCAATATTCCATTTTCCAAGAAACTAGTTGTAGGCACTTGAGTGCTTTCAGTCGTCTTTGCATTAATGAGAAAACGTCAGAATGTAAGAACGTGTTTCCTTTGCTTTGACAAGACAAGTTGGTTTAAAACGTTGTTTCAGAATTTGCTTCCAATGTCTTTAAGTCAGAACATGCTTCATTCAACTTCTGGGCAGAGCGTTGCTTGCTAAGAACTTTGAACAACACTTGCTTTCAAGTTATCTTCTGAATCAAGGAGCCTGCTAGAAGTTAGAAGATATATTTAACAAATAAAGGTTCTTACCAGATTCAGCAGATGCGTTTGAATAAAAAGGTTCTTTTATCAAAGAACTTCTTCATAATCTTTGCTTAGTACATTAGAATGTTTTCTGTCAGAACATTAACTAAGACATTCAAAACACATTCATCAGAGCATAAATTATCTTAAATATAATTTAGTTATCATCAAAACTCTTGAGATAGGTCAGAACTAATCTTTTTCTTTCAATCTCCCCCTTTTTGACGATGACAAAAAATTATTTTAGATAAAGAAAAGAAACAGATTAAGAGATAAGAATCTCCCCCTGAAATGAATATTTCTATGCATAAGACATCCTGAGATTATTTAGTCATAGTAATACACAGCCTTCTTGAATTTCTTCAGAACTTCTTCAAGAAGATAAATCTTAGCTGGAATATTCTTTCAGAGATAAAGTGATACCTGCAAAAAAAATTCTTTTGCACAAAAGGAATTCTTGAAAATTTGTTAGAATGTCTAAGACTTAGTCCCATAACTGTTAAATAGTGATTAGTTCAAGAATGCACATTTTCTCCCCCTTTTTGGCATAATCAAAAATTGTAATAAATGAGAAATTTTGAAATATTTCATAAAAAAAAAATTAAAAAAAAATATCCAGAAGTACAAACAAAACATCCAAATAAGAGACAAAAAGAAACTAGGATTTCTTAGTGACACGAGCCATCAGAAGATTCTTGATTACAGAGGTAGATTCGTTTTGTTTTGCCATCCAGTTCTTGATCTCTAGATTTGTTTGATCTTGCTTATCCATGCGTTTATTCAATACTTCATTCTCCTTCTTTAGCTCTTTCAGAGTGTCCATAATGAGTGAGGTAGGAGCAGAAGATTATGAAGCTTCAGTAGAAACAAGCTCAGAAGCAACAACTGTTGAGTCGGATTTCACAAAGCTGGAAAGCAGAGTTCCCAGATCTATTGCAAGAGTTGGCACAGGTTCAGGTCCAGCCTTAACTGAAGGTTAATTCAATAGAACAATAGCCAGAGGATTTGAATCTTCAGAGGATTCTTCAGGTTCATCTTCTGATATGTTCATCTTATCAGCTGGTGTATCAGCAATCATTAGCGAAGACTTCTTATTCCAAGTGTCAGCAACTTCTGTTTTGAAAGCATGCAGAAGTTTGGAAAAGTTGTCCAGCACCTGAGAATGGCACAAATCCTGTAACTTCTGTGATTCAGCAATCAAAGTTCTTCTGAAGGTTTCCCATAGAAGATCTGTTGTTGTTGTGTTCACACTTCTGGAGCAATCTTCTTTCAGCGGTTGTAACCATGCTTGAACATTTGTCATAAAATTCTGAAACAAAGTATTTACATCTGGATGAACAGGTTTAGGGACAGTCGTTCTGTAAGTTTTGTTTTTCAAGAATTGTAGAGATTGAAAGTCCACTACAGTTCTTAAAAATCTATTGGGTTCAGGATTATTTGTAGGTTCAGGTTCAGGTTGGTTAACACAAATAGGAGGTTCTAGTATTTCATGAGGTACAAATAGATCAGTAGTTTCAGTTTGTTCAAAAGGTTGTTGTTCTGGAATTTGAGGAGTTGAGAGTGGTGTTGTATGTTATGGTAAAGTGGGTGGAGTGACATCAGGCGAAATTATTATTGTATAAGCAGGAGTGAGAATGGGATTTTGAGGCTGTGGTTGATTCATAGCAAAAATATTCTCAGATGGTAGGTTGAAAGGAGGTTTTATGGTTGCTAGAGGTTCATTTATCCTTGGAATTCTCCAAGAGCCAGCATCATACCATCCAGTGGGTATGGGTGATAGAGGTCTGGGAGGGGGTCTTGAAAAATGTTCAGCAGGAATAGGTTGAAAAACAAATGGTTCAGGGGGTTCTGATTGAGAGGGTTCTGATTGGCTGTCAGAATGTTCATCAGAGTAAGAATCACTTAAATCTGTTGAAAACTGATTTTTACGAGGGTTGTCAGCAAGGGGTTCAGATGGTAAGGTCAGATCAATGTCAACATCTAAGTCTCTTAAGGTTTGGGAGGGTTCAGCAGATGCAGATGCATTTTTAGAATCATGAACAAGTATAGTTTCAGTATGATTACCTATCTTCTTTTTCTTCTTCTGAGGAGTGTCAGAAGGTCCTTCTACAGTTTTTCTCTTCACTAATTCTTGGAGAATAACATTAGGAGAAACTTGATTTCTTCCTTGAAGATAAGCTGGATCAATGGGTGATCATGTTTCTTTGCAGGTCTCAAGATAGTGCAAAACCATACGAGGATGATCCCCTGAGTTGAACATAGGAAAGTCAGCAATAGGAATTCTTCTCCTCTTCACAATAGTTTACAGACATGGAGTGGGTTTCACCAGCAGTTTATCAATAATTTTCCTTTTCAGCAAGTTCTTTCTAGTCATATTCTTACCACAGATAGGTTCAAGCTCCCCCAGAAGATTTGCTTCTTTTAGGTGAGCAATCAGACCATTCTCAGTCAGAATGTCTGATAATAACCTCCCCATAGGAATCCAATTCCTCTTTGATTTGGGATTCTTCATCCTTTCAGCTTCTCTAGTTTCTTTGACATGGTTCCAGAGATGTTCAAAAAGCAAGTAGGGCAAATCAATTTTGACATTGGTTCCAAGGCAAAACAACAAATATTGTTGATCAGCGTTGATGTAATCAGGAGAACTGGTGTCTTTCCTGTGGTGAATACATCCATGAATAATCCTTTCCAAAATCTTATATTTGTCTTTCAAATATATGACTTTGGAGGAACCTTGACCGTAGGTAAAAATCTCTGAATATACCCTAGACATCTCCATTCTTCCACTGGGCATTCCTGTAACTCCAAGTCCTTTAAAACCCAGCAACTTTCTGATTTGATTTTCTGTAATGGATATTTCCTTTCCCATTACAAAGGAGAGAATAACCTTGGGGGTTGCAATAGCGTGAATCCAGAATTCTTTTACCAAATGTGGAAATACTGGACCAATAAGACGATCAAAGTAGCTTTCCCAACCTTGAAACTTCACAGCAGGGAACAAGTCAAATCCATTCTCTCTAAGATTCTCAAATTCTACCATTAGCTCACTCAAAATTTCCAAACTTTCTACCGGAATGAGAGTTGTCCTTTCAGGTATAATGTATTGCTCAGAGTGTCTAGAAGAAGAAGAAGCCATTGAAGTTCTTTAGAAATGAGAAATTGAAGAAAAAGGGTTTTAAGAGAAAAATACAGAAAAAATCTTTAGTTGAAAGAGACAGTAAAGAATGAAAAAGGGTTTTTCAAAAAGTATTTATAGGCATTAATTTCAGAAAATAGGTTTAGAATTAAAAATAAAAGTATTTAAGACACAATTAAAATAAATATTAAAATGGATTTAAAAACGAATCTCATCATTACTTGCATTTAATGATTTGCTAAAAATGAGGGAAAACGTGAGATTATGGCTAATCATCAACAGTTACCTAGAACGTCATCAGTTAGCTTTTGCACGCTTGACCTTTCAGAAACACACCACATGTTCATCTCCTAAAGGATGCATGTAACAGCTGTTTGTTCTAATGAATTTCTGAACAACACTTGGACATGAAGCGTTAAAATGTTCCATAACTTTTCATATAGCTTATGTTACAACTTCTCTTCTAACTTCTGAAGAGTTGTTGATCAGAGCATTCATTTTAGAAAGTTCTGAAGTCAGTCACAGAAAATAAATATTATTTTATTCAGGACATAATTCCATACAAATATTTTTCAGAATGAAATTAAATCTATCTTCTGAAAGGGGTTTGGTAAAAATGTCAGCCCATTGATGGTCTATTTTTACAAAAAATAAGTTTAATATTCCCTTCTGAATATAGTCCCTTATGAAATGATATTTAATTTCTATATGTTTGGCTTTAGAATGTAAGATTGTATTTTTAGAAAGACAAATAGCAGAAGTATTGTCATAGAAGATATGAATCTTACTTTCATAAAGGTTGAAATCTTCTAGTTGACTTTTCATCCAAATCATCTGAGAGCTACATCCAGCAGCATATATATATTCAGCTTATGTGGTTGATAGTGCAATTGTTGCTTGCTTCTTGTTGTACCATGAGATAAGATTGTCATCCAAAAACTGGCAGCTTCCAGAGGTGTTTTTTCTTTCAATTCTAACTCCAGCAAAGTCAGCATCACAATAAACTACTAGTTTGTAATCTTGTGATCTTCTGTAACACATACCAAGATTAGCAGTACCTTTCAGATACCTAAGAATTCTTTTAACAGCTATTAAATGAGATTCTCTAGGATCTGATTGGAATCTAGCATACAAGCACACGCTAAATAATATATTAGGTCTAGATGCAGTCAGATAGAGAAGGGATCCAATCATACCTCTATAGAGATTCTGATCTACTTTCATACTTACCTCATCTTTACCTAGAATGCAGGTTGGATGCATAGGTGTCTTGGCATCTTTGCTTTCTGACATTTGAAATTTCTTCAGAAGTTCTTTAACATACTTCGTCTGATTCATGAAAGTACCTTCTGGAGTCTGGTTGATTTGAATTCCCAGAAAGAATTTCAATTCACCCATCATGCTCATTTCAAATTCTGCCTGCATGGTCTTAGCAAATTCTTTTCCAAGGGAGATATTAGAGGTTCCAAAAATTATATCATCAACGTAAATTTGACAAATTAAAATAACATTTTTAAATGTTTTTCTGAAAAGAGTTGTGTCCACTTTCCCTCTGGTAAAATCTTTTTCTAATATAAAATTACTCAGACGATCATACCAAGCCCTGGGAGCTTGTTTTAAACCGTACAAAGACTTTTTTAGTTTAAAGACATGTTCTGGATGCTTTGAATCATTAAATCCAGGAGGTTGATGTACATATACTTCTTCTTCGATATAACCATTTAGAAATGCACTTTTAACATCCATTTGATATAATGAAATGTTATTTTGTACAACAAAAGAAATTAATAATCTTATAGATTCTAACCTGGCGACTGGGGCAAAGGTTTCATTATAATCAATTCCTTCTTGTTGACTATAACCCTGTGCAACCAGTCGTGCTTTGTTTTTGATTACTTCTCCTTGTTCGTTCAATTTGTTTCCGAAAACCCATTCAGTTCCTATAACATTGAATCCTTTGGGTCTTTGAACTAGATTCTATACATCATTTTTGGAGAATTGATTTAGTTCTTCTTGCATTGCTAAGATCCAATCATTATCTTCTTGAGCTTCATCAATGGTAGTTGGCTCAATCAGAGAGACTAAACCAAACAAAGATTCTTCACTGATTCTGAGAGAGGATCTTGTTCTGATGTGATCTTCTTTTCTTCCAATGATTACGTCTTCTTTGTGAGCTGAAGATATTCTAGGAAACCTTTTCTGTGTGGGTTGGTCAGAGATTCTGAGATTGTTCAGAGCATTGTCAAGAGGATGGTCTGCTACGTCTTCTTTTGCTTCTGAACTTTCAGAGTTTGAGGGATGAACTTTTGTACCTATAGAAAAATCAATTTGCTTTGGCTGTTGCTGGCCAAGCTTATCATCAAACCCGACTTTGATTGATTCTTCAACAATCAGAGTTTATGTGTTGTATACTCTATATCCTTTTGAGCTTTCAGAGTATCCAAGCAGGAAACACTTTTGTGCTTTGGAATCAAACTTACTCAGAGTTTCTTTAGTGTTTAGAATAAAACAAGTACATCCAAAAGGATAGAAATAAGAAATGTTGGGCTTTCTGTTTTTCCACAATTCATATGGAGTCTTTTCAAGAATAGGTCTTATAGAGATTCTATTATGAATGTAACACGTTGTGTTCACAACTTCTTCCCAAAAGTGCTTAGCCATATTTGTTTTATTGATCATGGTTCTGGCCATCTCTTGTAATGTTCTATTCTTTCTTTCTACAACTCCATCTTGCTAGGGAGTTCTAGGACAAGAAAAATTATGAACAATACCATTTTCTTTAAAATATTTTTCAAAATAATGATTTTAAAATTCACCACCATGATCACTTCTAACTTTTGTGATTTTAAAATCTTTTTCATTTTGCACTTGAGTACAGAAGTCAATGAATACAAAATGTGACTCATCCTTGTGTTTTAAAAACTTTACCCATGTCCATCTGCTGAAGTCATCAACGATGACCAATCCATACTTCTTGCCTCTGATGGATGCAGTTTTAACTGGCCCAAACAAATCAATATGAAGTAAATCTAATGGCTTAGAGGAAGAGACAGCATTTTTAGATTTAAAGGAAGGTTTTGAAAATTTTCCTTTTTGACATGCTTTGCACAGAGCTTCTGAGTTGTACTTCAGATTGGGAAGTCCTCTAACTAAATTTAATTTATTTAGTTGAGAGATATTTCTAAGACAGACATGTCCCAATCTTCAGTGCCATACCCATTGCTCATTGCTAACAGACAAAAGACATTTGGCGTTTTGAGATTTAAGATCTGATTAATTAATTTTGTAAATGTTGTTCTTTCCCTTGCCAGAAAAGAGGATTGGTCCATCCTTTTGACTTACAGCTTTACATGAGTTTTGATTAAAGATAATTCCATAGACATTGTCACTTAATTGACTTATGGACAATAGATTATGAGCTAATCCTTCTACTAATAAAACATTTGAGATAGAAGGAAGGTTACCGTTTCATATGGTTCCAGAACCAATAATCTTCCCTTTCTGATTACCTCCAAACTTCACATCTCCTCCATCTTTAAGTTCCAGGCTTTGGAACATAGAACTTTTTCTCGTCATGTGTCGTGAGCACCCAGAGTCCAGGTACCATGACTGGTGTTTCAATTGAGCTGTTAAGGACATCTGCAACAAATATTATTTTATCCTTAGGTACCCATATCTTTTTGGGTCCTTTTGGGTTAGCATAAGAGTTTACAGAATGTGAAGTATATTTTATATCATGTGAGTGTCCAAACATGAATTTCTTATTCAGAGGTTTCTAAGTGAAGGTCATTTTAGCAACAGATTTTGGAATGTATGTCTCCTTTCCTTTGGGAGGTTCATATCCAATTCCTCTTCTGTTTTTCCCACTAACTCCATAGATCATTGAAGCCATTTTTCTTCTGTCTATGCCTTTAGCAAGAAAATATTGAAAGCTATAGTCATATTCTTTCAGAATATCTTTTGAACCAGACACAGACTCTGAACTAAAATTCTTTTGAACAATTTGAATTTCCTTTTTAAGTTTAAAATTGTTTTCTAAAAGTTCAGATTTTTCTGTTTCAAGTTTCTCAAAATCAGATGCAAGACTCTTCTTGAGTTTCTTGTATTTGATTTTGAGCTTACTATAGTTTTCCAGAAGTTCTGATAAACTATCAGCAAGTTCTTCTCTAGAAAATTCAGAAAATACCTCTCTTTGTTCTGAGTCACAGTCTGAGTCATCTTCTGTGATAGCCATCAGAGCTAGGTTGGCATTTTCATCTTCAGAACCAGATTCATCTTCAGAAGAATCTGAGTCATCCCAGGTTGCCATCATTCCTTTCTTCTTTCCAAATCTCTTCTTTGGTTTTTCTTTTTAAAGCTTTGGACAATCACTTTTGAAGTGACCAGGTTCTTTGCATTCATAACAGATGATCTCTGTTGTACCCCAAAATTTTCCCTCCCATATTCTTCAAGGTTTGTCAAGAATCATCTTCAAATGGTTCAAGATTTCTCAAGGGTTGCACAATTCAAATGCCTCATAAGCCAGCTGAAATTAGGGTTGTGGTTCTTTCAAGGAATTTGAGGTTTTCAATGGCTCAATCAAGTCTCATAGGCCTATATGCATCCTCAAGCACCTACATGCCAAGTTTCAATACTCACAGGGCCAATTTGCACAGTCAAAAGCCCTATTTGATTCACAGTCAACTGCAAGGGCAAAATAGTCATTTTACAGTCAAAAGTCAGAATTTTTGGTCAACATCTTATTTTGAGCTCACAATCATCATTTGATCAAGTCTTGACCATGATTCCACAAGGATAACTCAAAAATCATCAAGATGCAAAAAGTTACTATTTTTGGACAGTAGAAAAGTCAACTGTATCTTGACCAGGGCATAACTTTTTCATGGTTCATCAGAAAAATTCCATCCAATGCTCATTTTGAAGGGGAGGACATTTCCTACAATCCATCTTCACATTCCAAGTCCAAGAAATGCTCTCACAAAAAGTTATCAATTTCTACATTATAGGTCAATTTCAAAAGTCAACAAAAATGCACTTTAAGTCAAAGACCATAACTTGAGATTGGTAAATCAAAATGACATGGGACCAAAGGCATTGGTTAGAGGACTTCAATACCTTTCCAAAATGTCCAAGAACATGTTCATATGATCAAAATTGAGCAAGATATGCATTGGAGAAGTTGGGAAATTTTTGTGAATTTGCAAAAGTCAACTTTGCTCAAAACACTTTGTTTTTGCTAATGGGCCTCAAATTTCTTCTTGAAACTTTATCCAAGGCCTATGCACGACCCATCCAGCCTAATTGAATTATTTTCTTATTTTTTATTAATTAATTGGATTTTTAATCAAATTTTAATTCATTTAATTAATTTAAATTGTAGGAAATACAAAGATTTGATTTTTCAATCTTTTTGTGAAGCATAAGTGGTCAATATATGCTGGAAATTTCGTGTGCAAATCAAAGGGACTAGAATCTCCAAATTTAGCAAGTTTTTCCAATCAAAAAGATTCAAAAATATTTGATTTTCAATCAAATATACAATCATCAATTCCATGGATTTCTTTGCAAGATTTTGACCTAATTCTATTCTATTATAAATATGCAAGCCAACCCTACTCATGCATATGTGAATTTGCTGCAGAAAAGCCATAACCACCTTGAAAAAATTCAAAGAAAAGTGAAAACTGTTTTCTGTATTCTAGCACGTTTCAAAGACCTTTATTGATTCTAATCTATTGCAGGAACTCTCAGGGACGTTTTGCAATCAAAACCAAGCCTTAAAGCTACAGGAATCATCAAGAACAGTTTAACGATTTGCACATTTTTTTTAGAATTGCAACTCATTATTCATGCGCATTTGACATATTTTGTTGATTGTTTTGTGTTAATAGGAACTGTACAAAGCTAATGATGTAGTTTAATTGCATTGAAACGTACAGAATCACAAGTTACCCTTGACAAATTCTAGGGTTCATAAGCCTTCGAATTGGGGCTTTACAGTACAGGAAAAATTAGACCCCTTAAGACCCATGGTTGGAACCGTTGCATCCAGACGAACACAAAGCCATACTCGCGAAACATTTATATAAATCCTAGAGCTAATCGCTATTTTTCGTTGTTGTAGGTTGTGGGGGTTAAAAACCCCTGCTATCTAATTTGGTTTTTTACAGGCATAGCGAAGAAGATGAATACGTGGTGATGCATGGTTGGTCTATTCAAAAAGCGCGCGTATTTGTTTTGCTTTACAGCATATCTACTAATTTTCATATATTATATTCGCTTGTTGTTATATTATCAAACGCGTGCAAATGGCTTGGTGGTTGATGCGTTGGCTGGTAATCATTGGGACCTGGGTTCGAATCCCAGGTCCACCCAAAACTCATTTATTTCTTTTCTTAACATGTTCATGTGCAGAATCCCAAAGGCGTTCCACCATATGCCTCCAATCATCCAAGCGCCAGGTGGCTGCCAGCATAGATCCAATGGTCCCAAGCTAGATGACCATCATACTCCTGGTCAATGCACGTGCAGACAATTACCAAAGTCAAACGTGGCTGAATAGTTTGTTAGGCCAGAATTGCTTCTTCACCTCCTAATGGGCCAGCACCCCCCTGGGTTCTTTTTCTTTCTTTCTTTATTCTTTTTATTTAGTTAATTATTTTATTAATTATTATTATTATTTAACTAACATAATTAATATTTTTCATAATAAATTCAGACAACTAAAAATGTAAATATTTTTATTATTATCATTATTTATTAATTTCACTTTATTTTTTGTAAATAAATACTAACACAAATTAATTTAGTTTAATTAGGTTTAATTTTGACTTTTTCATAATAAATAAAATAAATTAGAATTAGGGTTTTTACTAACTTTTGACTTTATTTTATTTTATTTTATTTTCATAAAAAACATAAAAAACTTAAAAAATATTTCTTTTAATTAATTAATTAATTAATTAATTAGAATTAGGTTTAATTAAATGCAAAAAGGACCAAAATTCATTCTTTTCTCAAAAAAGGTTAAAACCCTAAGGACTTTCCCGATTCAATTTCTTTCCGCGCATGTTAATTTTTGATCATATTTATGTAACTGCTCCGAGAATGTAATAGCGTAATTAGGACTTTTTATCGCTTTCTTTTATTTTTCTCGCATTTACTTTTCAAGGGTTGCTTTTGGCGATGTAAATACCCGATGCCTTGTAATAGCGTAGATTACTTTCCGCAATTTACTTTCCGCACAATTATTAACTGTTATGCATGACAAGACTTGCCTGAAAATTAAAATCAACTCGTAGCTCACAATAACATGCGCAAAGATAATTTAACTGAATCCTGACACACTCGCACATGCCACTCCTAGGGTACGCCTCACTTGGTTTCCTCGACGTGGTCATTGAGTATAGGGCGTTTTAGAGGTCGCCCTCCTGTCTAAAGATCCAGTTGCCTCGAAACAGTTGCCTTGGATAAAAAAGGATCTAGGACATTAGGGTTACCGCTAAGGCGTCCTACTATTGCTTTGGTGACCACACATGTCCCATATAATCGAATTAACCCGAATAACTCCAACGACGGTGCTACCTACTTCTCAATAGTGGGATAGTACTGTCTAAAGGACATTTACACAACTTAATTTCCTTTGAGTAGGTAGAGGTTCTTAGATACTTGCTCTTTCAAAACAAAAACAACTTTTTGCACTCACACTTTCAAACAAAGTTTTCAAACAAACACTTCACGAACACTCTTGAGGACTAATACAAGAGTTAACGAAGTTTTTCAAACAAACTTTTTTTTCAAAACCCACAAACACAAGAAAAGCAAACATTTTTGAAAACATAGTGAGCAAGTACCTAAGAGCCCGTGGATAACCACGGATAGAAAGGGTGCTAACACCTTCCCTTTCTATAATCTACCTCCCGAACCGAGAAACATCTCGAAAAGGAATTTTGTTATGCTTTTGTCCTTTCCTTGTTGGAGAAAATAAAAGACGGTGGCTACTCTTGCTTACCGCGACATTACGCGAACCAGCATTTCAAAATAGTCAGTTCTATTTCCACCGATCACAGAACTGGCGACTCTGTTGGGGAGATTAATAAGTGAGGTGTACCTTAGGATTAGATCATTCTATATTTTCAATTGCATGCTTTGTTTGCTTTAATATTATGGGCTTCCATCGGAGTTCTATAGATCCTAACCCAGATCTGGAGGATACCCTTTAGAAGTAGCAACAAACTGTGAGGGAACTGTGCGGGGTATACCGACACGGTTGAAGAAGTTGCTACGTTGATGTGGCACTTTGGTGAGTACCGGTAACCCTTGAGTCAAGTCAAAGAGAGTACGGGGCCGCCGCGTGGTGTCGTGAAGCATCAACTGACCTTAAGAACCTTACTTGACCATCCTGGCCTCTTTAGGGGTAGTGAGATGACCGACTTTGGTACAGTCCGAAGTTGGTAGATACTCGATACTACACTCATTGAGGGTTGTTTTCTTGGAATATTTTGGTCGCCAGTTAAGTGGCTAAATCAAAACAATGAACATAGAAAACAATCCAATGATATTGAGCTCCTTAGAACCCGGTTACTTTTGATAGGATAGGTTTTGAGCCAACTAACTTCAAGAGGGTAGTACCTAAACTTCATGCTGGCCTAAACTCTAAGGGCTGTCTGGTGTGACTGGTGTTCCTTATCATGTTTTCCTTTTGTGAATACTTGTGGTGTGTCTTTATCATAACATCATAACATCATAAAGCATCATATGCATTTACTAGCCACTTCAAAAGTTCGAATCTTCATCTTTGTTCTTGTTTTGTAGGACATGGAGATTATCCGCAGGAAAACAATTCAGGTCAACCTTGTAAGGATCCCTCCTCAGCTTAAGGAGCTTACATCCAGGATTCCCGAGAACTCTTCCTTCAGTGAAAGACATGGTAGGCTCATCAGCTTGGTCAACACCAACATTGAAGAATATATGATAAAAGTTCTCTTCCAGTTCTTTGACCCCTTACACCACTGTTTTACTTTCTCGGATTATCAATTGGTGCCTACTTTGGAAGAATTTTCTCAACTTCTGAAGGTTCCTGTTCTTAGTCAACTACCCTACAATGGTACGGAAAGGGAACCAAAACTTGAAGAGGTTGCTCAAGCATTACGTCTACAACCATCTGATATCAAGGGGAATTGGGAAGTCAGAAGTGGTATCAAGGGATTCTTGGCAAAGTTCTTGTTTGAAAAGGCACAAGAATGTTGGAATTCTCTTGACCTGCAAGCCTTTGAAGAGATTGTGGCACTCCTTGTATATGGGTTGGTGTTGTTCCCAAACCCTGATCAACTTATAGATATAAATGCTGTCAAGATTTTTATTTCCAGGAATCCCATACCTACATTGCTTGGGGACATCCTCCACTCATTTTACACTCGAACAATGAGAAAAAGAGGTGTTCTCATGTGCTGCACTCCTCTCCTGGCAAGGTGGTTTATTTCGCACCTTCCACAATCAGTTTTGAAGAACGAGCGGGGTTTAAGATGGTCACAACGATTAATGACTCTTACACATGCTGATATACATTGGTGTTCTCGGTCCAGAGAAAATGTCACTATCATTGATCGTTGCGGAGAATTTCCTAATGTTCCTTTACTTGGAATTAGAGGAGGAATTACTTACAACCCCTGTCTGGCTTTGAGACAATTTGGATATGCTCGGAGGGATGGCCCTCATGACATGTTGATCCCTGACATAGTTTTTGACTTCGACAACGATGCGCAAGGACTTCGACAAAGGTTCATCAGAGCTTGGAGGATGCCAAACAAGGTAGATAGTAAGACACTGGGGCACAAAAATTCCATCCCCCTTGAGCCTTACCTCAAGTGGATACGAGCCTGCTCCCAGAAGCTTGTGATGCCATATCCTCGTGTTCTCCCCGTGATCAAAGAGCCAGTTATGGAAGGAGAGGTTCCGTATACCATTCTGCATCCTGACATGCCAACATCATGGGAGGAAATGCAAAAGAGCTGGATCCAACTTAAGGAAGAGCGGAATTCTCTTGAAGCCAGTTTACATGCCAGTGAGAAGAAGGTCTTGGAGCTCACCCGCCTACTTCACGAGGAAAAGACCCTCAACACTTACATCGCCCCAAAGAGGATGCGCAGTGTCTTTTGGCATTAAGTATTTTGTAATATTTCTCCCATGAGGCACTGATGTATTGAACAGATTAGTTATTAATATAACATGTGTTCCTTTTTGTCTACAACGAATTTGAATTTTCGAACCCTTGAATGCATTGCATAAATAGCATACCATGAATCATGTGCATAACAGGTACTCTTTTTTATAGGTCACTTATCTTCTTCCGCTATTTATTTCAGCAATCATCATGTCTTCTGAACCTACTACTGAACAAGCTATCAAGGCCCTCCAGGCCCAGAACGCCCAGTTCCAAGAGTTGGTCATGAGCTTAGCCCAGGGTCAACAGGAGTTGAAGACTCTGATTCTGAAGAAGAAGAAGAAGAAGAGGATTGTGCTGTTCAACACTGGACGCAGATTTGGGAATGGACTACAAAATGAGGTTGATCTGACTACTTCCTTTGTAGGGAAAGACAGTCCCCAAGAGAGAAGGGTTCCTAGTCCCGTGGTCTCCGACAACGAGACGGATTATAATGATGAACAGTATCCTCCTACCGAGGATAGGTATAAACAGCTGGAGGACCGTTTAAGTGCTATGGAGATTCAACATGTGCCCGGGTTGGACTTTGGAGACCTAGGCTTATCCTCTGGGGTGGTGATTCCCCACAAGTTCAAGGCACCTGCCTTTGCAAAGTATGACGGAGCTTCCTTTCCTAAGCTGCACCTCCGTTCTTATGTAAGGAAGATCCAACCTTACACTGCTGACAAGAATTTGTGGATCCATTTCTTCCAGGATAGTCTTTCAGGGACTCAACTCGAATGGTTCTATCAGCTGGATGGAGCCAGTATTCGTAACTAGGAGGACTTGGCTGCTGCGTTCTTTAAGCAGTATCAGTATAATTCTGACCTCGCTCCTACGCGTACCCAACTCCATGGTATGTCACTTGGGACGGGTGAAGGATTTAAGGAGTATGCACAAAAGTGGAGAGACCTGGCTGGAAGGGTGCAGCCACCTTTGACTGACCGTGAACTTGTGGATATGTTCTCGGGGACCCTGTCTGGTCCGTTCTTCAACCATTTGATTGGAAATTCTTCTGTCGGGTTTACAGATCTTATCTTGACTGGTGAGAGAATAGAAGCTGGTATCAAGTCTGGGAAGATACAGAAGGGTGCCTCCTCGAGTACTGAAAAGAAGTCGTTCAAGAAGGAATCTAGTGTTGTCTACGGTTCAAGGAGACGGAATAAACCGGAACGCCGCCAAGCTGTCAACGCGGTGGTAATTTCAAAGCTTGCTGCTGCTCCTCAGCAATATAACCAACCAAGAGGTGAGAGACCTAAAAGGCAGTTCACTCGGCTCAGTATGACCTTGTCCCAGATATTGCCGCAGCTATTGACAACCAATCTGGTAACTATAAAAGAAGCTCCGAAGGTTGTAAACACAACATCTCCAAAGTACAATCCTAACGCCCGTTGCGCTTATCACTCTAACAGCCCGGGGCATACTACGGATGATTGTTGGGCTCTGAGGAATAAGGTTCAGGACCTTATTGATGCTAAAGAGATAGAGTTCGAGGCACCCGAAAGGCCCAATGTTGTGACTGCTCCCATGCCCAAGCATGGAGTGAATGCTGTGGAAGAAGACCTGTATGTAGCCTCTGTGGATGATATTGTTACTTTGCTATTGACTGTCAAAAGAAACCTGTTGCTAGCCGGTTTATTTCCGGGATGTAGTAAAGGTTGCCATCTATGTTCTGTTTCACCTACTGGTTGTCCTTTGTTGAAGTCAGGCGTCCAAAACCTGATGGATAACAAAGAGATCTTGTTCGAGAAGATTGCTATTCCTGCTATCCCTACTGAAGAAGTGTCCATTGTTACTATTTTCAACAACTCTCCTAAGGCTCCCTCAAAGAAGCCTGTCAAAATCATGTCTACTCAGAAGGTTGCACCCATAATCATCACTGTTCCGGGGCCCATCCCCTATACATCTGACAAAGCTGTCCCTTGGCACTATGGGGCAGATGTTTATGTGCTTGGAGTTAAACAAGAGTTTGATACTAGTACCAGCGTCAGTAACATCACCGGGCCTGCTAAAGTCACTCGTAGTGGTAGACTTTTCTCGCCAGATATTGCGCCACCAGCCATCCAGAGACCTATTGTCATCACACCTGCAAGTGTGCCTGCTTCCCTTCCTGACCAAGTTCCTACTCCTACCCCTACTGCCGAGTCATCTGACGCTCGGGGCAAAGGGATCGCTACTGATATGCCTACCCAGACGGAGGCACCGAAGACAACCACCGTTGAAGCTTCCAAACAAGAGATGGAAGAGATTCTTAATATTATCAAGAAGAGCAATTTCAACGTCATTGAGCAGCTGGGGCACACCCCCTCTAAAATTTCTATGTTATCATTGTTGTTGTGTTCAGAGGCCCATGCCAAGGCCCTGATTACCTTCTTGAAGACGGCCCATGTACCACAAGAGACGTCAGCTGATCAGTTTACCGATTGTGTGGCCAACTTAACTGCTGATAATGGTTTGGGTTTCTCCGACGCTGATCTGACTGCTAAGGGGAAGAACCATAACGATGCCCTGCATGTCTCCATTGAATGCAGGGGCACTACTCTTGCCCATGTGCTGGTTGACACTGGTTCCTCGTTGAACGTATTACCCAAGAAAGCTCTAGACAGGTTGGATTGCGAGGGTTTGGAGCTGAAGCCAAGTAACATTGTTGTCCGGGCCTTTGACGGGTCCAAAAGGATGGTACATGGCGAGGTTGACATTCCAATCAGAGTTGGCTCTCAGATCTTTGACTATACATTCTACGTTATGGACATCCGACCATCCTACTCTTGTTTACTGGGTCGTCCATGGATCCACAAGGCTGGAGCTGTGACCTCCACACTACATCAGAAGCTGAAATACCCGGTCAGGGGGAAGATTGTGAAAGTTCAGGGGGAGGAAGAGTACATGGTCAGCCACCTCAACTCATTCCGGTACATAGAGATGGATGGGGAATTCATTGAGACTCCATTCCAGCACTTTGAAGAGGTCCCTCAGACACTGGCATCAGCAGAAACTATGATTGAAGATTCTCCTTTGAAGATGGCTTCCTTAAAGGATGCCCGGGCTGTGATTGAGAAGGGGGAGTGTGCAAACTGGGGCCGACTTCCTGATTTCACTCCGAAGACTGACAAGTTTGGTTTGGGTTTCACTGCAGAAGCTCAGAGGGTTATTCGTAAGGCAAGGATTGGAAGACCTCATGTGTTCATCAGCAACTCGGGAGTAAATGCCATTGAAGACGACATGGAGGAATCTGAATTCGACAGCTGGATCTACCCTACGACCAACGGTGGACCAAGCAACTGGAATGCGAAAGACTTCATACCTATTACTTTTGTCACTCAGTAATGAACTCCTTTGTTTTGATTTTGTAACATACAATAAATTGAAACTTTATGGCCCGGTGTCTTACCCGGGGCACCGTGGCTTCATTTGTGAGGGCTTTTGTGTGTCATTTTCATATATCATTAATAAAAGCATTGGACATTTTTTGCATTTCAAATCTTGCGCTCCTTGTCTTTCTTTATTATATATTGCAAAACAGCTATTTACACACACTCACATATACAGGTCTCAATCCACTATGGATCTCACTGGTAACGACTCTGCTACTGCCAGTTATGACTTCGAAAATACGATCAACTTAGCCGAAGACGAAGGTGAAGATGATTGCGAAGTGCCTGGCAAACTTGCAAGACTGCTACTCCAAGAAGAGAGGGCCATTCAGCGACATGAAGAGCCAGTGGAAACGGTAAATCTGGGTACTGAGAAAGACAGAATGGAGGTCAAGATTGGTGCCAATATGGAACCTAGTGTGAAACAACGGTTGATTCAGATGCTGCATGACTATGTGGAAATCTTTGCCTGGTCTTACGAAGATATGCCTGGGTTGGATACCGACATTGTGGTTCATCACCTGCCTACTAAGGAAGAATTCCCTCCGGTAAAATAGAAGGTCCGCCGTATGCGTCCAGAGATGTCCGAGAAAATAAAAGCTGAGGTTATGAAACAATTTGATGCCGGTTTTCTAGCAGTGACTTCTTACCCTCAGTGGGTCGCCAATGTGGTTCCAGTGCCGAATAAGGATGGTAAGGTCCAAATGTGTGTTGACTACAGGGATTTGAACAGGGCGGGCCCTAAGGATGACTTCCCTCTACCTCACATCGAAGTTTTGGTTGACAACACTGCTCAGCATAAGGTATTCTCCTTCATGGACGGTTTCTCCGGTTATAATCAGATCAAGATGGCTCCTGAAGACATGGAGAAGACCACTTTTGTTACTCATTGGGGCACCTTTTGCTACAAGGTCATGCCTTTTGGGTTGAAAAATGCTGGGGCAACCTACCAATGTGCCATGGTTGCTTTGTTTCACGATATGATCCATCACGAGATCGAAGTATATGTCGATGATATGATTGCAAGGTCCCAAACTGAGGAGGAACACCTTGACCATCTATAGAAGCTGTTTGACCGGTTGAAGTTGTACAAGCTGAGATTAAACCCGAACAAGTGCACCTTCGGGGTGAGATCTGGAAAACTACTAGGCTTCATCGTGAGTGACAAAGGTATTCAAGTGGACCCTGCCAAAGTGAAAGCCATACAAGAGATGCCAGTTCCCAAGACAGAGAAAGAAGTCAGAGGCTTTCTGGGACGGCTGAACTACATCGCCCGATTCATCTCACATCTAACTGCTATCTGTGAACCAATCTTCAAGCTACTGAAGAAAGATCGGGTGGTACGTTGGAACGATGAATGTCAGGCCGCTTTCGAAAGAATCAAAGAGTATCTCCAAGAGCCACCCATTCTTATGCCACCGGTTGAAGGGAGACCTCTAATCTTATACTTGACAGTACTCGACAGCTCAATGGGGTGTGTGCTGGGGCAGCATGACGAGTCTGGAAGAAAAGAGCACACTATTTATTACCTTAGCAAAAAGTTTACCGACTGTGAGACCCGATACTCACTGCTCGAGAAAACTTGTTGCGCTTTGGTATGGGCTGCTCGCCGGCTGAGACAGTATATGTTGACTCACACAACTCTGTTGATTTCAAAAATGGATCCAATCAAGTACATCTTCGAAAAGCCTGCCTTGTCCGAAGAATAGCAAGATGGCAGATGATCTTGACTGAATATGACATCCAGTACACGACCCAAAAAGCAATCAAGGGAAGTGTATTGGCAGACCATTTGGCACATCAGGCAGTGGATGACTACCAATATATGAACTTTGAATTTCCGGACGAGAATATCATGGTAGTGACTGATTGTGAAATACCTGGACCAGATGAAGGACCTGAGGAAGGATCCCGATGGTCTATGCACTTTGATGGAGCTTCAAACGCTTCGGGTAACGGCATTAGCGTTGTGATCATATCTCCAAAAGGCTCTCATACTCCACTTACCTCCCGACTATATTTCAACTGCACCAACAACATGGCAGAGTATGAAGCATGCATCATGGGTCTTCGAGCTGCAATTGACCTAAGGATCAAGTTCCTGAGTGTCTTCGGAGATTCCTCTCTCGTGATCAGTCAGATCAAAGGCGAGTGGGATACGAAACACCCAAATCTTATTCCTTACAAGGAGTATGTGTTGATGTTGATTCCCCATTTCGAGGAGATAACCTTTGAACACTTCCCAAGAGAGGAGAATCAGTTGGCGGACGCGTTGGCTACGATGTCTTCTATGTTCAAAGTCAAATGGGACAACGAGGCTCCCCGGATCATTATTTGGAAACTGGATGAACCTACACATTGCTGTGATCTTGAGATCGAAGAGGTAACAGAAAAGCCTTGGTATCATGAAGTGAAGAGGTACTTGGAAGCTCAAGAATACCCCGAGGGTGCATCCGTTAATGACAAGAAGTTTCTGAGAAGGTTCGCGGCAAAGTTCTTCCTCAGCAATGACATTCTCTACAAGTGAAACCATGATTCAACTTTACTGCGTTGTGTGGATAAGACTGAAGCAGAAAGAATCATGGCAGAGCTGCATGAGCGTACCTTCTGAACCCATTCCAGTGGACATATCATGGCAAAGAAAATCCTTCGGGCAGGATATTACTGGTCTACAATGGAAGCCGACTGCTATCAACATTCTCGGACATGTCACAAATGCCAGGTCTACGCTGATAAGGTGCACGTTCATCCAGTTCCTCTGAACGTCTTGACAGCACCTTGGCCTTTTGCAATGTGGGGCATTGATATGATCGGCGAGATCAGACCTACGACATCTAACGGGCATCGCTTCATCCTGGTAGCAATTGATTACTTTACAAAGTGGGTTGAAGCAGCTTCCTTTGCCACCGTAACCAAGAACGTAGTGGCACGGTTCATTCGGCATAACCTGATCTGTCGATACGGTGTACCAGAGAGGATCATTACGGACAATGGTACCAATCTTAACATCAAGATAATCACTGAGCTCTGCGAGCAATTCAAGATACAGCATCACAACTCTTCTCCTTACCAGCCGAAGATGAATGGGGCTATAGAAGCAGCTAATAAAAACATCAAGAAGATTGTGTAGAAGATGACAGTGACCTATAAAGATTGGCATGAGATGTTACCGTTTGCTCTTCATGGGTACCGTACCTCAGCACGGACGTCAACAGGGGCAACACCCTTTTCCTTGGTTTATGGCATGGAGGCAGTCTTGCCCATTGAAGTTCAGATACCCTCTCTCCGAATCATGAAGGACACAAGTTTGAGCGAAGATGACTGGATCCAGACCCGGCTTGATCAGCTGAATCTAATTGACGAAAAGAGACTCACTGCTATCTGTCATGGTCAGATGTACCAAAAACGAATGATCAAGGCATTTAACAAGAAAGTCAGACGACAAGAGTATCAAGTAGGGGACTTGGTAATCAAGCGCATCATTCTACCTCAAGGTGATCCCAGGGGAAAATGGACCCCCACGTACAAAGGGCCATTTGTGGTTAAGAATATCTTCTCAGGAGGAGCGATGATTCTAACCACCATGGATGATGACGACCTTCCTCACCCCACCAATGCACACATAGTAAAAAGATACTACGCATGATTAAAGACCCGCTAGGTCGACTGGCCTAGGCAAAAATAAGGGCTTCTCGGCGAACCAAAAGGGTTCGGGCAAAAATAAGGGATGAAATGAAAAAAATCTGTACACCCGGCAAGTCGAAAACCTGAAAAGGAGGCTTGGGCAAAAATGGGTATCCCGGTGGACTGAAAACCCAAAAGGGCGGTCCAGGCAAAAGTTAGGGATAAGCGTAATACTATGTCTCATTTGATCACCTTGCATCCAGAATTCGACATCAACTATCGGGCTCAGACGACACCAATCAATCAGCTTCATCTTCAACTAAGCAGCGAAGTGATGAGACGCTTGAAGACATAAAGGCGATAGCAGAGTTGGAACCCAGTGGGATTTTTCACATAGCTGTTTTGTTTTCCTTTTTACAAATTGTATAAACTCTATTCTGTTCGGCGGCGTTCTCTTACTAGGACGTCAGCCTCTTGTACAAACGCCTATTTACAGGCAAATTTCAAAATCAATACAAGTTCATTTTTCAGACAAATCGTAAATTGTTTTTCCTTTATCTGTTTTGTTTTGCAAAGAACGTCCAATGTTCATTTTTGATATATGCATTTGACATTAATTGCTAATCACAAATATTTGCATGCGAAACAAAGGACTAATTACAGGTGATATCAGAAACAAGGGTAATAAGAATTGTCTAAGCGGTCTAGTTGCTCTGTCCACCAAGGTACCAAGGTAGGTTCGGCT
The DNA here is from genome assembly GCA_948472305.1 of Vicia faba. Taxonomy (NCBI): domain Eukaryota; kingdom Viridiplantae; phylum Streptophyta; class Magnoliopsida; order Fabales; family Fabaceae; genus Vicia; species Vicia faba. The sequence continues at coordinate 781,463,456 of OX451736.1, forward strand.
GAAGAATGTAACCAAGATATCTCCACTCCGTGCAGAGTAAGACAAGATTCAGCAGTACTCTTCCCAAGCAGAGTTGGTCTCCCGTCAGCCCTAAAAAGGCACAGTATCTCCAGCAAGTCAGCAATACTCTCCCCCGAGCAGAGTTAGTCTACTGTCAGCCCTAAGGAGTCGGGTATCCCCGGAAGATCTTAATATTCTCCAGCAGAGTATACAGATATCCCTCAGCAAGCATCCCCGACAGTCTTAATATTCCTCGACAGAAATATAAGATTGTTCCCCGGCGGAACACAGATACCCCCAGTGGAGCCATTTCCCCATTGCATTCCTCAAAAGTTTCCCAAGGAGAATTGAACCATCTCCCCAGTAGATGCTAGAAGCTTATCACCTGCAGAGTACAAATGCGCCCCCAGCCATATTCAGAGCTTATTCCCCACCAGAGTCTAACTGGGTTATCCTCGGCAAATTGCAACCGAAAGATCGTCCTCAGCGAAGTTCTTCCTATCCCCCAGTGGAGTTCATATTCTATCCCCAACAAAACTTATCAACGGAATCCTCAGTGGAGTTATCGTTAAATTCTTAGCGAAGTATCTCTTCCCCACAGAGTAATTCCCCGCAGAATAATCTCTTCGCCAGGTTTATTCCCCAACGGAGTCATCTTCTCCTACCGGTTTATTCTTGCAAATCATCTTTGTTCATCATCCCCAGCGGAGACGAAGAACTCTACTCTTCAACATCAGCCCAGGATTCAACGAACTTCCCGGCATTCGTCAAGGATTTATTTTCCTAGACGAAGATACATTCATAAACATCACATTATCATACCTCATGATACATGCATATACGCATCATAACACACAATCTCATTTATTTTGAGAAAATCATGACATCATGCATCTCATACATCATGACATTGCATACAACTAATGCTTTGCCTTTTCAGGAAAAGTCAAATCAAAGGATGATTGCCACCAACCTTTTGAAGTTCCAGATTCGATACCTGTATCTAGCCAGGGCATATCTGTGAGCGATTGATTGTAGATCTTTACCTGTATCTAGCCAGGAAAGTATCTGCATGAAGAGTTTGAAGATCAACACCTGTAACAGGCTAGGAAATTATCTTTCATTCTCAGGTCAGAGGTCTACACCTGTATCCAGCCAGGAAAGCTATCTTGACCAACCTTTTGGAGTTCTAGATTCGATACCTGTATCTAGCCAGGGCATATCTGTGAGCGATTGATTGTAGATTTATACCTGTAACTAGCCAGTAAAGTATCTGCATGAAGAGTTTGAAGATCAACACCTGTGACAGGCCAGGAAATTATCTTTCATTCTCAGGTCAGAGGTCTACACCTGTATCCAGCCAGGAAAGCTATCTCGAGCAACCTTTTGGAGTTCCAGATTAGATACCTGTATCTAGCCAGGGCATATCTGTGAGCGATTGATTGTAGATCTATACCTGTATCTAGCCAGGAAAGTATCTGCATGAAGAGTTTGAAAATCAATACCTGTATCTAGCCAGGAAGTTATCTTTCATTCTCAGGTCAGAGGTCTACACCTGTATCCAGCCAGGAAAGCTATCTCGACCAACCTTTTGAAGTTCAAGATTCGATACTTGTATCTAGCCAGGGCATATCTGTGAGCGATTGATTGTAGATCTATACCTGTATCTAGCCAGGAAAGTATCTTCATGAAGAGTTTGAAGATCAACACCTGTAATAGGCCATGAAATTATCTTTCATTCTCAGGTCAGAGGTCTACACCTGTATCCAGCCAGGAAAGCTATCTTGACCAACCTTTTGGAGTTCCAGATTCGATACCTGTATCTAGCCAGGGCATATCTGTGAGCGATTGATTGTAGATCTATTCCTGTATCTAGCCAGGAAAGTATCTGCATGAAGAGTTTAAAGATCAATACATGTATCTAGCCAGGAAGTTATCTTTCATTCTCAGGTCAGAGGTCTACACCTGTATCCAGCCAGGAAATCTATCTCGACCAACCTTTTGAAGTTCCAGATTCGATACCAGTATCTAGCCAGGGCATATCTGTGAGCGATTGATTGTAGATCTATACCTGTATCTAGCCAGGAAAGTATCTGCATGAAGAGTTTGAAGATCAACACCTGTAACAGGCCAGGAAATTATCTTTCATTCTCAGGTCAGAGGTCTACACCTGTATCCAGCCAGGAAAGCTATCTCGACCAACTTTTTTAAGTTCCGGATCAACACCTGTATCTAGCCAGGAAATATCTGTGAGCGACGGATTGTAGATTAATACCTGAAACCAGACAGGGCAACTATCTACTTGACCATCATGAAGCAGCCCTACACAGGTTCCTTCTTTCAACCTACCAAGTCACAATTCAACAAACATCTCCAGATGGCATCTTTAAGCCCATCTCCACAACTATCCATTACATTTCTAAATGGCATATGTAAGCCCATTCTCGACAAGATTCTGTCACATCTCCAGATGGAATCTATAAGCCCATCCTCCTATCCATTAAATCTCTAAATGGCATCTATAAGCCCATTCCCGACATCACATTGCTGATACTACACTATGCGAGTGCAAATTTCTGGGCACTTTAGTGTTCAATCATCTTCCACCTTCGGATCACGAAAGGCACACAAGCCAATCTACATCCTCAGGTTTAAGAAGATTGAACAGGGGCAACTGTTGTACCCCAAAATTTGCCCTCCCATATTCTTCAAGGTTTTATCAAGAATCATCTTCAAATGGTTCAAGACTTCTCAAGGGTTGCACAGTTCAAATGCCTCTTAAGCCAGCTAAAATTAGGATTGTGGTTCTTTCAAGGAATTTGAGGTTTTCAATGGCGCAATCAAGTCTCATAGGCCTATATGCATCCTTAAGCACCTACATGCCAAGTTTCAAGACTCACAGGGCCAATTTGCACAGTCAAAAGCCCTATTTGATTCACAGTCAACTGCAACGGTAAAATGGTCATTTTACAGTCAAAAGTCAGAATTTTTGGTCAACATCTTATTTTGAGCTCACAATCATCATTTGATCATGTCTTGATCATGATTCCACAAGGATAACTCAAAAATCATCAAGATGCAAAAAGTTACTATTTTTGGACAGTAGAAAAGTCAACTGTATCTTGACCAGGGCATAACTTTTTCATGGTTCATCAGAAAAATTCCATCAAATGCTCATTTTGAAGGGGAGGACATTTACTACAATCCATCTTCACATTCCAAGTCCAAGAAATGCTCTCACAAAAAGTTATCAATTTCTACATTATAGGTCAATTTCAAAAGTCAACAAAAATGCATTTTAAGTCAAAGACTATAACTTGAGATTGGTAAATCCAAATGACATGGGACCAAAGGAATTGGTTAGAGGACTTCAATACCTTTCCAAAATGTCCAAGAACATGTTCATATGATCAAAATTGAGCAAGATATGCATTGGAGAAGTTGGGAAAAGTTTGTGAATTTGCAAAAGTCAACTTTGCTCAAAACACTTTGTTTTTGCTAATGGGCCTCAAATTTCTTCTTGAAACTTTATCCAAGGCCTATTCACGACCCATCTAGCCTAATTGAATTATTTTCTTATTTTTTATTAATTAATTGGATTTTTAATCAAATTTTAATTCATTTAATTAATTTAAATTGTAGGAAATACAAAGATTTGATTTTTCAATCTTTTTGTGAAGCAAAAGTGGTCAATATATGCTGGAAATTTCGTGTGCAAATCAAAGGGACAAGAATCTCCAAATTTAGCAAGTTTTTCCAATCAAAAAGATTCAAAAATATTTGATTTTCAATCAAATATACAATCATCAATTCCATGGATTTCTTTGCAAGATTTTGACCTAATTCTATTCTATTATAAATATGCAAGCCAACCCTACTCATGCATACGTGAATTTGCTGCAGAAAAGCCATAACCACCTTGAAAAAATTCAAAGAAAAGTGAAAATTGTTTTCTGTATTCTAGCACGTTTCAAAGACCTTTATTGATTCTAATCTATTGCAGGAACTCTCAGGGACGTTTTGCAATCAAAACCAAGCCTTAAAGCTACAGGAATCATCAAGAACAGTTTAACGGTTTGCACATTTTTTTTAGAATTGCAACTCATTATTCATGCGCATTTGACATATTTTGTTGATTGTTTTGTGTTAATAGGAACTGTACAAAGCTAATGATGTAGTTTAATTGCATTAAAACACACATAATCACAAGTTACCCTTGACAAATTCTAGGGTTCATAAGCCTTCGAATTGGGGCTTTACAGTACAGGAAACATTAGACCCCTTAAGACCCATGGTTGGAACTGTTGCATCTAGACGAACACAAAGCCATACTCGCGAAACATTTATATAAATCCTAGAGCTAATCGCTATTTTTCGTTGTTGTAGGTTGTGGGGGTTAAAAACCCCCCGCTATCTAATTTGTTTTTTTACAGGCATAGCGAAGAAGATGAATACGTGGTGATGCATGGTTGGTCTATTCAAAAAGCGCGCGTATTTGTTTTGCTTTACAGCATATTTACTAATTTTCATATATTATATTCGCTTGTTGTTATATTAGCAAACGCGTGCAAATGGCTTCGTGGTTGATGCGTTGGCTGGTAATCATTGGGACCTGGGTTCGAATCCCAGGTCCACCCAAAACTCATTTATTTCTTTTCTTAACATGTTCATGTGCAGAATCCCAAAGGCGTTCCACCATATGCCTCCAATCATCCAAGCGCCAGGTGGCTGCCAGCATAGATTCAATGGTCCCAAGCTGGATGACCATCATACTCCTGGTCAATGCACGTGCAGACAATTACCAAAGTCAAACGTGGCTGAATAGTTTGTTGGGCCATAATTGCTTCTTTACCTCCTAATGGGCCAGCACCCCCCTGGGTTCTTTTTCTTTCTTTCTTTATTCTTTTTATTTAGTTAATTATTTTATTAATTATTATTATTATTATTTAACTAACATAATTAATATTTTTCATAATAAATTCAGACAACTAAAAATGTAAATATTTTTATTATTATCATTATTTATTAATTTCACTTTATTTTTTGTAAATAAATACTAACACAAATTAATTTAGTTTAATTAGGTTTAATTTTGACTTTTTCATAATAAATAAAATAAATTAGAATTAGGGTTTTTACTAACTTTTGACTTTATTTTATTTTATTTTCATAAAAAACATAAAAAACTTAAAAAATATTTCTTTTAATTAATTAATTAATTAGAATTAGGTTTAATTAAATGGAAAAAGGACCAAAATTCATTCTTTTCTCAAAAAGGGTCAAAACCCTAAGGACTTTCCCGATTCAATTTCTTTGCGCGCATGTTAATTTTTGATCATATTTATGTAACTGCTCCGAGAATGCAATAGCGTAATTAGGACTTTTTATCGCTTTCTTTTATTTTTCTCGCATTTACTTTTCAAGGGTTTCTTTTGGCGATGTAAATACCCGACGCCTTGTAATAGCGTAGATTACTTTCCGCAATTTACTTTCCGCACAATTATTAACTGTTATGCATGACAAGACTTGCCTGAAAATTAAAATCAACTCGTAGCTCACAATAACATGCGCAAAGATAATTTAACTGAATCCTGACACACTCGCACATGCCACTCCTAGGGTACGCCTCACTTGGTTGCCTCGACGTGGTCATTGAGTATAGGGTGTTTTAGAGGTCGCCCTCCTGTCTAAAGATCCAGTTGCCTCGAAATGGTTGCCTCGGATAAAAAAGGATCTAGGACATTAGGGTTACCGCTAAGGCGTCCTACTATTGCTTTGGTGACCACACATGTCCCATATAATCGAATTGACCCGAATAACTCCAACGACGGTGCTACCTACTTCTCAATAGTGGGATAGTACTGTCTAAAGGACATTTACACAGCTTAATTTCCTTTGAGTAGGTAGAGGTTCTTAGATACTTGCTCTTTCAAAACAAAAACAACTTTTCGCACTCACACTTTCAAACAAAGTTTTCAAACAAACACTTCACGAACACTCTTGAGGACTGATACAAGAGTTAACGAAGTTTTTCAAATAAACTTTTTTTCAAAACCCACAAACACAAGAAAAGCAAACATTTTTGAAAACATAGTGAGCAAGTACCTAAGAGCCCGTGGATAACCACAGATAGAAAGGGTGTTAACACCTTCCCTTTCTATAATCTACCTCCCGAACCGAGAAATATCTCGAAAAGGAATTTTGCTGTGCTTTTGTCCTTTCCTTGTTGGAGAAAATAAAAGATGGTGGCGACTCTTGCTTACCGCGACATTACGCAAACCAGCATTTCAAAACAGTCAGTTCTATTTCCACCGATCACAATCTCTCTTCTGTTTGACTTTTTGTGTCCAGAAGATTCTGGTTTATCTTCTGACTTCTTGAAGTTCCTGAACTTCTTTTTTCTGTGCTTCTACAGATGATTGATCCTTTTGGAGAGCAAGGATAGTTCGTCTTCTTCTGAAGCAGATTCTTCAGAGTTTTCTTCTTCAGCCTGAAAAGCGTTAGTATCAAATTTCTTAATTGATTTAAGGGCTAGAGACTTACCTTTCTTCTGAGGCTCATGCCCATCCAGTTCAATCTCATGACTTCTGAGAGCGCTGATGAGTTCCTCCAGAGACACATTGTTCAGATCTTTTGACACCTTGAAGGCAGTGACCATTGGTGCCCATCTTCTGGGTAAGATTCTGATGATCTTTTTCACATGATCTGCTTTGGTATATCCTTTGTTCAAGACTCTCAGACCAGCAGTCAGAGTTTGAAACCTAGAGAACATTGCTTCTATAGACTCACTCTCTTCAACTTTGAAGGCTTCATACTTCTGAACTAAAGCCAGAGCTTTAGACTCCTTAACTTGAGTGTTTCCTTCATGAGTCATTTTGAGAGACTCAAACATATCATGCGCTGTATCTCTATTAGTGATTTTTTCATATTCTACTTTAGAGATAGCATTTAAAAAAATATTTCTAGCTCTGTGATGATTTTTAAAATCAGCTTTTTGTTGTCTATCCATATTTTTTCTATCCACTTTGTTTCCTTCTAAATCTGTAGGATGTTTGTAACCATCCAAGACTATATCCCAAAGATCACTATCATGACCTAGAAAGAAACTTCCTAGTCTATCTTTCCAGTACTCAAAATCTTCTCCATCAAACACTAGAGGTTTGTTGTAACTATGATTGTTTTGTTCAGCGGCCATTGTGTTTTCTTCTGGATCTTTTCCTGACACGGTTAAGTGTTGTGCTCAGAGTCAAGCTCTGATACAAATTGAAGGGGTAAGAAAACACTTAGAAGGGGGGTTGAATAAGTGACTCTTTTTGAGTTTATCAAAACAAAGCTCAAACAATAATGGAATAACATAATTATTTTTATCCTGGTTCGTTTGAACTCAAACTACTCCAGTCCACCCACCAAGGTGATTTCGCCTTTCTCAACAAGGACTTAATCCACTATAATCAACTGATTACAATCAAACAACAACTGTTGTGACTAACAATGCACAGGTAAACTTACAAGTGACTAACACCACTAAGACTTAAATCTAGTCCTAGTCTGCTTGAGAAATCTGACCAAGCTTGGTCACTCAAGGAACAAAATACAGGAGTTTAATCTTTATAGATAATGAAATAGAGTTTGCTTCTTATCAAGCTATATCACAACTGTGATTTTTCACTTAGAATCTAATACACAAATTGTATGAACAATGAGTTTGTGAGCTTTTGGATCTTTCACGTAGTTTCTTGCTTCTTTTGAAAATTTTATTTGTTTTCTTGGTTCACGTCAAAAGTTCTTAGCTTGCAATAAATGTCCTTCTATTTATAGTAGGAACAATAAGACCGTTGCTGCCTTCAGAAAAGATGGAGAGCATTAAATGCTTTGCGTGTATCCTTGCAATATTCCATTTTCCAAGAAACTACTTGTAGGCACTTGAGTGCTTTCAGCCGTCTTTACATTAATGAGAAAACATCAGAATGTAAGAACGTGTTTCCTTTGATTTGACAAGACAAGTTGGTTTAAAACGTTGTTTCATAATTTTCTTCCAATGTCTTTAAGTCATAACATGCTTCATTCAACTTCTGGGCAGAGCGTTGCTTGCTAAGAACTTTGAACAACGCTTGCTTTCAAGTTATCTTCTGAATCAAGGAGCCTGCTAGAAGTTAGAAGATATATTTAACAAATAAAGGTTCTTACCAGAGTCAGCAGATGCATTTGAATAAAAAGGTTTTTTATCAAACAACTTCTTCATAATATTTGCTTAGTACATTAGAATGTTTTCATGTCAGAACATTAACTAAGACATTCAAAACACATTCATCAGAGCATAAATTATGTTAAATATAATTTAGTTATCATCAAAACTCTTGAGATAGGTCAGAACTAATCTTGTTCTTTCACACTTTCCATAATATGAAGATCATTGTCTGTTTGTAACCATTGCAATTGATACTGCTTTGATGGAATAGTAACGCTTCAAAACATAAGGAATTTGCTTGCTTCTTTGCTTCAGAACTTGGGAAGTTAGAATCATAAGGTCTTGTTTGCAACGTTAGACTTCTATTCAGAGTTAAGATGTCTTTCTCTTAGAGCATGTTCTGATATTCATTCATCAGAACATTCTGATATCAGTCTGCATACACAGCATGAACACCTTTGTAGCTTAACTTCTGATCCACTTCCGTTCAGAACTTCTGTACAAAATAGAACATTGTGATACTGTGAGAGAACTGACTTGGGTATTTTGCGTTTGATCGCAAATGTTGCGGTTATCAAGAGTCGCCACCCACTTTTCTTTTATCCAAAAGGAAAGGTGAAAAAGCACAGGAAAGACCTTTGAGATTATTTCTTGAGTTCGGGGGGTAGATTATGAAAAGGGAAGGTATTAGCACCCTTTTCATCCATAGTTTTCCATGGGCTCTTAATTACTTACTAGATCACTTGCTTTTGTTTGAAATTGTGCTTTGTGTGGTTTTTAAAATTATTTTGTAAATAGGCCATTGTTTAGGAAAACTTTGTAATGATTCTCGTTCGTAAGAATGTATACAAAGTGTTGATCTTTTGAAAATGTTTTCAAGTTTGTAAGATGTTTTAAAAGTGTAGGTGTTTGTTTTGAAAATAGCAAGGATATTTTGTTTTGAAAATGAGCAAGTAACTAGGGGCATTCTACCTACTCAAAAGTCTTTCTTATTCATTTTCTTTTCCTTTGATATTGTTATCTTACCATTGAATCGGTAAGTAACCCTATCTTTGGATGTAAACGGGACGGGCGTGGGTCATCGTATAACCATGATTAGAAATGTTGCAAGGTATCTTAGCATTCTCTTTTAGGGACTAAGATCATTTGAAAGGCAACCAAGTGGATTTACCCTAGGGGGTGCTTGTGTACAAGTGTATTGTTTTCATGCTTGATTTTGTCTTGAATTAGGATTTTCTAATTATTGGTTTTAGTCTTTCCATATAAACCCTAATTACTAGCATGTTATATATAAAGCGATAAATTGTGGAATTTAAAGTTACTACGCTATTACAATACTTGTGGGAGTGGGGTGTGCAAATTGTAAATGGGGATTGCAAGAAAATAAACCTAATTAATCTATTACAACCATATTGAATTGGTACAAGAATTGAATAAATAAATGTACAAAAATAGATAAATATGCAAGAATATAAATGCAAAGAAAATAGACATTTGTTTGATTTTTCATGAGAAAAGGGGTTTTGATTTTTAACCTAATTAGCTAGAAGAAAATAATCAATTAAAAATAAAACCTAAATTTACTAATAAAAGATTTTAAATAAAACCCTAAATTATAATTGATTAAAAAAAGAAATTAAGTTCATAAGAAAAATTATTTTTTTTGGTATTTTTGTCTTGAAAATAATTTTAGTGTTATAAAATATTTTTTGCCTTTTTTTATATTAGAATAATATGTTTAAATTGGTGTAAAAGAAAATAACTAAAACCTATTTTAAATTAAATTTACAAAGATAATTAGTAAAATAAATAAAGTATTGATTAAATGAAATAATTTTTTGTGAGAAAAAATAAATAAAATATGTCAAAATACAAATCTACTATTTTTATATTTTTTATGATTTTTTAATATTAGAAAAATATTTAAGAAAACAAATAAATAAAAAAAATAAGAAAAAGAAAATAAAACTGGGTCAGGGGTGTGTAAATGAAACAAGGGGGTTAGCAAGCAAAAACAAAAAACAACAAGGCCCAAGAAGGCCCAGCGCCTGCCAAAAAAGAAAGTCAAAATGCAAAAATGTGACAAAATCCAAAAGGCTACCACTGGGGCTCGAACCCAGGTCCCAAAGGTTACAGGCGCGCTCTTCTACCACTGGGGTGGCTATACATCCGTTTATATAAATCAAACAATAAATACATATGGTAAACATGTTCCTGAGGCCAACTTCATCTTAAACCTCATGCCCAGCCAGAAGCTCTGTAACTTAATCAATCCTCAACAAAAATGAAAACTGTAAACATGAAACTTGTAGCAAATTTCCTCACGATTTCAGAAATGTAAAGCATTAAAACTAAAGATCAAAGACAAACATGAATTTCAATGGCCCTAATCTGAACCCTAAAAATCTCATAAATTTCAATCTTAAATTTCTCTAAGCTCAAACAAAATTAATGAAAACTATGAACATGGTTAACTTTAGGGCAATGATATCTACATGTTTCATTCACATATAAATTATTGATGATGCCTGTATGAAAAGTTTCAAATTTAGAAAACTTACCTTGTAAGAGGGTGTCAGGTTTGAAGTTTGAGCAGCTTTCAGTGAGTTGCAATGATTGGGTTAGCTTCCTCAAGTTCCCAGGAAGCTAAAGGGATGCTTAGCTTGAGCTGGAAGTGGCTGAGGAGTTCTGGAGAAGTCCACTTGCAGACCCCTGTTTTTGAAAATGGAGGATGGTGCAAATGTTGTTACAGTTGTGTAGTAAGGGTTTGGATAGCCTCTATATGAGTTATAGAAGCTTTGTGATTGACTAAAAGTGAAAACGCACGAGTGGATTGTGTATTTGAAGTTCAAGGTCAGAAATGACAAGTAATGGAGGTTTTTGGTGCAAGTTCTGATTTCAAAGTGTTTGAGGGCTTAAGCATTCGTGAATTTTATGGAAAATGTTTTTTGTATGTATAAGAAAAAGAGTTTTAGAGCTTTGGACAATCAGAAGTACAAGTCTCAAGCTAATTGCTAGGTTACTTGATTTTCAAGAAAAGTGCGAAACGAAGTTTCAATGTGAAGTACAAGCATGGGCTGGGTGATTGTAAGTGTCTAAAACATTTCTCTTGTGTTATGATACATGTATGATCAGAAGAGAACAAGTGCAAGGCTGAAGAACAAGTTTTGTGCAAAAAGTCACTTTATCAAAATGGCAATGTGCACTTACTTCCCAAAATGGATATAATTTATGGCGTTGCATTGAATGCTTGGGATGAGACCTCTAACAGTTGTGCAGGTAATTAATTATGGAGTGCCTAACAAGTTTGAGGCCTGCAAAGCAGATGTTATGCAGCATAACTTTGAATTTGAATTTTGTTCATCACAAAATGACTTGTAATTCAAGTGATGAAACCCTAACTTTATCTCTTCGATTCTCCCTACTCAAAAATTATCTCAAGAAGTTCTTGGACATTTTAGAAGTCTTGCAATTTTCTCTACAACCCATCTTTGAATTGCTTTTGAAGATTCCCCTTGGAACAATATGAAAAAGTGCCATGAAGTTGGGTCAAAATCCGGACCAAATTAGGGCAAAATTTCACTAATTATTTTGTTTCATGACCACATGTTCTTAAAATTATAACTTGAGATCCAAGAACTTTTAGGAGAAGTTGTGTGAAGAAATGTTGTAAATATCATGGAGATCTACAACTTTCATGTTGGAAGTTTCTCTTGAATCATCTTGCATCATGGTGAAAATTTTGCTCAAAATTGTGAAAAAATAAGAAATTTCCAACACTTAGAAAAATTTCCAAGTTTAGAAATTTTCACTTTTCAAAATGAAATCTCGAATTTTGGATTTCTTGATAAATAAGTTTCATATTTTGACATGCTTTGATGAATTGTGATCTTTGACATTGAATTTTGATCAAAAAGTCAAAGTTTGACTTTTCAGTGTACAGTTGACTTTTGATCAGTTGATTGAAAATTCATCTGTCAATCCATTGGTCTTGAGCAATGTTTTGAGCCATGTCATTAGGTCAAAATGATGCAATTGGACTATTGAGATCATTCCTTAAACCAATTGATCATTTGCTAGGTCAAAAATCAGAAATTACCCTTTCCTAGTCAAAACCCTAATTTTGACCATTTTCCCTTTTGAGGATTTGATCAAATTTCTTGAGGAATTGTGGTCCAAACTTGATCAAATGATACATATGAGTTTAAAATGTTGATGTGGATAAAAAATTATGAATTTTGACTATAAATTGGCCATAGTTGACTTTTTCCCTAATATAGTTGATTTTTAGGTCAACTTCTTAATTGGCTCAGCAAAAGTGTTATCCAAGGCTTGAAACTTGACATGAGTGATCTTGGGGGTCCGTAATGATCCATGAAATTCATATGAAGAATTGAAATTTCAAATATACTTGTGCAATCTCAAACCTTAATTTTGGCCATCAGTGTTTAAGGATGTGTCTTGAGGTGATCAACCCTAGTGCAGTCTTGAGTTAAGGGAGATCTTGTTGAGCAAATTCTTGATAAATGAGAGGGCAAATTTTGGGGTACAACAAACACAAATTTAGAATGCATATTTGTTCTTTGTGTTTTTTATCATCAAAACTCTTACGAGGGTTGTAGAATCAAACTATGTTCTAGCAATCTCCCCCTTTTTGATGATGACAAAAACTAGGATTTTTCAATAAAAATAGACAGAACAAAAAGCTTAAGAGAGTCTCCCCCCTGAGTTGAGTACTTAGATAGAGATGAATTACTTATCTGAAGTTCATTCTGATTAGAGCTTTTGATGCACCTCCTTCTGTCATTTTCAGAGTTTTGTTCCTGTTATGCTTTCAGAAAAAAATAAGAAGTTAAGATATTCAGAATGTTTGAGACCTTGTCCCAGTATACTGTTATTAAAAATATCTTATATTCTCCCCCTTTTTGTCAGGAATCAAAAAGCAATATAATCACAAATAATAAGAGTCAAAAAGGATGATTTGTATTAAAACATATTTCAATAACATTTGCAGAGCCAGATGAAACAAGATAAAATGCATAAAACAAGTTTAAAAAATCTAAGATGGAGGGGGAAGTCGTGTGAATAACGCTTCCAGCAAGCTCTTAATCTGAGTGCTCGATTATTATTGCTTTCCAAAAATTTCCTTGATTTCTTTGGTTGTGTCTTCTTGCTTATCCAATCTTTCGTTGATTAAAGCATTCTTCTTCTTTAACAATGCCAGCGTCTGCATGACCAAAGATGGAGCTGGTGTTTCCTCAGAGGATGCACGTCTTTCAGAACATTCTGCAGCACTTTCTGATTCAATTTCTTCTTCAGTTGCATTTTCCTTTTCTTCAATAATATCCAGAGGGTGACTATCAAAACATGGTTCATTAACTTCTGAAGGTTGGTGCTCTTTCCAGGGAGCATTGTCCAGCAGAAGAATTGATTTCTTTTCCCAGTGACTCAGAACTTGATCTTTGTAAGCTTTCAGCTGATCACCGAAGTTCTGTTGAGCCATTTCATAACTTAATTCTTTCAGCCTCTGGGATTCAGAGTTGAACCATCTTATAAATTGATCCCAATGAGAGTCAGAAGCAGCAGGATTTGAATTTTCTAGACTCACTTGCTTCAAAGAATTAACCCATTCCATTAATTCTGTTTCAAAAATCAATAAGTTCTTACCAACATCTGTTTTTGGCTATTGTTGGTTTAGGTTTGGGGATGGAAATTTTATTGGAGGTTGAATCTAGGTGGTCCAACGCTTCTAAGTCAATGATTTTTCTGAGGTGATCATCTGGACGATTAATAGGAGAGGGAGTAGGAGAATCAGAAATTATGATTGGTGAACGAGGTGTGTTTGATGGAGTGGAATGATATGGTGATGGTATTTCTGGAATGTCTATTATGGAGAGAGGTTGACGAACCATAAGATGTTCTGTTATTCCAGGAATAGGGTAGTGGTATCAGAGTCTGTGAGAGAATATTCTGGTTGGTTTGTGGTAGCGTTTGGATTTTCTGGTGGAGGGGTTTCAAAGTTTGGATTTTCTGTTTGGGAAGTATCAGGGTTTTTATTTTCTGGTTGCGGAGTATGAAGGTTTGGATTTTCTGGGATAAGAGCATGAAGGTTTGGATTTTATTGGATGGGAGTTTGAAAGTCTTGATCAAATAAATCAATATCAGAAAGAACTCTAGCAAGTTCTAGCTGATTTTGTTCTAGATTTGGATTGGTGGAGTGAGGTTCATTTAGGAAGTTTCCAAGGGTTACAGAAGAATCAAACTCTATATCAAAGTCTTCAAAAGTTTGAGGTGAGGGATCTTTTGTTGGTTGAGGGGGGAGTGTTTCAGATGTTGGAAAAGCTATTGATTCTACAACAGAAATAAAGGAAGTGTTACCTTTCTTTTTAGCAGCTTTAGGAGTCCTCTGAAAAGATCCTTCTCCTGCTGCTTTTCTCTTTCTGGACTTATTTAACACAACATATGGAGCTTGCTTGTGCAGATCGTGAATGTTAAGTTCTGGAGCCGTTCAATCTTCCTTGAAAGCTTCTAAGTATCTGACCACAATTTCTGGTGAAGCATCAATCTTAGAAAATAACGGAAAATCTTTCAGAGGGATTCTCCTTGATGTGATGACTTCATGAGTGGAAATTGTTGGATCCTTCTTAATGCTATCAATAATCTTCATCTTTTTCAGATTTTTGGCATTAAGGGGCTTTCCAGCACATGCCTCCAGTGTGCTAATCTGCTGAGCTTCTGTCAGATACTCTATCAACCTGTTCTCCGTCAGAATATCCAAAATTAATCTGCCCAGAGGAATCCAATTCATCTTTGTCTTTTCTTCTTCCCTTGTTTCTTTCACGCTTTTTCTCAAATGATTGAAAAGCAAGTGTGGAAGATTTATTCTTGTCTTTGAAATAAAATACAGCAGAAACTGTTGATCAATGTTGATGTACTCAAGAGAGCTTGTTGGCTTCCTGTGGTTTATACATCCCAGAATAATCTTATCCCAAATTCTATAGTAATCATTCAAATCCCTAATCTTGTTGGATGGTTGTCCAGAAGTAAAGATAACTCTTGCTATGGCTTTTAGGTCAGAACATGTTTCAGCCATGTCGTTGTACCTAACTCCGCCGCCATTGTACCCAATCAGTTTTCCAATCAAGTCTTCAGTGATTACAATCTTCTTCCCCATTACGTAAGACGTAACTTGATAATTAGATGAAGTTGCATGAATCCATAATTCCTTTACCAGGATGGGGAATACTGGACCTAGCAGACAATCAAAGTACCTGTTCCAGCCTTGAGCAGTTACATCTTCAGAGATATCAAACCCATTCTCCTCCAAGCTTTCAAAATTGATGATAAGCTCACATAAAACTTCAAGAGAATCAACTGGAGTGAGAAAAGTTCTTATTGGTTCTTCGTACTGTTCATCTGTTGAAGAAGAACCATGAGAACTTTGAAGATTTTTGACGCTTGAGGAAGATGCCATTGTTCACGCAGTTTGTTTTGAGATTTCTAAGGAAAGGGTTTTTGCAAAACTAAATCTAGAGAGAGTAATAGAAGCGAGAAGAAGTGAATAAAATAGTGATTGTGTATTTATAATTAATTTTGAAAACCTAATCAGTAAGAAAGAGAAAATGAATTAATTATTATACTACAATTATGAAACCTGAAAATAGGGGATTACGTGGAGATAAGAAACAATTACCAATGATGCGTGTCTCAATGCATCTAATCAGAGTCTTAGACCCTTCAGAATTTGAACGCGTGTTCAGCCTTACAAGGTAGCTTGTGAGAGGATGACAGATGTTTGGTAGTGTGAACTGCACGCCTCTATCTTTGAAATGAAAGGTTTAGATCTTCTAGATAGATTATGAAGAAATTCTACTCCTAACTTCTGAAGACATGTTGATCAGATGTTCACAAAGAAAATGTAAAGTTCTGAGGGTTACAGAATATATAAATAAAACTTCTTATTCTGGACATAATTTCATGCTGAGATGCTTCAGAATGAAATTAAACATATCTTCAGAAAGTGGTTTTATAAAAACATCAGCCCATTGATGGTCTGTGTCAATAAATTTTAAAGTAAGGATTCCTTTATGAATATAGTCCCTAATAAAATGATGTTTTATTTCTATATGCTTAGCCCGAGAATTCAAAATTGGATTTCTAGATAAACATATTGCAGAAGTATTATCACAAAATATAGGGATGTTACTCTGTGTGCTGCATCCAGCAGCTGCTATGTATTCAGATTCAGCTCTTGACAACACAATTGTGGACTACCTCTTGCTGGTCCATGAGATCAGATTATCTCCCCAAAACTGGAAGCTTCCAGAAGTACTTTTTTGTTCTACTCTATCTCCAGCAAAGTCAGCATCACAGTATCCTACTAAACTGTATTCACTGGATTTTCTATAAAACAAACCTAGGTTAGTAGTACCTTTAAGATACTTGAAAATTCGCTTAACAACTGTTAAGTGAGATTCTCTAGGATCTGATTGGAATCTGGAACATAAGAAAACACTGTATAAAATGTCAGGCCTTGAAGCTGTAAGATATAAGAGAGAACCAATCATACCTCTTTAGATCTTTTGTTCTACCTTTTTACGTACCTCTTCCTTTTCCAGAATGCATGTGGGATGCATTTGAGTCTTTGATGGCTTACACTCTGATTGGTAAAATTTATTCAGAATTTCTATGACGTATTTTCTCTGGTGAATGTAAGTTCCTTCTGGAGTTTGATTGATCTGAATGCCCAGAAAGAATTCGAGTTCTCCCATCAAGCTCATTTCAAACTCTGCCTGCATAGACTTAGCAAATTCTCTTCCCAGAGAAGGTTTAGTAGATCCAAATATTATATCATCTACATAAATTTGACAAACTATAATGTCATTCTTAAATGTCTTACAGAAAAAGGTTGTGTCCACTTTCCCTCTGGTAAATTCCTTTTCTAACAGAAAGTTACTTAGTCTTTCATACCAAGCTCTGGGAGCTTGTTTTAGACCATAAAGTGACTTCTTTAGTTTGAAAACATATTTTAGGTGTTTGGAATTCTCAAACCCAGGGGGTTGGTGCATATAAACCTCTTCATCAATGTAACCGTTTAAGAATGCACTTTTGACATCCATATGATACAGAGTGATGCCATTATTTATAGCAAAAGAGATTAAGAGTATGATAGATTCTAACCTGGCGACTGAAGTAAAGGTTTATGTATAGTATGTCCCCTCTTGCTGACTATAACCTTGTGCAACTAGTCATGCCTTGTTTTTGATGACTTCTCCTTGTTCATTCAGTTTGTTTCTGAACACCCACTTTGTTCTAATGACGTTGAATCCTTTTGGTTTAGGAACCAGATCCCATACGTCATTTCTGATGAATTGATTTAACTCCTCCTGCATAGCCAGAATCCAGTCGTTATCCAGAAGATCTTTATCAATTACTTTTAGTTCAATCAGAGATACCGATCCCATGAGGGATTCTTTAGAATTTCTGAACGTTGATCTTGTTCTGATTGGATCTTCCTTCTTTCCCATAATTTTGTCTTCAGGGTGAGCTAGGATGCTTCTGGATAGTCTTTTCTGGAGTTGTTCTACAGAAGTTGCTGAAGTGCTTGTGACATTTCCTTCTGATGTTATTGGACCGTCTTTGTTGGGAACTTCTGATGAATTGCCTTCAGTACCTGTGAATTTAACTTCTATATCTGCAAGAGATTCATTCTGCTTTTACTTTTGAGGGCCAAGCTTGTCATAAAATCTAACACCGATGTGCTTTAGAGTCAAACTTGTTCAGATGTTCTTTAGTGTTAAGTATAAAACAGGTACATCCAAAAGGATGGAAATACGAAATGTTGGGCTTTCTGTTCTTCCATAATTTATATGGAGTCTTATCCAGAATAGGTCTTATGGAGATTCTATTCCGAATGTAACAGCTATGTTAATTGCTTCTGCCCAGAAGATCTTAGCAATGTTAGTCTCATTGATCATGGTTCTGGCCATTTCTTGTAAAGTCGTGTTCTTTCGTTCTACAACTCCATTTTGTGGGGGAGTTATAGGACAAGAGAAATTATGAGAAATATCATTTTCATTAAAAAATATTTAAAAAATTTTGTTTTCAAATTCTCCACCATGATCACTTCTGACTTTGACAATTCTAAGATCTTTCTCATTCTGAACTTGGTTACAGAAAGCAACAAACACAGAATGTGACTCATCCTTGTGTCTTAAGAACTTTACCCATGTCCATCTGCTATAGTCATCTACGATCACTAACCGATACTTTTTGCCACTAGCGGATGCAGTTTTCACTGGTCCAAATAGATCTATGTGCAGAAGTTCTAATGGTCTAGAGGTAGAAACAACACTTTTGCTTTAAAAGGAGGTTTTGAAAATTTGCCTTTTCTGAGATGCTTCACACAGAGCATCTGAGCTAAACTTCAGATTAGGAAATCCTCTGACCAGATTGAGTTTGTTAATCTGAGATATTCTTCTCATACTAACATGCCCCAATCTTCTGTGCCAGACCCATTGCTCGTTGTTAACAGACAGAAGGCATTTTACATTCTGACTCTTTAGTTTAGAAAGTTTTATCTTGTAAATGTTATATTTCCTCTTTCCATTAAATAGGATAGTTCCATATTTTTTACTAACACCTTTACATGAATGTTGATTAAAGATTATATCATAACCGTTATCACTTAATTGAATTATGGATAATAGGTTATGCATTAATCCATCTACTAACAGAACATTATTAATAGAAGGGAGGTTACCGTTACCTAATGTTCCAGAGCCAATGATCCTCCCTCTTTGATAGCCTCCAAAACCCAAGTAGCCTCCAGGTTTAAGTTCCAGACTCTGGAACATATGCTTTCTTCATGTCATGTGTCGAGAGCATCCAGAGTCCAGGTACTATGAATGGTGTTTTAGTCTTGCTGTCAAAGATATCTGCTACCTATATAATTGTTTCCTTATGTACCCATATCTTTTTGGGTCCTTGTTTGTTAGTTTTACCAAAATTCTGTTTGAATTTTAGTTTAGCAGAATAATCATTACTGGTGTATTTCAAGTCGTGTGTGTGCCCATAGGTGAAGTGGGATTTTAATGGTGTGCGTTTAATAACTAAGTCCATGACTTTCTTAGGTTGGGATACTTTACCTTGGTATCCTATACCTTTTCTGCCATTTCTGCTAACTCCATAGATCATTGAACGCATCTTGCTTCTATCTATGTTTTTAGCCAGAAACTTCTGAAAGTTATGATCATATTCTTTTATGATCTTATAAGCATTAATGGGAACCTCTGAGATTGTTTCCTTCTGAGAGTTTTGTAAATAATTTTCAAGTTTTGAAATCTTTTCTTTTAACTCAGAATTTTCTAATCTCAGATTCTCAGTTTCTTCAGAGTCATAAACAAGATCCTTTTTCAGGTTCTTGAATTTGACTCGAAGCTGCTGATATCTTTCCAGAATTTCACTCATACTTTCTCCTAATTCAGCTTTAGTAAAGTTAACAGTAAAGTCAGGAAATACCTCTTCTCTGTCTGATTCTGATTCTGACCCAGATGCTTCGCTGTCTTCTGTCACATTTGCCATAAGAGCAATATTAGCTCTTTTATCTTCTGACTTTGTGTCTGCGTTAGAAGTATCTGAGTCATCCCATGTTGCCATGAGGCTTTTCTTATTCTCTTTGAAGAACTTCTTTTTGGGTTTCTCCTTCTAAAGCCTTGGACAATCGCTTTTGTAGTGCCTTTGTTCATTGCACTCATAGAAGACGATCTCCCTGTTGCTTGACTTTGTGACCAGAAGAAGATTCAGACTTTGTGTCTAGAGGAGGGTTCAAACTTTCTGTATCCATAGGAGGATTCAGACTTTCTGTATCTAGAGGGTGATTCATTCTGATTCCCTGTTCTTCTGGAGTTTTTGAATTTTCTTTGCCTCTACTTCCACAGCTGATTGACTCTTCTGGAGAGAAGAGATAATTCGTCTTCTTTTGATGAGGATCCATCAGAGGTTTCTTCCATAGCCTGCAAAACATTAGAATCATATTTTTTGTTAGATTTTAGCGTTAAAGGCTTACCTTGCTTCTGAGGCTCGTCATCTTCTAGCTCTATCTCATGACTTCTGAGTGGGCTGACAAGTTCCTCCAAAGATATCTTGTTGAGATATTTTGCCAGCTTGAGAGTAGTGACCATTGTCCTCCATTGCTTCGGTAAACTTCTGATGATCTTCTTTACATGATCAGCAGTTGAATACCCTTTGTCAAGAACTCTCAGCCCAGCAACTAGAATCTGAAATCTTGAGAATATTACTTCAATGGATTCACTTTCTTCCATCTTGAAGGTTTCGTATTTCTGAATGAGTGCAAGGGCCTTGGTTTCTTTAACTTGTATGTTGCCTTCATGCGTCATTCTCATAGAATCAAACATGTTTTTAGTTGTCTCTCTGTTTGAGATCTTCTCATACTCTGAATATGAGATGGCACTAAGGAGAATCTTTATGGCCTTGTGATGATTTCTGAAGTCACGCTTTTGATGGTCAAACATTCTTTCTCTATCAATCTTCTTACCACTTTCATCCACATTATACATGTATCCATCAATTACAATATCCCATAAATCAGCATCATGAGCCAGAAAGAAGCTTTCAATTATCTTTCCAGTAGTCAAAGTTTTCTCCATCAAAGACTGGAGGTCTGCCGCTGATTCTGTCCTTATCATCATGATAGTCATTGTTGATGTTCTGACTTGGTCCCACCATAATGTTTTTCTTAGCTTGGATCTTGTATTGATATGGTTAAGTGTATGAACTCAGAACCATACGCTCTGATGCCAATTGAAGAAGTGAAAACACAAAAGGGGGGTTGAATTGAAGCTTTAAAATCAAATGCAAATGACATGATGATTTCTATCCTGGTTCAGTTGATCTCAAACTACTCCAGTCCACCCGCCAAGGTGATTTCTCCGCTCTCCAACGAGGTCTTAATTCATTAATCAAACTGATTACAATTCTACTTTGACAACTTCCAAAGTCTTCTTGAGTACAACCACAACCCGATTTATCTCAAGGGAATTCACTAACAAAAATAAGAATTAATATGTGTACAGGATTTTTTTCTTTACAAAAACGGTATCACAAACTTGTGATGTATTACACAATTTTAGAGAATAGTATGAATATGAGTTGCAGAATTGAGAGATTGTATGATAGCAGTGATGTAAATCGTGTACAATTTAACCTTGATGCTTGTTTAAATAGGTGCAGCAATCTGTGCAAATGGAAACTTGATAATTGGAAGTTAATTCACTTTCCATAATATGAAGATCCTTGTCTGTTTGTAGCTGTTGCAATTGATACTGCTTTGATGGAATAGTAACGCTTCAGAACATAAGGAATCTGCTTGCTGCTTTGCTTCTGAACTTGGGAAGTTATAATCATAAGGTTCTGTTTACAACGTTAGACTTCCGTTGAGTTAAGATGTCTTTCTCTTAGCACACATTCTGATATTCATTCATCATAACATTCTGATATCAGTCTGCGTACACAGCATGAACACCTTTGTAGCTTAACTTCTGATCCACTTCCGTTCAGAACTTCTGTACAAAATAGAACACAAATTTAGAGTGCATATTTGTTCTTTGTGTTTGTTATCATCAAAACTCTTACGAGGGTTGTAGAATCAAACTATGTTCTAACAAAGGGCGTATGGCATCCCTTGGGAGAGACAATCACAACACCAATTCCATTACCAAGCACGTTGGAAGCTCCACCGAAAACTATAGTCCATCAGGATCTCAATTCAGGTCCTTCATACGGTCTAGGTTCTTCATAATCGATAATTTGCATGATGTTCTCATCCGGGAACTCAAAATTCATCATCCACCACTTGATGAGACAAATGATCTTCCAGTATACTTCCTTTGATTACCTTCTGAGTAATGTATTGAATGTCGTATTCTGTCAAGACCATTTGCCATCTTGTTATTCTTCTGGAGAGAGCGGGTTTCTCGAATATGTATTTTATGGGATCCATTTTAGATATCAACAAAGTAGTATGAGTCAACATATACTGTCTTAGTCGGCGAGCAACCCATGCCAAAGTGCAGCAAGTTTTCTTGAGCAGTGAGTATCTTGTTTCACAGTCGATAAACTTTTTTCTAATGTAGTATATTGCATGCTCTTTTCGACCAGACTCGACATGCTTCCCCAATACACACCCCATTGAGTTCTCTAATACTGTCGAGTACATGATCAGATGTCTTCTTTCAATTGGAGGAGTTAGAATCGGAGGTTCCTAGAGATATTCCTTAATTTTGTCAAAGGCTATCTGACAATCGTCGTTCCACTTCACTACTTGATCTTTCTTCAGTAACTTGAAGATTGGCTCACAAGTAGCAATCAAATTGGAAATAAATCTTGAAACGTAGTTAACTCGTCCCAAGAAACCTCTGACTTCCTTCTCAGTACGGGGAGCTGACATTTCTTGAATGGCTTTAACCTTGGCATGATCAACTTCAATACCTTTATCACTGACGACAAAGGTATTCACTTGTACGGGGTGCATTGTTTGGATTCAACCTCAACATGTACTTCTTCAATCTCTTAAATAGCTTATGCAGGTGGTCGAGATGTTCTTCTTCAGTCTAAGACTTTGCTATCATGTCGTCAATGTAAACCTCTATCTCATGATGGATCATATCATGGAACAAAGCTATCATAGCACGCTGATATGTTGCCCTGATATTCTTCAAACCAAAAGTCATAACTTTGTGACAGAAAGTGCCCCACTATGTGACAAAAGTAGTCTTTTCCATGTCTTCAGGTGCCATCTTGATTTGATTATAACCAGAGAAACCATCGATGAAGGAAAATACTTTGTGCTGAGCGGTGTTGTCAACCAAAACATCAATATGTGGAAGCAGAAAGTCATCTTTGGGGCTTTCCATAATCAAATCCCTATAGTATATGCACATACGCACCTTACCATCCTTCTTAGGTACTGGCACCATATTTGCAACCCACTGATGATAGGACGTAACGAATAAGAAACCTGCATTGAACTAATTCATAACCTCAACTTTGATCTTTTCATACATTTGGGACGCATACGATAAACCTTCTGCTTTATAGGAGGACAACATTCGCTCATCGGTAGTCGGTGAACCACAATGTCAGTATCAAGCCCTAGAATTTATTCGTACGACCAAGAAAAGATCTCAACATAGTCAGGCAACATCTAGGTTAATCTCTTTTTGACATTGTCTTCTAGATTGGAACCTATCTTGACTTCTTTCTTGTCCTCTTCAGTATCCAAGTTCACAACCTCGACTAGCTCTTCATGCACTCGTATGACTCTTTCTTCTTGCATTAACAACCTAGCAAGATATCTAGGTATTTCACAATCTTCCTCACCTTCGTCCTCAGCTTGGTAGATCGGATTTTTGAAGTCATAATTGGTAATAGCAGAATTGTTATCAATGGGATTCAGGGTGGATATGGATCTAAAATTTATTGTATGGGTGTGTGTAAGAACACATAACTATTTTGAAAGAAATAAAGTACAAGAAAGACAAAGAGCGCAAAATTTGAATGAAAACGTCCAATGATTTATTAAATGAAAATAAGCTGACGAATAATGATAACCCTAACAAATGGATCGTTGTGCCCAGGGTAAGGCACAAGGCTTAAAGTTATTGTTTAAATTACGCAACCAAAAAAACTTGAAAGTACAAAAACATAAAATAGCATTTACTCATGACTAAAGGAGATAGGTATAAAATCTCCAGTATTCCAATTATTGAGCCCACTGCCGGTAGTAGGGAAGATCCAACTAACTATGCCGTAGTCGCTATCAGCGTCTTCCACATCATTGACTTGATCCATTGTTGTTGATGCGAAATGGCGGTCTCCCATAATTAACACGAGCACAACGGACATCCCTTTGAGCCTGTGAGGTGAAACCCAAACCAAATTTTTCGGACTTGTAAGGAATATCGGGAAGATGACCCAAAATAGTGCCACCACCTTCTTCAACCACATTTTTGGTGGAATCTTGGTAATATTAGGAACAATAGGAGTAGCTTTGTCAACATGGGTTGTCTGAGGAATAAATTCAAATATCTGGCACGAAGTCTCAAAGAATTCACCATCCATATCTACATACTTTAAGGAATTCAAATGTCTCACATGTATTCTTCTTCGCCGCAAACTGTAACGATTTTTTCTTTCACAGAATACTTCAACTATTGGTGTAAAGTATAAGTAACAATGCTTGCTCCATGAATCCAAGGGCGTCCAAGCAAACAGGAATAGGCTGGATGAATTTCCATCACATAGAAAGTAGAGTTAAAGACTTGGGAACCCACTTTGATTGGAAGATCAACCTCCCCGTGCACCATTCTCTTTGAACCATCAAAAGCTCTCACCACAATGTCATTGAGTTTTAGCACAATCCCCTCACAGTCAAGTTTGTCTAAAGCAGCTTTTGGAAATACATTCAATGAGGAACTTGTGTCCACCAACACATGAGATAAGGTAGTGCCCATACGCTCAATAGAGACATGCAGGGCCTTATTATGGTTCCTTCCTGTGGAAGTTAAATTAGCATCAGAAAAGCCTAGCTCATTATCAGTTGTCAAGTTAGCAACATAATTTTCAAACTGATCGACAGAGATTTCATGCGGTACATGATCACTTTTTAGGAACTTTACCAAAGCATGAGCATGGGCCTCAGAGCATAATAACAGGGATAACATATATATTTTGGAGGGGGTATGCCGTAACAGTTCAAAAATTTTATAGTCACTCTTTCGAATAATCTTCAATACCTCCTCCATCTCTTGCTTGGAGGTATCTTTAACAATAACCTCTTTTGGTGCCCCAATATGGGTAGGTTCAGTTATCTATTCTTCGCTTCAAGTCTCAATAGTTGATTTAGTAGTAGTGATACAAACTGGTGCAATAACACCCTTTGGAGAGATCTCTGGATAAAAAACTCTTCCATTTTTGGTAACCTTACTAGTCCCAACAATATTTCCCACATTGGGATTAGTAACTTCAATATTTTCATCTTCGACAATCAACGGTTCTTGCTTGACGCCATGGTAGTAGACATCAACTCTAGAATTCCAAGGGATAGCCTTGTAAGAGGAATATGGAATTGGCCCAAGTGTAGTAATGATTAGAGGAGCAACCCTTGGTTCGACAGTAATCTTCATAGGACCTTTAGAAGTGATCCTTACAGGAGTACCGAAAATTGTAGTTATAGATATGGCTTGGGATATACTCTCCACATAAAGAGTTTTCTCAAATAGAATTGCACGATCATCCATCAAACGGTGAATACCTTCTTTCAGTAGGGCATAACCATTGGATTGAGATGCACAGTAGTAGCAGTTTTCAACACAACTCAGAAATAAACCGACTTCCAGCAACTTCTTCTTAACAATCATCAGAGGAGTAGTCAAGTCATTCACAACGGAAACATAAGAAACATCTTTTATAGCATAAATGCCCTTGTAATGATTAGGAATAGGTGCAATGATCACATTAGGAGTCTCATGAGGGTCAAATTCAATCTCTTTAGAGTCAATCATGTCTTGAATCTTATTCTTCAGAGCCCAACAATTGCTAGTGTCATGCCTAGGACTGTTGGAGTGATATGCACACCTTGCATTTGGATTGTAACGGGGAGAGGAAGTATTGGCATTCTGAGGAGGATCCTTCAATATAATTAGCTATGCGTTCAACATGTGTGCCAATGCTTGAGATAATGGCATGTTGATTCTTGTGAATTGTCTCCTGGGTGCATCTTGCCTACGCTGATTGTTTTATTGTTGTTGCACTGGTGCATGATTAGATATTAACATTGCCCCCATAGATTGGTTGCGGTCACTCTTATTACGACCTTTATGGCTGTACAAAACATTTGATTCTTTCTTACCATTATAAGACTTCTTCACAGTATTTGAAGATGTAGCTACCTGAATTTTACCACTTCTGATTCCATTCTCAACATGTTCTTCCGTGAATATCAGTTCAGTGAAACCGGCTGAAGAACTTCCAAGTAGATGATTATAGAAAGGACCTGTAAGTGTACTCATGAACATGTCAACCAATTCCCTATCAACCAAATGAGGTTTAACTCTGCCTCCCAGATCTCCATTTCTGTGCGTATTCTTTAAAGTCTTCCTCAGAACCCATGGACATACTCTGTAGTTGCATGCAGGTTGATGCCAAATCAGAATTGTATTGATATTGTTTATAGAAAGCTGCAGCCAAATCTTCCCAGGTATGGATGTTGGTACCTTCGAGTTGATAATACCATTCCAGTTGCGTTCCTGACAGACTCTCTTGAAAGAAATGCAACCACAATTTCTTGTCAGAGTGTGTGGTTGAATTTTCCGAACAAAAGATCTCAAATGCAGCTTCGGACAAGAAATTCCATCATACTTGGAAAAGGTAGAAGTTTTTCACTTAGAAGGAATGACGACTCCTGAGACCAAACCCAAATCTTCAAAGTTCAAGCCAGGCACCTTCCGGATCTCCATAGCTTTCAGAAGCTCTTCCAGTAACTTATACTTCTCACCAGCAGAGGGATATTGCTCATCCAAATAATCCTCTTCCTCTTCATCAGGAAGCTTGTCAGAACAAATGTTACTTCTTTCAGTTTTAACACTCTTACTGTCTTCATCCTGTTTGTCATCTTCGTCCGATGGGATATCAAGATCTTGAGCTCTCTTGGCTGGACCTCTGAACTTTCTCCCCGTGTTAAGGATGAAAATTGGTTTCTTTGTCTTCTTCTTCTTCCTGTTGACGACAATCGCCTTCAGTTCTTCTTGTCCCTTGGCTAAGTTTAGGAACATCTCTTGGAACCGAGCATTCTGAGCCTAGAGTTCTTTGACTGTTTGTTCGAGAGCCATTTTTTACTGAAATAAACAGCAAGAAGATGAGAAACATGTCTTGGAAACCTGTTATGTAATGATATGTATGGCATGTAAATGCATATGCAATGTTTTCAAGGATCTTATGGGATTTAAATTTGAAATATTAGAAATTGTATTTGGTTGTAGCTTTGTTTGAATAACTTTGAGTCTTCATCTTTGAACGTCCTTCTATAAGAATCAAGCTCACCATATCAAGTGGGTCATAGCCTCTGGCTCAAGAGAATGTACTTTGGTCTTGATGGTATCAGGCTAGAGAAAAATAAATCCTCTTGCCCCATACTAGAAATCTGGCTTATTATAATTGTAATACGGTGGGGAAAACTCACTTTTGGCTTTGCGTTTTATCGCAAATGTTATGGATAGCAAGATTCGCCACCGGATTTTCTTTTATCCAATAAGGAAAGGGTGGAATAAACAAAAAAGACCTTTGATAATTTTTCGGGTAAGGGGGGTAGGTTATGAATAGGGAAGGTGTTAGCACCCTTTTCATCCGTAGTTATCTACAAACACTTAATCGCTAGCTCACTTTTGAAAATGCTTTGTGAATGTGTAAGTTTCAAAATATTTTGAAAACGCATAAGTGAGAAAAACTTTGTAATGATTCCCATATCGTTCAGAACGCATACAAAGTGTTTGTTTTGAAAATATTTCAGAAAAGAAGTGTTTTGTGTGAAAAATGTTTTGAAATGTTCGCGAGCAAACGATTAAGAACTATCTACCTACTCAAAAGTATTTTGTTCTTTTCCTCTTCCTTTAGATAGTTCTATCCTACCATTAGTTAGTAGGAAGCCTTTAGATATTTCTATCCTACCATTAGTTAGTAGGAAGCCCTATCATTAGATGTTT
Source organism: Vicia faba (assembly GCA_948472305.1). Taxonomy (NCBI): domain Eukaryota; kingdom Viridiplantae; phylum Streptophyta; class Magnoliopsida; order Fabales; family Fabaceae; genus Vicia; species Vicia faba. The sequence goes on from OX451736.1 coordinate 781,491,422, forward strand.
AAGAGATAGTCGTGGGTCATCGTACAATCATAAAGGAAACTGGTAGAATGCTTTAGCAATTTAATCGTAAGGGAATAAGATCGTTTACCGAGACAGCATCGAAGGGTCAACAAGGGACTAAGATCTTTTTAACCGAGGGTATTTTGCTAAAGCATCCCACGTTCGAGGGACATGATTGTTTTTTTAAGGCAACAAGTGGAATCACCCTAGAGGTGCGTGTGTGAACAATGATTTGTTTTAATTTATCTTTCATATTAGGGTTATCTAGCATTTCTTTTAGGTCTTGCCATACAAACTCTATTTAGCATACATCTAGCAATTATAAGGAAAACGGTACAAATGCGGAAAAGAAATCTAAACTATTACAAGGATTCATGGAAGGCGGTACAAACCATAAAAAATTGGGGAAATAAGAATACACGTAATTAAATATTGCATCCCTTAACAGATACATAATTGTGAAAAACTAATGCGAAAAATAAGAAAAGTAAGAAGATTATAAGAAGAAACAGAGAGATTATTTGATGGAAAATAATTGAGGATTAATTGATTTTTTATTTGAGAAAAGGAATTAATTAAAACCTAATAAAAACCTAAGTTATTTTTAATTGAAAAAAAGTTTAATAATGAAAGCCTAAAGAAACTAAGTTAATTAATTAAATTAATTTACTTAAAAAAGGTTAATTTAATTTAATTAAAAAAATTCAAGTTGATTTAATCAAAGAAAACCTAGATCTAAATTAATTTTAATTAATTAATTAAAAAAAGTTAATTATATTAAAAAAAATTGAAATAAAAAAAATGATGGGCCAAAATAAGTGATTTGGGGGGTATGAGGAAAGCAATTTTCTAGGCCCAAGACTGCAAGCTCAACATGCATGCGTGTGATCCCATGTGGCTGGTTCTAGGAGGTGCATCGTGGGGGCTTTCTTTTGGAATGTTGGATCTTGATTGGATGGTGATGATTGAGGGGGTGTATGATGCGCGCATGGACTGATTTATACTGGATCTGCAAAGAGAAAACATGAAAAAATAAAATACCAGGGGCAGGGATCAAACCCATGCCCTGTGTAATACCCCAAAATTGTCCTACCCCTTTTACTTTTATCTGGCTTATGCATCTCGCATTTTTCTTATGTACATAACCTCCATTAGGTCATTTAACAACGTCATGCATCATTGGTCAATAATTTTGCATGGGATCACTGATATTGTGTAATTAGGGTTCTTGTATGGCTTCAAGGCTCTCATCTTCGCACAAGCTTGTTTCAATTGATTTCTCCATCGATCATTTGTTTGAAGCTAAGTTTTCATTTCATGGACTTTATCATCATCAAGCTGCGAGGCTATTCTTTTCTTCTCAATATCAAGTTGCAAGGTTTTATGAGACAAAGCTAAGAATTAGGGTTTACATCTTATCATACTTGAGCTTGCCAGCATTCTAATTGAGTTTCATTCCATATCAAAGTATTCCAATGTCTCAACTTTCATTTTCATCTTCAAATAATCCCTCAGGGCATAGTCATTATGTTAACACTATCTATAAGGAAGGGGTTTGGTCAAAGGGATGTTATGATTTCTGAAGCATCATCATTATTTTGGATATTTGTGCTTGGCATTCAAGTTTGGGTTGGATTGAAAAAAATCAAATGGAATTAAGGTTTCATTGGACTAAGTTAGGACTGCGAAGTGTTCATTCAAGTTTTTGATACCAAAGATTCAATTTTGTTCAACTTTATCGAAATGGCGTCAAAGCTATATGTTTTATTCGTTAAGCATACAAGGTTGGGAGATGTACTTAGGGGGTTTCCTTGGAGTTCAAGTAACAAGACATAAAAAAGGATATCATTCAACTTTGTTTTATAAGACGAGCTCAAAAACCATGCCTTGGCCACACTTGACTTCATATTCTTGACCATTACAATTTACATTTGAGTAATCATATCATTACAAACCCATGGAAAAATTTATAAGAAAGGAATTCACACAAAATGGCTTATACTTTCTACCAATCTATACAATGCCTAATCATGTTGTTCCTAATACTAAGCTTAATCATAGCCTTAAAATCCTTGCCAAAACTCCATGATTCTGCCTTCGATGTCATGCCTTTGCCAAGCTTGTTCAAGCATTAATTCAATTTGCTGCCCTACAACAAAAACTCAGTTCAAAAAAATCGACTAACAAATAAACCGCAACCCTGCAATCTCTTCTTTCAGCTTCATGTTGCTCTCGATTCCATGTGCCTTCCTTGCCCAAAATATTTCCGAAAAAAGTGCGGAAACCTGCATAAATATCACCAAGGCAGCCCTGCACATATAAAAGAAAACCAGTTCATAGCCCACCAACTAAATACCTATAACCAAATTTCCAACCATTCCAATTGTCAAAGTTTCTAGCTATTAAAAATTTCACGAATTAGTAACCAACTCTCTAACCGCATAACAGTCATAATCCCTAACAACTTACTGCAAACTGTCAAAATAACCAGAGCGGAAAATCTCATAACCAATTTCCCAACATAACTTCTTTTAACCAATTTGTTACTTTCAACTGTAACTAACATTCCCTAACAGTTACAGCAGTCCAAAACAAATTCCTAAACAAAAAATTCCAGCATAACAGAAATGCCAACTAACCTGTAACTAACTACTCTGCATCCCCAACAAACTTCTAACCTCACCGACATACAGCCCTACAAACAGAAATAGCAAAATCACCAAATCTAAACAACTGCCAATCCCCTAACCGCTCTTCATACCCACTCACAAACTAACAACCCAAAACAGAATTCCCTAACCACCTCTAACCAATTCTACAACAAACTTCAAGCAGCAAAGAAAAAAGAAGAGAAGAAGGGGATAATAGATTGCCAACAGAAGGATAACATAATTGGAAATAAGAAAAAAGAAGATTCACGATTCATTTTCACAACACAAATTTAGAGAATACATAAAACTCATAAAAGAGGGAAACTTCAAAAACTCACCAAGAAAAAGCTCTTATCTCTCGGCACTTTTCTCCATCTTGATCACCATCATCACTCTGCATCAATTGGCCTCAGAACCGCAGAGCTTTCATTCACCATCTCCACCGTGTCTTTAATCTCATCTTCAACAACTTCATCATCATCATCATCATCACCATTACAGTTTTCTACAATTTCCTCAGAAACTCACAATGAATCAACAACGCATCTTCTTCAACGCTTTACCGTGAATAGCAACAATCTGCAACCTTAACCTTTGCGCATTATGATCGTTTTCATCAATTGCAAACAAAAATAGAATCGATCAAAATCAGTGAGAAGAAGATAAGAAGAAGTCGAATCAGAAATCACATAAGTCATGGTTTGAAGGGTCTACCTGTTATCTCTGACCTCTTTTCTTCGCAGCACCGTCCGATTCAGCCATAGCAAGGAAATCTAATAGAGAAGCACGGTGGGGACAATCGAAGAACGAAAACCTCGATTTGTTTGACTTCAATCAGGGAAGAGGTTCTTCAAGAGCATCGCGGGTTGAAGAAGACGGTAGAAGAAGGTAACGTGATCGGCGCATCGAAGGAGAAGAGTGGGAGATGGAACAATGATGATGACGGTAAAATCGATTGTGAATCAATGATGTAGATAGAGGTCGGCGAAACAAACAGGGATGGAGGAGATTGAGGTTCTAGATGGAGGTGGTGGCCTTGATGTCGTCACGACGGCATTAAGGAAGAAGAGGAAGTGAAGGCAGTGAGAGTAAGCAGAGAGATTGCGCCACCATGGTTGATGAAGAAGAAAGGTTGTACCATTGAAGTTGAACAACCACAAACTTCTGAAAACCTCTCCATAGTATATCCAAACGCATGTGTTTTACTATTTTCCATTTAAATTATTCCTTTTTTATTTTTTAATTTAATTTGAATAACAGATAACAAAAAAATTTGAATTGGATTGTGTTGAGGAGTTATTGGGCGAATTTCAAGCCCTTAGGCCCATTAGTTGTCTTTTGGTGGGGATAGTTAGTGGCCTTGCAAACAAAAGCATATTTGTGGGCTCAAAAGTTGTATGGGATTAGCATCTAGAATTCCATTGTTGGGTTATACACCTGCATGCAATTATACCCCAACTGTTCATGGTTTATAGGTTATTCTTTAATTATTTTTTATCATGTTTTTGCTAATAGAATTAGTGAATTTTAGGAGATAATAGAAAATGCTAATTAGGAACATATTAGAATAGAATTTGATTTCTTTTTTTATATTCCGTATGTGAAAAATCCTAGGAAATAGTAGAATGTTTTAGATTACTCTTTCGAATTTTATTGGAATTTTCTATTATTACTTTTATGTTTGGTAATCATTTTTGGTGCCGTCTTTAGCCAAGATTTTGTGATAGAATGTCGATGTAACTTTTGCAATGTGGGATGCTTGGAGATTAATGCTTTGATCACTTGTGTGAAGCAGCTCCGGTAGAGTTTTCTTATCGCTTGCATGGTTTTAAAGAGGCAACGGACCTTCTTCGTTTGGTATCATCGCAACTTCATTTTATTCCTCATTTCTGCACTTTATTTATCGTACATCTTTACTGCTTTTCTAGAGATCATGAGAAGTAGGGCTTTACTTCTTTCTGATGCCATGAGAAGTAGGATAGAGATGTATGACGGGGGTCTCCGTTGCTTATCATGTCAGGAACCCCTCTGGTTTATTTAAAGACCCGTTTAGGGAAATTCCGCATTGTGTGCATTCTGTTTGCTACTTGTTTGTGGTTTGTTTAAAACCCTACCTTTGAGTAGGTATTATGAAGGTGTGTTTATATTTTGTACCCGCATTATTCCCCATCCCTTATTGAAGTCCTCAAAAGGAGGCGAGCAGGGAGGGTTAGCAATAAACCCCCACAATTTTTTCTGTGTCATCCTTAGTTCGTGACGCACCATGAACCTTTGGAGTTGTGCCAGCTCTTGTGTATTTAGTTATCAAGTGGGTAAGGGTCCCGCATTCGAACCCCCACGCTTTGTCAAGAGTTCGCATTGGTCGATGCTGATACTCCATGATTGTTCATATTGTCTTATGTCTCTTACCTCGATCTCCTATATCTTGGTTAGGTGTCTAGTCGCTTTGGACATCACTTTTTGTTTCTTCATCTCACTCCCGCTTGTTTGTCTTTGGTGATACACTCCCCTTGGCTAAATACTTTCTCTTCTTTTACTTACTCTTTTATGTGTCTGTTTCTTCGAGCTTGTTTTCTTTATCCTTGTACATACCATGTTCCCTTAGGATGCGCTTGCTCCGTTCGGATGCAAGTTAGACCTTAGGTTGCAAACCATGCATGCTAACATTACATAGACGTTTCCTCTCTGTTAATCCAAACCTTAGGACTACCAATGTATGATAACATTAGGTTAGAAATAGGCTAGTCTCCCTTAGACTCTTTTCTTCCCTTTTTGCATCCTTGCATTTAAAACTAAAACTCCTTTTCCTAGCAAATCAAAAACATGCTAATAACACTTAAATCCTGTTTCAAGGTAACAAAATACACACCAACTCAAACAATTTTGTGCGCCCAAACACTTTTTCTCTAAAACCCTCTTCAGGTTAGGACATGATTAATTTTCTTCTGTGCCAACGCATAAGTCTCCAAAGGCTGAGTTGCGGTAGAAGGCGGAATTAACATTGTCCATAAAAAACCCAAAATAAACAAAACATGTGAGATGAACTACGGTAGCTCTGATTCGTCAAAAAGGATACGTAGGCATTGGGGTAGGGCCCAAGCGAGTACAACTTTATTTTCCCTACATTCTTTTCTTCTTTCTTTTGTATGCATTCTTCTCAGTAATAAACAGTAAGCATATATTAAACACAACCATAAGATAGACAACAAGAGTGGATACCGTAGAGTACTATGGGTGTGTGGGGTGCTAATACCTTCCCCTCGCGTAACAGACTCCATTACCCGATCTCTCGGTCACAAGACCGTGATATCTCCCTTCTCAGGTTTTCTCGATGTTTACCTTTCCTTTCACGTGGGATAAAAGACGTTCGATGGCGACTTCATTGTTTGATGATTTTCAGCCGGTTGTTTTAGCTGGCGACTTCACTGGGGACAGGTCGACCAAATGCTGGTCGATCGCGAAGTCGCTCCTAGCTCTTGTTTCTTCTCTTTGGGTGTTTATTTTATTCTTTCTATTTATTCATTCATATATGTTTACCTGAGCATATGTATGCATTGCATTCTACTGTCTTCCATATACAACTGTTGTATTGGATCTGCTTCTTATTGGGTGGGTGTTACTATGAGGTAAAAGGCCCAATACCCAGGCCAAGTGACAACCACAGGAACACTAGGAATAGAGTGGAACACGACGGATAGGGTATGTAGATTACCCTAGACGGCTGTTGTGATACGGTGGGAGAACTGACTTGAGGTTTTTCGTTTGTGTTCGCAAATGTTGTAGTTTAGCAAGAGTCGCCACTGACTTTTCTTTTATCCAATAAGGAAAGGTGAAAAAGCATAGGAAAGACCTTTAGAGATGTTTTTGAGTTCGGGGGGTAGATTATGAAAAGGGAAGGTATTAGCACCCTCTTCATCCATGGTTTTCCATGGGCTCTTAGTTACTTGCTAGATCACTTGCTTTTGTTTGAAATGTTATCTTGTGAGGTGGGTTTTAAAAATGTAACTTTGTAATGATTCTTGTTTCTATAAGAACGCATACAAAGTGTTTGTTTCAAAAATAGTTCAAAGATGTGTTTGTGAGATGTGTTTTTGAAAGTGATTTTGAAAACGTCTTTGCAACGGCTCTCGTCTCTATAAGAACGCGTACAAAGCGTTTGTTTCGAAAATGTTTCAAAGTGGAGGTGTAGGTGTATGAAACGTTTTTGTTGTGAGCAAGCAAGTAACCGAGAGCGAACCTACCTACTCAAAAGGTATTAGATGTGCTTTTCCTCCTCCTTTAGATGTTGTTATCTTACAATTGTTGGATATGAAGGGACAGGCGTTGGGTCATCGTATCACCATGATAACAATGTTGTGAGATGTCTTAGCACTTTTCTTTAGGGACTAAGATCATTTCGTAAGGCAACTTTGATAGCGTCATCGAGGGACTATGATCTTGTATTTTTTGATTTGTTTGTGCTAAGACATCCAACATGCATGACATGACCATTTTTGTAAGGCAACATGTGGAATAACCCTAGGGGTGCTAGTGTGCAAGTGTATTTGATTGCATGCATTTGTCTTTGGTTTTTGGTGGTCTACTTATTGGTTTTACCTTGCCATACACGCCTAATTACTAGCATTTACATTTGAAAGCGATAAATTACAGAAATGTAAAGTCCTACGCTATTACAATATTTAGGGGATGGGGGTACATATTTATAAATGGGGATTGCAAGTGAAAATAAGTCCTAAATTACTACTACAACCATATTGAAATATATGAGAATGTACAAGAAAATGTGAAACAAACTTGTTTTGTTTTAAGAAAATATTTTGGTCTTTTGTTTTAAGAAATAAAATAAAGTGTGAAGGAAATACTTTTGATGTTTGCTGATTAGTGGAATGGAGAGTGATAGAAAAAATAATGAAAAAGGAGGAAAAAAAAGAATCAGTGTGTTGCTGATAAAAATGAAGTCAGAGGTTCTAACCCTGGCACGCTGCAAAACAGAAACCTATTAGTGAAAATGTATAAGGTCAGAAGTTTTGAACCCACTGGGAACACAGTAGTTTCCAGAAGTTTTGATATTACTGGTAACAAAATAGACTCCAGAAATGATGGCGCCACTGACATAACTTGGTCTCTCTCTCTCTCACTATGCTAGTCAAGACATCTGTAATTTGGTTATTTCTCTACAAAACAGAAGACATGCATATAATAGTTATAGCAGGTGTCATGGTATTTCAGAAAATAAGAAATATCAGAACTATAAATCAAAGGCAAGCATGTATTTGATAATCCTAACTCTGAGTTCTAGTTTCTTCAAGAAGTTCTTAACTGATTTATTCTCTACTTAAGCAGGCAGGTACATGAAATCTCAGAATATGTTCAACATCAGAAACATGATATCTACATTGTATTTTTTAGCATGTAAATCTGGTAATGCTTAAATAATATGGTGAGAGTCAACAGAAACTTACCTTGCAGCTGGAAGAAGTTCTGTGAATCGGAGTTAACCTCAACTCTGATGATGCTCTGAACAGCTTCTTCACATACTCAGTAAGCTAGAAGTTTTCAACTTCTGGGGATGGCAAGGAGGTGATGTTCGGATTTCTTTGAGTGGATGGATGGAAAGTGTATAGTAGTATGAACAAAGAAGTTTAGGCAGTTTTCATCGTGTGGATCAGAAACTGTGTGAATGGTTTTTTACTCAAGAAATATTTGAGAACAAGTGGAGTTTTGAATGCAAGGAATCAAAAGTCAACAAGGTTTTATGTGTCGTGTTTATAGTTCTTGGAACTCTTGGAATTTTGACAAGGGTTCAAGGCTTTTCTTTCTCAAATTTTTGACCTTTTTCACAAAAAATTTCTGGACCCTTTCTCAGTGACCAATGGTGTTCTATTTATAGGCAAAGTTTTATGGGTTTGAAATGTCAAGTAGCGCCAACATCATACGCTAGATGCTGACTTGCTCTTGAAGCAAGTTCAAAAAAGGTGTGATAGTTGACAGTTTTTAGCCTAGGCTGGATTAGTAAGTAGGGATTAGGATAACGTGAACCCACCAGCAAAAAGTAGCGCATGGACCCTTACCTAATCCTGTACAAAAGTATTTCTATGCTACACGGGGAGAGATCATTTGGACAAAGACTCAAAAGTGGTTGTGAGCATTAATGAACATTAAATGATGATGAGATTTGTCAAAAATCAGAAATCCTGTAATGTGAGATTTTACATCATTGCTTAATTCTGGATCAGAATTTCCATGTCAGCATAGTCTAGAACAAAACACCCTACTTCTGATCTTAGTATCTTATTGCCTCAGCAAACTCTGAAGGATTCCCAAGGCTTTCCAGTAATCTTCTTTGGTTTACCTTTGAAAACTCTAGATTAGAAGTTCTGCTTCTGCGTAACATCCAATCTTCTGATCCTCTTACCTTCTGGCTCCAGCATGTTCTGAAGGAGCTTTCATGCTTCGTATTACGCTTTATTACCTTCTTTGTATTACCCTAGAAAACTCTGACTGAACTTGCGTAGATGCTGAAGAGCCATGTTCTGACTGAAGACTTTGTGTTGAACCATGTTTACAACTTCTGACTGCACCTGCTTGGAGGATGGCTCAGAAGTTCTGAAGTGTCATTTTTCTTAAATACTTAGAAAAAATCCCAAGTATTTAGAAATTTGGCTTTTCCATAGTAAATTTGACTTTTGAACTTTTTGATGATAGAAACTTCATATTCCAACATGTCTTGATGAAATATGATTTTAGAGAATTGATTTTGATCCAAAAGTCAAAGTTTGACCTTTTAATGTGAAAATGACTATTTTGCCCTTGTAGCCGATTTTCTTGAAAAATTTGTAATTCAAAGCTCAGGATTGGATAAAAGTAAACCTGAGAATCCAGGGTGATTTCTTGAGAAAATGAGAGGGCAAATTTTGGGGTACAACAGCTGCCCCTGTTCAATCTTCTTTAACCTAAAGAGTTAGATTGGCGAGATTTGCCATTCGTGACTCGAAGGTGGAAGATGATTGGACACTAGAGTGCCCAGAAATTTGCACTCGGCGGAGATAGGAGGAATGGGCTTAAAGATGCCATTTAGAGAGGTGATAAAATCTTGGTGGAGATGGGCTTGTAGATGCCATCCAATAATGCTTGTTGAGACGTAATCTGTAAGTTGATCTTCAGAATGGCATCCTTGTCTGGAGCCTATCTATATTGTATCAAAAGTTGAGTCTGAATGAGTATCAGAATGGCTTTCGTGTCTGGAGCGTATCTGGACTATATCAAGAGGTTGAATCTGAATGAGTATCAGAATAGCTTCTATGTCTGGAGCGTATCCGAACTGTATCAGGAGGTTGAATCTGAATGAGTATCAGAATGGCTTCCGTGTCTGGAGCGTATCCGAACTATATCAAGAGGTGTCTTTGAATGAGTATAAGAATGGCTTCCGTGTCTTGGAGCATATCTGGACTGTATCAAAAGTAGAACCTAAATGAGTATCAGAATGGCTTCCGGGTCTGGAGCGTATCTGGAATGTATCAAGAGGTTGAATCTGAATGAGTATCAGAATGGCTTCTGTGTCTGGAGCGTATCTGGACTGTATCAGGAGGTGTCTTTGAATGAGTATCAGAATGGCTTCTGTGTCTTGGAGCGTATCTAGACTGTATCAAAAGTAGAATCTGAATGAGTATCAAAATAGCTTCCAGGTCTGGAGCGTATCTGGACTGTATCAAGAGGTTGAATCTGAATGAGTATCAGAATGGCTTCCGTGTCTGGAGCATATCCGAACTGTATCAGAAGGTTGAATCTGAATGAGTATCAGAATGGCTTCCGTGTCTGGAGAGTATCCGAACTGTATCAAGAGGTGTCTTTGAATGAGTATCAGAATGGCTTCCGTGTCTTCGAGCGTATCTGGACTGTATCAAAAGTATAATCTGAATGAGTACCAGAATGACTTCCGTGTCTGGAGCGTATCTGGACTATATCAGGAGGTTGAATCTAAATGAGTATCAGAATGACTTCTGTGTCTGGAGCGTATCCGAACTGTGTCAAGAGGTGTCTTTGAATGAGTATCAGAATGGCTTCCGTGTCTTCAAGCGTATCTGGATTGTATCAAAAGTATAATCTGAATGAGTATCAAAATGGCTTCCGTGTTTGGAGCGTATCTGGACTGTATCAAGAGGTTGAATCTGAATGAGTATCAGAATGGCTTCCGTGTCTGGAGCGTATCTGAACTGTATCAAGAGGTGTCTTTGAATGAGTACCAGAATGGCTTCCGTGTCTTGGAGTGTATCTGGACTGTATCAAAAGTTGAATCTGAATGAGTATCAGAATGGCTTCTGGGTCTGGAGCGTATCTAGACTGTATCAAAAGTTGAATGGTAGTTGTTAACCTTATCCTGAAAAGGGTAAAATGTTAGCTAGAACGCAAAGTCACTTTGTATGAAATGCATGGTGTAATGTATTTATTTTATCAATGTTTATGATAAATGTATGTGATGTATGCGTATGTGAGCTGATTTGCTGTATTACTGTCAGATTGAGGAAAATAAATCCCTAAATGCTGCTGAGGATATGTGAATCTTCATATCTTGAAGCTGAAGTATTGATGAACTTTTGTCGAGAGAGGTAAATTTTGTAGTGAGGGCAATGCCATGTACTGCTTGCAAGTTCTGCTTGGGGAATCTGGAGAAATTGGACGATTTCTACCGGGGATTGACAAACTGGAAGTTTTGTTCCACTGGGGAGTAGCTGGGAGTTTTGTTCCGCTAGGGAGTTATTGAAAACTCCGTGGGGAGGGAATATGGAATGGTATAGAGATATGTTCTTATCCTTTCGACCCTTCAATAATTTCCTTTCTTATTTTGTTCAAATGCATATGTTCAACAATGAATCATTGGACGTTTTTACAAACAAAACTCAAGTGTGAAGCAAAAGACAAATAATTTTGGCAATTTCAGAGTGATATCTTTGTATTGACTTTGAATAAGTATTTTTGTACAAAGGGACAAACACTCTAGTAAGAGAATGTTGTCGTAGAAAAGGAAAATTTTGATACAATGAAAACATAGTTATGTGTATAAAATCCCATGGGGTTCCCATTCTGCTATAGCCCTTGTATCTCCGAGCATCTTGTCCATTTTTGCCTTGTCGATGGAAGCCAAAGATTGCCCACAAAGTGATCCGACAAGACATAGTCAGACGCTTTAATTCCCTAATTTTTGCCTGGACCGCCCTTTCGGGTTTTCAGCCCACCGGGAAACCCTTTTTGCCCAAGTCGCCCTTTCTGGTTTTCAACTTGCCAGGTGTACAAATTTTTTCATTTTATCTCTAATTTTGTCCAAACTTTTGGTTTGCCGGGATGCCCTTGTTTTGCCTAGGTATGTCAACCTAGCGGGTCTCTCATGCGTAGTATCTTTTGACTATGTCTGTGTTTGCAGGGTGTGGCAGGCCGTCGCCATCCATGGTGGTCAAGATCATTGCCCCACCAGAAAAGATGTTTTTGATTACAAATGGTCCTTCATAGGTAGGAGTCCATTTTCCCCTGGGATCACTTTGTGGCAAGATGATACGTTTGATCACTAGATCCCCAACTTGATAGACTTGGCGTCTGACTTTCTTGTTGAAAGCCTTGATCACCCGCTTTTGATACATTTGACCATGGCAAACAGCAGTAAGTCTTTTTTTGTCAATCAGATTTAATTGATCAAGCCGAGCCTGGATCCAGTCGTTTTCGTTCAAGCCTGCATCTTTCATAATCCTTAGAGAGGGGATCTGAACTTCAATAGGTAGGACAACCTCCATGCCATAAACCAAAGAATAGGGTGTTGCCCCGGTTGATGTGCGAATTATGGTACGATACCTGTGGAGAGCGAATGGTAGCATCTCATGCCAGTCTTTGTATGTGACTGTCATCTTTTGTATGATCTTTTTAATGTTTTTATTTTCCACTTCGACAGCACCATTCATCTTTGGCCGATAGGGAGAAGAATTGTGATGCTGAATCTTGAATTGTTCTTACAATGCGGTGATCATAGTGTGGTTGAGATTTGTACCATTGTCAGTGATGATCCTTTCCGGGATACCGTACCGGCAAATGAGATTTTGCTTGATGAAGCGGGAAACAACATTCTTGGTAACTGAGGCGAAGGAGGCTGCTTCGACCCACTTTGTAAAATAGTCAATGTCCACTAGGATGAAGCGGTGTCCATTGAAGGATATAGACTTGATCTCTCCAATCATATCGATTCCCCACATAGCGAAGGGCCAAGGAGCTGTCAAGACGTTCAGAGGAACCGGAGGTACGCGCACCTTTTCAGCATAAATTTGACACTTATGGCAGGTTCGAGAGTGCTGATAGCACTCTTCTTCCATGGTAGACCAGTAATAGCCTGCCCGTAGGATTTTCCTTGCCATCGTATGCCCACTAGTTTGGGTGCCAAAAGTACCTTCATGTAATTCAGCCATGATCCTTTCAGCTTCAACCTTGTCTATGCATCGAAGCAATACGGAGTCATGATTGCGTTTGTATAGGATGCCATTACTAAGGAAGAATTTAGCAGAGAATCTCCTTAAGAACTTCTGATCTTTGACTGAGGCTCCTTCTGGATATTCTTGAGCCTCGAGATACCTCTTGACTTCGTGAAACTAAGGTTGGTCCACTACTTCTTTAGTATTAATCTCATGACAGTGTGTTGGTTCATCCATTCGTTCGATGGTGATCTGGGGAGCCTCGTTATCCCAATTAAGTTTAAACATGGATGACATTGTGGCTAGAGTGTCTGCTAGATGATTTTCTTCTCGCGGGAAATGCTCGAAGGTAATCTTCTCGAAATGTGATAGCAATATAAAAACATGTTCTTTGTAAGGGATACGGTTTGGGTGTTTAGTGTCCCATTCTCCTTTGATCTGACTGATGACCAAAGCTGAATCTCCGAATACATCCAATGATTTGATCCCCAAGTCTATGGCAGCTCTGAGACCAAAGATACATGCTTCGTATTCTACCATGTTATTTGTACAGTTGAAGCAAAGTCTGGCAGTAAATGGAGTATGACACCCTTCCGGAGATATGAGTACGGCGCCGATTCCATTGCCGAGTGCGTTGGATGCCCCATCAAAGAACAGGGTCCATCGGGATCCTTGTTCAGGTCCGTCATATGGCATGAATTCTTCACAGTTGTCTAATGTCATGATGTCTTCATCCGGGAATTCAAACTTCATAGACTGATAGTCTTCTACAGCTTGGTGATCAAGGTGATTAGCTAGTACGCTACCCTTTATAGATTTCTGGGTAGTATACTGTATGTCGTATTCTATTAGGATCATCTGCCATCTCACTATTCTTCCGGAAAGAGCAGGCTTCTCGAAGATGTATTTTATAGTATCCATCTTAGATATCAACAAGGTAGTATGAGTTAGCATATACTGTCTTAGCCGGCGAGAAGCCCATGCCAAAGCATAGCAAGTTTTCTCGAGCAGTGAATATCTGGTTTCACAGTCAGTAAACTTTTTGCTCAGGTAATAAATAGCGTGCTCTTTTCTGCCAGACTCGTCATGCTTCCCCAATACACACCCCATCGAGTTTTCTAAAATAGTCAGATACATGATCAATGGTCTTCCCTCGACTGGTGGCATCAAAGCAGGAGGTTCTTGCAGGTACTCTTTGATCTTGTCGAAAGCAGTTTGGCATTTGTCATATTATTTTACTACTTGATCTTTCTTCAGTAACTTGAAGATTGGTTCACAAGTAGCTGTCAGGTGAGAAATGAATATGGCAATATAGTTCAAGCGTCCCAAGAATCCTCTGAATTCCTTCTCAGTACGAGGAGTGGGCATCTCTTGTATTGCTTTAACTTTGGCAGGATCGACCTTAATACCTTTGTTACTGACGACAAAGCCTAGGAGTTTACCGGACCACACTCCAAATGTGCACTTGTTTGGATTCAACCTCAGCTTATACTTCTTCAGTCTCTCAAACAACTTTTGTAAGTGATTCAGGTGCTCTTCTTCTGTTTGGGATCTGGCTATCATATCGTCTATGTAGACCTCTATTTCATGATGTATCATGTCGTGAAATAAAGCTACCATGGCACTCTGATAGGTTGCCCCAACATTCTTCAGTCCGAATGGCATCACTTTATAACAGAATGTGCCCCACTGTGTGACAAATGTTGTTTTCTCCATGTCCTCGAGTGCCATTTTGATTTGGTTGTAACCTGAGAATCCGTCCATGAAGGAAAACACTTTGTGTTGTGCCGTATTGTCAACCAGGATATCAATGTGGGGAAGTGGAAAATCATCTTTAGCGCTCGCCCTATTCAAATCTCTGTAGTCCACACACATTCGTACTTTGCCGTCTTTTTTAGGTACGGGAACAATGTTGGCAACCCATTGAGGGTAGGAAGTGACAGCCAAGAATCCAGCATCGAATTTCTTCATGACCTCTACTTTAATCTTTTCTGACATATCAGGCCTCATGCGACAGACCTTTTGCTTCACTGGCGGGCAATCTTCTCTTGTAGGTAGACGATGTACCACAATGTTTGTATCAAGTCCTGGAATGTCTTCGTATGACCAGGCGAAGATTTCAACATAGTCGTGTAGCAACTAAATCAGATGCTTCTTGATGCTGGGTTCTAGATTGGCACCCACCTTAACCTCTTGTTTGTCCTCCTCGGTGCCCAGATTGATTGTATCCACAGGTTCCTCGTGAGGCTGAATGGTTCTTTCCTCTTGTTGTAGTAGTCTAGAAAGTTCCCCCAGTACTTTACAATGTTCCTCATCTTCGTCTTCGGCTTGGTAGATTAGATCCTCATAATCACAAAAGGCCATAACAGTATCGTTACCCATGGGATCCAGAATGGAAGGGTACCTGCATTTGTGAGTGTGGGTATGTGTAAGGGTATAGCTATCTTAAAAAACAAGATGTAAAAGAAAAACAATGAGCACAAAAGTTTGTATGCGAAAAATGTCCATGATTCATTGAATGACATATAAAGATGAAATAATAACCCTTACAAATGGACCAATGTGGCTCGGGTAAGACACAAGGTTTTAAAAGTGAGAATTGTTTTTGAATATTATAGAACGAAATGTAAAGGTAAATTACTGAGGGCTGAAGTTATTGGGATGAAGTCTCTAGCCTCCCAATTGCGAAGTCCTCCCTTGACAGTCGGAAAGATCCAATCCTCCAAGTTGCAATCCTTTTCACCATCTTCTACCGTGCTGACCTCACGGTTGCTAATCTTCAAGGGTGGCCCTCGCACGGGCACAACGTATAGCCTTCTAAGCGCTTGAAGTGAAACCTAAGCCAAATTTGTCAGATTTATACAGGATATTCGGAAGCTGACCCCAGATGGTGCATCCACCTTCTTCCACTACTGCCTTGGTGTCCTTTAGAGATGACATCCGGAGCGGAGGCCTTGTAATCTTGGGAATCTGGGACACAGTCTTGGTTACTGCTACCTCTTGGGGGACCTCTTCGAAATGTTGAAAAGGAGTTTCAATGAACTCACCGTCCAATTCCACATACTTGAAGGAATTGAGGTGGCTAATCATATATTCTTCCTCTCCGTGGACAGTGATAATCTTTCCTTGGATCGGATATTTCAGCATTTGGTGCAGCGTAGAGGTGACAGCGCCAGCATTATGGATCCACGACCGTCCTAGCAGACAGGAGTAACAGGGGCGGATGTCCATTACATAAAAGGTTGAATTGAAAGTTTGAGTCCCAACCTTTATGGGGATATCCACCTCCCCATGTACCATTCTCTTCGAGCAATCAAATGCCCTTACGACTATGTTACTTGGCTTTAACGTCAGTCCTTCGTAG
This sequence comes from Vicia faba, assembly GCA_948472305.1. Lineage (NCBI taxonomy): Eukaryota > Viridiplantae > Streptophyta > Magnoliopsida > Fabales > Fabaceae > Vicia > Vicia faba. Next base: position 781,507,885 of record OX451736.1, read on the forward strand.
TCCAGTCTGTCGAGAGCTTTCTTCGGTAAAACATTCAAAGATGAGCAAGTGTCCACCAAGACATGGGCCAGAGTTGTGCCTCTACATTCCACAGAGACATGTAATGCCTCGTTGTGCTTTCTTCCCCTTGGTGTCAGATCAGCATCTGAGAAGCCTAGGCCGTTATCCGTTGTCAAGCTGGCCATGCAATCTTGAAATTGATCAGCAGACGTCTCTTGAGGAACATGGGCTGTCTTTAGGAACTTCACCAGGGCTTTCGCATGTTCCTCAGAACACAGTAGTAATGCCAGCGTGGAGATTTTGGAGGGAGTTTTCCCCAACTGTTCAACTTAATCGTAGTCGTTCCTCTTTATTATTTTTAGAATCTCCTCCATTTCTTTCTTGGAAGTTTTGGGAATAGTAAGTGATTGAGCCTTCGTCCGGACAGTCTTCACTTGAATACTTTTTCCTCGAATTTGGGCAGCAGGAGTGTTGGTAGGAACACCAACAGGGGTTGTAACGGCTTCGTCAATTGGAACACTTGCAGAGATGATTATGGGTACGGAAGTAACCTTTGGAACAGCCACGGGTCTAGAAACAACCTTTGGAGGAGCGATTTCTGGAGAAAAGATCCTACCGCTTCGGGTAATTTTACTAGTTCCGACAATATTGCTAATGTCAGAATCTTCTTCTTTGGAGTTTACCTCTTCGGCGGCCGGCACATCTTGTTTGATGCCATGGTAGTAGATGTCCCCACCGTAATTCCACGACACGGTTTTGTCTGATTCATATGGGACTGGCCTAGGCCTTGTGATTATTAGAGGAGTTGTTTTCGGAACCGATGTAATTCTAACAGGTCTTTTGGGGACCCTGGAAGAATTGGCGGAAATGGTAATGATTGAAACATCTTCAACAGGAACAGGTGAAACAAGAGTACTTTCAAACATAATCTCTTTGTTGTCTATCAAGCGTTGAATGCCTGTTTTCAACAAAGGGCAATCAGTTGGTGAGGATAAGCAGAGATGGCAAACTTCATTATAGCCCGGGAACACACCAGCTTCCAACAAGTTTAATTTAATGGTTGGAAGTGGAGTCATGAGTTTATCAACTGTGGCAACAAACAAATCTTCTTCAATAGCATTGGTGTTGTGACCATGTCTAGGCATAGGAGCAGAAATTACATTCGGCTTCTCGGGTGCATCAAACTCAATTTCTTTTGCTTCAATGAGGTCTTGTATTTTGTTCTTTAAGGCCCAACAGTTATTAGTATCGTGACCAGGACTTTCCGAGTGATATGCGCAATGGGCATTGGGGTGATAATAAGGAGATGTTGTATTGGGGTTTTTCGGAGCTTCTTTCAAGGTTGCCAAGTTGGATCTCAGAAGATGTGGTAATACTTGAGACAGAGTAATGTCAATTTTGGTGAATTGCCTTACTGGCCTCTCCATCCTTGGTTGATTATTTCTTTATTTATTAGGCATAGGCTTTGGAATCATAACAGCCCCTACCATTGGTCGGCGTTCGGCTCTTCCTCGGTTTCTTGGTGGATGTACAGCAGCTACCCCTTTCTTCCCAACAAAAGGCTTCCTTACAATTGTAGAAGAAGATGAATCCTTCTAAATCTTTCCACTTTTTATACCGGTTTCCACTCTCTCTCCGGTTAATATTAGCTCAGTAAAGCCTGCAGATGAACTTCCAATCAGATGGTTGAAAAAGGGACCAGACAAAGTGCCTAAGAACATGTCCACCAATTCCCTTTCAGATAGAGGGGGTTGAACTCTTCCAGCCAAATCTCTCCATCTTTGGGCGTAATCCTTGAAACCATCATTGGAAACCATGGCCATACTCTAGAGTTGAGTACGGGTAGGCACCAATTCGGCGTTGTATTGATATTGCTTGTAGAAAGCTGCGGCAAGATCTTCCCAATTGTGTACATTGGCTCCTTCTAGTTGGTAAAACCAGTTGAGTTGTGTTCCAGACAGACTATCTTGGAAAAAGTGCACCCATAAGTCTTTATTGGCGGCGTGGGGTTGGATTTTTCTTACATATGAATGGAGATGCATCTTAGGGCATGACACTCCATCATATTTGGAAAATGTAGGCGCTTTGAATTTCGAAGGAATCATAATCCCTGGCACTAGTCCTAATTCCTCGAAGTCTAAGCCTGGCACCTTTTGTACTTCCATCGCGCTCAATCGCTCTTCAAGATGTCTGTACTTGTCATCTGCTGGAGGATACTGTTCCTCAGAGTAGTCTTCCTCTTCTTCCGATTCTGATGGGACCACTATTTCCTTACCTTTCCCTTCCTGATTGTCTTTTTCTCCGGAGGTGGTTGCAAAATTTAGAGTCCTTCTCGTCTGCTCGTGAAATCTTCTCCCCATGTTCAAGACTCCATTTCCTTTCTTTGTTTTCTTTTTCCTCTCTTCAGCTAACAGAGTCTTCAATTCTTCTTGTCCCTTGGCTAGGGTCACGAGCAATTGTTGAAATTGCGTGTTCTGAGTCTGGAGATCTTTCACTATATGTTCGAGATCCATCTTGCTAAAATAAACAGTAGAGAGAGATGAGGAAACTTCGTTGCAAAAGACCTGTTTATGTTATGATGAATGATATGTGCATATGCAATGTTTTCATGGATTTTTGAAGATTCAAGTTTGTTTTAAACAAAAAAGGAACACACATTATATTAATAAGATAAAGTTTTAGTACATCAAAGCCCCTTGGACAAAATAATACAAAACTCTAAGATAAAAAAGTAGTGCGCATCCTCTTTGGTGCAATGTAGGCATTTAGAGTCCGCTCCTCATGAAGTAGCCTAGTGAGTTCCAAAACCTTCTTCTCGCTTGCATAGAATTGGGCTTCGAAAGTATCTCGCTCTCCTTTGATCTGTATCCAATCCCTTTGTAGGTCTTCAAGAGATGTGGGCATGTCAGGATGTAGGATAGTGTATGGAACGTCTCCCTCCTTAACAGGCTTAATAATTACCGGAAGGATGGAAAGATAAGGCATCATAAGACTTTGAACACGGGTTTGTACCCATTTGAGGTAAGGCTAAAGAGGGATGTAATTCTTGTGTCCCAAAGTCTTTCTATCCACCTTGTTTAGCATCCTCCAAGCTCGGATGAATCTCTGGCGAAGACCTTGATCGTTGTTGTCGTAATCGAATACCATACCTTGAATCAGCATCTCGTGCGGGCCATCCCTTCGGGCATAACCAAACTCTCTTAAGGCTAATCATGGATTGTAGGTGATGCCTCCCCTAATGCCAAGTAGAGGTACATTAGGGAATTCCCCACAACAGTCAATAATGATAACATTCTCTTTGGATTGGGAGCACCAATGAATGTCTGAATGTTTGAGCATCATTAATCTTTGTGACCACCTTGAACCTTGCTCATTCTTTAAGACTGATTGGGGAAGATGAGAAATAAACCATCTTGCCAGGAGAGGAGTGAAACACATAAGGACACCTCTTTTCCTCATTGTGCTAGTGTGAAAAAGTGTAGGATATCCCCTAGCAATGTAGGCACCGGGTTGTGTGACATGAAGATTTTGACGATGCTCACATCTATGAATTGGTTAGGATTGGGAAACAAGACCTTCCCATAGATAAGAAGAGCCACAATTTCCTCAAAGGTTTGCAAGTCTAAGGAATTCCAACAGCTTTGGGCTTTCTCGAATAGGAACTTTGCTAAGAAGTCTTTGACACCACTTCTAGTTTCCCAATGAGTTGTGACATCAGATGAATGAAAGTGTAGAGCTTGAGCAATCTCTTCTGGATTTGTGTCTCTTTCTGTACCATTGAAAGGTAGTTGATTGAGAACGGTAATTCTCAAGAGTTGGGAGAATTCTTCCAAAGTAGGCACAAGTTGATAGTCGGGAAATGTGAAGCAATGGTGCAAAGGATCAAAGAACTGAAAGAGCACATTCATCATATCCTCCTCTGTGTTGGAGGTGACCAAGTTGACTAGACGACCATGCCTCTCGGTGAAAGGAGAGTTCTCAGGGATCCGCGAAGCTAGCTCCTTCAGTTGTGGAGGGATTCTCACAAGGTTGACCTGAATAGTTTTCCTGCGAAGTGAATCCATTTCCTACAAAACAAGAACAAAGATGAATCTCAAAATCCTTGAAATGGTTAGTGGATGTATATGATGCTTATGATGTCCATGATGTTATGTACAAGTATGCATATACAAGCAAAGCAAACAAGTTCTTAGTTTTAGGCTTGCATGGGGTTTTATAGGTAAGTACCGTCTTGAAGCTGGTTGGCTTAAACCTGTCCTAGTAATAGTAACTGGATTCTAAGGAACTCAATATCACCGGATTGTTTCCTTGGTCATTGTTTCAGCTCAAGCGTCTTTAATGGCGACCGAAATATTCCAAGAAAACAAACCTCAATGAGTGTAGTATCGAGTATTTACCAACTTCAGACTGTACCAAAGCCGGTCATCTCACTACGTCCTAAAGGCCAAGTTGGTCAAGTAAAGGTTCTAGAAGTTCATTAGTGCTTTGTGACATCACTCAGCGGCCTTGTATTCTCTTTGATTAACTCAAAGGCTACCGGTACCCACAAATATGTCGCACTAACGTAGCTATTGCTTAGACCATGTCAATATACCCCGCACAGTTTCTACAACGTATTGCTACTTATCTATAATGTATCCCAAATCCGGGTAGAGGATTCAAACCCAAACAAAGAACCATAGAATAAAGCATACAAGGCAAACAATGTAAGTAAATAAATGTGATATATCCCTAAGGTAACCCCACTATTAAGTATGAATCCTCAGCAGAGTCGCCAGTTCCGTGATAAGGTGGGAGAACTGACTTGAGGTTTTGCGTTTGTGTTTGCAAATGTTGCGGTTTAGCAAGAGTCGCCACCAACTTTTCTTTTATCCAATAAGGAAAGGTGAAAAAGCACAAGAAATATCTTTAGAGATGTTTTTGAGTTCGGGGGGTAGATTATTAAAGGGGAAGGTATTAGCACCCTCTTCATCCATGGTTTTACATGGGCTCTTAGTTACTTGCTAGATCACTTGCTTTTGTTTGAAATGTGTGCTTGTGAGGTGGGTTTTGAAAATATTTTGAAAATGTAACTTTGTAATGATTCTTGTTTCTATAAGAACGCATACAAAGTGTTTGTTTCGAAAATAGTTTAAAGATGTGTTTGTGAGATGTGTTTTTGAAAGTGATTTTGAAAACGTCTTTGCAACGACTCTCGTCTCTATAAGAACGCGTACAAAGCGTTTGTTTCAAAAATGTTTCAAAGTGGAAGTGTAGGTGTATGAAAAGTTTTTGTTGTGAGCAAGCAAGTAACCGAGAGCGAACCTACCTACTCAAAAGGTCTTAGATATGCTTTTCCTCCTCATTTAGATGTTTCTATCTTACCATTGTTTTGGTAAGAATCCCCATTGTTCGATGTGAAAGGACAAGCGTTGGGTCATCGTATGACCATGATAGCAATGTTATGAGATGTCTTAGCACTTTTCTTTAGGGACTAAGATCATTTCGTAAGGAAACTTTGATAGCGTCATCGAGAGACTATAATTTTGTATTTCTCGATTTGTTTGTGCTAAGACATCCCACATGCATAACATGGACATTTTTGTAAGGAAACAAGTGGAATAACCCTAGGGGTGCTAGTGTGCAAGTGTATTTGATTGCATGCATTTGTCTTTGGTTTTTGGTGGTCTACTTATTGGTTTTATCTTGCCATACACGCCTAATTACTAGCATTTACATTTGAAAGCGATAAATTGCAGAAATATAAAGTCCTACGCTATTACAATATTTAGGGGATGAGGGTACATATTTACAAATGGGGATTGCGAGTGAAAATAAGTCCTAAGTTACTATTACAACCATATTGAAATATATGAGAATGTACAAGAAAATGTGAAACGAACTTGTTTTGTTTTAAGAAAATATTTTGGTCTTTTGTTTTAAGAAATAAAATAAAGTGTGAAGGAAATACTTTTGATGTTTGCTGATTAGTGGAATGGAGAGTGATAGCAAAAATAATGAAAAGGAGAAAAAAAGAATCAGCGTGTTGCTGATAAAAATGAAGTTAGAGGTTCTGACCCTGGCACGCTGCAAAACAGAAACATGTTAGTGAAAATGTATAAGGTCAGAATTTCTGAACCCACTGGGAACACAGTAGTTTCCAGAAGTTATGATATTACTGGTAACAAAACAGAATCCAAAAATGCTGGCGCCACTGACAGAACTTGGTCTCTCTCTCTCTATGCTAGTCTAAAAAACATAAGACATGCATAGAACAATTATAGCAGGTGTCATGGTGTTTCAGAAAATAAGAAATATCATAACTATAAATCAAAGGCAAGAATGTATTTTCTAATCCTAACTCTGAGTTCTAGTTTCTTCAAGACGTTCTGAACTGATTTATTCTCTACTTAAGCAGGCAGGTACATGAAATCTCAGAATATGTTCAACATCAAAAACATGATATCTACCTTGTATTTTTGAGCATGTAAATCTGGTAATGCTTAAATAATGTGGTGAGAGTCAGCAGAAACTTACCTTGCAGCTGGAAGAAGTTTTGTGAACTGGAGTTAACCTCAACTCTGATGATGCTCTGAACAGCTTCTTCACGTACTCAGTAAGCTGGAAGTTTTCAACTTCTGGGGGTGGCAAGTAGGTGATGTTCTGATTTCTTTGAGTGGATGGATGGAAAGTGTATAGTAGTATGAACACAGAAGTTTAGGCATTTTTCAACGTGTGGATCAGAAACTGTGTGAATGGTTTTTTAGTCAAGAAATATTTGAGAACAAGTGGAGTTTTGAATGCAAGGAATCAGAAGTCAACAAGGTTTTATGTGTCGTGTTTATAGTTCTTGGAACTCTTGAAATTTTGACAGGGGTTCAAGGCTTTTCTTTCTCAAATTTTTGACCTCTTTCACAAATTTTTTCTGGACCCTTTCTCAGTGACCAATGGTGTTCTATTTATAGGCAAAGTTTTGTGGGTTTGAAATGTCAAGTAGCGCCAACATCATACGCTAGACGCTGACTTGCTCTTGAAGCAAGTTCAAAAAAGGTGTGATAGTTGACAGTTTTTAGCCTAGGCTGGATTAGCAAGCAGGGATTAAGGAAAAGTGAACCCACCAGCAAAAAGTAGCGCATGGACCCTTACCTAATTCTGTACAAAATTATTTCTATGCTACACGTGGAGAGATCATTTGGACAAAGACTCAAAAGTGGTTGTGAGCATTAATGAGCATTAAATGATGATGAGATTTGTCAAAAATCAGAAATCCTGTAATGTGAGATTTTACATCATTGCTTAATTATGTATCAGAATTTCCATGTCAGCATAGTCTAGAACAAAACACCCTACTTCTGATCTTAGTATCTTGTTGCCTCAGCAAAATCTGAAGGATTCCCAAGGCTTTCCAGTAACCTTCTTTGGTTTACCTTTGAAAACTCTGGATTAGAAGTTCTGCTTCTGCGTAACATCCAATCTTCTGATCCTCTTACCTTCTGGCTCCAGCATGTTATGAAGGAGCTTTTATGCTTCGTATTATGCTTTATTACCTTATTTGTATTACCCTAGAAAACTCTGACTGAACTTGCGTAGATGCTGAAGCGCCATGTTCTGACTGAAGACTATGTGTTGAACCATGTTTACAACTTCTGACTGCACCTGCCTGGAGGCTGGCTCAGAAGTTCTGAAGTGTCATTTTCTTAAATACTTAGAAAAAATCCCAAGTATTTAGAAATTTGGCTTTTCCATAGTAAATTTGACTTTTGAACTTTTTGATGATACAAACTTCATATTCCAACATGTCTTGATGAAATATGATTTCAGAGATTTGATTTTGATCCAAAAGTCAAAGTTTGACATTTTAATGTGAAAATGACTATTTTTCCCTTGCAGGCGACTTTCTTGAAAAATTTGTAATTCAAAGCTCGGGATTGGATGGAAGTAAACCTGAGAATCCCGGGTGATTTCTTGAGAAAATGAGAGGGCAAATTTTGGGGTACAACAACTGTGTCGTCCATGCTCAGATGAGGTTTTAATGAGGTGTTATCATTATCACTTAGGTCTACGATGATAGTACTTTCAAGCGAACCCGTGATTTTGAGTTACCATTTCCTTACCCTGACCTAGTCTTCACCCGTGAGTGGGGCGGGAATATTATTATCACAGGTGCAGATGGTGACTATGATCAGACAGTGACTATTTATTCTAATGATTATGTTCTGGATTTCTTTTGGTGACTATGTTCAGATGGTTACTGTGTTCATATGGTTACTCATGTTCATATGGTGATTATTGGTTCTAATGGTTATATTCTGGATTTATGTTGGTGACTTATTCAGATGCTATATTCTATTGGTGACTATGGGGTGCTCGGAGTTATTTTCTGAGTTCCTGACTTGTTTGTTTGGAGGTTCATTCGGGACTTCGATCTTGGTATTCCCAACATGTTCAGAAAAGGCTCAATAATATTCGGTGTCCCAGAAGCCTTCAGTTGATAATCTACAAGGTACTTGGTTCTTGTATGTGCGGAAGTTGTGCCATACCTTTGATCTGGTAATATTCATATGGTTTAGATACAATGCAGCAATCATATTCATAAATGATGGAACCTCGATCCCATTTGATCCCATGTCTTTGCATACATAACATGGTTACCACATGCTTAACATACATGTTCCATTATTTCTAGGGAATCATATTTGTAAGCCTTGTGTTGAACTTTTCCATCTCTTACTTGCGCAAAATCAAAATCAAAGCACGTAAATTCCTTGGAAATGATGGAACATGACATGGCATCCATTCATGCACCACATGCGCATTCATGCATCCATAACAGGTATTCTAAGATTAGGGATTCTTATTCAGACCTGGTGCTCTCTTCAGAGGTTCAAACTTGATTTCTTGCTTCACATGTTCAGAGATCAGTATGGGATAACTATGTGGGGGAGTGACCGATATGAAGATCCCGATAGGTTTAGTCGTAGTATACATGCAAGCTTTGGCCTATGGTCGGAAAATCTTTGAGAAGGAAGATAATCAATTAAATACTCAGGTGAGCCAGGGCATGGAATCTATGATGATGTCAACAATCTTGCACCTACTTCCGCAACAAGTTCTCTCTTCTCCTCATCTTTTGGGAATTGCTTTCAACCATGGAGTGCTACACAATCTTGAGTTCTTGGAACGTCTTATCAGCAGATGGTTCCCGTTTACTATGAGATCTTATATCAGTGCTTCATTCTTGTTGACCAACGCCAGATGTGGTTGCCACACCGGGGCATCAGACTTTTTAATCAGAGGCATTCTCCATAGCCTTGCGTTCCCTGATCTGTTCGACAACAGCCAGTCTTTGTTCCCCTAGTGAATTCATGGAAAAAAACTTTTAAGCAAAGACAGAAGAAGCCTGATGAGCATGCTAGTATAAGCCCAATGCATTACATCGTGTTATTTCCAGCTCTGGTCTTTGGGGTCCTTCTCCCACAAACATCTCTTCTGATTAAGATACACATGTTAGATGTATCCCCTATTCCGGGGCACCCGATTTTGATATCGAAGACTGTAAAGGGGTTGAAGTATAAAGCCCAACACCTGTCTGGCGTCTCTTCCAAAAGTCAAATTCCTATTTGGCCGATTATCAGGATCTTTCTCACGAGTTGGATGTCTCTGTTGTTCTGATAGAAAAAAAACTATATTATTTCTTTGTGGCGTAATATGCTTGGTGATGCAGTTCATACTGATTCGCTTGGTAAAGCATTCATTCGCTCTCCTAAAAGAATCTTCTATGCATGCTATTCCGGGGCACCTGACCATTCAATTAGAGATGGTATGTCATCCAGAGACAAGGTCCAAGATGGAATCAATCCAGAGACTGAGGTGTCCAAATCAGATCAGAAGGGGAATTCTCTCGCCTATTTAAGCATCAAGACTGCAGAAAGTCGTCAGAATCAAGAAATCCATACGGAGTCAAGTCTCCTCAACAATGGCAATCATTGGTTTCTTTATTGCATTTTCATTTGCGTTCTTGCTTGTTTGTTTAAACATTGCTTGCATGAAGAAACTTGTCTATTTTTGATTGAAAATCTTAATGCAATAAGTATGTTTGTCTTGAAGTGTTCCTTTTATTTTTATTCATCCATTCGTTATCACTATTTAAATGTTTTTCTTGCGTATTGATGCCAAGTCTCCAAGTCTTATGCTTAGGTAAAAATTGGAAGGAGGATGACGATGATCTAAAAACGCAAAAATCTCTGGTTGGTATGCTTTTGAGTAAGACCCGGATGACGATGTACAAGCCTTGTTTGAATTCCTAAACACCAGAGATATAAGGGAGATAGACCCTCGTTAACCCCTCTGAGCCTTCGAAGTAGGAGTTTCTTTTATGTTCAGAAAAAACCCTCATTTTGATCCTGGGGCGGGTAGTGTTCAGTTAATCTGATCAAGTGTTCAGAACGCATCAAGAGTGTGCATCCAAGGATACAATAATGGTTATCCATCAAAAGGTTGAGGAAAGTCAAAACCACAATGGTTAACCCTCATCTATCAGTAACATGCGTCAATTAACGATATCCCAATGGGTATCTCTCACAAATCAAGAAGCCGAGATCAGATGACAATACAACAATGGCTATCCCTCATCTACCAAAGGCTCAGACAGTCGCGGCCACTTCTAACAAATCAAAGACAACACAAAGATCAACGACTTGTTCAAAATGGAAATTATGAATAAGAAAGAAACAAAAATCCCCGCTAAGTCGAAACTTGAAAACAAGTCGCTTAGGAAAGAGTTAGGGAATCCCGCTGGACTTCCAAATCGAAAGTCAAAAGAATTTGTCCAAGCAAAAGCTAGGGAAAACGAGAAAGATTTTAAAAATCCTAAAAGGCGAGAAAAGGATTACCAATTAAAATCCTTATCGAAAGAATAAGGTCATGTGATCAAACACCAAAATTAGAAGTTAGTGACTATCGTATCCAAGAAACCATAATGATTCCTCAACCATCGCAAACTCTTCAGAAGAGATGAATACTTGTATCGAGTCAACTGAACATTGGAATGGAGAACATCATGGAGAATGGGTGGGCATCAAAAAAATTTGAGCCTTAAATCCTTTTTTCTAAAACCGTGACCAGACCATGTTACAACCCCTAAAAGTCCTAACTGAAGCATGGATCAATTCAAAAGCATACTAAAACGAGATGGAATTTAACTGAATCCTAAGAGGCATGTTTAAATATCAGTGTTGGCATCATATGCTTGCATTATCTTTCAAAAAAAATAATTTGCAAATGTTGCTCTCTAGCTAGTGACTAGTTCACAACAGAGTTGTGACATCATTTTCACTCAAAGTTTTTTCAAACTTCAAGACTTACATATGTGTTGAATTAGAATTATCCTTCTCATAATAAACATTCTTCTGCATACAAAACAACTAATTGACATCAAGTAAGTCTACACAGTGAACAATCGGTAAAGAGCTCAATCTTGTCAGAGAAGAGAGGCTTGAACACTCTGTTGGAGTCAGCTGTCACAAGAGATATGACTTATCCAGGGGCAAGTTATCCTGTGATTCTTTCAAGAGAAATCATCCTGGTGAGTCACAGTCCGAGTACCCTTTAGGGATGAAGTTAACAGATTCCTCCAATATGGGGCAATTAAGTCGAGAGTCGATCTCTCCAAGTTCAGCCAAGTCTGGGGCATTCCCTCAAGGCTATCAATCATAGGATATCACGTCGATAAGTCTCTTCAAGCTATACTCAATCAGAGACTATCACGTCAATAAATCTCTTTAAGTTACCATCAACTTGGGGTAACCACATCGAGAAATCTATTAAGAATTCATTCAACTTGGGGCAGTTAGATCGAGATTCGACAAATCTCTCCAAGAAAGCTGTAATCAAGAGAAGTTTACTTCGTGACTCAAGACATTAGGGAAGGCCACCTCATATTGTATTGTGGCACGAATATTCTGATCTTCTATTCAATTATGTTGTTCAAGCCAATTATGTTGTACGAGACAACTACAATCAAGCTAGAAGTATCATAACGGTAACCCTGACTTAGCTAGCGCATGAAGCTTCCTTCATCTACTACAGAAAATTTCAAAATTGATTCCCCAAGTGAATTTAGAAAGTTCGGAGTCGCCGTTTGACTTGGCACGCGCAAGTGCATCCCCAATGGAGTAAACAGGGGCATCCGTAGATCTAAACTGATGCACCCCCAATGGAGTAAACTGGGGAATTCACAAAGCTAAACCAGGGCATTCGCAGGTGTTGTACCCCAAAATTTTCCCTCTCATTTTACTAAAGGCATGCCCATTGAGGTCCTCAAATTGCTCAAGGATGACTAAGAATTGACCAGACAAATTCTCCTCCTAAGGCAATGAACCTCTAACTAGGGTTTCAGTTTTCATCAATATGTGTGAGCTACATTGGTCTCAAATGTTTTCCATGGTCTTAATATGTCTTCAAGATATTCCATGCCAAATTTCATGCGTTGCACAACAAGTTTGCTCAGTCAACTGCTCAAATGCCTGAAAATCAATTATGTTAGGTCAAAAGTCAATTGTGGCCAATATACAGTCAAACTTCAAGAATTTTAGTCAAAACCAACATTTTTAAGTGATAGCGATAATTTGATCAAGGGTTTATCATGATTCCTCAAGAAATTCTCCTAATTCATCAAAAGTCAAAAATTGCTAATTAGGGTTTCTATAGGAAAAGTCAGCCAAACTTTGACCAGGAATAACTTTCTCATACTTCATCCATTTTCCCCAACCAAGACTCACTTTGAAGATAATACAATTCCCTACAACTTCTATTCATTCCTCAAGTTCAAGAAATGCATCAATTGAAAGATACAAGCTCAGACATTATGGATCCTTTCAAAAGTCAACAAAAACACCTTTTGGGTCAAAGCTCCTTACATGAACATGGAAGATCCAATTGAGATGAAACCAAAAGGTTTGTGTAGAGGACATCCTAAGCTCTCTAAAAAGTCCAAGAACACCCTCATAGGGTTAAAATTGAGAGACATATGCATTTCTAAAGCTGACCAATTTTTAAAGAAGTGCATGAAGGAAATATTGATCAAACTTGAATTTTTTTTCCAAATGGGCCTATCCTTTTGTGATCCAAACTTGTTTCTAACTTGGTCCACTACCTCTAAACCCATACATGCCCTATTTGGTCATTTATTTAATTTATCTTGATTTTTAGTCATTTAAAATTCAAGTTAAATTAAATAAATGATTTAAAAATATTTAAAGATTACATGGGATTGGTTTCCAATTAAAGAATGAACATATATTCAGTTTATGACAAGGGGATTTAGTGGAGAGAGGAAAAATATATGATTTGTTCCAAAAAAGTCAAATATTCACATGATTGGAATCAAATATTTTCTCATGAAGGCATTGATACCTCTCTATATTTGGTGACCTAATGTGTCTCATATATATGAACAACCATTCAGAAGCCAAGGATATGCGCAACTGCCTCCTAAACCTCTAGCAAAAGTTCAACAAAAAAATTCAAAGAGTGGTGCAATTCAAAAATGCTCGATCCACCCAATCTCCATCAGATCCAAGCATCCCATCACCCTTTTGAGGATCCCAGGGGTTGAACCAACCCATTCTTGAGGCCAAAGCATACGGAATCGTCCCCTCCAACAACTCACAGTTTGGTAAACTTCTCAAACCTCAAAATTTTGATTCATGGCATATAAATGTATCTCTGCATGTATTTGTGTTTAACATCATGTTTGCAAGAATTTTAGACCATCGTTATCAAGTTTTGATGTAGGAACAAAAACATGTCATTGTTAGGGTACTCAGGTCTCCTCTTTTCGTATCTGAACTTGCAGGCCGTTTCGGTCCAAAAGAGCATCACCATCATTATCGTAGCCCTCGAAATAGGGGGTTAGGGTACCATTTGTATCTTTATTCAACGTGTTTTGCAGGCTTGAAATTTGAGGTCACCGAAGACGACGGTGGTCAACCACCGTGAAGGTGGTTTAACCCTCCTTATGCTAGCGTGGTTGTATAACACTCAATGATTTGGCCATCTAAAATACAGGGACCTCACAATGCATGCGTGTTATGCTGACTCAGCCATAGATCTGCTTTCATAGTATATTGTTTTTTTGTTATTTATTTAAATGAATATACAGGATGGCCCAGTGGTAAGGCAGGGTGTGATAAGGTTTTTGTGTGCAAGGGCAGGGGTTCGATCCCCGCCCCTTGCATTTTCCATTTTTCTAACGTTTGCTTGAAGGATCCCATACAACATATCCCATGCGCATACCTTGCATCACCACTTCTTCACCATTTGATCAGTGCAGCACTAGATCTAACGCTTAAAGCGTGTTGCACATGGTGAACCCCCAGGGGCTAGCAACACTGAATATCATGCAGGCTGATGGGCCTACACATCTGGGCTCAACACAAATTGCAGCACCACACCCCCAAATTGATTAACAGCATCAGGCCCATTCTCTTTTTGGTGTTAATTTCTTTATTTCTATTTTAGTTGTCTTAAATTCATTTTAATTTTAATTTTCAATTAATCATAAAATCAAAAATAAAAAAAATAGAATTAGGTTTTTCATAATTGAAATTAATTTTTGAAAATTAATTAATTTAATTATTTGAACTTGATTATTCCATTTAATAAAACTTTTTAGAAATTAGGTTAAAATTTTCAAATATTATTCTCAATAAAATACAAAAATATTTTTTCTAAATTAATTAGATTTTTAGGACTTTTCAACTTGTTCCCGTCTTGATCTTCGCGCGTTTATCATTTTTCCATTTTATTTTCTTTTCCAATTATTGTAACTATTGATGGTTTGTAACAATTTTAAATTAGGATTTATTTACCGCTTCTGATTTCCGTACTCCCCAGCTTCAGAAACGGTCACAATTCTCGAAACGTGAGAATTTTGTGTCTGTCCTTTAGTTTAAGAGGTCACAAGTCCCTCGATGACCCTTTTGATGCCGCCTCGGTTAAAAAGTGATCTTAGAACTTTAGGACAATTACTAAAAGTCCTTGCCCAGTTGCCTTAATGACCGTAAACGTCCCTTCGATAGTCCCTCAACATCCAATGATTAGGGCTACCTACTCACTAATAGTAGGATAACACTATATAAAGGAAAGGAGGAAAATAACACCTTTTTCAAGTAGGTAGATAATTGTTAGGTACTTTCTCAAAAAATAAATTTTTCACACTACACTTTCAAAACATTTTTCAAAAACGCTTTATCAACACTCTTGAGGAATGATACAAGAGTTATCATAAAGCAAACAAACTTTTCAAAGCACACAAACACGAAAGCAATTTTCAAAAATGAGCAAGTACATAAGAGCCCGTGGTAAACCTAGGATGGAAAGGGTGCTAACACCTTCCCTTTCCATAATCTAATCCTTTACTCAGAAAACACTCGAAAAGGTCTTTTTCTGTTCTTTTCATACTTTCCTTAGTTTGGATAAAAGAAAAGTCGGTGGCGACTCTTGCTTACCGCAACATTTGCGAATGCAAAATGCAAACCAGTATTAAATATCCAGTTCTTCCACCGTATCACAGAACTGGCGACTCTGCTGGGGATAAATAAAAAGTGGGGTTACCTTAGAGTTAGTTCATTATTTAACTGCTTTTTTGTGCTTTGTTTGCTTTACTTTTGAGGGCTTTGTTTGGGTTACTATAGATCCTATACCTGGATCTTGGGCACCTTTTAGGTAAGTAGCAATAGATCTTGGAAATTGTGCAGGGTATACAGACACGGTTGAAGCGATAGCTACGTTGATGTGACACTTTGGTTGGTACCGGTAGCCCTTGAGTAGTCAAGGAGAATACAGGGCTGCTGCATGATGTCATGAAGCATCAACTGACCTTAGAACCTTTAATTGAACAACTTCGCCAATAGGAAGTAGTGAGATAGTCGTCTTTGGTATAGCCCGAAGTCGGTTGATACTCGATACTACACTCATTAAGATTTAACTCCCAAGTTTTGTTTGGTGGCAAGTCAATTGTCGATCGGAACGAAACTTGTGGGAAAGATCAGTGATATTGAGATCCCTTAGAACCCGGTTACTATTTCTAGGACAGGTTGAGTCAAATTATTTTCAAGAGGGTACTTACCTACAGACCCCAGGCAAGCCTAAACCTAAGGCTGGTTGTGTGATTTGTTTGCTTTCAACTTAAGCTACTTGCAGGGTTTTTATCTAATAACATGATCTCCTTGCAGGATTTATTTACAGTCATTATCCAATAACCTGGACTTCTTAGACTCACTTGTCTTCATCACCTTACACTTTTGCTTAACGCATAACATACACATCATATCATCATGCCATAACATTTCCTTAACCATTTCAAGGATCTCAAGGGTTTGTGATGCAGGTTATGATAAATCAGACGTCTAGCAAGGGGCAAGGGGATTTATTTTCCTCTAGCTAATGTCGTCAAAATACCAAAACAAGATAACTTGAGTCAGGGGCTATGTCCCACTTGATATGGTGAGCTTGACTCTCGTAGAAGGACACTTAACAATACGAAGTTCTTAAACCAAAGCTGTAAATTTCAACTTCTGACATTTTCTTGTTTGCCCCGCGAGATCCTTGAAAACATTGCATGCATGCCATTTCATAACAGGTCTTCCAGTATAGGTTTCTCATCTTTTCACTATTTATTTCAGAAAAAGAAATGGCCCTTGAACAAACAATAAAAGACCTTCAAGCTCAAAACGCTCATTTCCAACAAATGTCCATGGCTTTGGCCCAGGGGCAGGAAGAACTGAAAGCTCTCGTCATCAAAGAGAAGAAGAAGAAGGTAAAGAAACTGGATGGCATCTTGAATATGGGAAGAAGACTTAGAGGACCAGTTAAACGAGCTCTAGATCTCATAACTCCATCAAACGAAGGGGATAATCATGAAGAAGTCAACAACCCCAAGGCTGATGAAGATGAAGTTGATTACTCTGAGGAACAATATCCTTCTGCTGACGATAAATACAAACAGATGGAGGATCGTCTCAATGCTATCGAGATTCAGCAAGTACCTGGCTTGGACTTTGAAGAGTTAGGGTTGGTTCCTGGAGTGGTCATCCCACCAGAATTTAAGGTTCTCACATTCGCCAAATATGACGGGTTCTTTTGTCCTAAACTTCACTTGAGATCATACGCCAGAAAGATCTAGCCTCACACTGCTGATCGAAAGTTATGGATCCATTTATTCCAATAAAGTTTGGCCGGCACTCAACTGGATTGGTTCTATCAGTTGGAAGGAACCAACATCCATACTTGGGAAGACTTGGTTGCTTCTTTCTACAAGTAGTACCAATACAATGCTGACCTCGCTCCAACTCGTACATAACTTTAAGGCATGTTTATGGGTTATAGCGAAGGCTTCAAGGAATATGCCCAGAAATGGAGGGATCTAGATGGCATGGTACAACCTCCTCTTAATGATCGGGAAATCGTAGACATGTTCATGGGCACTCTGACAAGCCCGTTCTTTAATCTGCTGATTGGGAGTTCCTCATTCGGGTTCAAAGAGATGGTTCTGACTGGAGAAAGGATCGAAAGTTGTATCAAGAGTGGAAGATCTCGATGGCTGCATCTTTTAATGCTGAGAAGAAGCCATTTGCTGGTAAGAGGGAAGCCAATGCTTTGTATGGCCAGAAGGGTCGTAATAAGGCAGACTACCACCAATCTGTAGGGGAAGTGATGGTCTCTAATTTGGCACGCGTGCAACAACCACAACAATGGGGTAATCAGCAAAGGCAAGACGAGCCTAAGAAATAGTTTACCAAGATCAACATGTCGTTGTCTCAAGCATTACAACATATGTTGAGGATGAATTTGATTACGTTGATAGGACCTCATCCAAACCTTAAGACTTCTTCTCCTAACTACAATCCTGAGGCAAGGTGTGCCTATCATTCTGGAAGTCCTGGGCACGATACTAACGATTGTTGGGCACTGAAATACAAGATTCAAAATATGATTGACCCCAAGGAGATTGTGTTCGACCCTCCTGAGACTCCCAACGTGATCATTGTTCCCATGCCAAATCATGGCCAGGATTGAGAGCATTTTTGTTCATTTGAATTCCCAAGTTGTATTTTCTTTGTTTGTTCAAACAATTATTGTCATATCAAACTTTTTTATTTCATTAATGCATTGAACATGTTTGTCTTGAATTAATTTGTTTTCATTATGCTTAAACTGCTTTCTTACTTCCCTTTTGTGATATTCAACTCTTGATTAAAAGCTCTATGCCTTTAGAGGGAGAATGACAAAAACGATACCACAATCTCTACAATATGCTTTTGAACAGACCCTGCTGACGATGTACAGGCGTTGTTTCAAATCCTAAACAGTGGAGTTATAAGGAAGATAATGCCTAGTCAGCCCCTTTGAGCCTAAGAAGTAGGAGTTTTTCTTTTCACATAAATTAAAACCCTTAATCATAACCTGGGGCAGCATAGTTTTCTCAGTTAATTAAGATGTGCATTCAGTCGCAAGCTCTACCTTCATGCACGACAAATAGTGTAGAAGATGCTCTCCAAAAGATGGTGATGCGTCCACATAATCGTCAAGGCAGGCAGTCATTGTCTCTCAAAAGAAAAGTCCGCTAAGTCAAAACCTATGAAGGAGACTTAATAAAAAAAACTGGGGCATCCCGCTGACTGTAAACACAAAAGAAACAGTTCAGGCAAAAGTAGGGATAACAAAAAAAGAGTCCTACAAATCCTCAACAAAAAAAAGAAAAGGTTACAAAAATGACAGTCTTCTCAAGAAAATGTTCAATTTCTGAACCATCACTGGAGTATCAGGGCCAACATTCCAGACCCGATCGGGATTCAAAATGCACAATTGACTGAGCATAGGACTTAAGAACATCACGAAGAACGGGTTGGGTACAAATAAATTTTGAGCCTTTATCCTTTGTTTCTTAAAACCGTGAACCAGGCCACATTATAACCCTTAAAAGTCCTAGCTGAAGCATGGGTTAGTTCGAGAGCATATTGTTACAAAGGTATCATGACTCATGTAAGGTTTTCAAAAAATCATGATTTGATATCACATTCTTGTAAATTTTGTTTTACTACAAAAAATGCATTTTCAAAAAATTTAAAGACAGACATAAGATTTATATTCTTTAAATGACATTGTTTGCATATGGTTAATTGTTCAAATGGAAGAGAAATTCACACAACAAATATTCAGTGAACGAAGAACCCCTTAATGGACAGAATCACCTCAGAAGAAAAAAACATTCCCAATAATTAGCATTTCATAATTAAGGGGCATGGCATGGTGTCTAATTAATCTGGGGAAGTCAAGACAATATGCAAAGAATCTCTCCAAAAATGCCAAATAGCCAGGGGCAGATCTCCATCTGAATCACTCGGGGGCTGTTACATTGATCGGGGATTCCAGCAGAAAATCACTGTGAAATTTGAATCTTTGGTACCACCAAATTGCTTGTCTGTGCCAGTAGTATCAGATGGTGTCGGTATCATGTCTTCGAATCCTGCCATGACAGTTCTTAGTAAAGATACCTGGGAAATTCAAGACTATCAGAAACTTGATCAAACATCAGGTGCACCAGATTCATCCTGAAGCAGCCCAACACACGCTCCCACGTATGAAAGGGCACATGCGATCACATAAACATTTTCTGGAATTTCTACAACACTTGTTGTCATAGACGGTGACAACTCTCCATATCCTATGAGTGCAGACATAGTCAGAAAATACTATGCATGAAAAAGACTCGCTAGGTTGACAGGCCTAGGCAAAATTGAGGGCATCTCGGCAAACTAAAAGAGTTCGGGCAAAAATCAGGGATATATACAAAAAAATTGTACACCCGGTAAGTCGAAAACCTGAAAAGGCGGCTTGAGCAAAAAAGGGTATCCCGGTGGACTGAAAACCCGAAAGGGCGGTCCAGGCAAAAGTTAGGGATTAAAAACCTACAACTATGTCTCGTCATCTTGTCATTTGTTTATCAGTAGAAGACTTATCATCCTGATCAGCATTTACCAAGTACCCCAGGAGTTGGGATGACACTCAAACCATCCAGAAAGTCTCCACAGTTACTTTCTCCAGCAGGTATAGAGGCAGGGGAATCTTACTAAAAAGTCGCCTCCATATCCTCAACTTACAACCTAGTGATATCAGGTGTTCTTATATCCCCGGTAGAATAGGAATTTCTAACTACTGCTCTGACATCAGGTGTTCCCCAGTAAAGTCGTCAAACTTCTCAGGATTCCCTAATAGGATTTCACAAAATCCTCAGGCAGTGCACAAAGCTTTCCTTTCCTAACAAATTTTATTTCTCTAACAATGGAAGATCATCTCCCAACAGTTCAGCTTCAACAAAATCTGAAGACTTACATTCTTCATCTCCAACTGCAATCATGGATTTATTTTCCCTAATTCAACAGCGCTGAAATAGAACAACTGATACATTCATATATTGCATTCATACATCATTCTACAAACGTCATAGCATCTGCAATACAAATGCATACATCCCAATCTCATTTATTTTGATAACACCATTACACAATGCATTTCATACATCATGACATTGCATACCGCTAATGCTTTACCTTTTCAGGAAAGATCAATCAATAGATATTTATCATCAACAATTTTCAACAGGTCCAGGATTAGCTCCGGAAACAAAATAGAGTAATTATTTATGCGACCAAATACAACTTTACACTGGCTCATCATGAAGCAATCTTACACGGGTTTCTTCTGACTTCCAAATACAACTTTATACAGGCCCTTCATAAAGCAATCTTACACTGGTTCCTTCTCCCTCCTTCTGAAGTTTTACATGGACCCATCCTGAAGAAACCCTACCCAGGTTCCTTCTCACAATCTCCAGATGCAGTTTTACACTGACTCATCCTGAGGCAACCCTACCCAAGTTCCTTCTCTTGAATTTCCATATGCAGTTTTACACTGACTCATCCCGAGGAAACCCTACCCAGGTTCCTTCTCTTGAATTTCCAGATGCAGTTTTACACGGACTCATCATGAGGCAACCTGCACAGGTTCCTTCTCTTGAATTTCCAGATGCAGTTTTACACTGGCTCATCCTAAGGCAACCCTACCCAGGTTCCTTCTCTTGAATTTCCAGATGCAGTTTTACACGGGCTCATCCTGAGGAAACCCTACCCAGGTTCCTTCTCACAATCTCCAGATGTAGTTTTACACTGACTCATCTTGAGGCAACCCTACCTAGGTTCCTTCTCTTGAATTTCCAGATGCAGTTTTACACTGACTCATCTTGAGGCAACCCTACCCAGGTTACTTCTCTTGAATTTCCAGATGCAGTTTTACACGGACTCATCCTGAGGCAACCTGCACAGGTTCCTTCTCTTGAATTTCCAGATGCAGTTTTACACGGGCTCATCCTAAGGCAACCCTACCCAGGTTCCTTCTCTTTAATTTCCAGACGCAGTTTACACGGACTCATCCCGAGGCAACCCTACCCATGTTCCTTCTCTTGAATTTCCAGATGCATTTTTACACAGACTCATCCTGAGGAAACCCTACCCAGGTTCCATCTCTTAAATTTCCAGATGCAGTTTTACACAGACTCGTCCTGAAGCAACCCTACCCAAGTTCCTTCTCACAATCTCCAGATGCAGTTTTACACGGAATCATCCTGAGGAAACCCTACCCAGGATCCTTCTCTTGAATTTTCAGATGCAATTTTACACGAACTTATCCTGAGGTAACCCTACCCAGGTTCCTTCTTACAATTTCCAGAAACAGTTTTACCCTGACTCATCCTGAAGCTTCCCTACCCAGGTTCCCTCTCATACATCTCCTAAAACAGCCCTACCCAGGTTCCTTCTCATACACTTCCAAATGAAGTCTTACCCGGACTCATCCTGAAACAGCCCTACAAAGGTTTCTTCTGATACATTTCCAGATAGCATTTAATTTAATTCTCCCCAGTAAATTAATGCGAAGCCTGGATTTCAACCAGAAAACAACAAACTTTCATCTCTCCAATCCAGAGATAACCCCTTAGTAGAGCATGGACAACTGAAGTTCCTAGACTATATTCCCCATAAAGTTTTCCTCAAACAAGAAAACAACAGAAATCCACATCCCCCATTGAACTCCTCTTCAGACAATATGACACGAATCCCCATAAAGATACCTCTTATGAAGTCAGCATCTACTTTGGATGGCATCTTTAAGCCCATCTCTGAAGACTCTCTGTTATATTCTCTGGATGGCGTCTTTAAGCCCATCTCCGAAGACTTTCAGTAATCTTCTCAAAATGGCATCTGTAAGCCTATTCCTGACGTCATCAACCATTAATATTACTTCATGTGAGTGCAAATTTCTAGGCACTCTAGTGTTCAATCATCTTCCACCTTCTAATCACGAAAGGCAGACAAGCCAATCTAAATCCTCGGGTTTAAGAAGATTGAACAGGGGCAGGTGTTGTACCGCAAAATTTGGCCTCTCATTTTACTCAAGGCATGCCTATTGAGGTCATAAAATTGCTCAAGGATGACTAAGAATTTACTAGACAAATTCTCCTCATAAGGCAATGAACCTCTAACTAGGGTTTCAGTTTTCATCAAGATGTGTGAGCTCCATTGGTCTCAAATATTTTCCAAGGTCCTAATATGTCTTCAAGATAGTCCATGCCAAATTTCATGTGATGCACCACAAGTTTTCTCAGTCAACTGCTCAAATGCCTGAAAATCAACTATGCTAGGTCAAAAGTCAACTATGGCCTATATACAGTCAAACTTCAAGATTTTTGGTCAACACCAACATTTTTAAGTAATAGCCATCATTTTATCAAGGGTTGATCATGATTCCTCAAGAAATGCTCCTAATTCATCAAAAGTCAAAAAGTGTTAATTAGGGTTTCTATAGGAAATGTCAACCAAACATTGACCAGGCATAACTTTCTCATACTTCATCCATTTTTCCCAAAACAAGGCTCATTTTGAATAGAATCCAATTCCCTACAACTTATATTCATCCCTCAAGTTCAAGAAATGCATCAATTGAATGATACAAGCTCATACATTATTGGTCCTTTCAAAAAGTCAACAAAAATACCTTGTGGGTCAAAGCTCGTTACATGAACATGGAAGATCCAATTGAGATGAAACAAAAAGGGTTGTTTAGAGGACATCCTAAGATCTCTAAAAAGTCCAAGAACACCCTCATAGGGTTAAAATTAAGAGAGATATGCATTTCTAAAGTTGACCAATTTTTGAAGAAATGCATGAAGGAAATATTGATCAAACTTGGACTTTTTCCAAATGGGCCTATCCTTTTGTGATCCAAACTTGTTTCTGACTTTGTCCAGGACCTCTAAACCGATCCAAGCCCTATTTGGTAATTTATTTCATTTATCTTGGTTTTTAGTCATTTAAAATTCAAGTTAAATTAAATAAATGATTTAAAATATTTAAAGATTGCATGGGATTGGTTTCCAATTAAAGAATGAACATATATTCAGTTTATGACAAGGGGATTTCGTGGAGAGAGGCAAAAGATATGATTTGGTCCAAAAAAGTCAAATATTCACATAATTGGAAATCAAATATTTTCTAATGAAGGAATTAATACCTCTCTATATTTGGTGACCTAATATGTCTCATATATATGAACAACCATTCAGAAGCCAAGGATATGCGCAACTGCCTCTTAAACTTGTAGCAAAAGTTCAAAAAAAAATTCAAAGAGTGGTGCAATTAGAAAACGCATGATCCATCCAATCTCCATCAGATCCAAGCATCTCATCACCCTTCTGAGGATCCAAGGGGTTGAACCAACCCATTCTTGAAGGCCAAAGCACACAGAATCATCCCCTCCAACAACTCACAGTTTGGTAAACTTCTCAAACCTCAAACTTTTGATTCATGACATATAAATGATATCTCTGCATATATTTGTGTTCAACATCATTTTTGTAAGAGTTTTAGACCATCATTATCAAGTTTTGACGTAGGAACAGAAACATGCCATTGTTAGGGCACGAAGGTCTCCTCTTTTCGTATATGAACTTGCAAGTCATTTCGGTCCAAAAGAGCATCACCGTCGTGATCGCAACCCTCAAAATAGGGGGTTAGGGTACCATTTTCATCTTTATTCAACGTGTTTTGCAGGTTTGAAATTTGATGTCACCGGAGACGGTGGTGGTCAACCACCGTGAATGGTGGTCTGACCCTCCTTATGCTGGCGTGGTGGATAACACTCAATGATTTGTCCATCTAAAATATAGGGACCCCCGCAGTGCATGCGTGTTATGCTGGCTCAGCCATAGATCTGCTTTCATATTATATTGTTTTTTTGTTATTTATGTAAACGAATAATCAGGATGGCGCAGTGGTAAGGCAGGGTGTGATAAGGTGTTCATGTGCACGGGCAGGGGTTCGATCCCTACCCCTTTCATTTTCCATTTTTCTAATGTTTGCTTGCAGGATCCCATACAACGTATCCCACGCACATACCCTGCATCACCACTTCATCACCATTTGATCCGTGCAGCACTAGATCTAACGCCCAAGTGCGTTGCACATGGTGAACCCCCAGGGGCTAGCAACACTGAATATCATGCAGGCTGATGAGCCTACGCATCTGGGCCCAACACAAATTGCAGCGCCACACCCCCCCCCCCCCCCAAACTGATTAACAGCATCAGGCCCATTCTCTTTTTGGTGTTAATTTCTTTATTTCTATTTTAGTTGTCTTAAATTCATTTTTATTTTTTTCAATTAATCATAAAATCAAAAATCACAAAAAATAGAATTAGGTTTTTCATAATTAAAATTAATTTTTGAAAATTAATTAATTTAATTATTTCAACTTATTATTCCATTTAATAAAACTAATTAGAAATTAGGTTAAAATTTTCAAATATTTTTCTCAATAAAATACAAAAATATTTGTTTTCTAAATTAATTAGATTTTTAGGACTTTTCAACTTGTTCCCGTCTTGATCTTCGCGCGTTTATCATTTTTCCATTTTATTTTTTTTTCCAATTATTGTAACTATTGATGGTTTGTAATAGTTTTAAATTAGGGTTTATTTACTAATTTTGATTTCCGTACTCCCCAGTTTTGGTTATGTATCCCTCTCCCCGAGGTCCTATAATAGCATAGGACTCTATCTTCCTATTTTTACTTTCTGCACTATTAACTTCTAGTAATTAGGTTTTCATGGAAAGACTATAAATGAAAACGATCAGATAACCCTAAATTGAAAGATAAAGAACTGAATCAATTCACTTGCACATATTCACCCTTAGGGTATCTCCCACTTCGGCTGCCTTCGGAAACGGTCACAATTCTCGAAACGTGGGAATTTTTAGTGGTTGTCCTTTAGTTCAAGAGATCACAAGTCCCTCGATGACCCTTTCGACGCTGCCTCGGTTAAAAAGTGATCTTAGAACTTTAGGAAAATTACTAAAAGTTCTTGCCGAGTTGCCTTAGTGACCTTAAACGTCCCTTGGATAGTCCCTCAACATCCAATGACTAGGGCTACCTACTCACTAATAGTAGGATAGCACTATCTAAAGGAAAGGAGGAAAAGAACACCTTTTTCGAGTAGGTAGATAATTGTTAGGTACTTGCTAAAAAAACAAAATTTTCACACTACACTTTCAAAACATTTTTCAAAAACACTTTATTAACACTCTTGAGGACTGATACAACAGTTATCATAAAGCAAACAAACTTTTCAAAACACACAAACACGAAAGCAATTTTCAAAAATGAGCAAGTACCTAAGAGCCCGTAGAAAACAACAGATAGAAAGGGTGCTAACACCTTCCTTTTCCATAATTTACCCCTCTTACTCAGAAAACTCTTGAAAAGGTCGTTTTCTGTTCTTTTCACCCTTTCCTTAGTATGGATAAAAGAAAAGTCGGTGGCGGCTCTTGCTTACCGCAACATTTGCGAATGCAAAATGCAAACCAGTGTTAGTCAGTTCTGCCACTGTATCACAGCAGGTGTCCATGCCCATCTTTTATCCCCGAGTGATTTAAGAGGTAATTCCCCAGTATGGCATAAACTTAGGGCATGTATCCGGAGAGATTCACTTGGTGTTCAATATCCATTCTTTGGAATATTCAGTCCTACCATCCTCTCAACGGTTTATGAGGTATGGAAGTCTAGCCAAATTATCTCTTCCCCAACGATACAACTCATAATTCAGTGGTGTCCTTGAAGACTCGCTTTGTCAGTAATTAAATATTTAGTGGAGTCATTGATAATCTTCGGTATCATGAGCTCCCTATTGTAAATTTCTTACCATTATCCCCAGTAATCCTCGGTACTGCAGGCTTCCAGCGCCGATATGTATTGGCATCCCTAGTGATGAGCAGTAGCTCCCAATGAGCCTTCGCTTATCCCATGAAGTCTATTTCTTTGCATTGCATATAGTTATCATAGCATAACATGGCATCTCCAAAAGCGTGTAGCGGATCCATTAGAATGGATCTTTGTGGCAAAAGAAATTCAAACATGCATACGAAGCATAAGCCATATCAGGTACCTTACACGAAAAACTTGAATTATTCAAGGACAACAGTATGTCCCCTCAAGAGGGTATCATTCCCAAATCCCCAGCTGATGACCTTCACCTTCATAATGCCCAGCTAACGATGCCAATACCTCATCCACCTATCCCCAATAAAATAAATATACCTTGTCATTTTAAACCCAGTTTTTGTATGGTGGCCAGTCCCCGTATGAAAAATAATTCAGTCTTCCAACACTTGTCGTGTCAACTTCTAAACACTCATCGTGTCAACTTCTAAACGCTCGCCGTGTCAACTTCTAAATACTCGTCGTGTCAACTTCCAAACACTCGTACGTGTCAGTTTCCTAAACACTGATCCGTGTCAGTTCCCCAAACACTCGTCCGTGTTTAAACCACTCCTTGATACCCGTCCGTACCTTCTTTGAATACACGTCCGTATTGATTCAAACACTCGTCAGTGTTTAACCTTTCATCTACTCGTCCTTATATTCTTTCAATACCCATCTGTATTGATTCAAACACTCATCCATGTTAGTCCCCTAAATAATCGTCTGTGTTTAACCTTTCTTGATACTCGTCTATATCTTCTTTCGATACTCGTCCGTATCGGTTCAAACACTCGTCCGTGTTTAACCTTTTGATACTCGTCTCTATCTTCTTTCAATTTTCGTTCGTATTGATTCAAACACTCGTCCGTGTTTAACCTTTTGATACTCGTTTGTATCTTCTTTCAAAACTTGTCTGTATTGATTCAAACACTCGTCCATGATTAACCTTTTGATACTCTTCTGTATCTTCTTTCAATACTCGTCTGCACTGATTCAAACACTCGTCTGTGTTTAAACCTTTTGATACTCATCTGTATCTTCTTTCAATACTCGTCTGTATTGATTCAAACACTCGTATGTGTTTAAACCTTTTGATACTAGTCTGTATCTTCTTTCAATACTCATATGTATTGATTCAAACACTCGTCTGTGTTTAACCTTTTGATACTCGTCTATATCTTCCTTCAATACTTGTCTGTATTGATTCAAACACTCTTCCGTGTTTAACCTTTTGATACTCGTCTATATCTTCTTTCAATAACCGTCCGTATTAATTCAAAGAATCATTCGTGTTTAAACCTTTTGATACTCGTCTGTATCTTCTTTCAATACTCGTCTGTATTGATTCAAACACTCGTTCGTGTTTAAACCTTTTGATACTCATATGTATCTTCTTTCAATACTCGTCAGTATTGATTCAAATACTCGTATGGGTTTAACCTTTTGATACTCGTCTGTATCTTCTTTCAATACTTATCCATATTGATTCAAACACTCGTTTGTGTTTAACCTTTTGATACTCGTCTATATCTTCTTTCAATACTCGTCCATATTGATTCAAACATCCGTTTGTGTTTAACCTTTCTTTATACTCGTTTGTATCTTCTTTCGATACTCGTCTGTATTGATTCAAACACTCGTCCGTGTTTAAACCTTTTGATACTCATTTGTATCTTCTTTCAATACTCATATGTATTGATTCAAACACTCGTCTGTGTTTAAACCTTTAGATACTCGTCTGTATACTCTTTCAATACTCATTCGTATTGATTCAAACACTCATCCGTGTTTAACCTTTTGATACTCGTATATATATTACTTCAATACTCGTCTGTATTGATTCAAATACTCATCTGTATCTTCTTTTAATACTCGTTCGTATTGATTCAAACACTCATATGTGTTTAATCTTTTGATACTCGTCTGTATCTTCTTTAAATACTCGTCCGTGTTGATTCAAACACTCATCTGTGTTTAACCTTTTGATACTCGTCTGTATCTTCTTTCAATACTCATCTATATTGATTCAAACACTCGTCTGTGTTTAACCATTTGATACTCGTTTGTATCTTCTTTCAATACTCATCCGTATTGATTCAAACATCCGTGTGTGTTTAACCTTTCTTGATACTCGTCTGTATCTTCTTTCGATACTCATCCGTATTGATTCTACATTCGTCGTGTCCTGATCGACGTCTCCTGCACCCATCATGTCCTGATCGATGTATTCATGTTAGCCATCATGTCTTGATCGATGTCTTCCTTTTGTTTATCGTGTCCTGATAGATACCCCTCTTGCGAATCATCATGTCCTGATCGATGTATTCCTGTCAGACATCGTGTCCTTATCGATGTCTTCCTTTTGGTTATCGTGTCCTGATCGATACCCCTGATGCGAATCATCGTGTCCCCATCGATGTATTCATGTTAGCCACCGTGTCATGATCGATATCGCCCCTTCAATCATCCTGTCCTGATCGGTGTTTTCCTCTCAGTCATTGTGTCCTGATCAATGTACTCTGATGTCGCCGCGTCCTGATCGATGTATACCTTCGGTTTAGTCCCACCCTTTTTAATTCCCCAGTGGATGTTGCAAAAATAAAAACACTTATACTGTCTCTCAGAACAAATTTTTGGCATTAATATTTAATCATCTTCTACCTTGAACTTTCGAAAGGCACGCGCCAATCGTACTTTCAGGTTTAAGACGATTAAATAGGGGAAGCTGTAATACCCCAAATTTGTCCTACCCCTTTTACTTTTTTCTGGCTTACGCATCTCGCATTTTTCTTATGTACATAACCTTCATTAGGTCATTTAACAACGTCATGCATCATTGGCCAATAATTTTGCATGGGATCAATGATATTATGGAATTAGGGTTGTTGTATAGCTTCAAGGCTCTCATCTTCGCACAATCTTGTTTCAATTTATTTCTCCATCGATCATTTGTATGAAGCTAGGTTTTCATTTCATGGACTTTATCACCATCAAGCTATGAGGCTATTCTTTTCTTCTCAATATCAAGTTGCCAGGTTTTATGAGACAAAGCTAAGAATTAGGGTTTACATCTTCTCATACTTGAGCTTGCCAACATTCTAATTGAGGTTCATTCCATATCAAAGTATTCCCATGTCTCAACTTTCATATTCATCTTCAAAGAATCCCTCAGGGTATAGTCATTATGTTAACATTATCTATAAGGAAGGGGTTTTGTCAAAGAGATGTTATGATTAAATAAGAATCATCATTCTTTTGGATATTTGTGCTTGGCATTCAAGTTTGGGTTGGATTGAAAATAATTAAAGGGAATTAATGTTTCATTAGACTAAGTTAGGACTGTGAAGTGTTCATTCAAGTTTTTGATACCAAAGATTCAATTTTGTTCAAGTTTTTCGAAATGGCATCAAAGCTATATGTTTTATTCGTTAAGCATACAAGGTTGGGAGATGTACTTACGGGGTTTCCTTGGAGTTCTAGTAACAAGCCATAAAAAAGGATATCATTCAACTTTGTTTTACAAAACGAGCTCAAAACCTGTGCCTTGACCACACTTGACTTCATATTCTTGACCATTACAATTTACATTTGAGTAATCATATCCTTACAAACCCATGGAAACATTTATAAGAAAGGAATTCATAAAAAAAGGCTTATACTTTCTACCAATCTATACAATGCCTAATCATGTTGTTCCTAATAATAAGCTTCATCATAGCCTTAAAATCATTGCCAAAACTCCATGATTCTTCCTTCAGTGTCATGCCTCTGCCAAGCTTGTTCAAGCCTTTATTCAATTTTCTACCCTGCAACAAAAACTCAGTTCAGGAAAATCGACTAACAAATAAACTGCATCCCTGCAATCTCTTCTTTCAGCTTCATGTTGCACTCGATTCCATGTGCCTCCCTTGCCCAAAATCTGTCCGAAAACAGTGCAAAAACCTGCATAAATATCACCAAGGCAACCCTGCACATATAAAAGAAAACCAATTCATAACCCACCAACTAACTACCTATAACCAAATTTCCACCCATGCCAACTGTCAAAGTTTCTAGCTATTAAAATTTTCCCAAATCAGTAACCAACTCTCTAACCGCATAACAGTCATAATCCCTAACAACTTACTGCAAACTGTGAAAATAACCAGAACGGAAATCTCATAACCAATTTCCCAATAGAACTTCTTCTAACCAATTTGTTACTATCAACTGTAACTAACATTCCCTAACAGTTATAGCAGTCCAAAACAAATTCCTAACCAAAACATTCCAGCATAACAAAAACGCCAACTAACCTGTAACTAACTACTCTACATCCCCAACTAACCTCTAACCTCACCGACAAACAGCCCTGCAAACAGAAATAGCATAATCACTGAAACTAAACAACAGTCAATCCCCTAACCGCTCTTCATACTCACTCACAAACTAATAGCCCATAATAGAATTCCCTAACCACCTCTAACAAATTTACAATAAACTTCCAGCAGCAAAGAAAATAGAAGAGAAGAAGGGGATAATAGAAAGCCAACAGGAGGATAATAGAATTGGAAAGAAGAAAAAAGAAGATTCACGATTCATTTTCACAACACAAATTCAGAGAATACGGAAAACTCAACAAAGAGGGAAACTTCAAAAACTCACCAAGAAAAAGTTCTCATCTCTCAACACTCTTTCTCCATCTTTATCACCATCATCACTCTGCATCAGTTGGCCTCAGAACCGAGGAGCTTTCATTCACCATCTCCACCATGTCTTTAATCTCGGCTTCAACAACTTCACCATCATCATCACCATTACAGTTTTCTGCAATTTCCTCTGCAACTCACAATGAATCAACAACGCATCTTCTTCAACGCTTCACCATGAAGAGCAATAATCCACATCCCCGACCTTTGTGCATTATCGATTGTTTTGATCAACTGCAAACAGAAATAAAATTGATCGAAATCGGTGAGAAGAAGATAAGAAGAAGTCGAATCAGAAATCACATAAGTCATGGTTTGAAGAGTCTACCTGTTATCTTTGACCTCTTTTCTTCGAAGCACCGTCTGATTCAACCATAGCAAGGATATCTAGCGGATAAGCACGACAGGGACAATCGAATAACGGCAGCCTCGTTTTGTTTAACTTAGATCGAGGAAGAGGTTCTTGAAGAGCATCGCGGGTTGAAGAAGACGGTAGAAGAAGGTGGCGTGATTGACGCATTGAAGGAGAAGAGTGGGAAATGGAACTACGATGATGATGGTGAAATCGATTGCGAATCGATGATGTAGACAGAGGACGGCGAAGCAAACAGGGATGGAGGAGATTGAGGTGCTAAACGGAGGCAGTGGCCTTGATGTTGTCACGGAGGCGTTAAGGAATAAGAGGAAGCGAAGGAAATGAGAGTAAGCAGAGAGATCGCGCCACCATGGTTGATGAAGAAGAAAGGTTGTGCCATGGAAGTTGAACAACCATAAACTTCTAAAAACCTATCCACAGTGTATGAAAACGCATGCGTTCTACTATTTTACTTTTAAATTATTCCTTTTTTATTTTTTTCATTTAATTTGACTAACAGATAACAAAAATCTTTGAATTGGATTGTGTTGAGGAGTTACTGGGCAAATTTCAAGCCCTTAGGCCCATTAGTTGTCTTTTGGTGGGGATAGTTAGTGGCCTTGCAAACAAAAGTAGATTTGTGGGCTCAAAAGTTGTATGGGCTTAGCATCTAGAATTCCATTGCTGGGTTATACACCTGCATGCAATTATACCCCCCCCCCCGGTTCATGGTTTTTAGGTTATTCTTTAATTCTCTTTTATCATGTTTTTGCTAATAGAATTAGTGAATTTTAGGAGATAATAAAAAATGCTAATTAGGAACATATTAGAATAAAATTTGATTTATTTTTTTATATTCCTTATGTGAAAAATCCTAGAAAATAGTATAATGTTTTAGATTTCTCTTTAGAATTTTATTGGAATTTTCTATTATTACTTTTATGTTTGGTAATCATTTTTGTTGCCGTTTTAGCCAAGATTTTGTGATAGAATGTCGATGTAACTTTCAAAATGTGGGATGCGTGGAGATTAATTCTTTGATCACTTGTGTGGAGCAACTTCGATAGAGTTTTCTTATCTCTTGCATGGTTTTGAAGAGGCAGCGGACCTTCTTTGTTCGGTATCATCACAACTTCATTTTATTCCTCATTTTCGCACTTTATTTATCGTACTCCTTTACGGATTTTCTAGAAATCATGAGAAGTAGGGATTTACTGCTTTCTGATTCCATGAGAAGTAGAATAGAGATGTATGCATTGTATGGAAAATTAGGGGGTCTCTGTTGCTGATCATGTCAGGTTCCCCTCTGGTTTATTTAAAGACCCGTTTAGGGAAATTCCGCATTGTATGCATTCTGTTTGCTACTTGTGTATGGTTTGTTTAAAACCCTACCTTTGAGTAGGTATTATGTAGGTGTGTTTACATTTTGTGCCTGCATTATTTCCCCATCCATTATTGAAGTCCTCAAAGGAGGCGAGCAGGGAGGGTTAGCAATCAACCCCCACAATTTTGTCTGTGTCATCCTTAGCTCGTGACGCACCACGAAGCTTTGGAGTTATGCCACCTCTTGTGTATCGAGTCGTCAAGTGGCTAAGGGTTCCGCAATCGAACCCCCATGCTTTGTTAGGAGTTTGCATTGGCTAATGCTGATACTTCGTGATTTTTCATATTGTCTTTTGTCGCTTACCTTTATCTCCTATATCTTGGTTAGGTGTTCAGTCGCTTTGGACATCACTTTTTGTTTCTTCATCTCACTCCCGTTTGTTTGTCTCTGGTGATACTCCCCCCTTGGATAAAGCATTTCTCTTCCTTTCCGTTCTCTTTTATGTGTGTGCTTCTTCGAGCTTGTTTGCTTTACCCTTGTACATACCATGTTCCCTTAGGATGTGCTTGCTCCGTTCGGATGCAAGTTAGACCTTAGGTTGAAAACCATGCATGCTAACATTAGGTAGACATTTCCCTTATGTTAATCCAAACCTTAGGACTACCATTTTATGATAACATTAGGTTAGAAATAGGATAGTCTCCCTTAGACTCTTTTCTTCCCTTTTTGCATCCTTGCATTTAAAACTAAAACCCATTTTCTTAGAAAATCAAAAACATTCAAATAACACTTAAACCCTTTTTCAAGGTAACAAAATACAAACCAACTCAAACCATTTTGTCTGCCCAAGCACCTTTTCTCTAAAACCCTTTTCAGGTAAGGACATGATTAATTTACTTTTGTGCCAACGCATAAGTCTCCAAAGGTCGAGCTACGGCAGAAGGCGGAATTAACATTGTCCATAAAAAACACAAAACAAACAAAACATGTGAGCCGAACTACGGTAGCTCTGATTCCTCAAAAAGGATATGTAGGCATTGGGGTAGGGCCCAAGCGAGTACAACTTTATTTTCCCTACAATATTGTCTTCTTTCTTTTGCATGCATTCTTCTCAGTAATAAATAGTAAGCATATATTAAACACACCCATAAGATAGACAACAAGAGTGGATACCGTAGAGTACTACAGGCGTGTGGGGTGCTAATACCTTCCCCTCATGTAACAAACTCCCATACCCGATCTCTTGGTCACAAGACCGTGATTTCTCCCTTCTCAGGTTTTCTCGATGTTTACCTTTCCCTTCATGTGGGATAAAAGACGTTCGATGGCGACTTCATTGTTTGATGATTTTTAGCTGGTTGTTTCACCCTGGTATACTAACGCCTTTGCAAACACACTCCTATCACTCGGACGGCCTTTACATTCGGTTATGTAAATAAAATAATAACAATAAATATACAAAACAATTTTAATGGTCGGAGAGGCGCCGGAGCCCTAGCTCCAGCCATCTTCTCCAGCGACTTGTAAATGAAAACCTACGAAAATCAAGTGTTAGTGATCCAAAACATCATGTCCCCCCTAATTCGACCCTCTTGGACCTAAATTTGGACTTAATTTAGGCAAAAAGTGCTTGTATATATAGAGAGGAAGGAGTAGGGTGAACAAATATGGCAAGAAGACAAAGTAATCATGGGCATGAGACAAGAAACCAACACATTTAAAAACTTCCATTTTTGATAAGTCCTTTCCATTTTGAAGCTCACACGGATTTGACATGGTTGTAATGAGTTGTCTTGAGCCTGAATTGATCCAAGAAAGCAAGCCCACATGCCTTATAACATTGCCTCATATTTTATTTATTTTAATTTCATTTAAATGAATAAAAATTCAAATAAAGGAAATAAAAATCATAAAAAAATATGTTCATAGATTTAAAAAGGTCTTCTAACACATTATGAACATGTTTGAACATCAAAAGTTAGGCCCACTAGTTCAAAATTTCAAGTTTGCTCACTTTGCACTTCATGCATTTTCTCAAAATATCCCAACTTGCACTGATCATAACTCTCTCAATTTTTATCTTTTGAATATGATCTTGGACTTTTTAGAACGCTCAAGATGTCCCTTTCCATTTCTCTTTTGATCATTTTTGCATTTAGAGATTTATGTTGATGTAAGTTGCCTTGATAAAAAGTGTCTTTTTGTTGACTTTTGAAATGACCTATAATGTATGGGTTCATATCTCTCAAATGAAGCACTTTTTGGACTCGAGCATAAAAAATTCAAAGTTGTATAGAATTGAATTTCCTTCAAAATGGGCTTTTTTTGGGGAAAAGTTGATGAAGCATGTGAAAGTTATGTTTGGTCAAAGTTCATTTGACTTCTCCTAAGGAAACCCTAATTTGGCAACTTTTGACTTTTGATGATTTGAGGGCTTTCCTTGAGGAATCATGATCAACCTTTGATCAAATGATGAATATCACTTCAAAATGTTTACGTTAACCAAAAATCTTGAAGTTTGAATGTATGTTGACCATAATTGAATTTTTACCGAATATAGTTGATTTTCAATCATCTGAGCCTTTGACTGAGCAAACTTGTAATGCAAGACTTGAAACTTGACATGAACATTGTTAAAGACCTATGGAGAACCATGGAAACCACTTAAGACATTTGCAACTCAGACTTCCTTGATAATCTCAAAACCCTAGTTGTAGACCCATTGCTTAGAAGGAGGTTTGACTGGTCAACCCTTGAGTAGCCTTGAATACTTGAGAACCCTTGAAGAATGTCTTGAAGAAAATGGTAGGGAAAATTTTGGGGTAAAACAGCTGCCTAGTTAAATATTCTTAAACCTGAAGAGTTAGATTGGCATGTCCGCCATTCGTGACTTGAAGGTAGAAGATGATTGAACACTTAAGTGCCCAGAAATTTGCACTCGCACATGCACAAAGTAACATTGTTGGTTGATTATACCGGAAATGGGCTTAAAGATGCCATTTAGAGAGGTGACGATGAGTCATCAGAGATGGGCTTATAGATTCCATCCAGGATAACTGTTGATAAGAAAATCAGATTAAGTCTACGGCCGACTTTATCTTAGAAGATGTATTTGGAACGAGTCTATGCCTGACTTTGTCCAAAAGAATAATCAGAATAAATCTACACACAATTTTATCTGAACTAGAAGATGTCTATGCCCGACTTCAACTAGGAGGGGTACCGGAAAGAGTATATGCTTGACTTTTCCAAAAAGAGTATCAGAAAGAAATCTATGCCTGATTTCATCAGAACTAGAGGATGTCTACGCCCGACTTCAACTACGAGAGGTACCAAAAAGAGTCTACACTTGACTTTTCCAAACAAATTATCAGAAAGAAATCTATGCCCGATTTCATCCGAACTAGAAAATGTTTATGCCCGACTTCAACTAGGAGAGGTACCAAAAAGATTCTACACTTGGCTTTTCCAAAAATAGTATCAGAAAGAAATCTACGCATCATTTCATCTGAACTAGAAGATGTCTACGCCCGACTTCAACTAGAAAAGATACCGAAAATAGTATACGCTTGACTTTTCCAAAAAGAGTATCAGAAAGAAATATACACCTAATTTCATCTGAACTAGAAGATGTCTATGCCCGACTTCAACTAGAAAAGGTACCGGGAAGAGTCTACGCTTAACTTTTCCAAAAAGAGTATCAGAAATAAATCTATGCCCGATTTCATCCGAAATAGAAGATGTCTACGCCCGACTTTAACTAGAAATGGTACTGGAAAGAGCCTACGCTTGAATTTTCCAAAAAGAGTATCAAAAAGAAATATACTCCCGATTTCATCCAAACTAGAATATGTCTATGCCCGACTTAAACTATAATAGGTGCCAAAAAGAGTCTACGCTTGACCTTTTCCAAAAAGAGTATTAGAAACAAATCTACGTTCGATTTCATCCGAACTAGAAAATGTCTACGCCCGACTTCAACTAGAAATAGTGATCTTTTAGTATGACCTTCTAGGGAAAGTTCTTAAGTAGCTATTTGTCAGATATAGCCTCTGAGGAATCTGCCTTTAGATTTTTACCTGAAAAGATAAAGAGTTAAGTGTATGCAATGTCATGATGTATGAAATGCATTGCGTAATGATATTGTCAAAATAAATGAGAGTATGATATATGCATTTTGTATGTGTATGTTGTGATGTTTGTATATGATGTATGAAGGTGAAATGTTGTTGAAGTGTATTAGTAACTCCATGCAGCAATTTTTGATTGGGAAAATAAATCCCTGACTGTTGCTAGGGATGAAGAATATGTGTATCTTCGATCTTGAGAAGGATTCCTGCTTTCTGTTTGAGGAAACTCTGCTGGGGAACATTGATTTCTGTTTGGAGAGAAGGGTTCGATAAAATTGGTCATTCATTGTTCTACTATGGAATTTAATTCTTATATACTCTGACTGGGGATAAAAGAGATGGATAACCTTTTGAGATGCTGTCGGGTCAGGTTTCTGATATGAATGCTGACTCGCCTGGAGAGAATAGGATTGGACGACGACCGATCTGGTTCCAAATTGAGTTGTAACTTTCTGGGGATGATGGTCTGGACTTCCCCTTACTGGAGAGAGAAATTTTGTCAGTGAACTGTAGTAATCAGAGAGATAGACTTAAGCTGGGGAGACTGAATTCCATTGGGGAAATAAACCCTGCTTGGGGAAATAAACCTTATTGGGGAAATAAGCCCTAAACTTTGACGGAGGAATACTCTACTGAGGAAATACCCTTGATGGGGAGATGAGCTCTGCTGGAGAATATGAAGCTGGCTGGAGAAAGGGAATTCTGCAAGGGAATTTACAGCATTGGAGAAATAAACTCAGGTGGGGAAGAGAATTTCCGTAAATTGTACTAATGCCATAGTATCTGATTAGAACTCCATAGGTTGGCGACATTTCCGGGGAAAAGATCATATTCCCTCATCCGCTAGGGGGATCTACTGGTGAAATATATCTTCGTTGAAGATGAGCTTGTTGAGACTACTCTTTGGGGATAATCTCATGGAAGTTGTTCTGCGGGGATAATCTTGTGAGGATTTTTCTATGGGGATACATGGACGACTTGAACGTTATCCAAACTCCTAGAGTCTTGAGAAAATGAATATTCTTGTTTTTAGGCATATACTTCTTAATACTAATCATATTCATATGCATATATTCATTCAATTTATTCATTGGACGTTTTTGTAAACAAAAAAGATAAAGGTAAATCAAAAGTTTGACTTTTGAAATGTGTATTTCTATTGAAAGTTTACCCGTAAACAGGCGGTTTTGTACAAAGAGACAAAAATCCTAGTAAGAGGAAATCGTCGTGAAATAAAAAGAGTACAAAGTGAAAACAAAACATATAGCTATGTGGAAATAATCTCGTTGAATTTCAACTTTGTTATGGCCCCTTAGGTCTTCAAGCATCTCATCCCTTGCTGTCGGAAGAAGTTGACTGAACTGATATGTATCGTTTGAACTTGACGTTGGTGATAAAGCTTGATGTAAGTGATCCAACGGGACATAGTCGTACGCTTTAATCCCTAACTTTTTCCTAGACCACCCTTTTGGGTTTTCAGTCAACCGGGATACCCTTATTTTTGCCTAGGCCAGTGAACCTAGCGACTTGTTTTTCATGCGTAGTATTTTTTGACTATGTTCGTATTCACAGGGTGCGGAAAATCTTCACCGTCCATGGTGGTTAGTATCATGGCACTACCTAAAAATATCTTCTTGACTATAAATGACCTATCATAGGTGGGAGTCCATTTACCCCTGGGATCACCCTGCGGTAGGATGATGCGCTTCATTACCATGTCACCAACCCGATATACTCGATGCTTGAATTTCTTGTTGAATGCCTTGATCATATGTTTCTGATACATCTGACCGTGATAGACAGCCGCAAGCCTTTTCTCGTCAATCAAATTCAACTGATCTAACCTAGTATGAATCCACTCGTCTTTGTCTAAGTCTGTATCTTTCATAATTCTTAGAGAGGGAATCTGAACTTCGACGGGTAAGACGACTTCCATTCCCTAGACCAAAGAGAATGAGGTTTCCCCAGTTGATGTTCTAGCCGAAGTGGGATAGCCAAGAATACAAAATGGTAACATATCATGTCAGTCTTTGTAGTTTACAACCATCTTCTGTATAATCTTCTTAATATTCTTATTGGCGGCTTCTACTGCGCCATTCATCTTCGGTCGATACATAGAAGAGTTGTGGTGCTTAATCTTGAATTGTGTGCATAGTTTAGTAATCATAGCATTGTTGAGATTAGTACCATTCACTATGATAATTTGCTCAGGGATGCCATACTGACAGATAAGGTTATGTTTGATGAACCGGGCGACCACATTCTTAGTGATGGAGGAAAATGAGGCTGCTTCAACCCACTTAGTGAAGTAATCAATGGCGAAAAGGATGAAGCGATGTCCATTAGAAGCAGTGGGCTTAATCTCTTCAATCATATCAATGGCCCACATCGCAAATGGCCATGGAGCAGTCAAGACATTCAGAGGTACTGGAGGCACGTGTACTTTACCAGTGTAGTAACCCGCTCTCAGAATCTTCTTGGCCATAGTATGTCTTCTAGAGTGATTACCAATGATACCTTCGTGCATATATTCCATAATCTTTTCTGCTTCTTTCTTGTCCATATAATGAATCAGAGTCGAATCATGGTTACACTTGTACAAAATTCTGTTGCTCAGGAAGAATTTTGCTGAGAACCTTCGTAGGAACTTCTTTTCAACTTTGTAACAGTGTGTCAGTTCTTTTAGTTTTTTGATGGTGATTTGAGGAGCTTCATTATCGCATCTAACTTTGAACATAGATGACATTGTAGCTAATACGTCAGCCAACTGATTCTCTTCTCATGGGATATGCTCAAAAGTGATTTCCTCGAGGTATGAGATCAAGTTTAACACATGCTCTTTATAAGGAATGAGATTCGGGTGCTTCGTATCCCATTCTCCCTTGACCTGAATGGTCACCAAGGATGACTCCCCATATACATCCAAGAACTTGATTCTTAGGTGAATAACAACTTTAATACCCATAATGCACGCTTAATATTCAGCCATATTGTTGGTACAATCAAAGCATAATCTGGTGGTGAAGGGTGTATGGAAACCCTGAGGAGAGATAATTACAGCACCAATTATGTTTCCAAGTGTGTTAGAAGCTCCGTCGAAACCATAGTACATCAGGATCCTGGTTCAGGTCCTTCATACGGTCCAGGTTCCTCACAATCTGTGACTAGTATAATATTCTCGTCCAGGAACTCAATATTCATAGACTGGTAGTCATCTACAACTTGATGAGCCAAGTGGCCTGCCAATACACTTACTTTGATTGCTTTATGAGTGGTGTACTGAATGTCTTATTCTTTCAAGACCATTTACCATCGGGCTATTCTTCTTTAGAGGGTTGGCTTCTCGAATATGTATTTGATGGGATCCATTTTAGAGATCAACAAGGTAATATGGGTCAACATATACTATCTTAGTCAGAGGGAAGCCCATGCCAAAGCGTAGCAAGTTTTCTCGAGCAGTGAATATCTTGTTTCACAGTCGGTAAACTTTTTGCTAAGGTAGTATATTCCATGCTATTTTCGACCAGACTCGTCATGCTGCCCAATACACACCCTATTGAGTTCTCTAGCATTGTTAGGTACATGATTAGAGGCCTTCCTTCAACTGGTGGCATCAGAATTAGAGGTTCTTGTAGGTATTCCTTAATTTTGCCAAAATCTATTTGGCAATCGTCATACCACCTTACTACTTGATCTTTCTTCAGCAGCTTGAAGATTGGCTCACAAGTAGCAGTCAAATGAGAAATGAATCGGGCAATGTAATTCAGTCGTCCTAATAAACCTTTGACTTACTTCTCGCTATGAGGAACCAACATTTCTTGAATGGATTTGACCTTGGAAGGAACAACCTCAATAACTTTACCACTGACGACGAAACCCAGGAGTTTACTGGATCTCACCCCAAAGGTGAACTTGTTCGGATTTAACCTTAGCTTGTACTTTTTCAGCCTTTCAAACAGTTTATGCAGATGATCAAGATGCTCTTCTTCAGTCTGTGATCTTGCTATCATGTTGTCAATGTAAACCTCTATCTCGTGATGAATCATTTCATGGAATAAAGCTACCGTGGAATGTTGATAAGTTGCGACGACGTTCTTCAACCCAAAAGGCATAACTTTGTAGCAGAAAGTGCCCTACTGTGTGACAAAGGTAGTTTTATCCATATCTTCAGGCACCATCTTGAACTGATTATAACCCAAGAAACCATCCATGAAAGAGAATACCTTATGCTGAGCGGTGTTTTCGACCAGAACATCAATATGCGGAAGTGGGAAATCATCTTTGGGGCTTTCCCTATTTAGATCCCTGTAGTCTACACACATACGCACTTTTCCGTCTTTCTTTGGTACCAGAACAATATTATCAACCCATTTAGGATATGATGTCACTACTAAGAAACATGCGTTGAATTGCTTCATAACCTCAGCTTTGATCTTCTTCGACATCTCGGAACGCATGCGAAGAACCTTCTACTTAGTTGGAGAATAACCCTCTTTCATTGGAAGACGATAGACCACAATATTAGTATCTAGCCCTAGAATATATTCGTATGACAAAGCAAAGATCTCAACATAGTCGTGCAACATCTGAATTAACCTGTTCTTGATACTGCTCTCTAAATTGACGCATATCTTGACTTCTTTCTAGTCTTCCTCGGTACCCAAGTTTACAACTTTGACTGGCTCTTCATGTGGTTGGATAGCCTTTTATTCTTGTACTAAGAGTTTGGCAAGTTCTCCGGGTATTTCACAATCTTCCTCACCTTCGTCCTCGGCTTGGTAAATCGGATTTTCAAAGTCATGAGTGGCAATAGCAGAATCAATATTGATGAGATCCATAGTGGATATGGATCTGCAAAGTAGTGTGTGGGCGTGTGTAAGAAACACATACCTATATTTGAAAGTGATAGAGTAATGAAAAGACAGAGAGTGCAAAATTTAAATGTAAAAACGTCCAATGTTTTATTAGATGAGCACAAGCGGATGAAAGATAACAACCCTAACAAGTGGATCGTTGTTCCCCAGGTAAGGCACAGGGCTTAAATTTATTATTTTAAAATTACATATCCCAAAAACTTGAAAGCAATAAAACAGGAAATAGAAATTACTCCTGACTAAAGGAGATTGGTATAAAGTCTTTAGCCTTCCAGTTGCTGAGTCCACCGCCGGTAGTAGGGAATATCCAGTTGTCCAAGTCACAATCACTATCAGTGTCTTCTATAGCATTGAATTCATTATTGCGGATGCAGAAAGGAGGTCTCCCAGCACGAGCACAACGAACCACCTTCTGAGCCTCTGAGGTGAAACCCAAACCAAATTTGTTGGACTTGTAAGGAATGTCAGGAAGCTGACCCCAAATAGTGCAACCACCTTCTTCTACCACAACCCTAACATCTTTTAGAGAAGCCATTCTTGGTGGATCCTTGGTAATATTAGGAGTAGCAGGAGTAACATTAGCAAAGAAAATTGTCGGAGGGATTACTTCAAAGGTCTAGCAGGGAGTTTAAATGAATTCACCATCCATCTAAACATATGTGAAAGAACTCAGATGGCTGACCATATACTCTTCTTCTCCACTCACCGTAATAATTTTCCCTTTCACCGGATGCTTCAATTTTTGATGTAAGGTAGAGGTAATAGCACCTGCACCATGAATCCAAGGGGCGTCCAAGCAAATAGAAATAGGTCAGGAAAATATCTGTTACATAGAAGGTGGAGTTGAATACCTGAGATCCCACCTTGATCAGAAGATCAACTTCTCCATGCACCATTCTCCTTGACCCATCGAAGGCTCTTACCACAATATCATTGGGTTTTAGAACAACCCCTTCATAGTCTAGTCTATCTAGAGCACCTTTTGGTAATACGTTTAGTGAGGAACCTGTATCCACCAATACATGCGCCAAGGTAGTGCCCCTACACTCAATAGAGACGTGGAGGGCCTTGTTATGATTCTTTCCTGCCGGTGTTAAGTCAACATCAGAAAATCCTAATCCATTATCAACTGTTAGGCTCACAACACAATTCTCAAACTGATCAGTAGAGGTCTCTTGTGGTACATGGTCAGTCTTCAAAAAATTTACCAAAGCCTGAGCATGGGCTTCAGAGCACAATAACAAGGACAACATGGATATCTTGGAGGGCATG
The DNA here is from genome assembly GCA_948472305.1 of Vicia faba. NCBI lineage: Eukaryota > Viridiplantae > Streptophyta > Magnoliopsida > Fabales > Fabaceae > Vicia > Vicia faba. The sequence goes on from OX451736.1 coordinate 781,550,877, forward strand.
TGCTTTAACTGTTCAACAATATTGTAGTCACTTTTACAAATGATATTCAATATTTCCTCCATCTCTTGCTTGGAGGAATATTCAACAGTAACATATTTTGACGGCGCCTCTGTCTGGGCAGGCTCAACCACTTTCTCTTTGCCCTAGGTGTCAGCAGTTGACCCAGCAGCAGTGATACATACTGGTGTAGTGGTAGTCTTTGGAGGAGAGATCTCTGGAGAGAAGACCCTTCCTGTTCTGGTAACTTTACTAGTTTCGACAATATTCTCGACATTGAGGTTGGTAACTTCAGAATCTTCATCTTCGGTAATCCATGGCTCTTGCCTAACACTATGGTAATAAACTTCCGCCCCCATAGTTCCAAAGAATATCCTTGTCATAGGAATAGGGGACTGGCCCCGGTGCAGTAATGATTAGGGGAGCCACACTTGGCTCGGCATGAATCCTTATAGGACCTCTAGAGGTGATCCTTACATGAGTATTGAAATTTATTATTAGAAATGTCTTCAAGTCTCAGCTCTTGAGACATACATTCATGCAAACTCTTCACGAACGGAATCTTCTCGAACATAATTTCACGGCTATTATTCAGACGCTAAATACCCTTCTTCAGCCACATACAACCATCAGATTGGGACGCACAATGGTAATAACTTTCAAGGCAATCAGAAAATAATCCGGCTTGCAACAGATTCTTCTTAATGATTATCAATGGAGTGGTCAAGTCACTTATGGTGGAGACATAAGAAACATCGTCAATAGAATTAACACCTTTTATCATGATTGGGAATAGGCGCGGTAATCACATTAAGGGTCTCAGGAGGATTAAATTCAATTTCTTTTGCATCAATCATATCCTGGATTTTGTTCTTTAGGGACCAGTAATTGTTGGTGTCGTGCCCTGGGCTATTAGAACGATAAGCACACTTCACATTCGAGTTGTACTTGGGAGAGGAGGTGTTGGGATTCTGAGGAGGATCCCGTAGTGTTATCAATTTTACTTTCAACAGATGTTGTAATTCCTGTGACAAAGGAATACTAATCTTGGTGGACTGCCTCCTCGGAGCGTCTGACCTATGCTTATTCCCCTGTCGTTATTGTTAAACAGGTGCAGGATAAGAAATCAACATCGCTCCCACAGACTGATGGTGATCATTCTTACCACGGCCCTTCTAGACATAGACAACATTAGTTTCTTTCTTATTATTAAACGTCTTATTTACAACACTAGAAGATGTAGCCACCTAAATCATTCTGCTCTTGATACCGCTTTCAACTTTCTCCCTAGTCAGGATTAACTTAGTAAAACCAGACGAAGAACTCCCAATTAGAAGATTAAAGAATGGGCTTGTCAGAGTGCCCATGAACATATCAATTAGATCCCGATCAGACAAGGGAGGTTGGACCCTTCCAACTAAGTCTCTCCACTTTTGTGCATATTCCTTGAAACTTCCGTTCGAGCCCATAGACATGTTTTACATTTGCACTTGATTCAGTGCAAGGTCAACATTATACTGATATTGCTTATAGAAATCAGAAGCCAAGTCTTCCCACGTACAGGTGTTAGTTCCTTCTAGCTGATAGAACCATTCGAGTTGAGTGACAGACAAACTTTTTTGAAAGCAATGGACCCATAACTTCCTGTCAGTAGTATGGGGTTGGATCATTCGGACATATGATCTCAGATGAAGCTTAGGACAAGACACACTATCATATTTAGAAAAGACGGGGGCCTTGAACTTGTAGGGGATAACAACCCCTGAGATAAGACCGATCTCTTAAAAATCCAACCCATGAACTCTCTGGATCTCCATAGTGTTGAGACGATCTTCCAGTTGCATGTACTTGTCATCAACCAGAGGATATTATTCATCTGAATAATTTGCTTCTTCTTCATCAGAACCCTGGTTGTATGCCTTCATACTTTTGTCATCTTCCTCTAGGTCATCATTTTCTTATTCAAACTCCAAAGTTCACTTGACCAGACCTTTGAGCCTCCTACCCATGTTGAGGACGCCAGTTGGTTTCTTGACTTTCTCCTTCTTCTCTTTAGTGATGAGGGCCTTCAGCTCTTCCTGCCCCTTGGCTAGACTTAGGAACATCTGCCGGAACTGGGTGTTCTGAGCCTGGAGATCCTTAGTTGTTTGTTCAAGAGCCATTCTTTCTACTGAAATAAATAGTAAAAAGATAAGAAACCTGTCTTGAAACACCTATCATGTAGTGATATACCTGATATGTATATGCAATGTTTTCAAGGACCTTATAAGGTTTAAATTTGCTAACCAAGAGGAATCAAAAACAAAGATTTTTATTAATAAGTTTATGTGAATACAAAAGATTACGAAGAAATAAATTAAAAACTCCTAAAACTCTAAGTTTCCCATGGAAACCTTCTCTTTGTGTTGATATATGCGTTAAGACTATGCTCCTTGTGAAGTTGCTTCGTGAGCTCCAACACTTTCTTCTCACTTGCATAGAATTGAGTCTCAAAGGTTTCTCATTCTTCCTTGAGTTGAATCAAGGACTTCTATAATTATTCAAGGTCAGTAGGCATATTTGGATGAAGGATGGTGCGAGAAACGTCTCCCTCAACAATAGGCTCCATGATTACCTGTAGGACAGTAGGATATGGCATCACAAGGTCTTGAGCATGAGTTTATACCCATTTGAGATAGGGCTCCAGAGGGGTGGATTTCTTTTGTCCTAAAGCCTTGCTATCAATCTTGCTCACCATGCCCGAAACATGTATAAACCTTTGATGATAATCTTGAGGATCATTCTCGTAATCGAATATAATACCCCGTATAAGCGTGTCATAAGGACCGTCTCTTTGAACATTAGGGAATTCCCTATAACAGTCAATGATAATGATATCCTCGTGATATCAGGAATACCAATAGATTTATGAATGAGAGAGTGACATTATTCTTTGAGACCACCTCAAACCTTGTTCGTTCTTCATTATCGAGCGGGGAAGGTGCGAAATAAACCACCTAGATAGCAGAGGTATACAACACATGAGAGTTCCTCGCCTCTTCATAGTACGAGTGTGAAGAGAATACAAGACATCTCAAAGCAAGGTAGACACATGATTACGAGCAAGAAATATCTTGATGGCGTTAACATCTATGAGTTGGTATGGATTAGGGAATAATACCAATCTGTGATCGGTGGATCTGGAACTGACTGTTTAACGCTGGTTCGCGAAATGTCGCGGAAGCAAGAGTCGCCACCGTCTTTTATTTTCTCCAACATGGAAAGGACAAAAGCACAGAAAAATTCCTTAAAGAGATTGCTCTCGGTTCGGGAGGTAGGTTATAGAAAGGGAAGGTGCTAGCACCCTTTCTATCCATGGTTATCCATGGGCTCTTAGATACTTGCTCAACGTGTTTTCAAAATTGTTTGTTTGCTTTTCAATGTGGGTTTAAAAAGTTTCTTTGAAAAATTTCAGTTCGACTCGTACGTCAGAGTATTTGAAAAATTTGCTTTGAAAGCTTTTGAAAATGTGTTGGTGCGAAAAGTATTTTGATTTGTTTGAAATTAGAGCAAGTATCTAGAGTCGTCTACCTACCCTAAGGAATTCATCTGTGTAAATATCCTTTAAAGTAGTGCCATCCCACCATTGAGAGGTAGGTAGCACCACCGTTGGAGGTGTTCGGGTCAATTCGAGTTTGTAGGGACATGGTGATCACCAGAGCAATGGGAAGACACCTTAGAAGCTACCCTCATGCCAGGTTCCCGGATCATGAGGACTTACTAAGACGTCCTCTACTCGACGATCACCTTTCGAAAGGCAACAATGAGGCGTACCCTAGGGGTGGTGTATGCGATTTGTGTGTCGTTTTCATTTGCATTTGTCTTTGTCTTTTGTCATGTCATTGTGATCTACGCTTGATTTTAATTAGGGCCATTCATTCTTGCATGCTTATTTAACAGTTAAAAGTTGCGGGAAAATAAATCTACAACTATTACAAATGGCGCGGGTCCACATCGCCAAAATTAAACCGGACCCGATTTGACGGAAAAGTAAATAAAGCAAAAGAAATAAAAGTGCGAAAAGTTAAGTTACAACGCTTTGGGAGAGGTACATAATTGATTAAGCGAAAGAAAATAAATACGCGAATTAAATAAGTTACGAACGAGGGCGTTGGACCCTTTTGCAAAAAATTAAAGTTAATGAATTTAATTAATTAGAAATTAAAATTAAAGATTTAAAAAAGAATGTTTTTTGGTATTTTTGTATTTTTTAAGATTTAATGGAAAAAATAATTAATTAAAATTAAAATGAAGCGTCAAACCCTAATTCTAATGGTTTTTAAGTTTATTGTAAAAATATTAAGTTTTAACCTAATTTAAATCTAAGTTAATTTACATGCAAAATTTAATTATAGAAAATAAATAAAATAAACATTATTATTGTAAAAAGGGAAATTAAAAGGAATCAAAATTAATTAAACCTATTTCTACATATTTTTGGATTTTTTTATTAAAAAAGAATTAATGTTGTAACCTAATTAAACTAAATTCAATTATACAATTATTTACAAGAACATATTAAAGTAGAATATTTATTTTATTTTTTGGGTCTTTTCTGATTTTTAGGAAGTTTTTATATTTTGTAGAAAAAAAATAATTAATTAAATTAATAAAGTAAAAAAACAAATAAAACAATAATTAAAAATTGAAAAATAATAAAAGGTGAAGAAGATTGCAAACCAAAGGGGGGGGTTCAGGCCCCAATTGTGAGGTTTTGGTGGTAGCAATTTGGCCCAATTAAGCATGGCCCTTCTGACTTTTGTATGACGCGTGTGGCAACGTTGACTATGGCTTAGCGTGTTCTTCAGATCCATGCTGTTGATTTGAATTTGTTGGACGCGTGGACCTTTGGATTTTGAGGCAACATGATGCGCTTCAGTGCTTGTGCTGTATAGGAACTGCAATGAAAAATTAATAGTGAAATATGCAAGACCTGGGACTTGAACCCAGGTCATGAGGGTTAATGCAATTAACGTTCACCAACTGAGCCACTACAACCACTTTTAACATATAATAACTATTAATCATAATAAAAGAAAATTGGTGAGTATTCTGGAAAAACGCGCGTAATTTTAAAAGACCCAACCAATGCTTGCCAACACATCATATTCCTCGCCCAGTTTTGTTTTCCTGAAACACAAAAGCATTAGGCAACGGTTTTTACACCGTTGCAGAAAGTAGCATACGAGAAAATAACGACTAGGCCCTGAGGCCACATAAATTAATCGCGATGACTGATTCTTGCTCGTTGGAGCGAGCTGGTTTGAATGGTCATGATTTCGTGGACTGATTTTGCTTGGTTTCAGAAGCCCTAAATTCACAAACCTGTAAACCCTAGAAACCGCGCATGGTAGAATCTCATACACAGCACGATAATCAAATTAAATGTGATGGTTAGCTTTAAAACATCACAAAGAACAAGAATCCATAATTAGAATGTCATGATAATGCCTAGAATTGAAAATACGATTGTGCCTTTTTATGAAAAAAAATGGACTTCTGTATACCGATTCCACGCTTGTTGATGGTTGTTCTTGATTGGGGAATGCTCAGTGATGTTTCAGGAAGCTGTTGGAATGGAAATTAAGGCTTGAATCCACCTCTAACCACGTTTTCAGAATTGAGTTCTTAAGTGAAATTTTCAAGTTTGGCCAGGGTCTTTGGGCGCAGCTTAAGGTGTGTTAGCATTAGGGTTGTGATCCTGATTATGTATGGAAGCTATTAGGTTAAAAAGATTGATCAAAATCCATTGCTTTTATTGTTTTGCATATTTGATTTTCTAAGAATCTTTACATATCTTTTCCACATGGTTTTTGTGCAAATTATGATCAATTCTAACCAAATCTTGCCATATTGGGATGTGCACGAGATCTTGAGTCTAGAATGTGTACAAAAAGATTTTTTAGGTCAAGTTTTATATTTTCCACATATTTATATAATTTAAATGAATTAATATTAATAGAAATTCAAATAAATAAATAAAAAATGAGAAAATACTTCCCTTTGGGCCAAGTGGTCGTGCATATGCTTAGAATGATGAATCATGGAAGAAAAATGGGCCCATTAGCAAATTTAGACCATTTGAATCAAAGTTGACTTTTCAAAATATCCAAAACTTTCCCAACTTCCACAAGGCATAACTTGCTCAATTTTTAAGATTTTCACATGTTCTTGGACATTTTGGAAAGGTCTTTGAGTCCTCTAACCAATGCCTTTGGTCCCATGTCATTTTGATTTACCAATCTCAAGTTATGGTCATTGACTTAAAGTCCCTTTTTGTTGACTTTTGAAAATGACCTATAATGTTGAAATCGATAACTTTTTGTGAGAGCATTTCTTGGACTTGAAATATGAATATGAGTTGTAGGAAATGTCTTTCTCTTCAAAATGAGCTTTGGATGGAATTTTTCTGATAATCCATGTGAAAGTTATGCCCTGGTCAATTTCAGTTGACTTTTTCAGCTGTCCAAATATAGTAACTTTTGCATCTTTGATGATTTCTGAGCCAAATTTTGAGAATCATGATCAAGCATTGATCAAATGATGTTTGTGACTTCAAAATGATATGTTGACCAAAAATTTGAACTTTTGACTGTCAAATGACCATTTTGCCCCTACAGTTGACTGTAGTGCAATTTAGGGTTTTGACTGTGCAATTTTGAGCTGAATGCCTTGAAACTTGATATGAGGATACTTGACCATCTTTGTAAGCATATGAGGCTTGATTGGGCCTTTGAAAACTTCATTTTCTTGATCAGAATACAAACCCTAGTTTTGACTGTATAGGAGACAGTTGAGCTGCACAACCCTTGGGGAATTTTGTGACTTGGCTTGACAATTTCTTGGAGAATATGGGAGGGCAAATTTTGGGGTACAACACAATCCATATATTAAAAAAGCCAAGATCTCCTCGAAATATTGAAAACTCATAGTATCCAGAAATAGTTAAGCCTTCTCTATAAGAAATTTAGCAAGAAAGCCCTTGACTCCACTTCTTGTTTCCCAATTAGATACAATATCATACCGCTTCAGATGTAAGGCTGTTACAATATCTTCTGGATTTAAAGCTTCTTCTAAACTGGTGAAGGGTGTCTGATCAAGAACAGGTACTTCTAGTAGCTTAGAGAACTCTTCTATCATGGGTACGGACTGATAATCTGGAAAGGTGAAACAGTGACGTGTAGGGTGAAAGAACTGGAATAGAACACTCATCATGTCTTCATTAAAACCTAGGGTAACCAGACTGAGTAGTCGACCATGTCTTTTGATGAATGGAGAACTTTCAGGAACTCTTGAGACTAACTCCTTAAGCTGAGAAGGTATGCTTACAAAGTTGATCCGGATAGTGTTTCTGCGAGCGGAGGACATAACCTACAACAAAGAACAAAGATAAATCCCTTGGTCCTTGAAATGGTTAGTGAAAATGATATGGTATGATGTCATGATGTTATGATGTCATGTTTGAACAGATAATCAAACACAAACAAAATACACAAGGCCTTAGGTTCAAGCTTGCATGGAGTTTGCAGGTAAGTACTCTCTTGAGTTTTAGTTGGCACATGTCCTAAGAAAAGTAATCGGGTTCTAGGAGCCTCAGTATCACTGATCTTTCTCCCAGGAATTGTTTCAGCACAAGCATCTGATTTGCAACCGAAATATCCCAACAGTCCGATCTCAATGAGTGTAGCATCGAGTATCTACCAACTTCAGTCTGCACCAAAATCGGCCATCTCACTACTTTCTAATAGCTAAGTTATGTCAACTAAGGTTCTACAGTCAGTTAGTGCTTTATGACACCACGCAGCAGCCAAGCATTCTCCTTGACTTAACTCAAGGGACACGAATGCCAACCAATGTGTCACACTAACATAGCCATCACTTCAACCATATCGGTATACGCCGTATATTATTCACGATCTATTGCTACTTGCCTAAAATACCCCCAGATCTGGGTATAGGATCTTTATAATAAATACCCAAACAACCCTTAAAAATAAATCAGGAAAATCAAACAAGGAAATTAAATTAAAGGTGATATAGATCTTAAGGTAACCCCACTTTTATCTCTCCCCAACAGAGTCGCCAGTTCTGTAATATGGTGGGAGAACTGACTTTTGGTTTTGTGTTTTATCGCAAATGTTACGGATAGTAAGAGTCGCCACCGACTTTTTCTTTTATCCAATAAGGAAAGGGTGAAAAGAATAGGAAATACCTTTGATAATTTTCTAAGTAAGGGGGGTATGTTATGAAAAAGAAAGGTGTTAGCACCCTTTTCATCCGTACTTATCTACGAGCTCTTAATCGCTGTCTCACTTTTGAAAATGCTTTGTGAATGTGTAAGTTTAAAAATCTTTTGAAATTTCCTAAGTGTGACAAACTTTGTAATGATTCTTGTATCTTTAAGAACACATACAAAGTGTTTGTTTTGAAAATATTTCAGAAAAGAAGTGTTTTGTGTGAAAAATGTTTTGAAATGTTCGTGAGCAAGCGATTAAGAACTATCTACCTACTCAAAAGTATTTTGTTCTTTTCCTATTCCTTTAGATAGTGTTATCCTACCATTAGTTAGTAGGAATCCCTATCATTGGATGTTTAAGGGACATGCGCGGGTCATCGTACAATTATAAAAGCAACTCGTAGAACGTTTTATCAATTTTATTGTAAGGGACTAAGATTGTTTACCGAGGTAACATCTAAGGGTCATCGAGGGACTACGATCTTTTTAACCGAGGGTCTTTTGCTAAAGCGACTCACGTTCGAGGGACATGACTATTTTCTGAAGGCAACAAGTGGAATCATCCTAGAGGTGTGTGTGTGTGTGTGAACAGTGATTTGTTTTAATTTATCTTGCATATTAGGGTTATCTAGCATTTGTTTTATAGCATGCCATACAAACCCTATTTATCATACATCTAGCAATTATAAGGAAAACGGTAAAAATGCAGAAAATAAATCTAAACTATTACATGGCTTCACGGAAGGGAGGTACAAACCATAAAAAATTTAGGAAATAGGAATAAACCTAATTAACTATTACATCCCATAACAGGTACATAATTGTGAAAAACTAATGCGAAAATTCGAAAAGCGCGAAGATTCTAAGAAGAAACGGAGATATTATTTGATGGAAAATAATTGATGATTAATTGATTTTTTATTTGAGAAAAGGGAATTAATTAATAAAAACCTAAGTTATTTTTAATTGAAGAAAATCAAGTTGATTTAATCAAAGAAAACCTAAATCTAAATTAATTTTAATTAATTAATTAAAAAATGTTAATTATATTAAAAAAAGAATTTGAAATAAAAAAATGATGGCCCTGAATAAGTGATTTGGGGGAGTATGAGGAAATCAATTTGCTTGGCCCAAGACTGCAAGCCCAATATGCATGCGTGTGATCCCATGTGGCTGGTTCCAGGAGGTGCATCGTGGGGGGCTTTCTTCTGGATTGTTGGATCTGGATTGAATGGTGATGATTGAGGGGGGTGTATAATGCATGCATGGACTGATTCGTACTGGATCTGCAAAGAGAAAACATGAAAAAATAAAATATCAGGGGCAGGGGTCGAACCCATGCCCTGGTATACTAACGTCTTTGCAAACACACTCCTACCGTTGAGGCGGCCTTTACATCTTGTTATGTAAATCAAATAATAACAATAGATATACAAAACGATTTTGATGGCCGGAGAGGCGCTGGAGCCCTAGCTCCGGTCATCTTCTTCGGCGACCTGTAAATGCAAAACCTGCAAAAATCATGTGTTAGAGATCCAAAACATCATGTCCCCCCTAATTTGACCCTCCTGGATCCAAATATGGACTTAATTTAGGTTCAAAGTGCTTGTATCATGAGTTTCAAATCAAATGAAACTGATCGGAGCAAGCTATGGTGTCTTATAATTCTAACTGCATAGGATCACGATACCCATCCAAACTTGTTTAAAAATACCTTAGAAACTGGTTAATAATATTAGTGTATGCTAAATCATGATAAAAATAAGGATTGGAAAATTAAAAAAATTGAAAAAATGATGATGCAATGCATACTGATTCAGACCCTTAGGACCATAGGAACCAATCCATCCTTGCCCTTCAATGTTCCTGGAAGTGAAATGGAGGGAGTTTTTGCAGTGAGGAGGCTTGAAACTAGAATTTTGACAACTTAGGGTTCTTTTAAAAATATTGAGAATTTTAGCAAGCTTTTAGAGGTAATGATCCTTGGTTTTTTCTTCTAATCTTGTATGTATATATAGAGGAAGGAGTAGGGTAAACAAATATGGCAAGAAGACAAAGCAATCATGGCCATGAGACAAGAAACCAACACATTTAAAAACTTCCATTTTTGAGAAATCCTTGCCATTTTGAAGCTCACATGGTTTTCGAATGGTTGTAATGAGTTGTCTTGGGCCTGAATTGATCCAAGAAAGCAAGGACATTCCTTATAACATTGGCTCATATTTTATTTGTTTTAATTTCATTTAAATGAATAAAAATTCAAATAAAGGAAATAAAAATCATGAAAAATATGTGCATGGATTTAGAGGTATTCTAACACATTGTGAACCTGTTTGAACATCAAAAGTTAGGCTCACTAGTTCAAAATTTCAAGTTTGCTCACTTTGCACTTCATGCATTTTCTCAAAATATCCCAACTTGCACTGGTCATAACTCTCTCAATTTTTATCTTTTGAAGGTGATATTGGACTTTTTGGAAAGCTCAAGATGCCCTATTCAGTTTCTCATTTAATAATTTTTGCATTTGGAGACTTTATCTTGATGTAAGTTGCCTTGATAAGAAGTGTCTTTTTGTTGACTTTTGAAATGACCTATAATGTATGGGCTCATATCTCTCAAATGAAGCACTTTTTGGACTTGAGCATTAATAACAAAGATGTAGAGAATTGATTTTCCTTCAAAATGGGCTTTGTTTGGGGAAAAGTTGATGAAGCATGTGAAAGTTATGTTTGGTCAAAGTTCATTTGACTTCTCCTAAGGAAACCCTAATTTGTCAACTTTTGACTTTTGATGATTTGAGGGCTTTCCTTGAGGAATCATGATCAACCCTTGATAAAATGATGAATATCACTTAAAAATGTTGATGTTGACCAAAAATCTTGAAGTTTGACTGTACGCTGATCATAGTTAACTTTTTACCCATTACAGTTGATTTTCAATCATCTGAACCATTGACTGAGCAAACTTGTGATGCCAGACTTGAAACTTGACATAAAAATTGTTGAAGACCTATGGAGAACCATGGAAACCACTTGAGACCTTTGCAACCATAACTTCCTTTAGAATCTCAAAACCCTAGTTGTAGACCCATTACTTAGAAGGAGGTTTGACTGGTCAACCCTTGAGTAGCCTTGAATACTTGAGAACCCTTGAAGAATGTCTTGAAGAAAATAGGAGGGAAAATTTTGGGGTACAACAATAATCATACACCATAAATCCCTAAGATTCTTGAAATGGTTAGTAAAAATGTTATGCTGTGATGATATGATGATATGATGTCATGTTCATGTTAGATAGGTAGCAAACACAAACAAGTCACAAAATAGCCTTAGTTTTAAAGGCTTGCATGAAGTCCATAGGTAAATATCCTTCCCCATTGAAGTTAAGTTGGCTAAACCGATCTTTCTCGCAGGCTTTATTTTAGCACGGCAATCGGCTTGCCACCAAAACATCCTGAGATTCGAATCTCAATGAGCATAGGTTCGAGCATCAACCAACCTTGGAATGCACCAAAGTCGGCTATCTCTCTACTTTCTAATGGCCTAGATGGGTCAATTAAGGTTCTAAAAGTAAGTAAGTGTTAATGACACCACGCAGAAGCCTAATGTTATCCTTGTTTGACTCAGGAAACATCATTGCAAACCAAAGTATCACACTAATTGTAGCCATCATTTCAACCATATCGGTCTACGCCGTACAGTCTTTATGATCTATTGCTACTTACCTAAGGAATTCCTAGATCCGGGTGTAGGATTTTACAAGCATTTATACCTAAATAAAACCCTTAAATTAAAGCAAGCAAAGCATACAATTAAAGCAAGTAAAGCGATATAACCCTAAGGTAACTCCTCTTTTTTAAGTATATCCCCAGCAGAGTCGCCAGTTCTGTAACACGTGGGAGAATTGACTTTTTCGTTTTATCCAAAATGTGCGGATAGCGATAGTTGCCACCGACTTTTCTTTTATCCAATACTTAGGAAAGGTGAAAAGAACAGGAAAGACCTTTGATAGATTTTTAGTTCGGGGGGTAAGTTATGAAAAGGGAAGGTGTTAGCACCCTTTACATCCGTAGTTATCTACGGGCTCTTAACTGCTTAGCTCGCTTTTGAAAAAAAACTTGCTTTGTATGTGTGTGATTTGAAAATATTTTGAAATCACCAATGTAAGGCAAACTTTGTAATGATTCTTGTATTGGTCCTAAAGAATACGTATAAAGTGTTTTGAAAATATTTGTTTGATAATGATGTGAAAATGTATTGTTTGTGAAAAGGTTGTGAGCAAGCAATTAGGATTTCTTACCCACTAAAGGTGTTTCTTGTTATTTTCCTTCTACTTTAGAGATAGTATTATCCATACCATTAGTCGGTAGGTAATACCCTCTATTGGATGTGAAGAGACAGGCGTGGGGTCACCGTATGGTCATCGAAGGCAACATGTTAGGATACTTTAGCAATTGTGTCAAAGGGACTATCATCATTTACTCGTAGGGACTAGATCATTTTGTAGGCAACTTTGAAGGGTCATCGAGGGACTATAATCTTTATTTGAAGGAGACTAGATCATTTTGTAGGACACTTCGAAGGGTCATCGAGGGACTATGATCTTTATTCGAAAGGGACGTGATGATTTGATCGAGGGTCTTTTGCTAAAGTATCCCCACTTTCGAGGGACGTGACCAATATTTATAAGGCAACAAGAGAGGTTATCCTAGAGGTGTAAGTGTGCAAAGTGTATTGATTCAGTTGTTTTATCTTGAGGATTAGGGTTTTCTACGTTCAGTTATTAGTCTTGCCATACAAACCCTAGTTACTAATCATAGCATAAAAATATAAGTGTGATAATATAAATTTCCTACACTATTACATCCTCAGAGAAGATACATAATAAGAAAAAAGATGCGGAAAATAAATCTACGCTATTATATTAGATAATGTGTCCTACACATTTTGTCTAAGAAAAATTAAATAGTAAATAAATAAAATAGGAAAAATATTAAAAAGAAAGTTAGAAAGACCTAAGATTTAAGTTACTGTTTTTGGTATTTTATAGAAAATAATTTAAGTAACAATAATTAATAAAAACCTAAATTCTAATTGATTTTAATATTTAAGAAAAAAAGGTTGATTAATTAATTAATTTACTAAATAAAAATATATAAGAAAAATTTAATTGCTATTTAAAAACCCTAATCCTAATTTATTAGTATTAAGAAAAAAAAAGGTTAGGTTAATTTAATGATTGATTAATTAAAATAATTAGGGTTAGAAAAGAAAAAGAAAGGAAATTAGGTTTAAAAAAAGGGTAAAAGGATTTGCATGGGGTGGGTGTTGAACCCATGCCCCTAAAGTCATAGGTGCGCCTCCTTGACACTGAGAAAAGCTGCTTGTTATGTTACAGAAATAGGAATTGATAAATATATATGAAACATGCGCGTTAGTTTGAAAGATAACAAAAAAGTATTGCAAGACGCATGGATCGAACCCACGCCCTTCAAGTTACATTCCTCCATCTCAACCAACAGCGCTATGCTTCAATTCTGATAATATAATGGAAACAAACAAATATATAATAAACAAGTGAACCGCGGAAGCGCCAAAGCCCTAGCTCTGGTCGTCTTCTACGGTGAGGTAAAATACGAATCTACAAAAATAAGACGCGTTAGAGATTAGGAGGGACCTTATCCCCCTAATTCGACCCTTACAAATCCAATGGTGGCATTCTTTTTGGCTAATTCAACATGTATAGTAAGATACAATAAAAATAAAGCAACACGGTGCAATAATGGTGATGGAATATTCTGGCATCATGGGCCTCATGCAAGGGATAAAACTCGCTCTACTTTGTCTCAGGAATACATTGAAAGTGTTAGTTTAAATCAAAGAATCATAAATATTAGAATATGAATTTCACAACATATGCAAAACCGGTGATGTTTTGACTGCATATTTTAGGCACATTTGATCGTCAAGAATGATTGGAACTTACTCTATGATACCTCAGGGGTCATTTTAAATGATTATCTAACCTTGAGGATGGCTGCAAACTGGAATTCCAGTTCACTCTTTCCTTGAAAAAATTAAATCTCAAAACCCTTGTTTCTTGGGCAGCCTCGCGTGTCCTTCTTTGTTCTGAACATGTACTGTACTTAAGGGAGAAAATATTAGGGTAAATGGTGGGCTTGGACATCATGTGAAATCATATCTTTGATATGGTTTGAAAATAAGGTGAAATATTACTAAACCATGAAGATTTGATTCAAAAATAAGTCTACACGGTTTGTAGCATAACTTTGGGCCTCCAAAAGATTCAGATAACAAGCCTTTTATGCCTTATACATTTATTTTACATGTATTTGATTTAATTTTGAATTTAAATGAATAAAAATCAAAATAAATGAAATAAAAATTGAAATGATGTATGAATGGAGTTAGAGGTCCATTATGAGGCCAGGAACACGTTTGGACTTTAGAAGATAGGCCAATTAGCCCAAAATTTCAAATTTGCTCAATTTGGATTTCATGCATTATCTCAAAATTTCTCAACTTGCACCAATCATAAATCACTCAATTTTTATCATATGAAGGTGATCTTTGACGTTTTGGAAACCTTAGGATGTCCTCTACAAATTTCATGTTGGTCATTTGTTCATTTGAAACATTTATCATAATGTAAAGTGCTTTGACAAAAAGTGTCTTTTTGTTGACTTTTAAAATTGACCTGTAATGTTTTGGCCCATATCTCTCAAATGAAGCATTTTTTTGGCCTTGAGCTTAGAGAGGAAAAGTTGTAGAGAATTTAATTTACTTCAAAATGAGCTTTGGTTGATAAATTTCTGATGAAGTATGTGAAAGTTATGCTTGGTCAAAGTTCAGTTGACTTCTACTAAAGAAAACCCTAATTTAGTAACTTTTGACTTTTGATTAATCTTGAGTTTTCTTGATGAATCATGATAAAACCTTGATCAAATGATGAATGTGACCTTAAAATCTTGATGCTGAACAAAAATCTTGAAGTTTGATTGTAATTTGGTCAAAGTTAACTTTTTGTCCAATATAGTTGATTTTTTCAATTATCTGGCTAATTGACTAGGCAAACTTGTGCTGCAAGGCTTGAAATTGGGTATGAGGTTTTTTTGAGACATATGAGAAACCATGAAATCCACTTGAGGCATTAGAAGTCCAATTTCCTTTGAGAAAAGGGAAACCCTAGTTGTCTGATCAATCTTTGAGTAGTCTTGAGTGTTTGAGACCTAGAAGCATGAGGAGATATATTGAATCAATTCATCTTGAAAAATGGGAGGGAAAATTTTGGGGTACAACAGACGAGCAAGGCCACTGTGCTGATATTTGCGAAAATAAGGTGTTGAGATGTTACAAATATGGTAAGACAGTCCATCGTGCTTCTGAGTGAAAAAATGACGATCGAACTTGTTTTAGCTATGGTGAATAGGTTCACATCAGTACCCAGTGTTAGAAGTCAAAGAAGATTTCTATTGTTTCTCATGCTAATGGAAGAGTCTTTGCTTTAAATGGTTCAGAAGTTCCCAAGAAGGATAACCCGATTCGAGGTACTTGTTTTATTAACAATGTTGATTTGATTGCTATTATTGATACTGATGCTATACATTCGTTTTCTTTGCTTGAATGCGCCATGATGTTGGGATTGAAATTGTCTTCCATGAAGGGTAGTATGGTGATAGATACTTCTGCGAAGGGTATTGTTACTACTAGTTTTGTCTGTTTGAGTTGTCCTTTAACTATCTTTGGTAAGAGTTCCGTGATGGATTTAATGTGTCTACCCTTGCACCAAATTGATGTTATCCTTGGAATGAACTGATTGAAGTTCAACTATGTTCATATTAATTGTTATAATAAGACTATGAGGTTCCCTAAGTTTGGTGATAGTGGGGAGCTGATTTTTTTATCTGCTAAGCAAATGGAGGAACTTTTAGAAGACATGGCCTTGATGTTTGCAATAATTGCACCATTGCAAGTGTATCGTGAAGCTGTAAGTGTTGAATTACCTATTGTCTATGAATTTCTAGAGGTGGTCCAGATGACATCAGTGATTTACATTCTGAGCGTGAGGAAGATTTTTATGTATAGTTGGTACTAAGTATAAGTTTAGTGTTAATGTCTCCTTATAGGATGTCAGCTTTAGAGTTGGGTGAATTAAAGAAACAATTAAAAAATTACTTGAGAAGAAGTTTGTTCGGCCAAGTGTTTCTCTATAGGGTGCTCCTGTGTTGTTGGTTAAAAAGAAAGATGGTAGTACGAGGTTATATGTGTACTATATGCAATTGAATAAGGTGACTATCAAGAATAAGTATCAACTTCTAAGGATTGATGATCTGATGGATCGGTTGGTAGGTGCTTGTGTGTTTACTAAGATTGATTTGAGGTCCAGTTATCATCAGATTCGTGTTAAACTAGATGATATTCCAGAGATGGCTTTCACAACGAGGTATGGTCATTAAGAGTACATTCTAATTTCATTTGGTGTATCTAATGCACCAGGTGTTTTCATGGAGTATATGAATAAAACTTTTCATTCATATTTGGATTAGTTTGTGGTGGCCTTCATTGATGATATTTTGATCTATTCTAAGTCAGAAGAAGAGCGTGATGAGCATTTGTGAATTGTGTTACAAGTTTTGAAAGAGAATAAGTTGTATGTAAAACTATCAAAGTGTGAGTTCTGGTTGAAGGAAGTGAGTTTCCTCGTCCATTTGATTTCCAGTGGTGGAATCGTTGTTGATCCTTCTAAAGTTGATGTTGTGCTGCAGTGGGAACCTGAGAAGTCTAATACTGAGATATGAAGTTTTCTTGGTTTACTAGGTTATTATCACATGTTTATTTAAGGATTTTCTAAGTTGGCATTACCTTTGGCTCAGTTGACTCGAAAAGGTCGAGCTTTTGTATGGGATGGTGTGTGTGAACAGAGTTTTATGGAACTACAGAATAAGTTGACGACTGCTCCAGTATTGATTTTTCCTAATCCAAGTGAATATTTTGTAGTGTATTATGATGCATCGAAGATGGGTCTTGGTGGTGCACTGATGAAGAATGGGAAAGTTGTTACTTATGCTTCTAGAATAGTGAAAGTTCATGAAAGGAATTATCCTATGCATGAGTTAGAGTTGGCAACTGTGGTGTTTGTGTTGAAGATCTGGAGGAATTATCTTTTTGGCTCTAGATTCGAGGTGTTCAGTGATCATAAGAGTTTGAAGTACTTGTTTGATCAAAAGGAATTAAATATGAAGCAGAGAATATGGCTCGAGTTATTGAAAGACTATGATTTTGATTTGAGTTACCATCCTGGTAAGGCAAATGTTGTGGCAGATGCCTTGAGTGGGAAATCCTTGCATATGTCAATGCTTATGGTGCGTGAGCTAGAAATGATCGAACAATTCAGAGATATGAGCTTAGTGTGTGAAGAAACTCCTAATAGTGTGGAGTTGGAAATGTTAAAGCTGACTAACGGTATTCTTGAAGAGACCGGGGAAGGTATTCTTGAAGATGTAGCAGGATTTAAAGGAATTTTTTTTGTCGCCCGGTATGAAAAAGGATGTTGTTGAATTTATTTATACCTGTTTGACTTGTCAAAAGTCGAAGATTGAACATCAGAAGTCTTTGGGTCTAATGAAACTGTTGAATATTCTATAGTGGAAATGGGATAACATTCCCATGATTTTGTGTCGGGTTTGCCGAAGACTGCTAAGGGAAATGATTCAATTTGAGTGATAGTGGATAGATTGACTAAATCAGCTCATTTCTTACCGATGAAGATTATTCATCCTATGTATAAGTTGGCTGAGATGTATATCGCAAGAATTATGAGATTTCCTGGAATAACTTCGAGTATTGTGTCGGATAGAGATTTGAGTTTTACGTTAAAGTTTTGGGAATTTTTGAATAATGCTTTTGGTACTAAGTTGAGGTTGAGTTCTACTTATCATTCAGCGACGGTCGGTCAGACAGAGAGGACTATATAGTCTTTGGAAGATTTGTTAAGGGCTTGTGTGTTAGAACAACGAGGAGCTTGGGATAACCCCTTGCCATTGTCTGAGTTTACCTATAATAACAATTTCCATGCGAGTATTGGAATGGCACCATATGAAGTGTTGTATGATAGGAGGTGTAGGACTCTATTGTGTTGGTATGAGTCAGGCAAGAATGTTGTGCTTGGACTTGAGATTGTGCTGGAGATGATTGATAAGATAAAGATGATTTAAGAGAGGGTGAAAGCTTCACAGAGTCATCAGAAGAGTTATCATGATAAGAGGAGGAAAGAACTTAAGTTTCAAGTGGGAGATCGTGTGTTTTTTAGAGTTACTCCAATAACTGGTGTTGGTAGAGCTCTAAAGTCGTGAAAGCTTGCATCGTGTTTCATTAGTTCATATCATATTTAGGAGAAGATATGTGAGGTGGCCTATTGGATTACCTTGTTAGAACATAGTTTGATTCTACAACCCTTGATTAGAGTTTTGATGATAACAAAATACAAAGAATAAATTATTTCAAAGATATATACAAAGAACAATTATGCTCCTTAGAAATTATGTATTGTATATGCAGAAGTTCTGATGGAATCAGCATCAGAATGGAATCAACATCAGAAGATCAGGAATATATGCTATATGCTGAAGGTTGATGACCAGAATCTGCGCCTAAACAAATATACTCTGACTCTAATCAAAGACATCTTTACCAAGTCATCAACACTCTGAAGCGTTATCAGTAGGTACAACAAAGAAGACACTGAAGCGTTACTGGTTATTCAAGACAGAATTAAATGCTAACGGCTTTCTTCAGACAAAGATCTTCTACAAAAGGAAAGTGCATTATTATCATTAAAACCTGCTTTATGGACAACGTATCCTTGCTTGCCTATATAAACAGGTCTGCTTGTGAAAAGAAGCACGTACGTACGCACTCAAAATTTGTCAAGCTATCCAAACCACGCATATTCAAAGCTTTAGAAAATTCACTTTATTCTAAGCTTATTTTGTGTAATTATCACAGTTGTGATATACAGTTTTGTAAGAAAACAACAACACACACTTGTTCAATCATTTGTAAAAGAAGTTCTTTGAGATTAATCGGATTGTGGTTGTACTCAAGAAGACTTTAACAGTTGTTAAAGTAGCTGTTGTAATCCTTTGAGAATAGTGGATTGATACCTCGTTGGAGAGAGGCGAAATCACCTTGACGGGTGGACTGGAGTAGTTTGAGATCAAACGAACCAGGATAAAAATACTGTGTTGTTAAGTCTTTTGATTTAAGTTTTTCAATTCAACCCCCCCTTCTTGTGTTTTTCACATCTTCAATTGGTATCAGAGCGCCTGGTTATGAGCTTTAACACTTAACCGTGTCAGTACAAGATCCAGCGTTAGAAAAACACAATGGCAAGACCAAGTCAGAACATCAGCAATGACAACAATGAAGAAAGGGACAAATTCAGTGGCAAACCTCCAGTATTTGATGGAGAAAACTTTGACTACTGGAAAGACAGAATTGAGAGTTTCTTTCTAGCCCATGATGCTGATCTGTGGGACATGGTGACTGATGGATACACGCACCCAGTGGATGGACGTGGTCAGAAGATTGACAGGAAAATGATGTCTGATCAGCAAAAGCGTGAATTCAGAAATCATCACAAGGCTAGAACAATTCTTCTCAGCGCCATCTCATATTCAGAATATGAGAAAATATCAAACAAAGAAACTGCCAAGAATATGTTTGATTCTCTGAGAATGACGCATGAAGGCAACATTCAAGTCAAAGAAACAAAAGCCCTTACGCTCATTCATAATTATGAGGCATTCAAGATGGAAGACAGTGAATCAATAGAAGCTATGTTTTCAAGATTTCAAATTCTTGTTACTAGTCTAAAAGTTCTTGACAAAGGATATTCCACTGCTGATCACGTCAAGAAGATCATCAGAAGCTTGCCAAAATAATGGAGGCCAATGGTCACATTGCTTAAGCTAACCAAGGATCTCAACAAAATCTCTATGGAGGAACTTGTCAGCTCCCTCAGAAGTCACGAGATAGAGCTAGAAGCAGATGAACCTCAAAAGCAAGGTAAGTCATTAGCTTTAAAATCTAACAGAAAATCTGACTCCAAAGTTTTGCAGGTTGTGGAAGAAACCTCTGATGGATCCTCATCAGAAGAAGATGAATTGTCTCTTCTCTCCAGAAGGGTGAGCCAACTGTGGAAGCAGAGGCAAAGGAAGTTCAGGAATGCCAGAAGATCAGAAAATGAGAATGAATCTTCCTCCAGATACAGAAGGTCAGAATCCTCCTTTGGACACAAAAGATCTGAAGGCTCTTCAGGATACAGAAAGCCAAACAACAAAGACATCATCTGCTATGAGTGTAATGAGCAAGGGCACTACAAAAGTGATTACCCAAAGCTTCAGAAGGAGAAGCCCAAAAATAAGTTTGGCAAGGAAAAGAAGAAAAGTCTCATGGCTACATGGGATGATTCTGATACATCTGAAGCTGACTCAGAATCAGATGATGAAAGAGCAAACATAACTCTCATGGTAAACGTATCTGAAGACAATGAAGCTTCTGGTTCAGACTCAGAATCAGATACAGAAGAGGTATTCCCTGACTTTACTATAAATTTTACTAAGGCTGAATTAGATGAAAGCCTTAATGAAATTCTGGAAAGGTATCAGCAGATCAGAGTCAAATTCATAAACCTGAAAAGGAATCTTGCTTCTGACTCTGATAAGACTGAGAGTCTCAAACTGGAGAATTCTGAGTTAAACGATACAATTTCAAAACTAGAAAACCAATTGCAAAACTCTTAGAAGGAAACAATCCCTGAAACTCCCAGCAATGCTGATGAGATCATCAAAGAGTATGATCACAGCTTTCAGAAGTTTCTGGCTAAAAACATAGACAGAAGCAAAATGCTTCAACGATCTATGGAGTTAGCAGAAATGGCAGAAAAGGGATAGGATATCAAGGTAAGGTTCCTACACCAAAAAATGCCATGGATTTAGTTATAAAACGTACTCCACTTGATTTACACTTTATATATGGGCACACACATGACATAAAATATACAATTAGTGATTACTCTGTCAAACCAGAGTTTTGGTAAAACTAACAAATCAGGACCCAAGAAAATGTGGGTACCTAAGGATAAAATAATACATGTGGCAGATATCTTTAGCAGCAAAGCAAAGACACCAGTCATGGTACCTGGACTCTGGCTGCTCACGATACATGACGGGAAGAAGGCATATGTTCCAAAGCCTGGAAGTTAAGCATGGAGGCCACATAGGCTTTGGAGGAAATCAGAGGGGAAAGATTATTACCTCTGGAATAGTAGGTAATGGAAATCTTCCCTCTATAAGTAATGTTTTATTAGTTGATGGATTAATGCATAACTTGTTATCCATAAGTCAATTAAGTGATAACGGTTATGATATAATCTTCAATCAAAATTCATGCAAAGTTGTTAGTCAGAAAGATAGGACTATCCTATTTAATGGAAAGAGGAAAAACAACATTTATAAAATCAAACTTTCTGAACTGAAAAGTCAGAATGTAAAATGTCTTATGTCTGTTAACAATGAGCAATGGATCTGGCACAGAAGATTGGGACATGTTAGTATGAGAAGAATATCTCAGATTAACAAACTCAATTTGGTCAGAGGACTTCCTAACTTGAAGTTCAATTCAGATGCTCTGTGTGAAGCATGTCAGAAAGTCAAGTTTGCAAAACCTGCTTTCAAATCCAAAAACGTTGTTTCCACCTCTAAGCCATTAGAGCGTCTGCACATTGACTTATTTGGACCAGTAAAATCTACTTCAGTCAGTGGCAAGAAGTATGGGTTAGTAATCGTAGATGACTATAGCAGATGGACATGGGTAAAGTTCTTAAGGCACAAGGACGAGTCACACTCCGTGTTTGTTACCTTCTGCAACCATGTTCAGAATGAAAAAGATCTTAGAATCGTCAAAGTCAGAAGTGATCATGGTGGAGAATTTGAAAATAAAGACTTTGAATTATTCTTTAATGAAAAAGGCATTCTGCATGATTTCTCTTGTCCTAGAACTCCCCAGCAAAATTGAGTTGTAGAACGAAAGAACAGAACATTGCAAGAAATGACCAGAACCATGATCAACGAGACTAACGTTGCTAAGATCTTCTGGGCAGAAGCAATAAACACAGCGTGTTACATTCAGAATAGAATCTCCATAAGACCTATTTTAGAAAAGACTCCATATGAATTGTGGAAGAACAGAAAGCCCAACATTTCTTATTTTCACCCATTTAGATGTACATGTTTATTTTGAATACAAAAAATTATTTGAACAAGTTTGACTCTAAAGCACAAAAGTGTATTATGTTAGGATACTCTGAACGCTCAAGAGGGTACAGAGTATACAATACAAAAACACAGATTGTTGAAGAATCAATCAATGTTTGGTTTGATGATAAGCTTGACTCTCAAAAGTCAAAGCAGAATGAATTCCTTGCAGGTATGGAAGTTGAACTCACAGGTACTGAAGACAACTCAGAGGCTCTCAACAGAGACACTCCCTCAAAAAGAGTCACTACAAGCAACCCAACACCTTCTGTTGATCAACTCCAGAAAAGACCATCCAGAAGGAGCATTGGCCACCCAGAAGCAACAATCTTAGGAAGGAAGGAAGATCCAATCAGAACAAGATCTACCTTTAGAAACTCTGAAGAATCCCTCATGGGACTGGTCTCTCTGATTGAACCAACAACAATTGATGAAGCACTTCTGGACAATGACTGGATTCTGGCAATGCAAGAGGAGCTAAATCAATTCACAAGAAATGAAATATGTGATCTGGTAACCAAACCAAAAGGATTCAACGTCATTGGTACAAAATGGGTGTTCAGAAACAAACTGAACGAACAAGGTGAAGTCATCAGAAACAAAGCACGACTGGTAGCACAAGGTTATAGTCAGCAAGAGGGGATAGACTATACAGAAACCTTTTCTCCAGTCGCCAGGTTAGAATCTATCAGACTTTTAATTTCATTTGCTGTCAATAAAGGCATCACTCTGTATCAGATGGATGTCAAGAGTGCATTCTTAAATGGCTATATAGAAGAAGAGTTTTATGTGCACCAACCCCATGGTTTTGAAAGTTCCAAAAATCCAGAATATGTTTTCAAACTAAAGAAGTTACTTTATGGTCTGAAACAAGCTCCCAGAGCTTGGTATGAAAGACTAAGTAACTTCCCATTAGAAAAGGAATTCACCAGAGGGAAAGTGGACACAACCTTGTATTGTAAGGCAGTTAAGAATGACATCTTAGTATGTCAGATCTATGTTGATGACATTATATTTGGATCCACTAAACCCTCTCTGGGAAGAGAGTTTGCTAAATGTATGCAGGCAGAATTGGAGATGAGCCTAATGGGGGAACTAAAATTCTTTCTGGGCATTCAGATTAATCAAACTCCAGAAGGAACTTACATTCATCAGAGCAAATATGTCAGAGAACTTCTGAAGAAATTTGATCTCTCAGAATGTAAGCCCTCAAGGATTCCAATGCATCCCACGTGCATTCTGGAAAAAGAAGAGGTAAGTAAAAAGGTAGAACAAAAGGTCTACAAAGGTATGATTGGTTCTCTTCTCTATCTGACGGCTTCAAGGCCTGACATTCTATTCAGCGTTTGCATTTGAGCTAGATTCCAATCAGATCCTAGAGAATCTCACTTAACAGCAGTTAAGCGAATTTTCAAGTATCTGAAAGGTACTGCTAATCTGGGTTTGTTTTATAGAAAATCAAGTGATTAGAGCTTAGTAGGATATTGTGATGCTGATTTTGCTGGAGACAAAGTAGAACGTAAAAGCACTTCTGGAAGCTTCCAGTTTCTGGGAGAAAATCTGATCTTATGGTCCAGCAAAAGACAATCCACAATAGCTCTATCAACAGCAGAAGATGAATACATAGCAGCAGCTGGATGTAGCACGCAAATGCTCTGGATGAAAAGTCAACTTGAGGACTTCAATATATTTGAGATTAACATCCCTATCCTCTGTGACAATACTTCTGCCATTTGTCTCAGTAAAAATCCTATTTTGCATTTTAGGGCTAAGCATATAGAAATAAAACATCATTTTATTAGGGACTATATTCAGAAAGGGATTCCTAATTTAAAATTCATTGACACAGACAATCAATGGGATGATGTTTTTACAAAACCTCTTTCTGAAGATAGGTTTAACTTCATTCTGAATCATCTCAGCATGAAGCTTTGCCCAGAATAAAACTGTTTTATTTACACATCTTAATCCTCATAATTTTTGTTATTTTCTATGAACTGCTGATCAACCTGCCTTCAGAATTTTAGAAGTCCAGATTGTATCAGAATCTATCCATGAAGATCTGAGCATTTCATTTCAAGGATAGAAGTGTCCTGTTAATGTAAGCAAACAATTGTCATCCATTCATCAGCTACCTTCTGAGGCTGAACACACGTTCATTTTTCTGAAAGGTCAAAAGAACTGACTGGATGCATTGAGACACATGTCATGGGTAACCATTCCAATATCTTTCTGAATCCCCCAAAATCAGCTGTCATTAATGCTTATAATCATTACAATTTATTTCTCTCTCTTGCAGTTTACGTTTTCAAAATCTATTTAAACACATTTCTCATTCTTTACACTCTTTCACTTTCACTTTCTATACAATCTAATTGTTTTCAGTTTGCATCTTTTTCAAAACCCTTTCATTTTCTTCTCATATTTTCCGTGTGAACATGGCTTCCTCAAGCAACCCAAATTTTAGTACTCAGAGAACAGAATCCTCAGAACAATATGAAGAACCATTCAGAACTCTCCTCACGCCCATTAACAACCTAGAAGTACTCTCAGAATTGATTGTGGACTTTAACAGTCTTTAAGAAAATGGGTTCAATCTCTCTGAAGAAGTAAAGGCTCAAGGTTGGAACAATTATTTTGACCGTATGGTAGGTCCAACGTTCCCAATCCTTGTGAAGGAATTTTAGATTCATGCTTCATCCTCCAACCATCAAGTTACTTCGTATATAATGGGGAAGAAGATAGTCATAACTGAAGACCTTATTGCAAGATTGATAGGTTACAGTGGTGGTGGCGTAAGGTGCATAGACATGGCTGAAAGATGTGTTGATGTCGCTGTAATTGCTAGAGAAATCTTCACTCTGGGTCTTCCCTCCAGCAAGATAAGGGATCTGAAAGACCATCACAGAATATGGGCTAAGATTATTCTGGGATGCATAAACCACAGGAAGCCAACCACCTCTCCTGACTACATCAACATTGATCAGCAGTTTCTGATCTACTTCATCCCCCAGAATACTAAGGTGAATCTGGCTCATTTGTTGTTCAATCATCTGAGGACCAGTGTTAAGGAGACTAGAGAATATGAGCGCACTAAAAGGGACTGGATACCCCTTGGAAGGCTCATATCAAATATTCTGACAGAGAATAGGCTGATAGATCATCTAACAGAAGCACGGGAAATTAGCACTTTAGAGGCAACTGTTGGAAAGCCATTAAATGCGAAGAATCTGAAGAAGATGAAGATTATTGAGAACATCAAGAAAGAACCTAGTGTCACTTATTTTTCAACAATATCCAGCAGAAGAATCCCTCTGGATGACTTTCCCATGTTCTCAGAAATTGATTCCAAGCCTGAGATTATCGTCAGATATCTGGATGCATGCAAGGCAGATGGTACAGCACCAGAGTTAAACATTCAGGATCTGCAGCAGAAGGCTCCAGAAGTTGTGTTGAAGAAGAACAAGAAAATGAAGGCAGCAGCAGAAGGATCATCCCAGCGGACTCCCAAAGCAGCTAAAGAGAGAGGTAATCCTTCTTCTGTAACTGTTTTAGATTCAGTATCTATATCAACATCTGCACCAATTCCTACCCAATCAGAAATTCCTACCCCACAAACATTTGATGATTTTGACATTGAGTTTGACCCCTCGGAAACCTTAAATCTTAGAGGATCTCACTCCCTACCTATCAATCCAAATATTGAAACAACTCAACCAGGACTTGCAAAAGTTCTATCAGACATTGAAACCTTTGACCAGCATATTTATGCTCCCCTACCAGAAAATCTAAACTCTGAAACCATTTCAGAAGCACCTCAACTAGAAATTCCACTCTCTCCTCAAGCAGAAATTCATCCACCTTCTCCACAACCTGAACTATCACAACCAGAAGTTCAAACATCTGAAGTCCAACCTTATGAATCCTGTGAACCAGAACCTCATCACGTTCAATCCAACCAAAATGTTGATTCTGATCCCATTCCCATTTCTGGAATCACTGAACCTCTGGCCATCCATATACCCCTCACCATTCTGGACATTCCCCAAATTCCCTCTTCACTAGAATCAACTCCACCAAACTCCCCAACTAGTCCAATAATCATTCCAGACTCTCCCACTCCCTCACCAAAGAACAATCAAAATGACAACGCCAAAACTGTCATTGATTTAACTGTTTTTGAACGTCTTGCTGCCATAACCCACAAAACAACCATTCTAAAACCAAAACCATCTGAACCTACACCATAAGTTGGCACTAGTTTATTGAAATTTGAAATAGAAACACAGAAGTGGATAACTTCCACGAAGCAAGCTAGTCTTGAGATGATTGATCCTGCTGCATCAGATTATCTTTGGACAAGTTTCAGAAAATGGGTATGTTCTGAAACTCATAATATGCAAGAACAGAGCTACGGACAAGTTCAACAGAACTTCAGTAATCTGCTAAAAGTAATTGAAGATCAAGTTCTGAGCCAGCTGCTCAAGGAAGAAGTTCTCCCTCTGGACAATGCTCCCTGGTCAGAACATCGTCCAGCAGACAAAGTTCAACCAGAGTTAGAAGATCTCATTCTGACTGATACTCCAGAGCAGATGATTCCTGCAGAGGAACTGGTTCCAAAAGATGACATTGCAGAATGCTCTGAGAAGCATCCAGTTACTGAAGATTCTCAAGCTTCCTCTTATGAAAGGCAAACTCTGGAAGAACTGAAGAGATCTGATATTATTATGTAGGAAAGGATGGATAAACAGGATGACAAAATTTCGGAAATCAAGAGCATGTTAACCAAACAAGAGGAAACCAACATCCAGATCAAGGGCTTGTTGGAAGCTTTGTTCACGCGTCTTCCTCCTCCCTCTTAGATTTTCCTTTATTTTAAAACTTGTTTATCTGTAATATTTTCTACATTGTTGTTGTTCTGAACATATTATCGTTGATTCTAATTTTAATATAAACTATTTTTTGCTCTGATTATATGTTATTTTTGTTAACTGACAAAAAGGGGGAGAAAGAATAAGATATTTTCAATAACGGATTACTGAGACATAAGTCTCAAACATTCTGATCTACTCAATTTTTTTCTTATTAAAAGTTTGAACAGGTACAAAACTCTGATGAAAGACGTAGTCAAATTCTGATGCTCAAAGATTCAAAGAATTTAAAGGAAGTAATCAAATCAGGGGGAGTTTTTCTTCTTAATTCTATACTTTTTATTCTTTATTTCTAATTGAAAAATATGGTTTTTGTCATCATCAAAAAGGGGGAGATTGTTAGAACATAGTTTGATTCTACACCCCTTGATTAGAGTTTTAATGATAACAAAATACAAAGAATAAATTATTTCAAAGATATATACAAAGAACAATTATGCTCCTTAGAAATTATGTATTGTATATGCAGAAGTTCTGATGGAATCAACATCAGAAGATCAGGAATATGTGCTATATGCTGAAGGTTGATGACTAGAATCTGCGCCTAAACAAATATACTCTGACTCTGATCAAAGACATCTTTACCAAGTCATCAACACTCTGAAGCGTTATCAGCAAGTACAACAAAGAAGACTCTGAAGCGTTACTGGTTATTCAAGACAGAATTAAATGCTAACGGCTTTCTTCAGACAAAGATCTTCTACAAAAGGAAAGTGCATTATTATCATTAAAACCTGCTTTATGGACAACGTATCCTTGCTTGCCTATATAAACAGGTCTGCTTGTGAAAAGAAGCACGTACGTACACACTCAAAATTTGTCAAGCTATCCAAACCATGCATATTCAAAGCTTTAGCAAATTCACTTTATTCTAAGCTTATTTTGTGTAATTATCACAGTTGTGATATACATTTTTGTAAGAAAACAACAACAAACACTTGTTCAATCATTTGTAAGAAAAGTTCCTTGAGATTAACCGGATTGTGGTTGTACTCAAGAAGACTTTAACGGTTGTTAAAGTAGCTGTTGTAATCCTTTGAGAATAGTGGATTAAGACCTCGTTGGAGAGAGGAGAAATCACCTTGACGGGTGGACTGGAGTAGTTTGAGATCAAACAAACCAGGATAAAAATAATGTGTTGTTAAGTCTTTTGATTTAAGTTTTTCAATTCAACCCCCCCCCCCTTCTTGTGTTTTTCACATCTTCATACCTTACCGCTGTCGCTTGTGAATCTTCATGACGTGTTTCATGTATCTCAGTTAAGGAAATACATTTTGGTTTCGTCGCATGTGATCCAAATGGATGATGTACAGGTGAGAGATAACCTGACAGTGATAGCATCATCCGTGCAGATAGAAGGTCGGGAAGTGAATTAGTTATGGGGTAAAAAGATTGCCTTGTTGAAGGTACTGTGGGGTGGACCCGTTGGTAGAAGTTTGACTTGGGAGCGGGAGTATCAAATGATACAATCGTACCTGTTGTACCCCAAAATTTGCCCTCCCATTTTCTTAATATTTTCTCATCACAAGACCCTTGGAGCTCAAGATCCAGTTAGGGTTTCCTCTGCTCAAGACTTCTCCTTGCACTGTTGACCCAAATTAGGGTTTGTGTTTGCACAAAGATATTTTGACCTAAAATTCCTAAGATGACTTTCATGCTTCATGTTGGACTCCCAAGTTTATCCATACCAAGTTTTAAGTCTTGATTCCAAATTTTGCCCAGTCAATTGGACAGTTGACCTAGAAATCAGCTGTATTGGGGAAAAAGTCAACTGTGGCCAATTGACAGTCAAACCTCATGAAAATTGACCCACATCAACATTATGAACTCACATGGACCATTTGATCAAGTTTGGATCACAATTCCACAAGAAATTTGATCAGATCACCAAAAGGGAAAAATGGTCATTTTTAGGGTTTTGACTGCACAAAGGCAATTTTTGACTGTTTGACCTAGCCAATGGCAAACCAAGCTCACATATGGACTCAAGGACCCCATGGAATTGTCTTGACATACTCAACAAGTTCAAAAGATCCCAAATTCACAAGATTGATAGTTGAATTTCCTAGTCAATTGATCAATTTTGACTGTATACTGAAAAGTCAAACTTTGACTTTTTGGTCAAAATCAAGTGTCAAGATTCATTTTTCATCAAAATATGCCAAATCATGAAACTTGTGCATCAAGAAATCAAGAATTGCAAATTAGGGTTTGAAATGAAGATTTTTCATAACTTAGAATTTTTTCTAAGTTATGAAAAACCCTAATTTTTTCCTAACTTTGTCCCACTTTCTCACCAAGATTCATTTGGATTCAAGGAAAATTCAAAACATGAAAGTTGTAGTCCATTGCAAAATATACAACTTTGATTCACAAAGTTTTCCCAAAAGAAGCTTATAGCTCAAGTTACAATTTTTGGAACAAGGGTACCAAACCATTCTTAACTTAGAGAAATTTTGAACCATTTTAGGCAGGATTTTTGCCTAACTTCAAGACCATTTTTCACATACTTCCACTTGTAATTTCAATTTTCATTTCAAAGATGGATTGTAGTACACATTCCAAGCTTTCCAAAATGTCCATGAACTCATCAAACAACCTCATGGTTAGGGAGAATCGAATTTGGCAAGTTGGGAAAAACTCACTTTGTTTATGGCCAATTTACATGTTCATACACTTGTGCCATTTTGAACTCCGCTTGCATTCCTTGATTACAGGTCCTATATCCCATTTGCACTCAATAATTTAATTCTAACTCATTGTGCCAAGGCCTTGTTTTATGTGTTTAAGCATTACATGGAAGTTTAACCCTTAAATAGAAAAAGCTAATTATCCATTTTAGAAAAGTATGGCTTTATGTCAAAGTTGCAAATCAAGAAGTACAAGGCCATATCTTTGGGCACAAGTTCAGAAGCAAAACACACTGATCAAGGGGGAAGGTTGCAGCATAGATTGGGGGCCTGCATCAGTCTAGAACACCACTTGACACTTTGTTGCTTAAAGTTGAAGAAACATTGCATAACAATACACAACTCTCATCTCAGCAAAAACCAACTTAAGCAAACTTGTTACACACATTCTAAACCATCACCCTGACCTGAAACACGAGCTAACCATCTCCATTGCCCTCTCTAACACAGAACCACCATAAAACTGCAAAAACAGGGCATAAGCTGCAGTTTGAATCCCATAGCTCATTTCCATCGTGCACTTTCATCCAAACTAGTTCAAACACTTTCCCTACCATCCATACAAACTGTCCAAAGCATTAGAAGCAGACTGTAACACCTCTAATCAGTTTTGCCATTTTCATTTCTTCCTCTTGCAGGTTGACTTCTGCAGCTTGATATAGAAGGTTTCAAAGCATACCAAGTATTGGAATAGCATCCTCAGACATCAAGCAAGCTATACAAATCATCATCTTACCCTGAAAGCTCCTCCATTGCCAGACACGATTCCAACTGAACAGGTAAGTTCATGAACTCTTATCTCTCTATCCAGGCATTGTTAGGTTTAGATTTGTGAAGAAATTATGTCACATTCATGGCCCTGAACATGCTCATATAATTAGTTTTCATTTATGTTATGTGTGCTATGAGAATTTGATGTCTGAACATGGAACAGAAACTAGGTCAGGAATTGGGGGAGAAGAAATTCTCTCTCATTTCTGAGAGTTAGATTGATTTCTTTATATGTTTAGAATCGTGGCTTCAAGCTCTACAGGTTTCATGTTGCAAGATTTGGCAAAAGATCAAGGAATCTGGAGATAGAAAACGCGTGTTGTTGTTGTTCATACAGGTTCTGAGGTTGAAGACAAAGTCTTCATGGGCTGGGCCTGTTTCATTTTCCTATTTGCACCATGCTTTTACAGTTGCACCCCCCTGGCCCATTTTGAGTTTTATTTGCCATTTTCAATTTTTTCTTTTTGATTCTGATTTGTTATTTTTCATTAAAACATAAAAATATTAAAAAACATTTTTCCACATTTTTTTGCATTTTATTTGATATTTATTTGCTTTAGTTAGTTATATATATAAATAAATACATAATACTTTTTTTGTTTAGAATATTAGGAATAATACCAAATACATTTATTTTCCATTTTTTTATTTTATTTTATCTTCTGAAAATATTTTAATATAAAATATACCTTTTTTTGTAAATATTAAATATTTTATTTTGTACATATTTAATATATTTAGTAAATAATGCAAATACTTATATATTTATTAGTATATTTAGGTTAAGAACATAAAAATAATATATTTTTATTTTTACTAATATTTAACATTAAAAATACCTTTTTGACAAATATACTTCTCTTTTATTTATTTTTTGTAAATAATTAATAAATATTACATATATTATACAATAAATACTTTTATTTGTGAAAATTAGGGTTCTTGCCCTAAATATGAAAAATACCCAAAAATTAATACTTTTGTTTTTGTTTCCTTGACACATAAAAAAACACTTTTTACATACACATAAAAAATCATTTTTGCATCTTGCATATTGATCTTATTTTATTTAATTATTGCATATTAAATAATTTGTATGATTCCATTTGGATTGTAATAGTCTAGGGTTTTAATTCTTGTCAAAACACCCCCATTTGAACATTTGTACCCCCCATCCCATATATTGTGTTGTAATAACTTAGGAACTTTATTTTTCGCATTTACAAGCTTTCTAAATATGCCATGCTAGAATTAGGGTTGTATGCAAATCAATTAACCAAAATAGTTTGACCTAACTTCAAGATAATCAAGCATGAAAATGGACAACACTAATCACACTTGCACCCCTAGGGTATTCCACTTGTTGCCTTCAATAATGGGCCATATTGCATGTTAAGTCTCTTTGGGCAAAACAAACACAATTCAAATGATCATAGTCCCTCGATGACGCTTTCGAAAGTTGCCTAAAAAATGATCAAGTCCCTCCAAGAAAAAATTGCCCAAAGATACTTGGCACCATTGCAATTATGGTCTAAACGATGACCCGCGCCCGTCCCTTTCACATCCTAACACAAGATTGTCCACCAAATGCAATGGTGGAACAAAATTGTTAAAAGGGTTAAAACATAGCAAAGATCTTTGAGAAATTTAGGGTAGATAGCTCTTGATTACTTGTCAACTTGCAAAACAAAACACTTGCCTATTTTTCAAACCACACATCACTACACTTTCAAAAAACAAATTTCAAAAACATTGAAACCTTTTCAAAAGACCTACACCTTTGTATACATCCCAACATGGATCATTACAAAGGTTGCCACCACATTGGCTTCTTTTCAAAATATTTTCAAAATCCACACACAAAGCACCATTTCAAACAATTGAAAATCAAGGCAAGTTGATCTAAGCAAGTAACTAAGAGCCCATGGATAACCATGGATAGAAAGGGTGCTAATACCTTCCCTTTCTATAATCTACTCCCCAAACCCAAGAAAACATCTCAAAGGTTTTTGTTGTGCTTTTTAACCTTTACTTAGGATAAAATAAAAAGTCGGTGGCGACACTTGCTCAACCGAAACATTTGCGAAAACAAACACAAAACCTCAAGTCAGTTCTCCCACCGTATCACAGTACCCAACTCTGATTTCCTCAAGTAATTTTTGGGAACGAAAATTATTTAAGTGGGAGAGAGTTGTAACACCTCACATTTTAGAATTAATTATGAAATTGATTATTTGTGAATTATTTATGATTATTTGTTTGATGTATGATGATGTGTTGTGGGTAGTAAGTGAGAATGGAGGTGATAATTAGAATAATATAGAATTAAATAATTAAATAGTATATTAAGGTGAAAAGGATAATAAAGGCATGGTGGTAATTGTGTAAGTTTAAGTGAGGGAATCAGGGGAATAGCATATAAAGGGTCCAAGGGGTAAAAAGAGAAAAATAGAAGAATAGAGATCATTCTGTATAGTCGTAGGTTGGGAGAACGTGAAGAAAAGGTGGGGCACAAAGAGAAGAAGAAGAAGAGATTCATTCCTTATGAGAATGAGGAGGTGTCTTGAATTAATTGTCTTAAAAAAAGGGAGGGAAAATTTTGGGGTACAACACTCGCCATTTGTAATCTGAAGGTGGAAGAGGAATTAACATTTAAGTGCCCAGAAATTTGCACTCACATGTGCACGAATTAACAATGTTGGTTGATTATACTGCTTGAACGAGCTTAAAGATGCCATTTAGATAGGTGATAGACTGTCGTCAGAGATGGGATTATAAATTCCATCTAAAGTAAATGTTGATAGGAGTATCAGAATGAGTCTATGCTAGATTGTATCTAAAAAAGTATACTAGAATGAGTCTGTGTCCAACTGTGTCTAGTGGACGTGTTAGGGAGTGTCATAATGAATCTTATGTCTCGATTGTATCTGAATGATGTTCTAGAATTAGTTTATGTCTTGAATGTATCTATAATAGGATCATAATGAGTCATCGCCTAATTGTATCTGAAAAATATATTAGAATGAGTCTACACCCGACTGTATCTAGAAATGGATCAGAATGAGTCTTCGCCCGACTCTATCTGAACATTGTATTGGAATGAGTCTACGAATGATTGTATATATAAATGGATCAGAGTGATTCTTCCCCTGACTTATCTGAAAAATGTATTGGAATGAGTATCAGAATGAAGCTATATCTCAATCGTATCTGAATTGTATTTAGAAGATGTACTAGAATGAGTATCATAATCAATCTATATCTCGATCGTATCTGAACTGTATTTAGAAGATGATCTGGAATGAGTGTCAGAATGAATATATATCTAGACCGTATCTAAATTGTATCTAGAGGAGAATCTAGAGTGAATCTTTGATTGGTTGTATTTGAAAGATGTGTTTATCATAATGAATCACTGTCTGATTGTATCTGAAAGGTGATAAACTAGTGACAATATCTATCTATTTGGGAACTAACATGAAAATGCAAAGTTAGTTTTATGCAATGTCATGATGTATGTAATGCATTGCATAATGATGCTCTCAAAATTAAATGAGAATATGTATGTGTTTCATATGCATATGTTATGATATTTTGTGAATGATATATGGGCGTAAATATCGATGAAGCATATCAGTAGCTTCTTGTAACAACGTCTAGCTGGGGAAAATAAATCCCTAACTGTTTCTGGGGATGAAGAAAGTAATTTTTCAATTTCGGTTTAGAACGAATTTACTTGGGATTTTTGCTTTCTGTTTGAGGACACTCCGCTGGGGATATTCGGCTTCCGCTTGGGGATAGAAATATTCGAGGAGAGTCGGTCGTTCGTCGTTCTTTTTTATTTAAGGATTTGATTCTTATGTACCATGATTGGGGATAAAGGAGATGGATATTACTCGGACATGCTATCTTACCAGGTTTCATATATGGGTATCAAATCTTCTGGGAAGGGCAACCCTAAATTACATTTGGCTGAAGAAGAGAATTTTGTCGGGGAATTTGCAGTATTGGATAAATAAAATTCGTTAGGGAATTAAATCCTGTAGACTTTGTTGAGGAAATAATCTCTTATGGGGATTGGAATTTCATAGGCTGCGCTGGAGAAGTTTCCACTGTATACTAGGAAAATGATCAAACTTCCTTATCCGCTAGGGGACCTATTGAGGAATATGATCATGTCAAGCTATCCATCATAGATATGGAGGTGAACTGCTGGAAGATGCCCCAATTTATGTCCGAGAGCATATTAGACTTGTTGGGGAATGCATCTCTATTATGGATGAGCTTGTGAAGATAGCTCGGTAGAGATAGTTCCATGGAGATTCCCTTTGGGAATTTATGGAAAACTTTTGAACATTGCCCCAACTCCTAGGGTCTGTAGTAAATTCTAATCATGTTTTCATGCATATGTTTTGTAAATAGTAATCATATTCAAATGCATATGTTCATTCAACGTAATCATTGGATGTTTTTTACAAACAAAATAGAGAAAGTAAAAACAATTTTAAATTTTGAAATATATTGAATTGCATTGATTCTGAAAGTTTGCCTATAACCAGGCAGTTTTATACCAGAAGACAGAAATCCTAGTAAGAGGAAATCATCGTAACAATTGAAAAAGTGGTACAAAGTGATAAACAAATAAAAAAAGCTATGTGGAAACAATCCCATCAAGTTTCAACTCTGCTATTGCCCATATTTCTTCAAGTATCTCATCACTTGCTGTCGGAAGAAGATGATTGAACTGATATGTATTGTTTGAACTTGTTGCTAGTAATAAAGTTGGCTATAAGTAGATGGGTGATTAAACGGGACATATCCATACGTTTTAATCCCTAACTTTTTCCTGGACCGCCCTTTCAGGTTTCCAGTCCATCGGGATATCCTTTTTTGCCCAAGCCTCCTTTTCAGGTTTTCGACTTGTCAGATGTATAATTTTTTATATGTATTATATCCCTAATTTTTCCCGAACCCTTTTGGTTCTCCGGGATGCCCTTATTTTTTCCTAGGCCTGTCAACCTAGCGGGTCTCTTTTATGCGTAGTATTTTTTAACTATGTCCGTGTTCACAGGGTGCGGAAAATCTTCACCGTCCATGGTGCTAAGTATCATAACATCACCAGAAAATATTGTTTTGATCACAAATGGCCCTTCGCATGTGGGAGTCCATTTTCCCCTGATAGGTGTTAGAACAAAGTTTGAATCTACTACCCTATGTTTAAGTTTTGATGATAACAAAATGAAAAGATATATTATTTATATGATTCATGTATGAACTATTTGCTACCTAAAAATATTACGTTCTGCTTTGCAGAAACTCTGATAGGTATCAGCAAGAGCACACTTAATCAGCATCAGAAATTTGGTTCTTGACATCAGCATCAGAAGTTGCTATCAGAATACCAGAATCAGAAGATCAACTCACGTGTATGCTGAAGCTTGATGAACAGAACTACGCTCAACACTCTGATAAAGAAAACAACAGTTCATCAGCAGTTAAGCAGAGTCAGAATGAGCCAAGCCAGAACATGCATTAAGTAAGCAACGGCACTATGCATTGAAAGCAAATTATTACCAACGGCCTCATTCCAGACAAGATCTGCTCGATAAGGAAAGTTTGTTATTAGCATTGAATCAAGAATATTGCTCCAACGATCAACAATCTCAGTGCTATATAAACAAGACTATGAAGATTGAATTGGCTAATGCTCTCCAACATTTTACACGCCTAAAAGCTAATCATAATCTTCCTTCTCTCAGTTTGCTAAACGCTACATATCTCCTTACTCAATCATTGTTTAGCAATCTAGTTTGATAAGCTTAATTTGTGTATACATCACAGTTGTGATACAGTTTTGTAGAAAACATTCACACACCTAGATTTATCTTCTTTGTAAGAAAGTGTTTCCTTGACAAACCGGGTTGTGGTTTGCATCAAGAAGGCTTTAGAAGTTGTTAAAGCAGTTTGTAATATTCAGTTGAATATAGTGGATTAAGACCTCGTTAGAGAGAGGCGAAATCACCTTGACGGGTGGACTGGAGTAGTTTGAGATCAAACGAACCAGGATAAAAATATCTTGTTCATTGCATTGATTTTCAGTTTTACAATTCAAACCCCCCTTCTTGTGTTTTTCACTTCTTAAGGTAAGGGGTGTAATCTCAGTTTATTATGATTGATAGGGGGTTAAGGTAGATGTAGGTTCTGTCCTTAGTGATTGATTTGATGAAATATATGAGGAAATTGTTGATTTATGATGTCCGTATGCTATGGTTTGTATCGAATATGATATGATGATGCATTTTGATGTCAATACGTGATATATGATGATTTTTAGGCATTTTGGACTGAGTTTGGTATTGTAATTGAATTTGGAATGTGGTTGGACAACGCGGAAATCACAATTGAGAAGTTGCAGTTTGGCAAGCACCCCCGGGTGAGCTTGGGGAGAGCAGAGCGCTCCCACCATTGTAGGGAGAGCCTGCTGGCAAGCAGGATGATGGTAAAAGTGAACTACTAAAATGTATGGGGAGGGGCTTTTCTCCCTATCATTATCGGGTGAGCACGACAATAATGATCCTAATTGCTGCTTTCGCAATACGAGCACCAAGAGAACAGAGCGCTCCCAGGGTCACTGGGCGAGGCTTAGGCGAGTAGATATGGAAATATTTTTTAAAGTGTCATAACTTGAGTTTAAGGACTCTATTTTATGCGTCGTTCAAAGTGTTGGGAAGATAACACGCAGAACTATATTATGACAAAATTATATGAGTTGTTTGATGCATAATTCCAAAACCAATGTGTTTTTGAGATTGAATTATTATATGCTTTCCATGCTATGATGTTCTATTTTTGATGACGAATATGATGTTGGTATGAAGTTGTTATGAAGTTTCTACGATGTTGTTGTTGTGATGTGAATGATGTTATCTGTGATGATGTTTTAGAGATTTGCATGTTAATATGTATACATGTTATGTGATGATGATTATGTGAATGATGATGCAATTGACTAGCTGTGGTCAAATTTTATATGGCGTGTTGTGCATTATACATTCATAGAATTTTTGGGTGGTGGTCTACTATTTTGGACGATGGTCCACTTGTGACGAGCCTCAATCCCATTGTGTGGATTGAGTGCGTTTATGATATGCTCTGGTTCCAAGAGAGAATTGATCCTATGGTTGGGATATTTGGAGGGTGATGAGTCTGTTGTTCATAAAATATTGGTACCATATGCATTGATTTAGTATTTGTTGCATTAACATTCTATGTGACACTTCATGAATCTTGTTGATAAGTTGTGACATGATGATGATTGTAAACTATATGATTATATGACATTTTGATGATGAAGGATATCTAATTGCTAATATGATGTATCAGTGATCATGATATGCAGATGAATGATATGTTTTGTTATATGATGATGTTGTTGTAACTACTGATCTTTTCCTTATACCTTTTATAATGAAGTATGATTACTAACCCTTTCTGTTTGAGTGTTGCCTCCACGTGGGTAACTCGTAGGTGACCAGGACTAGTTTATAGAAGCATTGAAGATAGCTTCGAAGTTCTTTATTTATTTTCTTTAATTAGAGGTGTCTTTCTTTGATATATAACATCGGGTTGGGAACACTATGTTTTGTGAATGTTGTATTTGTTTTTATGATGATATACCTGACAATGGTTTTGATTGTTAATCTGATTTTAATAATTGATGAGACCAAAATTATGAGTTTTGAGAAGTTAATTATGCTATATGACGATGAATTATGTTGCGATGTCTTTAAATGATGTGATGAATTATATTTAGAAGTATGTTTCTAATTTATGTAACATGTGTTACTGAGTAGGATTAGTATTATGATGTTTTCTATGAAGTGTGACTCTCTTGAGTGGTGATTTTTATTCGATTTAATTAGTAAATTATATGATAAATTCATGTGAGGTTAGAAGGGTGTTACACAAGGGAGTCGACCTATAGAGCCTTGGAGTCGACTCCAATTGAACAAAAGTGATTTTTGAAAATAAGGTTCAGTAGGAGTCGAGACATACACTTGGGAGCCAACTCCTCCGTGTTATGTATCGACTCCAAATGGCCATGGAGTCGACTCCTAATACGGGGGGGGTCAACTCCACACATGATTTTTCACAAAAATGCATATCTTTAAAATGTTTGACTTGCCCAAAAGCTTTTGACATGATCCTTAGTTTTAACATCATTCAAAACATCTAATTGAAGATATTGCACTCATATACTCCCTTTTTTTAATGATGGCAAAACATACAACGTATTTGTAGTCTCTGATCATACACCCCCTGAATATGTGCATCTTGCTTTTCAATATTTGTAAAACACTTTCTTTTGATCTTTCTTGAGCTTTCAACAGCTTCTCCCCCTTTGACAATATTAAAAAGAAGAAAAGACCATAAAACATAAGAAGCATAAAGTAACACACACAATGACATATAAACCACTCAGAAGCGTTGCAAATATAATTTTGTCACCAAAAACAACACTCGCATAGAATGATATTAAAGTGACAATGCCTAAACATAAATATCCATCAATGCATGAAAATGCAAGAGAGATAAATAGCATGTCCAACTATGATATCATAAGGTATTTCAAATGAAGAGTTTATACCATGAAATGAAATACAAACGATTAAAAACATGAAGTCACTATAAGCATATGAATTGAAAACACATATGGTTAACAATAATTTTTTTGGAAGTGAGCATTCATGGGATTGCGTTACACATCAAAAATATCACATAGACATAAAAATAAATCTCAAGAGACATAGATATTCAATGCAAGAAATACAAACTTACTAGAAAAGAGATGTGAAACAATATTACCTCATCAGACGAAAGACAGAGAATGCACTTACAAAACGAGGAAATTTCAAATGAAAGTTGAAATAGCTGTAAAGAATGCCTTTAAAATTTTAGACTTCATCGTTTCTAACCCATTTATCTTTTCCAAAGTTCCCATTTGTGGCCATTGTATTATCAAGAGACTTTGCATCAACATTTTTTGATAGAGTATTATTTGTCACATAAATATCCCTTCTTAGAGAGTCTTAGAGAGTGGTCACTTATGGTGATGTCTCCAAGAGTATTATCAATTTGATACCATTCTCATTTTTAGGATCATCTTACTCTTTCTCGAGTTTCACCATTTTAGGCTGATGACTTCCTCCTTTGGTGTCTTTAATTATGTTTTTTTAACATATACCCACATCATGAAAAATAATACCTTTCCCAACATTTCTCAGATAAGATTCATCAAAAGTAACATGTATGAACTCTTCAACAATGAGTAATAATAGAGATAGTGGTAGAAGAAGGATTTACCTACACTACATTTACCAAGTATGACACCCTTGTTTTTGTCTTTGTAGGTGATAAACCCCTTATTCATTTCCATAAAGTCGATGAATAAGGGAAATGTTACCTATAGCATGCCTTGAACATCCATTATCAAGAACCCATATTTTTTCCATGGAGTCAAGGTATTTATGCTATAAAATCAATTAAGAGTGCTAGGTACCCAAATTTTATTGGGTCCTTGAGGATGAGTGGAAATCATGTTTCACTTAGGCAACCATTGAAATACATCTTTAGGAACCAAAACTTTCCTAAGTTTACATTTTGCAATAGTATTACCTTTCTTCCAACAATCATGACAAGTCAAGTGACGATGAAAGAGACTTTTTCTATTTGATACCTTTTCAAAAAACTATACTTTTTGTATGGAGGATTTAAATACTTTTTAAATTTTTTTGGATCAATAGAAAAAGTAATTTTTGGTTCTAAAGTCTTTTTCAATTTGGTTTTTAGAAATATTACCTCTTTTTGCCAAATGTGACAAGTTTCACAACCAAACCAAGAAGGCTCCTCATAATCATTTTTATCTTTTGTAATATCTAACGGATTGCTGAGAGAACTGGCGGAACAAATCATCGAGATAAAATCAATGAAGTCGCCATCAAACATTTTTTATCCCACAGGAAGGGAAAGGTAAACATAGAGTAAACCTGAGAAGGTAGAAATCAAGGTCTTGCGACCAAGAGATACGGGTAAGGGAGTCGATTATGCAAGGGGAAGATATTAGCACCCCTCATGTTCATGGTACTCCACGTGATCCACTCTTGTTATTCTAATCAAAGGGTGTGTCTAATCTAAAGCTTAAGAGCTAAGGGAAAAAAACCAAAGAGGAAATGCATGCAAAAGAAAACACAGGGAAAAGAAGGAATATTTACAAAGTTTCGTTCACCTAGGCCCCGCGACCAAATTCCTACGTATCCTGTTTAAGGAATCAGAGCATTGTAGTCCAGCTCAAAAGTTTCCATTGTTTTGTGTTTTTTAGGGATAATGCCGCATTCACATCCTTACAATTAGGATCACAATTCGTACTTGGCGTTGCAGCTTGTAAAAGACGCATGCTCGGCTCCTCACACACTTAGCATTTCCAAGTTGTTATAATTTGAAACAACACATCCTTATTGAAAAGGTTTTAAAGGAAAAAAACGTCTGAAGATAAAAAAAAAGTTTGCATTGGTTTGTACTTTTTATTATGAAAGAATTTGCTACTTAAACCGTAATAAATTCCAAAGTGAAAATAGAGTGAGGCTCTGTCTAAACCGATTTGCTCTACCCCATAAGACTCAACTTCATATGATTCATGTCTTCCTTTATTAAGTGTTTTAGAATTTTCAAAGAAAAAGAGGTTTTAGTTTTAAGAATGCAAAAGAGAAAGAAAAACCTCTAAGGGAAACTATCTAGCCATATCCCTAATGTTATCATACAATGATGGCCCTAAGATTCAGATAATAAAAAGGGAAATCTCTACCTACGTTAGCATGTATAGATTACAACCTAATGTCCAACTTGAATCGAAAATGAGACAAGAAATCCTAAGGGAACATGCAAAGGTTATAACCTAATATCCGACTTGAATCGAAAACAAAACAAGCATTCATAAGGGATCATGCAAAGGTTTATAGAGAAGCATAACACAAGTGCAATTAAACAAATTCGAGCCAAAGCCAAAACAAGATTGAGTGTGAGCTAGCAACCAACAAAGAATCCGATGGATCTCAAAGTGGGAGTAAGGAACTCTTTCCACTTGAATTGCTCGAGCACCGACATTGAGTAATAACTCAGAGCATCAATGTCGAGCGATGCAAGCTAACATCGTTGAAACGAATGACAAAGCGTGGGGGTTGGTTACAGACCCTTGTCTTCCACTTTACCGACTCGATAACAAGAGTAAACACGATTCGGAGCATCAACGTACAACGCGAGCTAGGAACGACACGAACTAGAATGTGTGGGGATTGACTGGGGACCCTTTGTTCCACTTATTTGACTCGATAGAAAGCATAAAATAAAAGGGAAATGGAAGGGGAGTGGGATTTGCCTCTTTTGAGGTCTTTAGCACACAAGCAAACGCAAACATGACCTTATTTTGAGGACTTTAACATAATAGACATCACCTCACTTGAGGAGTTTAAACAGATTGCCTACCTAAAGTAGGGACTCTCAGTCATGCATATCTATTCCTACTTCTCAAGGCAAGGAAAACAATAGATGATGTGGACAAATAAACCAGAATCAGTATAATACCAAAAAAAAACAAGAGTTCGTAGCAAGCAAGCAAAAGAAAAATAACTCTGAAAAACTTCGAGCAAGCTTCACCAAGCAACAGTGAAATAGTCAGAAACAATATCCAATATAAGAACCAAATGCCGTAATGCGAAAATGAATCACAAGAGGATAGCAACCGCGTCTAATCAAAGTCCTTTCACAAAACAAGTATACACAACCAAGAAAAAATCCAAACACATGTCGCACGATAAAGGCCTCCAAAAGCTTGCACAAGTTACAAAACGAGTTAGAAATTAACAAGATAACATAAGCTAAGCTCAAGTATCTAATTGCAAACCAAAAGTAATAGTGAGTTGCAAAGTAACTAAATCCAAACAAGCATTAGAAAGTGAAAACAAAAATCTGGGCAGCAACGTCATCATTTCATGAACCACACAAAATATTGATTTAAAATCGCACAAACTCAATGCTAAGCTCAAACGAATACCAAAACAAGTTCACTTGATCATAAACCAACAATTAAATCACACTTGAAGCTCAAATTACAAAACTGGGCAGCACAATATCGCTTCATGTAATTACTCAAATAATCGTGTTAAAAGTGATCAAACTCAACACCATTGGTCAACAATTGAACAATTAAGCACAAACATGCATTAAATGGATATCAAATCACAATGTACATGTTGAACAGAAAATTGGATAGCATTATATCATTGCATGAAATGCACAAAAAGTCGGATCAAAACCGAATATATTTGACGCTAATGCTAAAACAATGTCTGATTAAACTCATGTATGCAATGTTCAAGAATTAAAACCGAACTATGCTACCATTTACAAATCCCAGACAGC
This sequence comes from Vicia faba, assembly GCA_948472305.1. Classification (NCBI taxonomy): domain Eukaryota; kingdom Viridiplantae; phylum Streptophyta; class Magnoliopsida; order Fabales; family Fabaceae; genus Vicia; species Vicia faba. Next base: position 781,594,350 of record OX451736.1, read on the forward strand.
AACACATTAATACCATGAACCGTACAAAATGTCGACTTAAAACCATTGAAACTCGACACAAACGTCATCCAAACATCAAAACAACTTCACTTGTGCATTAAACCACAATTAAATCACATTCCAGGTGCGTTTTCAAAATTCAGATAACACTACACTATCATAAAATGACACCAAATATCTAACCGAAATCGATACAACTTGACATAAATATCACCCAAGTACCAAAAGAAACTCAATCTAGCCATAGTCAACAATTAAATCAAGTTCCAAGTCCATTTTCAAAATCCAGACAGCACTACACCGTATCACAAAATTACCTGAAAAATCATACTGGAAACAATTAAATTCAACATTAACCATCCATAAATGCATAAACATGCTCAAAGAAACCTCAAACGATTTTTAGAAAGCATTTTGCAACATATTTACACTTTCCAGGCAGCAATACATACTTGAATCAACATTGATCAAAACCGATTTCAACAATTGCAATTAGACGCAAAAAAAATTGATACAAACGTTTTAATGTCGGGAAAAAATGAATCATCGTTTAATTCAACTCAAAACTATATCAACTCATGAATTCAACATTATTTTCTAACAAAATTCTATCGGAAACAAAATCGTAGCACAAATTCAGTTGAACATCATCAACACAAGTTATTCAACGCACAAGAATTATCGAATCCACACAATTATCAACAATTCATCATAGATCTATCCTACTTCACATTTTTTCATCATCATCAATATCAATTAAAGTCCAATTTTAAGTAAATAAAATTCAAATCAAGAAGTCAATTCAAGTTTATATCAATTCCTCAATTCCACAAACAATTATCTCAAGAAATTAATACAATCTAACTTAACTTAATTCAAGTAAAATAAGGAATTACCAAATTAAAGCTTGGAATGAGGAATCAGATCAGAATTGTCGTAGGTAGAGGGAACATCGCCAGAATCTTGTGCGAAGGAGGGAGTAGACCGCAGAGACGCGCATGGTGTAGATGGAGGAGGCTTCAACCAGAAAACTCGTGCGATGGCAGAGGGGAAGCAGACAGAGGTTTGCCGGAGTCGGAAGGCGCGGAGGAGGGTGGCGGTTCACGTGGTTTCTTGCTGAATTTTGGAGTGGAAGTGGTGAATATTTGGATGATTTTTGTTGATTTTGTGAGTTTGTGTTCTTGATGAAAAATGTGAGAGGAAGTTGAGAGAATGTGAGAGAAAAAAGATGAGTTTGATTCTTGAGATGTGAAATTATGAGATTTGTTGTGTTTTAAATTTAAAATTTAAAATATATAGTATTTTCTAAAAACATGAGTTTTCAACTTATTATGTACACGGTGCGAGATCTAACCACAAGCTCATCACAATCGATGCAAAATCTTGACGCGTGACTTGAAACAAAGACGTCGATGACGAAATTTGTGATACGACGCTGAAAGAAACGTCTTGATACGATAAAAATTGAGCAAGTTACATTGCCCTGAACGGTGAGAAATTCAATATAAAAATTCAGTGCAGATTTTTACCGCTTAGTTTGTGTACGGCGTGCAAAGAAACCACAAGCTCGTGACTTTCAATGCAGAATCACGATCTGAACCCTGAAGAAAAAATGTCGGTGACAAAATTTGTGATGTCGTGCCGAAAGAATCACCCTGATACGATAAAAATAGAACAAGTTATAATTTTTCGAATGGCGAGAAACAGTAGACTTATTTCACTGTATTGAAAATTTCAGCTTATTTTCGTGCGCACTTTTGGATGCGAGCCATAAACTGAAACCTTCGGGGCATAATCTAAACTCGGGCTCTGAAGCAAAGTTGAAGCTAACAAAATTTGTGATATCACGCTCCATAAATCGTCCCGATACGATAAAAATTGAGAGAGTTACAATTTTTACAATATCGAGAAACAGTCCGATAGAAAACCAATATGGAGTGTAATTTTCTCTGGTAATTCTCACTTTCTGAGATCTTTTGTAAAGAATTAACCTCTGACTCGAACATACTGTTGTACTCCAAAATTTGTCTTCTCATTTTTCTCAGGTTTACTCCCCATCCAATCCCAAGCTTTGGATTACAAATTTTTCATGAAGATCGCTCCCAAGGGCGAAACAGTCATCTGCGCTGAAAGGCTAAACCTTGACATCTTGATTAAAATCAAATCCAAAAAAAATCTTATTTCAGCAAAACATGCTTGAAACGGGAAGTGTATTCTAGCTAAGATTTAAAAACCAAATTTCTAAGTACTTGAGATTTTCTAAGTATTTAAGAAAAATGGCACTTCAGAACCTCTGAACCAACCTCCAGGCATAAATGGTCAGAAGTTGCAAACTTGGCTCAACACATAACATTCAGTCAGAAGGTGGCTCTTCAGCAGCTACACCAACTCAGTTAGAGGTTGTAAACATGATTCCACATGTAATCTTTAAACAGAACGTGGCTCTTTCAGCAAGTACGCAAGTTCAGCCAGAGTTTGCTAGAATAATGCAAGGAAGGCAACAAAGCCTAAAACTCCTTCAGAACCTACTAGAATCAGAAGATGAAGAGGTCATAGGAGTGGGTATAATACTGAAGCAGAATCTCTAAGTCCAGAGTTTTCAGAGGCAGATAAAAAGAACATGCTGGAAAATCTAGAGAACCCTCAGAATTTGCTGGGACAGCAAGAGGCCAAGGTCAGAGCTTGGTTTGCGTTGTTTTTTGGTAAAGCAGAACTGCTGGCTCAGGTTATACGTAATGATGCAAAATCTCCTATTACAATATTTCTGATTTTTGATAAATCTTATCACCATTTAATGCTCATTAATGCTCACAACCCCTTTTAAGCATTTATCTAAGGGGTCTCTCCACGTGTGGCATAATAACACCCTTGTGTAGGTTTAGGCATGGATCTATGCACCACTTTTCGCTTATGGGTATCACTTTCCCTTAACCTTCGCCTACTATTCCAGCCTAGGATGAAAAGTTGTCCACCATCACAACCTTCCATAAACTTCCTTCAAGAACAAGTCAGCACCTACTGCATGGTATTGGCGCCATTTAACGTTTAAAATTCATAAAGCTTTGCCTATAAATAGGGCACCATTGTCCATTGAAAAAGGCCGGGTCCAAAATCCAGAAAAACTCTAGCAAGAAAACACTGAAACTCTGCCAAAACTCCTAGTGTTTCATAACTTTGAACTTCCTGCCTCCAAACTTCATTGATACCCAAATTGCTTCCTGACTAGAGAAAACCCATACAGTTTCTGACCATACATATATATATATATCTTCTCCATCCACCCATTCAAAAAAGAACCTGTCCAGAACACCATCAGAGCTAAAGCTAGCTCCAATTCACAGATTTTCTTCCAACAGCAAGGTAAGCAACTGCTAACTCTCACCATGCTACTAAGCATTATCAGCTTTGCATGCTCAATAAACACAATGTATATATCATGTTGTTGTTGTACATGTTTTGAGAAGTGAATCAGTGTAGAACCTGCCTGTGACCTTTTTGTTTCTGTCTTCTGAAAACGCTATGACACTTGCTGAGACTGCCCTAGGCATGCTTTCTGTTTTGTGGAAAAATAATCAAACTGCAGATGTTCTGACTAGCACAGGGGGAAACCAAGCTCTGACTTTGACGCCAGCACTTCTGAGGCCTGTTTTGCTATCAATAATATCAGAACTTCTGAAAATTATTGTGCTTCCAGCAGGGTCAGAACTTCTGACTTCCCCACTAACAGATTTTTGTTTTGCAGCGCATGGGAGCCATGACTTCTGACCTCCCTACTAACAGGTTTCTGTTTTGCAGCGCACCAGAGTCAGAAGTTCTGACTCATACATTTTCACTAACAGGTTGATATCCTGCAGTAGGCCTGGGTCAGAACTTCTGACTTCCTCTCAGCAGCGCGCTAGCCCCCTCTCTCTTTCTCTTTTTCTTCCCCTTGTTATTTTCTTTTTTATTTATTTTTCTCGTTGAACCATCCCCATGTATAAGTGTGTATCCCCCACCCCCCTAAATATTGTAATAGCGTAGGATTTTACATTTCCGCATTTTTATTGCTTTCAAAAAATGTAAATGCTAGTAATTACGATATGCATGGCAAGATAAAATCAATGAAATAGAAAATCCTAATTCAAGATAAAATCATGCATGCAATAAAACACACTTGCACACAAACACCCTTATGGTATCTCCACTTGGTTGCCTAAATAAAATGGCCATGGTATGCACGCAAAGTATCTTGGCAAAACAAAACAAAATATCGTTGTCCCTCGATGACGCTAGACAAGGTTGCCTAAAAACAAATGATCTTGGTCCCTTAAACTTGCTAAGACACTTGGCACCATTGCTATCATGGTCATACGATGACCCACGCCCGTCCCGTTTAACATCCAAAGATAGGGTTATCTACCAAAACAATGGTAGGTTAACAATGTCAAAGGAATAAAAATGTACAAGAAAGACTTTTGAGTAGGTAGATAAGCTTCTAGTTACTTGATCAATTTGCAAAACAATCCTTGCTATTTTCAAACAAACACACACATTTCTAAACAATTTCCAAACAACTTTCAAAACATTGAAACATTTTTCAAAAGACAAACATCTTTATATACATTCTTACAAATAAAAATCATTACAAAGATTGCCTAAACAAAGGCCTCTTTTCAAAATACTTTCAAAACCACACAAAGCATAATTTCAAACAATTGAAAAAGCGAAGCAAGTGATCTAAAACAAGTAACTAAGAGCCCATGGAAAACCATGGATGAAAAGGGTGCTAGCACCTTCCCCTTTCATAATCTACCCCCCGAACTCAAAAACAATCTCAAAGGTCTTTCCTGTGCTTTTTTACCTTTCCTTTTGGATAAAATAAAAGTCGGTGGTGACTCTTGCTAAACCACAACATTTGCAAACACAAACGTGAAACCTCAAGTCAGTTCTCCCACCGCATCACAGAACTGGCGACTCTGCTGGGGACATTTTTAAAAGTGGGGTTACCTTAGGGTTTTAGATCACCTTTACATGCTTACCTTGTTTGACTTGTATGCTTTACACTTTGGTTCTATTGTTTGGGTTTGAATCCTCTACCCGAATTTGGGAAACATTCGTAGGTAAATAGCAATACATTGTGGAAACTGTGCGGGGTATACCGACATGGTCTAAGCAATAGCTATATTAGTGCGATATATTTGTGGGTACCGGTAGCCTTTGAGTCAATCAAAGAGAATACGGGGCCGCTGAGTGATGTCATGAAGCACTAATGGACTTTTAGAACCTTTACTTGACCAACTTGGCCTTTTAGGATGTAGTGAGATGACCGGCTTTGGTGCAGTCCGAAGTTGGTAGTTACTCGATACTACACTCATTGAGGGTTGGTTCCTTGGAATATTTCGGTCGCCAGTAAAGAGGCTGAATTGAAACAATGAACAAGGAAACAATCCAATGATATTGAGCTCCATAGAACCCGGTTACTATTTCTAGGACAGGTTGAGCCAACTAAACTTCAAGAGGGTACTTACCTATGAAACCCCATGCAAGCCTAAACTAGGAACTTGTGTGATTTGCTTGTACATATATACTTGTGCATAACATCATGGACATCATGAAGCATCATATGCATCCACTAACCATTTCAAGGATTTTGGATTTTCATCTTTGTTCCTGTTTTGTAGGTTATGGATTCACTTCACAGGAAAACTATCCAAGTTAACCTTGTAAGAATTCCTCCACAACTCAAGGAGCTAGCTTCAAGGATTCCTGAGAATTTTCCATTCACCGAGAGACATGGTCGTCTACTCAACTTGATCACCACCTACACTGAGGAGGATATGCTGAAAGTTCTCTTCCAGTTCTTTGACCCTTTGCATCATTGCTTTACATTTCCTGACTACCAACTTGTGCCTACTTTGGAGGAATTTTCTCAACTCTTGAGGATTCCTGTTCTCAATAAACTACCCTTCAATGGTACAGAAAGAGATCCAAAGCCAAAAGATATTGCTCAAGCCTTACACTTTCACTCCTCTAATGTCACAACACATTGGGAAACTAGAAGTGGTGTCAAAGGCTTCTTGTCAAAGTTTCTGTTTGAGAAGGCCCAAAGCTGCTGGAATTCCTTGGACTTATAAGCTTTTGAGGAGATTGTAGCTCTTCTCATCTATGGGATGGTCTTGTTCCCTAATCCTGACCAACTTATAGATGTGAATACTGTCAAAATCTTCATGACTCGCAACCCGGTGCCTACATTGCTTGGGGATATCCTCCACTCTTTTCACACTCGTACAATGAGGAAAAGAGGTGTTCTCATGTGTTGCACTCCTCTATTGGCAAGATGGTTTATTTCTCATCTTCCCCAATCGGTCTTGAAGAATGAGCAAGGTTTGAGGTGGTCACAACGGTTAATGACCCTTACACATTTAGATATTCATTGGTGTTCTCGATCAAAAGAGAATGTT